>JAJJXE010000015.1:0-600000 GCA_022432365.1 Hypoxylon sp. FL1284
ATAATATTATATTTATTTAAATAATTTAAATTAAGTAAAGATTTCTAATATTAATAATAATAATAGCTATAAAATATATATAAATAATTAAGTTATTTATTATTAATAATAATATAACCGTTAATTAAAAATTAATAAAAAACGGCTATTAATATATTTAAAAAAAGAAAAAACTTAAAATAAATTATTAAAAGATTATATCGAAATGAAAATTAAATAAATAAATATAAAAAAAGCTTAAAAGGTTTATAATAAAAATATAATATTAAAAAACCAAATTAAAAAAAGTAATTAAATTATAATAAATATAATTAAAGCTTATTTAATAAGTAATAAATATTAACAATTAATAAATATATAATATATATTTAAAATTTTAAAATCATGTAAAAATTTAAAAACATAATTATAATTAATAAAAATATTTTTCAAATTTATTAAAAAAAACAATTAATAAACTAAAAAGTTAAATACGTTTAACATTTTGTATTTAATAAATATAAAATTAACCATTATATTATATATTTTTTAATTTATTTTGTTTTAATATAATTAATATAACATTTATAACTTATATTTATTTTAATAAAATAAAATTAATATTAAAAGTTTTAAAGTTTTTTAAATTATTAAAAAGTTATTTTAATAACTTTTTTTTTTATAAATTATAACCTTTTATAATTTTTATATAATAAAAACCACATTTTAAACACTTTTAAAAAAAATTCGATCATTATTAAAATTAATAATAAAGCGGTAAAATTGCTTAAAAATTTCTTATTAATTCTTTTTAATTTATAATAAAAACTTGTATTAAATTATTAAATTAATTATTATAACCGAATAAAAATAATATAAAAAACAAACGTAATACGTATATAATTATATAATCATTTAAATTAACATTATTTAATATATTTAATTATAATTTTTAAAATAAATGAATAAATTTTATTTATATTAATATAATTTAAATATGAATTTCGGTTGTTTATATTATAATTGGTTTATTTAGAATAATAAAATGTTAATAAAAAAATATAATAATAAAAATGTTATATTTAATATAAAAATTAAAAGAAATTATTTTTTAATTAATATTTTAAAATTTTATCTTTTAAATTTTAAATAAGCGAACGGATTGTATTTTTATATCGTTAGTTATATAACTAATAAAAAAAATTATTATTAATTTATAAGTTATATTTTTAATATATTTAAAAATAATAAAAAAAGATTTTAAAGCTTTTTAAAACATTACTATATTAAATAAAATAATAAATTAAATATAAAAAAATAAATAAAAGCTAATATACATTTATTTTAATAAATAATTAATTAAAATAAAAGGTTAATATTAATTAAAAAAAGATTGCAATTAAATTATTATAAATTTAATAACGGAAAATTAATATAAATATCATAAACCTTTATATTTATATTAAATATAAATTAAAATAAATGTTTTAATTTAAAAATAATAAAAGCTTATAAAAGTTAAAAATAAAAAAATATATTTATAAAAAAGGCTTGAAATCTTTCTTTTATAATTTAATATAATTAAAAATATAAATTTAAATTAATAATTAAAAAATTAAAAAAATAATTAGATATATAAACAACATTATTAATTATATAAATGTTTTTTTTTTATAAATTATTTTAATATATTTAAATGTATTTAAATATATTTATTATTAAATATATTTATAATATAATTTCGTTTATTACTTTTATTAATTTAACTTTATATATTAATTATATATTTAAACGTTTTAATTTAAAAAGTAATAATAGTTTAAAATTAATAATTTTAATTATAAAAAAATTTTAAAATATTTTATATTTAAATGCGATTTAAATACTTAAATTAATAATTAAAAAATAAATAATTAAATATAGTAAAAACTCCATTTTTATATATTAATTTTTTTTTATTATAAAAACAAAATTCTTTAAATCGATTATTTAAAAATTGATTTAACCGATTTGTTTAAATTTGTAAAGTTGTTATATAAAGATTTAATTTTAACGATTTAATTTAAAAATCACGTGATTTTCGGTTTATATATTTTTTTAAGGTTGTAATTTAAGTTATAATAAGGCATTTAAATTTAAAATATTACATTATTAATTTATATCGGTTTTATTTATATATTATATTTACAAGTTAATATAATTATTAGTATTAATAAAAGATATGTTTTTATAATTAATTATATAATTCTTATTTACATTTTAATATAAGGTTAAGTTATATTAATGAAAATTAATTATATAATAAAACGGCATGGTTATAAAAAGTAAGCATTGTCGTTATATATAAATGGTATATTACGGTATTTTATTAACTTTATAAACTTAGTAAAATTCAAAAGTTTATTGCATTTATATAAGTGTATAATAGTTAAAAAAAACGTTTATTATTAAATATAAATAACATTAATAAAAACGATATAAATTAAATAAAAGGTTGTTAAAATTAAAAAAAAATTATAACGAAAATTTTTAAAACATAAATAGAAAATATATTATAAATAAGTTAAATAATAATTTATATTATTGTTAATTACTTTTTAATAAAAGAAAAAAAGGTTTATTAAATAATAAGTTTAAATGAAGTAATTATAAAAGCTATTAAAATATATCGCTTTAATTTATTATAATTAAAATAATTTCATTTAAAAGATTTTTATTTGTTATAAATAAAATAAATTTTTTATAATTATAATAAAAAGCTTATTTAAATTAATATATTTATAAATAATTAAATAAAAAAATATATTATTTATATATAATATTATTATATATAAGCTTTAATTTTATAAAAATATCATATATTTTTTATATTATAATATATATAATTATATAAATATATAATATAAATATAATATATTATATATTTATAATATAAGGTTTTATAAACGTATATTAAAATGATTTTATATTAAAGCTTATAAGTTATAATTATTATATATTTGTTATATATAATATAAAAATTATAATATTTAAATATTATAATAAATAAAATAAATGTATTAAAAGTTAAAGAATTTGTTTTATTAATAAATTTATTATAATAAAAAAAACAATTAGCTTTAATATTTAATTATAAAAGTTTTTATTTTTAATATTAGGTTATAAAATATTTAATTTTTAAACGGTTTGCTATATTATTTAAAAAACTTAAAGTTTTATTATTTAAATATAATTAATAATTATTAAAGGTTTAACGTATTTATTAAATTAATAACTAACATTTCAAATTTATATAAATTAATTTTATATGCTTATATTTTAATAAAAAGTTATATAAATAAATAATATTATATATATAAAGTTAATTAAAACTAATAAATCTTTTAAAATAACTTATTTTATTAATAAAATATTTTTATATAAAATTTAAAATAATATAATTTTTATAATTATTAAATATTAAAACATATTATTAATTAAAGTTATCTGGTTAAATTTAAAGTATAAACATCGTTTAAAGCCATTATAACGCGATATTGTTATTAGTTTAGCCGTTAAAAAATATAATAAAATGCTAGCCGTTATATCTGCGATATAAATTATTAAAAAACCATTGTTATTATACGTTTTTATTAATAAATATAATAAAAAGATTTAAAATTTAAATGCCGGCTAGTTTAAAAGTTACAAACCGATTAAAAAATAAATTAACATTTTTAATTAAAGCGTTATTAATTTAACGATAATTTATTATATAAAATTTAAATAACTTTATATTAAAATGCCGGCGGAAATATTTTTTATATTAATGCTTTTTAAATATAATAATAACATTATTAAGTTATAATAACTTTAAAGTTATATTTTTAAATTGATATATTAAAAGGGTATAATTTAAGCTTGTTTAAATTAACGTTTAATTAATTAAGTTGTTTTTTTTTAATATTTATTAAACTTTTAACGAGTTTTGTAATATTTTTCGTATGTTTATATTCCTTTTATTTATTAAAAAACATATATGCAATTAATTTTATAATTTTTAAACGCATTATAAATAAACCTACCGTTTAATATTTTATTAATCGCGTTAACGACGTAAAATTAAACATCGAAAGTAAGCATTTTAATTAAAAATTAAATAAGAAATAAAATGTTATTTTTTGGTTTTAAAAAAGTTATAAATTAAATTAAATATATATATATTTAAAAGATAATTTAACACGTTCGTGTTATATTTTTATATTAAAATATAAAAAAAATGGTTTTATAACGGTAGTTTATTTTATATGATTTAGTAGTTTTATTTATATATATAATCACTTTTATTTAAATGTAATAAATGTATGTTTTTTAATTTTATAAAAATAATTTCATAAGTTTAAATTTTTAATAAATATATATATTTAAATAAATAAATAGAAAAATTACATTTTTTTTTTCTAATTAGTTTTAAAAATTTTTAATATAATAAAACCGGTGTTATATTTATATTTAAAAAAAATAAAAAAACCAAATATAAAAAAAAAAGTTAAAATAGAAACATTAATCGTTAAAAAAATAAAAAATAGCCATTAAAAAAACAAAACCCAGGTTTAATAAAAAGTTATTAAATAGTTAAACAAAAGCAAATCATATTAAAAACATATAACGTATTTAATATATATATATATATGTTATTTATTATTAAAATATTCGATATCGTTAAAGTTATAAGCAATTTTATAAACTTAAAATCATTTATTATAACGTTTTAACATTTTAAATTATCGTGTTAATAAAATCGTATTATATTATGTTATAACCTTTTTTATTTTTTATTTTAACGAAACGTTTTAAAAAATTAAAAAACAAGGTTTTATATATAAATATAAAATATTTTTAAAAATCATATAATATTAAAAAGTATAAAATGTTATTTTATATATAACTTATAAGTAAGTTATAAATCGTTATTATATAAAATTATAAATTATCGTTAAAATTAAATAATATTAAAAATAATAATAAGTATTATATTTTATAAATGGTTTATATATAAAGTTAACTTATTATTAAAAAAGGTAATAAGTTATAAATTTTTATTTAAAATGATAATAAGTTAAAAATGCTTTTATAAAAATAGTTAATATGTTTAAAAAAACTTTAATGTTAAAAATAAGTTTAAAAAGCGTTAAAATATATTAAAAATCAAGTTAATTTATCATTTAATTATATTAAATTAAAGTATTTTAATTTTTTTATAAGCGAAAATATATATATAAACTTTTTTAATATTAACTTTAAATCGTTTAATTGTTAAAATGGAATTAATTTATAAAAATATTAAAGCTAAACGATAATAAATTAGGTTTAATTTAATATATATTTTTTATTAACGAAGAGTTTTTAATTAATAAAGCCACGAAGAAAACTTACTAATATAATAAGTTATTAAATTATTTAATAACAAATGTTAAAATGTTATATATTTTAAAATATACTTTTCTTTTTTAAAAAAAAGCAAAGATGCTAGTTAATAATAAACGCTACCGTAAGCGATTTCGTTTTAAAGCTTAAATGATTTATATAATTATATATTTAATAACATTTTTTTTAATTATAATATATATCGTATTAATTTTTAACTAAGTAAGCAATTTTTACCTTTAATTTAATATATTTTAAACCATTATATTAATTTCGAAATATTTTAAGTTATAAAAACGTGTTTATATACAAATTATACGTTTTATATTTTATTTAAAATTATGAATTTGTTTTAAAAATGTCGTTTATAAAAATGTAAAGTAAATATAAATATAAAAAAGAAATAAATTATTATAAATCAATTTAAAAACAACCGATTAAGCTATAAAATAAAAGCTTTTTAATAACCAATTGGTTATTGTTTTTTAATTTTATATTATATATATTACTTTATAATTTAAAACGTAATATAAACACTTTAAAACAATAATTTATTCATTCGAAAAGGCTTTATTTTAATAAAAAATAGCATTATAAAAGAAAGTGTTATAAACTAATAAATATTTAAAAACGAAAATATTTTAAATTAATTACAAATAAATTACGAAAAACTTTTAATTTAATTAATTTATATAATTTAAATGATTTAAATTAAAATCATTTAAATTAATTAAATTAACTAAATTATGAGAACTTTAAACATTTAAAAAGAAAAAAGGAAAGATATTTATATAATTATAACATTTTTTATATATTCAATCATTTTTTTAACTTTTTAATTATCGATTTAAAACTATAATTTCAACCGTATTAAATTATATTAAAAAATTTCACGCTTTTTTTATAAATAAATATACAGTTACTTTATTTTTAATTTTTATAAATATTATTTATTTAAAATTAAAACATTTATTTTAACATTATATCCAATTAAAATATAAAAGTTTATAATAAAAAGTTACTTTAAAAAGCTTAATATAAATTATATAATTTAATAAAAATTATTTTAATATATTAAAAGCTGCCACTTTAAATAACTATCGTATATATATTAATATATTTTTTATATAAATATATAAGCGGTTGTAACTTATATATTAATATAATTTCTATACAAATATATTTTTAATATTAATATATAATAATTAATCATATTTTATTTACAATATTTTCTTAATTTTTATTAATTGGTATAAATATATTAGTTATTTATTAATATATTATATCTTTTTATTTTAATTTAAATATAAATTAATACGCTGTTGTTTTTTTTTATTTTTATTTTCTATATTATTTGGTCTATTATTTTTTATTATAATTATATTTATTGCTATTTTAACTTTTTATTTTGGGCTTAAATAAATGGTATTTATTTTATTTATAATAACGTGGTTTAAGTAAGTATAAGTAATAAGCATATGTTTTTAAATATTTATAAGGGCTTTTTTTTACTATATATATTTTGCCGCTATATTTACCACTTTAAATCGGTTTTAAAAATTGAATAAATATATAAACAATTTTTTTATATATTAATTACTTTTATATTTTATAAACATTATATAAACCTTTAAATATTTAAATTTTTAAATGGAGTTTTAAATAAAGTTTAATAATAAGATTTTATATAAAGCGTTTAAAGTAATTTATATCACATATTTAAAAATGAATTTATAATTTATTTAAAAAAGTATTAAATCTTTTATTTATAATTGCTTATATGTAATTATAATAATATAGATTTTATTTTAAAATAAAAAAGAAGGTAAGGTTATAAAACGGCTTATTTTCATTTTTTTATATAATAAAAAAGCCTGCGATTATTTAAGGTTTTAATAAAGTTAGCTGTTATTATTATAATCTTTTATATATGGCTTTTTTTATTATTTTTTATTCTTTTTTTATTTAAATTATAAAGCGGTTAAGTTATATTTAAACATTTTTTATTTTTATTTTAAATTATTTTATAACAAATTAACACTTTTCTTTATAAATTTTAAAGCGGTTGATTTTTAATTAATGTTTTTTTTTGCTTTTTTTAATATAAATGGCTTTTTTTTTATACATTTTTATATATAATATAAGCTTATATATTTTCGTTTAATACTTAAACTTTTTTATTACTAATTAATTTATAATTAATAGATAATTACTTTTTTATATTAAAAGTGATATTAACTTAGTTGTTTAAGCTTATTTTTTTTTAATAAAGCGGCTATTTTAAGTTTATATTTATTTTAAAATTTGTTATAAGCTTTTTTTTTTTCTTATAACCGTTTTATACGCGTTTATATATCGCGCTTTTATATTATAAAAATATTTAAGTTTATTATTTGCTTTATTTTTTACACTTTAAGTTGTTTAAAGTTATTTTATAACGCTCGTTCTTTTTTAAAAAGCTACTTTAATTTATTCTTTTATTTTTATTTTTCTTTTACCGCCTAATTTTATTATTTAATAGCAACGAAACTCACTTACACCTTTTTACCAAAGCTTTATTAGGTCTGCAAAAGTTTATTAATTTTTGTTTGCTACGCTTTTTTTTTTATATTTCCTTCCTTTAATCGCTTTTGCTATCTTTTTTTTTCCTTTTTTAAGTACGCAAGTTATCTTTATGCGGCTTGCTCCTTGTTACGGATTGGCTATATCCTTGCCTCTTTTGTCGTTGCCATGTTTTGAAGCTGTTAAATCTTCCTTCGTTTGGCTTGGTCATCTTGCGCGAGCGCCTTAAGCCGTGTTTCCCGTTCTTCCCTTTCTTGTTAGAGCTGTTCAAGCCTGGCTTGCTATTTTTGTTTTTCACCGGTCAGCTGTTCTAGTCTCGCCAGATGTTGCCTTTCTTCCCAAAGGTTCCCGGATTGCTTGTCAGGCCGGTCAGGTCATTCTAGTCTATGATCCGCCCTTGGCACATTCAAAAATAGATCCCTGCCATCGGGAAGGCGACTTTCCTGTGCCCACGTGAGCCAGCTGATATTGATGTCAAGATTGATTCCAAAGAAGGTGAAGTAGATCGACTGTTGGACCCAAAATAACAAAAGTTGTGCGCCTTGCCCTGCTATCGGCGCATAAAGCTTATCGAGAAACAGGAACGCCTTATCACGAGACTGATCTAAAGCACGGGGCTTACCGGATCGTTTCGGGGGGTTCGGATCGCTGACAACCACCTCCATCGCTTTGTCGCCTTGTATAGGTCGGGCGGTCTGTACCACGGCTAAGACACGATTGATACAGTTTTCCAGATTGCCATACGTATATTGATCCGGCCTGCGCGCCGTTGTTAGGAAATTTCGGGCTTTCTGCCTGTCTGAGTCTTGCTCCAATATATGTTTAATCTTTTTAGAGCGGAATCCTAACCAATAGGCAAAGAAGGCAAATTCAAACCTAACGTTCTTTTTTGCCTGCCCTCCTTTAGACCTAGACAACTTCTTTCGCGGCTCGGATGACATGTATTTATGCTCTCGCCGAGCAAATAGCCAGAGCTGTTGATACGTCAGGTCAAATCGGTCCGTTCCCCTGGCTGGGGCAGACTTGAACGATGTGGCGGACACTTGTAAGGAGCAGGTATTAGTAGAAAGTTCCGTTGTTAAGAAGCATCTCTTGTACGCCGACCGCACGCTTTTTTTACCGCCTAGGTCTACCAGTTGCCTCATGCAAACCGCCGCGTCCTTTAGGTATTTCAGATTTTTGAAAAATCCATATAAAAAGGGCACTATATAGTTTTTTGTTATTATATATAACCTTTTCCAAAACAGCATGCGCTTCTATTAGCTAAAACCGTTTAAAATTTCCTTATTTAAAATACGTTTATAAAGCGCGGTTATATCGGCCCAATATATACCAAGCGTTTTTTGCTATAAGGCCTGCACATTGGTAGGGAGGAGCCTTTGTATAACCTCCTGTTACGATTTGGTGGCTTATAGGCTAAAAAAGAGACCTAACATTGGATGTGGCCAGCACAGCCAAAAGGGCCAGTCGGATAAAGGGTTTATCCGACCAGGTAGTTAAGGTCACGTGACATCCCTCGCTACCTTCGCTACCCCCGGAGCGTAGGGCGCCGCTATCCTCGTTACCTCTGAAGCTTAAGGCGCCGTTACCTTGGGGCCTCCTAGCATTAGGGCGTTTTATAAAGAATTATAGGATATATAAAAAGGACCATTTCTTTTAATATATTAATTCCATAGCTATTAATTTAAGTTTATAATCATTTTTTAAATATAAAAAAGTAATTTTTATAAATTAAACTTTTTGAATTTAACGTTATTATTACTTTTAAACCAAAACCTTTTATTAACCTTTATATTAATTAGACTTATAACACCTTTTTATCTTTAATAAAAAATAAATAAAAAACGTTTTTAATATATTTTAAAAATAAAAGCATTTCTTATAAACCCGTTTAATTATTTTTCTTTTTTAATAAAAAAGTTTTTTATTTTAAAACATTATATTAATATGATTTTATTAATTATATTAATTTATAAACTTATATATGTTACGATCCCGTTTATTACTTCTATTAATTTGATTTTATAGGTCGGATATATATTTTAAAGGTTTTGGTTTAAAGGGAAATAATAGTTTAAAATTAACGTTTTTAATTATAAAAAAGATTTTAAAGGTACTTTATATTTAAATGTAATTTAAATATTAGAAAGGTTTAAATATTTAGATTAATAGCTGAAAAATAAATGATTAAATATAATAAAAAATTCATTTTTATATATTTATTTTTCATATTTAAATCCTTTATTTGTTAATTAAGTTAGGTTTAATTATTTTAAGTTAATGTTAATTTAATGGAGTTATTATTAATTTAACCGAGTTGATTTTAATTAAATGCTAAGCATTTTAATTTAATTATATAACTTTTAAATCATTTAAACTTTTAATAAAATTATAATTTAAGTTATAATATTATTTCCTTTTTTTTAAAATCTTTATTTTAAAAATAAACAGGTTAGTTTTTTTTTTTTTTATATTGATCTTTTTAATATTTTTATTAATTATTATTATATTAAGTAAAGTTGAAAAATTAATTAATAATTCTTGTTATATTAAAAAAGCTTTAGAAAATAAAGCTGCTTTTTTTAAATTGGTTTTAAAGAAGGGTTTTTTTGTTATAATCCCACTTATTATTTTTATTAGTTTAACTTTATAAGTTGGATATATACTTTAGGGGTTTTGGTTTAAAAGGTAATAATAGTTTAAAATTAACATTTCTAATCGTAAAAAAGGTTTTAAAAGTACTTTATATTTAAATGCAATTTAAATACTAAAAAGGTTTAAATATTTAAGTTAATAGTTAAAAAAAGAATGATTAGATATAATAAAAAATCCATCCTTATATATTTATCTCTCTTTTTTATAAAATATATTAAATATCATGAATCGCGGTTTAAATTTACGATTTGTGTGATTTTTTAAATAAATTGATTTATAATCTATATTTACGTTTTAAATGATTTAATCATGTGATCATTAGATTATTATATTATTTTAATAGGTTACATTTTGGATTGTGATATTATTCCTTTTTTTTAAGATTTTCGTTTTGAAGATAACCAGGTTGGTTTTTTTTTTTTTTCCATATCTATTATCATGTTAAACCAAATGTTAAAACAAGCGATTAATTCGACTTTTTATCGTTAAGTAAGGGTTATTAAGAATAAAATCGTTTTTATAAAAATAGTTATTAATAAAGGCAAATTAGAAATGGCTTGCTTTAATTATATTTCGTTTAAAAAAAATTACGTGGCCTTTGGAGATTTTGATTGTTACTTTAAATGTATTTATAATAACCAATTTTATTACGATGTTTTTGATATTTTTTAAGCCAACATGTTAAAAATAAGCATATAATTTTATTGGTTGGAAAAAAAGGTTGAAAAGGTGGAGTAAAAAACGGATTTAATAAACGTGAAACTGTCCTGGCTTTATAAAAATAAAAAGTTATGGTTCGATAAATTAAAACGGATGATTGATTATGGTATTAACTTTATTAAGAAGTTGGATCGGGTTGAACGTAAAAAGGAAAAGGCTTGTTAAACAGAGGCTGGTTTTTTTAATGTTTTTGTGGCTTTCTCTTTTTTTTTTTGGGCTGGCTTGGATCCGAACGTGGATTTTTTAGCAATCTTGGCCGATTTAGATTTTGATGGTGGAATGTTTTAAACATCTTTTTCATGTTTTAAAAGTGCTTAATAGGTTCTTATGTGTTGTTTTCATGTGGGTATTTTTTTTATTTAATAAGGTATTTAACTTGTCCTTTATTTAATTTTAAGTTTAGTATGGTTTTAACTTTATATTTTTTTGGGTTTTTTTCTAGTTTAACATTTTTGGCAAGTTTAACATTTTTGGATGTTGGTTTTAACATTGTTATATAAAAGACTTTAATGCGGATTTTCATTGTTAACGGGACTGTTAATTGGTAGTTGGTTTTAAATAAAACTTTCTCTATAAAAAAAGGTTCCAATTTCTTGAAATTTAATTTTTTGTTAGGCCTTTTTGTGCAAATCTATGATGTTTTAAGCGTTAAATTTTGCTTGTTTTGGAGTAGATAGACCTTGTTTTCTTTTTTAAGGATTGGTTTTTTAATCTTTCTTTTATTATAATATTTTACCATTTTATTTTAGATGAATTGTAGTTGTTTTTAAAGTGTGGATTGTAATGTTTAGATTTCTATTACGAATACTTCTACTTTTAAAGCAGGTGCTTGCACTTTTAATGCTTTATTATTGTTCAGTTTTTATTATTTGGTATATGTATCATGGCTATATAACGTAATGTATGGTAACATTTTTATATTTTTATTAATTGTTATATTATAAGCGCTTTAAGCCAAGGGTAATAACTTTATTTAATTATTTTATTATTTATTAACGTAACTTTTTAAATGTTATTTAAATGTTTAATTAAGTTTTTTTATTTATTTGTTTGTTTGCGGATAAGCCGTGGTAAAAAGCTTTTACTTGCTTCTAATCTTTTTTATAAATGTTTGCCAATAATGTGATATAAAAATAAGGTTTTTATCTAATATCACTTGTTTGGGGATTCTATACTTGCTAATGATTTCTTTAATAAATGCATATATAAGTTATTCTAAAGTGCAATCCTTTTTATATGGTACAAAGTATCCATACTTGATAAGTTTATTAACGATTACCTAGATTAAGTTATAGTGCGTGCCTATAACTGGGTTTTTTAACTCTAATAATCTGGTGATAAAATCCCATATTATGGTATTAAAAGGTTTATTTGGTATTTCAATGGGTTAAAAGAGTCTATATGGCTTATATCTGGCTCTTTTAACTCGATTGCATATATTGCATTCTTTAATTACCTTAATGACTATTGCCTTTAATCCTAAAAAGTTATAGGTTTTTTACATTTTTAACCTTGTTTTAAAAATTTTTTAATGTCCATGTAAAAGGTGTTTATAAAATTCTTTAATGAATTTCCTTTAAATGTTTTCCGGTATATAAACCTTGCCTTTATACGTTAATGTTTTTGGGGATGTTTTTTATATTACAAGTAGGTTTTTTTTTTGTTAATTGTATTCCTTTTAAAATTTTTTAATCCAATTATCCTTATTAATTTATACATGTGCTAGGATAATTATTCCGTTTTTTTATTATTTTAACATTTGGATGTTTTGTTTTTTAACCTTGGTTTTATAATCTCCTTTTTTGTTAAAAAGATCGGCTTGGATATTTTCTTTTCCTTTAATATAATAGATTTTAAAATTGAATTAGGATAAAAATATCATTTATTTTTCATATTTTTAGTTAAGTTTTTAAGTGGTTATGAATTGTGTAAGGTTTTTATGGTTTGAGTAGATATTAATAGAGTTTTTGGTTCTATTAAACCATGGTTCCCATTCTTTAAATGCTTAAATGATTGCTAATAACTTTTTATTATAAATCTTATATCTAAGTTCTGTATTATATAATGCTTTTAAATAGTACGTAATGGGGTATTATTTTTTATTTGGTTTTTATTATTTTAAGATTGTTTCGATTGTAAAGTTTAAAGCGTTGGTTTTAAGTTGTTTGGTTTTTGTGTAATTTGGAAGCTTTTGGATTGGATCTTCCGTTATTATATCCTTAAAGCGTTGAAAAGTTGCTCTAGCTTTATTGTTAAATTTCCAGGTACCATCTTTTTGTTAGGTTTAATAAGTCAGTTTTGTTAACGGTCTGGTAATATTTTTAAAATTCGCGACTAATCTTTGGACGTAGTTTATAAAGCCATGAAATGTTTGTACTTCCGTGACGCTTTTTGGTTCCGGCCAATCCTTGACTATTGCTATTTTGCCTTTTTAAATGCGTATTTTTTTAAGGGTGATGGTAAAGCCTAGGTAGTTTAGCTTTTTAACATGTCATTTACTTTTAATAAGGTGGATTAATAAGTTGGCTTTTTGGAATGTTTCTAGTATTAAGGCAACATGTTTTTTGTAATCTTTTTTATTTTTAAAGTATATAAGTATGTTGTTAAGGTAAACGAATATAAAGATATTCAAGTACTTTTTAAGGATTGTTATAATCATGTGTTAAAATGACGTTGGGGCGTTGGTAAATCCAAAGGGCATTACCTTATACTTGTAATGTTTGTGTATTGTTTTAAATGTTGTATACTACTTATATCCTTAGGCCATTTGGATCATGTAATAGCTATCTTTAAGGTTTAACGCCGTGAAAATCTTGACTTTGTTGATTTATCTTTTTATAAGCTTTATTAATGGTAAAGCGTGGCCATTTTTCTTGGTGATATTGTTCAAGTGGCGGTAGTCGATGACTTTGTGCCATACTTTGTTGCCGTTTTCATCGATTTTTTATTTTCTATCCTTGTCGACTTTAGGTACCATTATTATAAGATATCCGGATATTAATTTTGATTTTTAAATGTATCCTTTTTTAAAATCCTTTTAAATTCTTTCCTATAATGCTCGTGACTTTTTTTTATTTATAAGGTATATTAAAAATAATTTTAAAAATTATCTTTTCTTAAAGTTTATTTAATGGTCCCATTGGTTATATTTTGGCAATTTTTTTTTTATTTGATTTTTAAATAATTTGTGAAATCGTAAGTATTTTTATGGTATTTTATATAATAAATTTTCAACTTTTGATTCCTTAAGCATATAAACAATATGCTTTTTGTTTTGCTTTTTTAAATCGTTTGCATCCTTTTTCTTAAAAGCTTCAAAGGCTAACTTTTCTATCTAATCCCATTGAAGATAACCTGTTTTTTAATATATGTTCGGATGGCTTGTTTTAAGCCAGTTAACTCCTAATATCATGTCGTGATTGTTAATATTTACAATGTCAAAGGTGATCGTTTCGGGGTGTTTTTAGATTTCCATTAAGAAAGGTATGGTTTCTCTTAATATCCTATCATTCTAATAGGTAGATTTGCTTTTATTTACCGTTACCAATTCATATAAGTTTTTTTATAAACCCATTTTATCTTATTTTATTATGTTATTTATGCTAAGATATAACTTTGTTAAATTCCTAAATTAATCATTACTTTATATATCTTTCCTTTATATCAAACGGATATTATTAAAATGTTATCTAATTTTATTTAGATTTCATATAAAATCTTAACTTTATTGGTTTTTTAATGCTTTATTTTTAAAGACCTTTTCCATTTTTTAAATAGGATTTTTAATATTTAATCCTATTTCTGCTTTACTGTTAAGATTTGGTGGGTGCTTTTCCGTGGTTGGAGTTTAAGCTAACCTTATTTTAATGGGCTTTTTTTGGCGTTTTGGATATTTTTTTTCGGTTATTATTTCTCCATTCCCTTGCTTTTAAAGGGGCGTGGATCAAGTAATAATCTTTAAAGCAATCCTTTTAATAAGGTTTGGTGCAAAACTCATTAAAAAGCTTTTTTTTTATGATAAATTTCGTACATTGATTTTATAACTCCATAAGAATTTTTTATTTTTCTCCTTCATACGGATGTTTTTAAAAAAGTTTAACTTTTTCGTAAAATGTTAAATACATACCGTATTTTTCGTGATTAATGACTGGAAAGAATTCTATTTCTTTATATGTAATTAGGTAATAATCCAGCTAGTATTTTTGGTTATTAAAGTTACTTTTTACATAAAGTCTTCAAAGTTTTTTATATTAAGCTTTGATCTGGATAATTTGCTCTTCCGTGTTTTTTTATGTAAAGATATTTTTGGTATTACTAGGATAGAAACTTTTTAATTTATCTTGTACTTTTTTTGGATTTACTCCTATGTTTAGGAGGTCATATAAATTATATGATATTGAATTGTAACATATACATCCTTTAAATATTACTGTTTTATTGCGTCTTAATCTTAGGTAAAGGTAGCAGGCTTTGGGAAATTCTAGCTATTATGGTTTTGCTTCGTAAATATACTCATTTTCTTCAATGTCGCTGCTTAACTTTAGGCTTTTTAAAAACCATACGTTATCAATTTTAGCGTTTATATATATTCGGTATAAATCGTTTATATAATATTTCCAATATTTATAATTATGCTCATCTTATCAATGTTCTTTACAATCCTTATTTTAACATTTACTTTAATAAAATTGTTAATGGTTATTTTTTTATTGTTTTTTTTAAGTAAGGTCAAGCCAATGTTGGTTTATGGTTAAGATATTTTTAGCTTTTTTAACTTTTTAATATTTAAAATACTTGGAACTAAAAGGTTCTTTCTAATTTAACAGTTCCTTGAATATCTGCCGTTTATTTTAAGTCAATTCTTCTATCATTTTGCTACTAATTTAAGCTATTTTAAATTGTTTTTTCATTGTTAGAAAGTTATCGTTATAACGTTCGATCTTATATTCTAGGCATTTTTTTAGGCTGTTTTTATAACATTTATAACCATTTATAATTACCATTAGAGATCGGGGGTATCTAAGATGATATTTGCAAGCGCGCATTGTCTCTCCTCTACAAATAGGGCACTTGTTGGTTTTAAGGTTTTTATTATTTTCCACCAAGCTAATGGCTACTATGAAAATGTTACTAATCTCCTTTTCTTCCTTGATTTTAACTTAAAACGCCTATTTTCATTCAAGTTACAATATTCCTTCTTATTAAAGTTATTATTTTTTAAGGTTTTAACATTTGTTTTTAAAATATCTCATTTTATCACAATTAAAGCATTTAATTTTTAATTTATCAATTGATCGCTTTTGTTATTACTTTTAAATATTATTTAATTTAATAGGGTCTAAACATATACCTATGCTTTTATATTATCCGTTTCGTTATTACCTATTTTTAAGATTATTATTCTTATTAAATTAAAGCCTTCCATTTTAAAAGGTTCCTCTTTTTTTCTCAAAATATCTTTTAAAGTTTTTATTATTAATGGTAATGGCCTTCTTTATTAAAATATCAAATTACTTGGGGTCTTAATCCTTGTAAATTTTCTTATTATAAAGTCCGTTCTTAACATATTTCTTTAATCCTTTATAGAAAAGGTAGAAGAGACTTTTAACAAGTAGGCCTAATTCAATAACCAATTTTTTAAATTTGATGACGTAATCAAAGGCTGACTTATTTTATTAAAAGTGGTATAACTTGGCTTTAGCTTTTTATTTACGGATAAGGTTGTTAAATATAAATCAAATCTTTTCTTTAAAATGGTTAAAGTCTTTAAAAATATACTTGATGGTATCTGGTACGTCTGCTGGTTTTTTTTCAAGTTAATTCTTAAGGATGGGTTTAAACCATTTAAAGGCTGGTTTTATAAGTAGCTATGAGGCTACTAAGACCTTTTATTGCTCGTCCTCGATTAAGCCTTTATAGAATTTAAAATGGGTACGCATTTAGATGAGAAATGCATCTAGGTCTTTTTTTTTATCGTACCTATTAAGGGCAATAGGTTTAAAGCCTTTGGCTTGAAGAAATGCTATATTTTTAATATTTTATAGGTTTAACGGGTTTTTAAAAGATTATGTAGGTTTAATCCCTTCTTTTTTTTTAAATTTTTCTTTTAATGATAATGATTTTTATTTTGCAAATGATATTATTTGTTTTGGTTTATTGGTCCTTTCTTTTAAAACCTTTATAGGTTTAAATGTTAAAGCTTCTACTATTACTTTGGTAGGTGTTATAATTATTGTTTTTTGTATAGGTCTTTTAATTTCCAAAAATGGTTTTAAAGGTTCAAGTGCTTTAATTATAGCAACTTGCAATTTGGTTACTGGCGAATTTTACGTCGAGATTATTAACATAGTTATCAGGTTTGATTTTAATGTTATTAAAACATTTATCTGTTTCGTTATTTTCTTTAATGGCATGCTTTAAAGGTTTTTAAGAACTATCCATAAATGAATCTTTTCTTTCCTATATTAACACTAGGTATTAACCAAAAAAGCTATTAAAATGTTACAATCCTATCTATTATTTTTGTTAGTTTAATTTTATAGGTCGGATACATACTCTAAGGGTCTTGGTTTAAAGGATAATAATAGTCTAGGATTAACATTTCTAATTGTAAAAAAGGTTTCAAAGGTACTCTATATTTAAATGCAATCTAAATACTAAAAAGGCTTGAATATTTAAGTTAATAACTGAAAAAGAAATGACTAGATATAGTAAAAGATCCATCCTTATATACTCATCCCTCTTTCTTATAAAATATACTAAATATCATGAATCGCGGCTTAAATCTGCGATTTATACAATTCTCTTAAATAGATTAATTTACAATCTATATCTACGTTTCAAGTGATTTAGTCACATGATCACCGGATCATTGTATTACTCCGATAGGTCGCATTTTAGGTCGTGACATTTTCTCAAATGCCTTGTTTTTATTACGAAAATTATAATATTTCTTGCGTTGCCTTTAAAAATTTAGATTGTTATTAAAAGTGTGTTTGGTTAGATTGCGTTTATTGCAATATATACAGTTTTTTACAAACTGGCGTGGCAGATATTGCAAAGAAGTTTTATTTTTTTAAGGATAAATTAAAGGTTGTTAAAGAGGTAGTAAAGGTTATTAAAGTTGAGGTTAGATGGATTGAAAAATAGGCCGCTAGTTGTGTTAAAAGATTGCGTAAGTAGCGAAAATTCTAGGCTGGAAAGGTAAAGCGTATGGTGGATTGAGGCGTTTAGTTTATGGAGGAGCTTAAGCGTTTGAAGCGTGAGGAGGAAGAGGCTTGTCAAGCGGAGGCCGGTACTTTTAATGTTTCCGCAGCCTCCCCTTTTTTCTTTTGGGCTGGCTTGGATCTAAACGCGGATCTTTTGGCAATCTTGGCCGATCTGGATTTTGGCGGTGGAATGTTTTAAACATCTCCTTTACATTTTAAAGGTATTTGATAAGTTCTCATATGTTGTTTTTATATAGGTATCCTTTTTATTTGATAAGATATTTGATTTGTCCTTTATTTAACCTTAAATTTAATATAGTTTTAATTTTGTATTTTTTTAGGTCTTTTTTTAATTTAACATTTTTGGCAAGTTTAGCATTTTTAAATGTTAATTTTAACATTGTTATATGAAAGATTTTAATATGGATTTTCATTATTAACGGGATTGTTAGTTGGTAATTGGTTTTAAATAGGACTTTTTTTATAAGAAAGGGTCCCAATTTTTTAAAATCCAATTTTTTGTTAGGCCTTTTTGTGTAAATCTATGATGTTTTAAATGTTAAATTTTACTTGTTTTGGAGTAGATAGACTTTGTTTCCTTTCTTAAAGATTGGTTCCTTAATTCTTCTCCTATTGTAATATTTTGCCATCTTGTTTTAGATGAATTATAATCGTTTTTAGAATGTAAACTGTAATGTTTGGATTTTTATTATGAATACTTTTACTTTTGGGGTAAGTGCTTGCACTTTTAATGCTTTATTATTGTTTAGTTTTTATTGTTTGGTATGTGTATTATATTTGTATAGCGTAATGTGTGGTGACATTTTTATGTCTTTGTTGATTGCTGTATTGTAAACGTTTTGAGCCAAGGGTAGCAACTTTACCTAATTGTTTTGTTAGTCATTGATGTAGCTTTTTAAGTATTGCTTAAATGTTTAATTAAGTTTTTTTATTTATCCGTTCGTTTGTAGATGAGCTATGATAGAAAGTTTTTACTTGCTTTTAATCTTTTTTATAAATGTTTGTTAATAATGTGATGTAAAAATAGGGTTTTTATTTAATATCATTTGTTTGGGGATTTTATGCTTGCTAATGATTTTTTTAATGAATATGTATATAAATTATTTTAAGGTGTGATCTTTTTTATATGGTATAAAATATTTATATTTGGTGAGTTTATTAATGATTACCTAGATTAAGTTATAGTGTGTTTTTATAACTGGGTCTTTTGACTTTGATAATTTTATAATAAAGTTCCATGTTATAATGTTAAAAGGTTTGCTTGGTATTTTAATAGGTTAGAGGAGTTTATATGGCTTGTGTTTGGCTTTTTTAACTTGATTGTATATGTTACATTCTTTAATTACCTTAATAATTATTGTTTTAAGTTTTGGGAAATTATAGGTCTTTTGCATTTTTAACCTTGTTTTAAAGATTCTTTGGTGTTTATGTAAAGGGTGTTTATGGAATTCCTTGGTAAATTTCTTTCTAATATTTTCTGGTATATAAACCTTGCCTTTATATATTAGTATTCCTTGGGATGTTTTTTGCATTACGAGTAGGTTTTTTTTTTACTAATTATATTCCTTTTAAAATCTTTTAATCTAATTATCTTTATTGATTTGTATATATGTTAGGATGATTGTTCTGTCTTTTTACTGTTTTAGCATTTGGATGTTTTGTTTTTTAACCTTGGTTTCGTAATTTCCTTGTTTGTTAAAAAGGTTAGCTTGGATGTTTTTTTTTCTTTTAATATGATAAATTTTAAAATTGAATTAGAATAGGAATATCATTTATCTTTTATATCTTTGGTTAAGTTTTTAAGTAATCATGAATTGCGTAAGGTTTTTATGATCTAAATAAATGTTAATAAGGTTTTTGGTTTCATTGAGCTATGGTTTCTATTTTTTAAGTGCATGAATGATTGCTAATAACTTTTTATTATAAATCTTATATCTAAATTTTACATTATATAATGCTTTTGAATAATACGTAACGGGATACCATTTTCTATTTAATTCTTATTATTCCAAAACTGCTTTAATTGTAAAGTTTAAAGCGTTTGTTTTAAATTGTTTGGTTTTTATATAATTTAAAAGCTTTTAAACTAGGTCTTCCATAATTATATTTTTGAGGTGCTAAAAAGCTATTTTAGTTTTATCGTTAAATTTCTAGGTACCATCTTTTTGTTAAGTTTAACGAATTAATTCCGTTAACGGTTTGGTAATGTTTTTAAAATTCGTGATTAATTTTCGGACGTAGTTTATAAAGCCATGAAATACTTATATTTCCATAACGCTTTTTGATTTTGGCCAGTCTTTGATTGTTATTATCTTACCTTTTTAGATGCGTATCTCTTCAAAAGTGATGGTGAAGCTTAAGTAATTTAACTTTTTAACATGCCATTTGCTTTTGGTAGGGTGGATTAACAGGTTGGCCTTTTAGAATATTTCCAATATTAAGGTAACATGCTTTTTATGATTTTTTTTATTTTTGAAATATATGAATATATTATTAAAATAAACAAAGATAAAGATATTTAAATACTTTTTAAGAACTGTTATAATCATGTATTAAAATGACGTTAGGGCGTTGGTAAGTTTAAAAGGCATTACCTTATATTTATAATATCCATATATTATTTTAAATGTTATATATTATTTATGTTTTTAGGTTATTCGGATTATATAATAGCCGTTTCTAAGGTTTAGCGCCGTGAAAATTTTGGCTTTGCTAATCTATCCTTTTATAAGTTTTATTAATGGTAAAGCGTGGCCATTTTTCTTGGTGATGCTGTTTAAATGGCGGTAGTTAATGACTTTATACCATATTTTATTGCTATTTTCATTAATCTTCTACTTTTTATCTTTGTTAACTTTGGGTACCATTATTATAAGATATCTAGATGTTAATTCTGATTCTTAAATATATCCTTTTTCAAGATCTTTTTAGATTCTTTCCTATAATGCTTATGACTTTTTTTTATTTATAAGGTATATAGGAAACAGTTTTAAAAATTATCTTTTTTTGAAGGTTATTTGGTAGTTCCATTGATTATGTTTTAACAATTTTTCTTTTATTTAATCTTTAAACAATTTGTGAAATTATAAATACTTTTGTGATATTCTATGCAATAGATTTTTAACTTTTGGTTTTTTAAATATATAGGCAATGTGCTTTTTGTTTTACTTTTTTAAGTTGCTTGCATCTTTTTTTTTAAAAGCTTTAAAGGCTAACTTTTTTATTTGATCTCATTAAAAACGACCTATCTTCCAATATATATTTAAATGGCTTATCCTAAGCTAATTAACTTTTAATATTATGTTATGATTGTTAATATTTACAATATTAAAGGTGATCGTTTTGGGATGGTTTTGGATTTCCATTAAAAAGGGTATGGTTTCTTTTAATATTTTATTATTCTGGTAAATAAACTTGCTTCCATCTATCGTTACCAGTTTATATAAGTTTTTTTTATAAATCTATTTTATCTTATTTTACTATGTTACTTATGTTAAGATATAATTTCGTTAAACTTTTAAATTAATCATTATTTTATATGTTTTTTTTTTATATTGAACGGATACTATTAGAATGTTATCTAATCCTATTTAAATTTCATATAAGGTTTTAATTTCGTTGGTTTCTTGATGCTTTATTTTCAAGGACCTTTTTATTTTTTTAAATAAGACTTTTGGTATTTGCTTTTATTTTTGCCTTGTTGTTAAAATCCGGTGGGTGCTTTTCTATAGTTGAAGTTTAAGCTGGCCATATTCTAATGGGCTTTTTTTAATGTCTTGAACGTTTTTTTCCGGTTATGGTTTCTCCATTCCCTTGCCTTTAAAAAGGCGTGAATCAAGTAATAGTCCTTAAAACAATCCTTCTAGTAAAGTTCGGTGCAAAACTTACTAAAGGGCTTTTTTCTTATAATGAATTTTACATATTGGTTTTGTAGCTCCGTGAGAATCTTTTATTTTTCTCTTTTATATAGGTGTTTTTAAAAGAGTCCAACTTTTTTATAAAGTGTTAAATACATGCCGTATTTTTCATAGTTAGTGATTAAAGAGAATTTTATTTCTTTATACGTAATTAAGTAATAATCCGGCCAATATCCTTGGTTGTTAAGATTGCTTTTTGCATAAAGTTTTTAAAGTTTTTTATATTAAGCCTTGGTTTAGATAATTTACTCTTTTATGTTTTCTTATATAAAAACACTTTTAAAGTTGCTAAGATAAAGGCTTTTTAATTTATTTTATACTTTTTTTAAACTTATTTCTATGTTTAAAAGGTTATACAAGTTACATGATATTAAACTATAATACATACATTTTTTAGATATTATTATCTAGCTGCGTTTTAATTTCGGATGGAGGTAGCAGGTTTTGGGAAATTTTGGCCATCGTGGTTTTGTTTTGTAGATACACTTATTTTTTTCGATATCATTGCTTAGCTTTAGGCTTTTTAAAAACCATGCGTTATTAATCTTAGCGCTTATATGTATTTAACATAAGTTGTTTATATAATATCTTTAATATTCACAGTTATACTTATCTTGTTAATGTTCTTTATAACCTTTATTTTAATATTTACTTTAATGGAGTTGTTAATGGTCATTTTTTCGTTGCTTTTCCTAGGCAAGGTTAAGCTAATGTTGGTTTATAATCAAGATATCTTTAGCTTTTTTAGCTTTTTAATATCTAAAATACTTGAAATTAGAAGGTTCTTTTTAATTTAATAGTTTCTTAAATATCTGCCGTTTATTTCGAGTTAGCTTTTCCGTGATTTTGTTACTAATTTGGGCTGCCTCGAATTGTTTTTTCATTGTTAAAAAGTTATCGTTATAACGTCCGATTTTATGTTTTAAGCATTTCTTTAGGTTGTTTTTATGGCATTTACAGCCGTTCATAATTGCCATTAAAGATTGGGAATGTTTAAAATGATATTTGCAAACGTGTATTATCTTTTTTTCGCAAATAGGGCATTCGTTAATTTTAGGGTCTTTGTTATTTTCCATTAAGTTGGTGGCTACCGTGAAAATGTTGCTAATTTTTTTTTCTTTTTTGATTTTAGCTTAAAACGCCTATCTTTGTTTAAGTTGCGGTATTTTTTCTTATTAAGGTTATTATTTTTTAAAGCTTTAACATTTATTTTTAAAATGTCTTATTTTATTATAATTAAAGCATTTAATTTTTAACTTATTAATTGGTTGCCTTTGTTATTACTTTTAAATGTTGTTTAATTTAATAAGGTTCGAATATATGCCTATGCTTTTATATTATCCGTTTCATTATTACCCGTTTTTAAGGTTATTGTTCCTATTAGATTAAAGCCTTTTATTTTAAAAGGTTCCTTCTTTCTTCTTAAAATATCTTTTAAAGTTTTCGTTATTAATGGTAATAACCTTTTTTATCAAAATATCAAATTACTTAAGATTTCAATCCTTATAGATTTTTTTGTTATAAAGTTCATTTTTAACATGCTTCTTTAGTTCTTTATAAAAGGGATAAAAAAGACTTTTAACAAATAAGCCTGATTCAATGGCCAATTTTTTAAATTTAATGGCGTAATTAAAGGCTAACTTGTTTTATTAAAGGTAATGTAATTTAACTTCGGCTTTTTATTTATAAATAGGATTGCCAAATATAAGTCGAATCTTTTTTTTAAAATGGTCGAAGTTTTCGAAGATATACTTGGTGGTGTTTGGTACGTTTGTTGGTTTTTTTTCAAATCGATTTTTAAAAATGGGTTTGAATCATTTAAGGGCTGGTCCCGTAAGTAGTTATAAAGTTACTAAAACCTTTTATTGCTTGTTTTTAATTGAGCCTTTATAGAATTTAAAGTGGGTGTATATTTAAATGAAGAATGCATTTAGGTTTTTTTTTTTATCGTATTTGTTAAGGGTAATAGGTTTAAAATCTTTGGTTTGGGGAAATGTTATATTTTTAATATCTTATAGGTTTAATGGGTTTTTAAAAGGTTGTGTGGGTTTAATCCTTTTTTTTTTTTTAAATTTTTTTTTTAATGATAATGATTTTTGTTTTGCAAATGATATTATTTATTTTGATTTATTGGTCCTTTTTTTTAAGGCCTTTATAGGTTTAAACGTTAAAGCTTTTACTATTACTTTAATAAATGCTATAATTATTATTTTTTATATAGGTTTTTTGGTTTTTAAAAAAGGTTTTAAAGGTTTAAATGCTTTGATTATAATAACTTATGATCTGGTTACCGGTGATATTACGATCTAAAATACGACCTACCGGAGTAATACAATGATCCGGTGATTATGTGATTAAATCACTTGAAACGTAGATATAGATTGCAAATCAATCTATTTAGGAGAATTGTACGAATTGTAGATTCGAGCCGCGATTCGTGATATTTAATATATTTTATAGGAAAGAAAAATAAGTATATAAGGATGGAGTTTTTTATTGTATCTAGTCATTTATTTTTTAGTTATTAATTTAAATATTTAAACCTTTTTAATATTTAGATTGCATTTAAATATAAAGTACTTTTAAAACCTTTTTTATGATTAGAAATGTTAATTTTAAACTATTGTTATTTTTTAAATTAAGACTTTTAAAGTATGTATCTAATCTATAAAATTAGATTAATAGAAGTAATAGGCGAGATCGTAACATTTTGATAGCTTTTTTGGTTAATACCTAATGTTAATATAAAAAGAAAAGGACTCATTTATAAATAGTTTTTAAAGACCTTTAAAGCATGCCATTAAAAAAAACAACGGAACAAACGAACGTTTTAGTAACATTAAAATTAAACTCGACAACCGTGTTAATTACCTTAACGTAGAATTTACTAGTAATTAGATCGTAAGTTGCTATAACTAAAACATTTAAACCTTTAAAACCATCTTTAAAAACTAAAAAACCCATATAAGAAACAATAACTATAGCACTTACTAAAGTAACAGCAGAAGTTTTAACATTTAAATCTATAAAGGCCTCAAAAGAAGGGACTAATAAACCAAAATAGATAATATCATTTGCAAAACAAGAATTATCATTATTAAAAGAAGAATTTAAAGAAAAAAAAGGGATTAAACCCATATAACCCTTTAAAAACCTATTAGACCTATAGGATATTAAAAATATGGCATTTTTTCAAGCTAAAGGTTTTAAGCCTATTGCTTTTAATAGGTATAATAGAAAAGAAAACCTAAATGCATTTCTCATTTAAATGTGCACCCACTTTAAGTTTTATAAGGGCTCAATCAAAAACAAGCAATAAAAAGTTTTAATAGCTTTATAGCTATTTACGGGACCAGCCTTTAAATGGTTCAAACCCATTCTTAAGGATTGACTTGAAAAAAAACCAGCAGATATACCAAACATCACCAAGTATATTTTCAAAGATTTTAACCATTTTAAAAAAAAGATTTAACTTATGTTTAGCAACTTTATTCGCAAATAAAAAGCTAAAGCCAAGCTATATTATCTTTAATAGAACAAGTTAGCCTTTAATTACGTTATTAAATTTAAAAAATTGGTCATTAAATCAGGCTTACCTGTTAAAAGTCTCTTTTACCCCTTCTATAAAGGATTAAAGGAGCATGTTAAAAATGAATTTTATAATAAAAAAATTTATAAGGATTAAAACCTCAAGTAGTTTAATACCTTGGTAAAAAAGGCCATTACCATTAACAATAAAAACTTCGAGAGATATTTTAAAAAGAAAGGAGGGACCTTTTAGAATGGAAGGCTTTAATCCAATAAGAATAATAACCTTAGAAACAAGCAATAACAAAACGGATAATATAAAGGCATAGGCACATGTTTGGACCTTATTAAACTAAATAATATTTAGAAGTAATAATAAAGGCAATCAATTGATAAATTAAAGATTAAATATTTTAACTATAATAAGATAGGATATTTTAAAAGCAAGTGTCGAAGCTTTAAGAAATAATAACTTTAATAAGGAGGAATATTGCAGCTTAAATGAAGATAGGTGTTTCAAGTTAAAATTAAAGAAGAAAAGGAGATTAGTAACATTTTTACGGTAGCTATTAGCTTGGTGAAAAACAACAAAGACCTTAAGATCAACAAGTGCCTTATTTGCGAAAAAGAGATGATGCACGTTTGTAAATATTATCCTAGACATCCCTGATTTTTAATGGCAATCATGAACGGCTATAAATGTTATAAAGATAGCCTAGAGAAATGTTTAAAACATAAGATCGGATGCCATAATGATAACTTTTTAACAATGAAGGAATAATTTAAAGCAGCTTAAATTAGCAGCAAAATAACGGAAGAACTAACTTAAAATAAACGGCAAATATTCAAAGAACTATTAAATTAAAAAGAACCTTCTAGTTCTAAATATCTTGAACATTAAAAAGCTAAAGAAGCTGAGGACATTTTAACTATAAACCAACATTGATTTGACCTTGCCTAGGAAAAGCAATGAAAGAATGATTATTAATAACTCCATTAGAGTAAGTATTAAGACAAGGATTATAAGGAACATCAATAAGATAAGTATAATTATGAATATTAGAGATATTACATAAACAACTCATGCTGAGTACATATAAGCGCCAAGATTAATAACGCATGGTTTTTAAAAAGCCTGAAGCCAAACAATAATACCAAAGAAAACAAGTATATTTATAAAGCAAAACCACGATGGCTAGAATTCCTTAAAATCTGCTACCTTCATTTAAAATCAGGACGTAATCAAATAGCAATATTCAAAGGATGCATATATTACAATTCAATATCATATAATTTGTATAACCTTCTAAACATAGGAGTAAATTTAAAAAAAGTATAAGATAAACTAAAAAGCTTTTATTCCAATGATACCAAAAATGTTTTTATATAAAAAAACATAAAAAAGTAAATTATTTAGATTAAGATTTAATATAAAAAACTTTAAAAACTTTATGCAAAAAGCAACCCTAATAATCAAGGATATTGACCGGATTATTACCTAATTATATATAAAGAAATAAAATTCTTTTTAATCATTAACTATAAAAAATATGGCATGTATTTAGCATTTTATAAGGAAGTTAAACTTTTTTAAAAATATTTATATAAAGGAGAAAAACAAAAGATTTTTACAAAGTTATAAAATCAATATGCAAAATTCATTATAAAAAGAAGGCCTTTTAATAAATTCTATATCAAACCTTATTAAAAGGATTATTTTAAGGATTATTGCTTGATCCACACCTCTTTAAAGGCAAGGGAATGGAGAAACCATAGCTAAAAAAGAACGTTTAAAATATCAAAAAAAGCCCATTAAAATATGGCCAGTTTAAACTCCAACCATAAAAAAGCACCCACCAAATCTTAATAACAAGGTAGAAATAAAAGCAAGTATCAAAAGTCCTATTTAAAAAAATGGAAAGGTCTTTAAAAGTAAAGTATCAAAAGACCAATAAAATTAAGACTTTATATAAAATCTAAACAGGATTAAATAACATTTTAATAATACCCATTCAATATAAAAGAAAGATATATAAAGCAATGATTAACTTAAAAGCTTAACAAAGTTATATCTTAATATAAATAGCATAATAAAATAAGATAAAATAGGTTTATAAGGAAAACTTATATAAACTAGTAATAATAAATGAAAGCAAGTTTACTTACTAAAATGATAGGATATTAAAAAAAACCATACCCCTTTCAATGGAAATCCAAGACCACTTTAAAACGATCACCTTTAACATTGCAAATATTAACAATTATAACATAATATTAAAAGTTAACTAATTTAAGACAAGCCACTTAAGCATACATTGGAAAACAAGTTGTTTTCAATGAGATTAAACAAAAAAAATTAACCTTTAAAGCTTTTAAGAAAAAAGATATAAACAACTTAAAAAAGTAAAACAAAAAGCATATTACTTATATGCTTAAAGAATCAAAAGTTAAAAACCCATTATATAAAATACCATAAAAGTACTTATAATTTTATAAATTGTTTAAAGATTAAATAAAAGAAAAATTACTAAAACATAACCAATAAAATCATTAAATAACCTTTAAAGAAGGATAATTTCCAAAATTATTTCTTATATACCCTATAAATAAAGAAAAGTTATAAGCATTATAAAAAGGAATTTAGAAGGATTTTAAAAAAGGATATATTCAAGAATTAAAATCAATATCTAAATATTTTATAATAATGATACCTAAAGTTAATAAAAACAGAAAGTAAAAGATTAATAAAAATGGTAACAAAGTATGGCGTAAAGTTATTAACTACCGTTACCTAAACAGTATCATTAAAAAAAATGGCCACGCTTTACCATTAATAAAGCTTATAAAAGGATAGATTAGTAAAGCTAAGATTTTTATAACATTAGACTTTAGAAATAACTATTACATGATTTGAATGGCTTAAAGATATAAGCAATACACAATATTTAAAATAATACATAAACATTACAAATATAAGGTAATGCCTTTTAGATTTACCAACGTCCCAGCATTATTTTAATATATGATTATAACAGTTTTTAAAAAGTACCTAAATATTTTTATATTCGTTTATTTTAACAATATATTTATATATTTTAAAAATGAGAAAGATTATAAAAAGCATGTTGCCTTAATATTAAAAACATTTTAAAAGGCTAACTTATTAATCCACCTTATTAAAAGTAAATGGCACGTTAAAAAGCTAAATTACTTAAGCTTTACCGTTACCCTTGAAGAGATACACATTTAAAAAGGTAAGATAGCAGCAGTTAAGGATTGGTTAGAACTAAAAAACGTCATAGAAGTATAAGCATTTCATGGTTTTATAAACTATATCCAAGGATTAGTCGCGAATTTTGGAGACATTGCTAAACCGTTAATAGAATTGATTTGTTAAACCTAGCAAAAAGATGGTACCTAGAAATTTAACGATAAAGCTAGAGCAGCTTTTTAATGCTTTAAGGATGTAATTATAGAAAACCTAGTTTAAAAGCTTCTAGATTATATGAAGATTAAACGATTTAAAATAAATGTTTTAAACTTTATAATTGGAGTAGTTTTGGAATAATAAGAACTAAATGGAAAGTGATATCCCGTTATATATTATTTAAAAGCATTATATAATGCAAAACTTAGATATAAGATTTATAATAAGAAGTTATTAGCAGTCATTTAAATATTTGAAGAATGGGAACCATGGCTTAATGGAATTAAAAACCCCATTGACATTTATTTAAATCATAAGAACTTTACGCAGTTTATAACCATTTAAAAACTTAACTAAAGATATAAAAGATAGATGATATTCTTATCCCAGTTCAATTTTAAAATCTATCATATTAAGGGAAAGGAAAATATCCAAGCCGATCTTTTTAGCAAAAAAGGAGACTATAAAACCAAGGTTGAAAAACGAAACATTTAAATGTTAAAATAGTAACTAAACGGAACAGTCATTCTAGCATATATATAGATTAATAAAAACAACTGGATTAAAAGATTTTGAAAGAAATATAATTAATAAAAAAGAGACCTATTTATAATGTAGAAAATATCTCAAAGAACATTAATATATAAAAGCAAGGTTTATATACCCGATAACATTCGAAAGGAATTTACCAAAGAATTTCACGAACATCTTTTATATGGATATTAAGGAATTTTCAAGACAAGGTTAAGAATGTAAAAAACCTATGATTTCCCAAAACTTAAAGCATTAATCATTAAAGTAATTAAAAAATGCAACATATGTAATCAAATTAAAGAAATTAAATATAAGTTATATAAACTTTTTCAATTTATTAAAATATTAAACAAACCTTTTAATATTATAGTATAGGATTTTATCACCGGATTATTAGAGTTAAAAGACCCAGTTACAAGCACGTATTATAACTCAATCTAGGTAATTGTTAATAAGTTTACCAAATATAAATACTTTATATCATATAAAAAGGATTGCACTTTAAAATAGCTTATATATGCATTTATTAAGGAAATCATTAGCAAGCACGGAATCTTTAGACAAATGATATTAGATAAAGACCCTATCTTTATATCACATTATTGGTAGACATTTATAAAAAAAATTGAAAGCAAGTAAAAGCTTTTTATCACAGCCCATCCTTAGATAAATGGATAGATAAAAAAACTTAATTAAACATTTAAACAATACTTAAGAAGTTATGTTAATGATTAACAGGATAATTGGATAGAATTGCTATCTTTGGTTTAAAGCGCTTATAATATAGCAGTTAACAAAGATATAAAAGTGTTACCATACATTGCGTTATACGGACATAATGCATATATTAAACGATAAGAACTGAATAACAACGAAGCATTAAAAGTGCAAGCATTTGCCTTAAAAGCAGAAGTATTCGCAATAGAAATCTAGACATTACAGTCCACACTCTAAAAACGACTACAATTCATCTAGAACAGGATGGCAAAATATTATAATAGGAGAAGGATTAAAGAACCAATCCTTAAAAAAGGAGACAAGGTTTATTTACTTTAAAACAAGTAAAATTCAACGCTTAAAACACCATAGATTCGCACGAAAAGGCCTAGCGAAAAATTGGATTTTAAGAAATTAAGCCCCTTTCTTATAAAAGAAGTTCTGTTTAAAACCAACTACCAACTGACAATCCTATTAATAATGAAAATCCGTATTAAAGTTTTTTATATAACAATGTTAAAACCAGCACCTAAAAACGCTAAACTTGTTAAAAACATCAAATTAAAAAAAGACTTAAAAGAATACGAAGTTAAAATCATACTAGACTTAAGGTTAAATAAAGAACAAGTTAAATACCTTATTAAATAGAAAGAATACCTATATAAAGACAATATATGGGAACTTATTAAGCATTTTTAAAATGTGAAGGAGATGTTTGAAACATTTCACCGCTAAAATCTAGATCGGCCAAAATTGCCGAAGGATCCGCGTTCGGATTTAAGCCAACCTAAAAAAAAGAAGGAAAGGTTATAAAAACATTAAAGGGACTGGCCTTTTATTGACGAACCTTTTCCTCCTTACGTTCAATCCGATCCAACTTTTTAATAGAATTGATACCATGATCAATCATCTGTTTTAACTTATCGGACCATAACTTTTTATTTTTACAAAACCGGGACAGTTTCGCATTTATTAAGTCTGCTTTTTGCTCCACCTTTTTAACCTTCTTTTCCAACCGATGAAATTATGTGCTTATTTTTAACACGCTGACCCAAGAGATACCAAAAACATCACAATAAGATCGATTATTACGAATGCATTCGAAGCAACGATCGAAGTCTTCAAAAGCCACGCAATCTTTTTTGAACGAAACATAGCTAGAGCAAGCCATTTCTGATTTGCCTTTATTAGCAACTGTTTTTATAAGAGTAATTTTATTCTTAATAGCCCTAGCTTAATAACAAGAAGTCGAGTTAGCCGCCTGTTTTGACATTTGGCCTAACATAATGATGGGTGTGAAAAAAGAAAAAAAAAAACTAACTTGGTTATTTTCGAGACGAAGATTTTAAAAAAAGGGAATAATGTCACAACCTAAAATACAACCTATTGGAGTAATATAATGATCTGGTGATCACGTGATTGAATTATTTAAAATATAAATATAGATTGCAAATCAATCTATTTAGGAGAATTGCACGAATTGCAGATTCGAGCCGCGATTTGTGATATTTAATATATTTTATAGAAAAGAAAAATAAGTATATAAGGATGAAATTCTTTATTGTATCTAGTCATTTATTTTTCAATTATTAATCTAAATATTCAAGCCTTTTTAGTATTTAGATTGCATTTGAATATAGAGTACCTTTGAAACCTTTTTTATAATTAGAAATGTTAATTTTAAACTATTGTTATTTTTCAAACCAAGACCTCTAGAGTATGTATCCGACCTATGAAGTCAGACTGATAGAAGTAATAAGCGGGATCGTAACAGGTGAATTTTGCGTTGGGGCTGTTAATGCGGTTGTTAGGTTTGATTTTAATATTATTAAAACATTCGTTTGTTCCGTTATTTTTTTTGGTAGCATGCCTTAAAGGTTTTTAAAAACTGTCCGCAAGTAAGTTCTTTTTTTTTTATATTAACATTAGATATTAACCAAATAAGTTATTAAAATGTTATAATCCCGTCTATTACTTTTATTAGTTTAACTTTATAGGTTGGATATATATTTTAAAGGTTTTGGTTTAAAAAAAAACAATAGTTTAAAATTAACGTTTTTAATTGTAAAAGAGATTTTAAGGGTACTTTATATTTAAGTGTAGTTTAAATATTAAAAAGGCTTAAATATTTAAATTAATAGTTAAAAAATGAATGATTAGATATAGTAGGAAATCCATTCTTATATATTCATTTTTCATATTTAAGTTTTTTACCTGTTAATTAAATTGGGCTTAACTGTTTTAAGTTAATGTTAATTTAATGGAGTTGTTGCCAATTTAACCAAGTTGGCTCTAACTGGATGCCAAGCATTTTAATTTAGTCACGTAACCTTTGGACCATTTAAACTTTCGACAGGGTTGTAATTTAAGCCGTGACAATATATAAAATATAAAATAAGCAAAATTTATTAAACGCGAATTAAAGTTTATTATAATAGAAAAGTTGTTAAAAACGGGCTATTTTATATATTAATTTTAATACGAAACGTATTTACCATTATTTTTTAAAATATAGGTTTTTTTAATTAAAAACCTTTTCATATTTTCATATTTTATAATACAATTTCCTATCGTTTAACGTTTTTTAATTAACGTATTTATTAATTAAATTTTATTAAACTTTTTCGTTAAAATCTAATTTAAATTAACGCCGCTTTTATATTTACGCTTAACGTTAAAATTTTATATTAGCTTATTTTTAACAAATAAATTAATAACTTATTATTTATTTTTTTAAATAAAAACTTTATTAATTATTTTTATATAATAGCAGCTTTAAAAACATTTAAATTACGTTTCGATAAAAAATATTAATTTAAAAAGTTTTATATCATTTAATAATATTAACTTTATTATAATAATCTTTATAATTTATAATATAATTAAAAATAATGTTTTATTAATAATGACCGGTATATAATTAAATAGGTTATTTAAAAAATAACCTCGTTTATTTTAAAATAACTTTTTTAAACGTTTAACTTTATTAAAATTCAAACCATTTAAATTAAAAAAATATAATATATTTAATTTTATTTAAATTACTATAAAATGTTTTAAAAACTTTTTTATTTAAATATAACGCGAAATTATAAAAAAGTTTATTTTAAATATTATATAAAAACATTATATAAAAGAAATTTAATATTAAAAAATATAAACATTTCTTTTTAAATTTATAAAAACGTGATAATTAATATAATAAAAGGTAAACTCTTTTAATAATATTATATTTATAAATTATAATTATTATTATTTATATATTTATATTTATAACTTATTAAAATTATTATTAAATAATTTATATTAATTATATATAATATATATTTACAATATAATAAAAAGAATGTAAAAAGAAATCCCTTAATTTAATATATTATATGTTATATAATATATTATTATATTTATATAAATAATGTTACGAAATTATATTAATTCGCTTCTTTTTTAATATAACATTTTAATATATATTTATATAATATTAAATATAAATATTATTATATAATAATAATTTAATAGATTTTAATTTTAAAAACTAATTTATAATAATTAACTTTAAACTTTTTTATAAAAGGCTTTTTTAAAATTTATTTGCTTTTATAATTTATTTTATAATAAAAGAAATTTTTAAAAAATTATAAAATAAAAACAATTTTTTAACGAAATAAAAATACTTTTTTAAAAATATTTAAGTTAATTAATTTATTTCAATATTGCAATAATTTTTTTAAAATATATATAAAATATTTTATCGATTATAATTTAATAATTTTAAATTTATAATTGTAATAAAAAAATATATTATTTTATGTAAAAGTTACTTTTTTTTATTATAATTCGATATATGTTTAAATTAAATAAAATAAAACGTATTTAATCAATTTAATATAAATATTTCGTTATTATTTTAATAATATTTAATTATAAGGGTTTTTATATTATTATTTTTAAATTTATATCGTTATCGTTTTTAAAAATAATTGTTACTGCTTTCAAATTAAAACAACTTTAAAAAGAAACCAACACTTCGTACCAATTACGGTAAAAGTTCGGATCTAACATCCCCACTTATAATCGCTGCAATCGCCAGCGATTAAAGCTATTTAAAGAATTGCTTAAAAAGCTAACAATTCTAGCGATTGTTATTATTTTATAAAAAGGAAAAATGAATATATAAAAATGGATTTTTTACTATATCTAATCACTCATTTTCCAACTATTAATTTAAATATTCAAGCCTTTTTAAATATTTAAATTGTATTTAAATATAAAATACTTTAAAATCTTTTTTATAATTAAAATCGTTAACTTTAAATTATTATTACTTTTTAAATTAAAACCTTTAAAGTACGTATCTAACTTATAAAATCAAACTAACAAAAGTAATAAGCGGGATCGTAACAATAATTAGAAACTTTTTTTTAAAACAATTTTAACTTGCTTTTATTTTAAAATAAATATATACGATTAAATCATTTATAGGTTTTTAGTAATATAATATAAGTGTTAAAGTTAATATAAATAAGATTTTTTATAAGTTTTATTATTTAATTAAAAAAAATTTAAAGCATGGTTAATTAACATGTTTTAATATCTAAATTAATTTAAAAAAATATATAAAATTATATAAGTTATTTTCTTTTTTAATTATATATGGCAAATTATTTTATATAATATATTAAAAGCGCAAAAGTGTTATTATATTTGTTTTAATTATAATTAAAATATATACGCTTTAAGTTTTATTATAATAAAGTTAATATATAAATACTTTAAAAAAGATAACGTAAGGATAGATAATTTAAAACGTTGGCTATATAATTCACTTATCGTTACCTTCTTTTTAAAAATGGAAAGTATATTAAAAATAAATCGGTTATTAAAAGTAAAATAAAAGAAAATAAAATATTTAAAAAAAACCTACTAACTTTAATAGCATCGTTTTTTATAACTTCTTTAATATAAAAGTGCTTTTAAGGGGTTGTTTTTGTTAACGATTAATTAGGCAAAGCGAGGTATAACCTATTTAGCGTAGGTGATAAATTCATTTACATTTGTAAAAGAAAAGACAGCGTAAGAGGTAAAGAAAAAAAAAACAAAAAAAAAAGAAACAAGGAAAAGAAAAGGATGGAAAGGAAGAGAGAAAAGTTAAAGAGAATAAGGGATGAATGGAATGGAAAAAATGAAAGGAATGAAAGGAATAAAGGAAAGGAAAAATGAAGGGAAAAAAGGAGAGAATACAAGCCTAAAACGATACTATATAAAGCGACAACCTCGGCAAATAACAAGCCGCCGTAGTGACCAATCTTCTACGGTTGATATTCAATAAAGAATAAGTCTGTATCATTGTGTAAATGGTTGCGCATAAGAACCTTTAATGCATCCTGCATAGCCCTTATAACAGATGCTTCCCTATCTATCAGCAGGTATTGAATTGTGTCATGCGAATAAGGTACCTACCTACAAGAACCGTTCGGCTTTTAAGATGCCTCTTTGCTATCTCCCCTTCCAGTATATCTGGTAAGGACAGCGTGCCCGGGAAGATGGCGGCCCGTTTCCTAAACGAGCCAAATGCTATGCGTTGGATGTCGTTTAATTGGAGGTATATGGAGACGTGAAGGATTTGCGCGCCATGTCAGCTGTTGTACCAAAGAGCCCGTGAGTAAAGCCAAGGGAAAACCCATAGAATCTTGACGCAAACTGTCCTCGGCAAGCGCCTCGTTTAGCAACGGCTGCGCGGCGATCCCAATGTCTACTGCTATCAGTCCTTTTCCAGACCCTTAGCGACGTTTCATTAGTCTTATCGAAATCATCCATCTGCCATACAAGGTGGACACGGCAAACAGGGGTTTGTCTTACGCGATGATGGTACATGAGTTTCTTTATATATAACAAATGCGTTACGATATCGAATCCGGTGGCAACTAGTAGAACGTTCTCGTATCAATCAACAGGCAGCACCTTTCCATACGGGCCGCTCCAAATGGCCAGACTAGTAGTCGGGCTGTACGCGGCAAGGCGAAGGAGATCTCTAGTTAGGCCACAACGCGGCTTGATAAAAAGATCAAGGGAGTTTTGGGGCGTATCTGACCAGGACACAACGGTAAAGGGGTGGGTTTGTACGCATGACCAAAGCAAAACCCACAGGTTGATATATTGTCCCGCTTCTACCGTTACCGGCTGGCGGAGATGGACACGTACGCTTATGGCTCTATCGTCGACCGAAATCCTTGCAGGTGATAGGCCTAGGCGGTTTTAATACAGGAGTAGGCCGAGCTGAAGCAGATATACAAAGGTAAATAGGCCCACGGCCATATAAACATATACCGCCAAGAACCAGTTTCCGAACCGGATATGGCACCAAAGGGCGTAGAGAAAAAGAAAGGCAAGCCTTTGGTAAAGCCGTAACGCAAGCTTGTATAAGGCCACGCGTAGTAGGACCGGAAACACTACGGCTTGCACGCAAAGGATCATAATCGCCTGTCTGGTATAAATAGATATAATAGAAGATAGAATACTATAACAAGGCTAGGCTTACGATAAAGGCAAATATATTTTACAATATGGCAAAAGAGAATCCGCCTTGCTCCGCCGCTTCTACAATATAATGAAAGATTGCCAAGGCCAACGCTACTCCACTAATAGAGGCGTGCAAACGCCGGAGCGTGTAAAGAAACACGCTTAACACGTTGGCAAGAAAGCTTAAATGCGGGCCGGTATAAAGGAAAATTAGGTTGATTAAGAAGAGAGTACCGGCTTGAAGACCCGCCTATAAGATGTCTGACCACGGAAGAAAAGTACAGACAACATTTAAAAAGAAGTAATAGAGAAGCAAAAGGACGTTACTATAACTCCAAGGGTGAATGTATCGGTGTCGACGAAGAACATTGCAGTATATAAGATATTGGAATGCAAGTACGGATATACGTTTCCAAATAGCAAAAAAACGGGCTGGTAGATGATTTTATTGCAAAATCGATGGGTTTCAATACTATAATAAAAAGCGGACATATAGAAATAAAAGTATAAAAAAGAAGAAAATGCCTTAATTAATAACGTATATAAAAAAGCTATTCATTACAATTATATTTAAATAATAGATTAAAAATAATAAAAAAACAAAGCTTTAAAACTTATATATATTTTAAAATATAAATTACAATCATTACAAATTTAATAAACATATATTAAAGATGTAATAATGCTACGTATATATGATATAATATATATATATAATATAGATATAAATAGAAAAAATTATATATATAAAAATAAAAACAAATATTTAATAATTTTTTTTTAATTTATAATTTAAAATATAAAAATTAATAAATGGACGGTTTATATATATATATATTATTATACTTTATATATTAATTACTTTATCTCCTTTTTTACGTTTTAAAAACCGTTTATATAATTAACAATATTTAATTATCGGTTTTAAAACTTTTTGTTTTTTTTTTTTTATATTATAAACTGTTTCTATATTTTATATTTTTTTTAAAGCTTAAAGCCAAGCTTATTTTACAATATATATATAAGCTTTCACTTAACCATGTAAAAATTATTACCATTTCTTTTATATTTTATCGTAACTTTATATTTATAACAAAACCATTATGTTATTTTTAAAACGAATATTTTATATATAAACCATTAAAGTAAAAGCTTAATAACGTCGCCGTTTCGTTAAACATTAAGAATTTAATTAACGAAAAAAGTTGCTTCGAAACTAAAGTTTAGATCGGCCATTTCTTTTTAATTTTAAATTAAAATGTTTACTATTAAAAAAAATTATTAAAATGTAAAATGCGGTTAAAATTTAAAGCGTTTTTTATATATATATATAATAATAAATAATATAAACCGTTATTATATAATATATAATATATATAATTATATAAAAAGGTTTATTATAATTTTATATACGGTTTATAAAAGCTATAAATTTTTATTATAAAAGTTATTAATTATAATTACGTAATATAAAAAATAGTAATAAGTTTTATATTTTATATTTAATATATAAATAAGTTATAATTTGTTATTAAAAAAGATAATAAATTATTATTAATAAATGTTAATAATAATAATACGTTATAAATTTTTATTAAAAATAATAATAAATTAAATAAGGTTTAAAATTTTATTATTTATAATTAAATTTTTATATAAACATTTTATATTTAAATTTATAAATTTAATATTTTATTAATATATTTTATATTTATTAATAAACTTTTTTATATAAATTTATATAATTTTTAAATAAAACTTATAATAATTTTTTATTTATTTTAACTTTTAAATAAGCATTTAAATTAATTTTATTTTTTAATGTGAAAAAATGATTTTTATTTAACATTTATTTTTTTAACTTTAATATTTATCGATTTATTTATTTTATTTTTTCGTATTTTTTTTAATTATAAAAAATAAATGCGAAGTTATTTATATTACTAAATGTAAAAAAATACTTCTTATTTAACACCTGTTTTTTTAATTTTAATATTTGCCGGTATATTTATTTCGCTTTATTACATTTATTAAGTTTAAAGCAATTTTTTATTATATAAAAAAAATATTAATCTTTTTATTAACAAATTTATATTTAAAATATAACATCGCTTGTTTATATAATAAGTATTTTATTTAAATAGCTCGGTTTTTATATTTAAAAAATGAATACTTATTATTAATATATTAAAATATTTTTATTACCTATTTTTGCCATTTTTTATTTTTTTATAATTAATTTTATATGATTAATTAAATAAGCTAATAAATATTAAATAAGCCGGGTTGGTTACGCTTTATTATAAATATATATTTTTTTAATATATCGATAGTTTTATTTATTTTTCGCTTGCTTTTTTTTAAAAATAATAACAAAATTAATATATCTTTTTTTATTAAAAAATAAATAAACTTAAAATATTATATAATAAATAATTTAAATTATAAAATATATTAAAAAAAAATTAATTAAATTATAACTATTAAATTTTTAAAAATTTTATAACGGCTGCAATTTTAAAAATTTTCATTTAATAATTCGATTATATTTTTATTACTTAATTAATAATAATAAAAGTATTAAATTATTAATATTTTATTTTTAAACATATAAGCAAATGCCGGTTTAATAATTAAAAAAAGATTCGTTAATATATTTAATAATTTTATTATGCTTTTTTTATTATATCGTTGGCTTTTTTATTTTATATATTTTTTTAACTTATTTCTTTAATATTTATTAAACTTTTAAATAATATATTAAGGCTTGAAATTATAAAATGGTTTTTAATTATAAAAAAAATGAAGTGTTATAATTTAAATAACGACCCTAAAAAAATGTATAAACCGAGGATCACGTGATTTTCAAAGTTAAGTCGTTAAAGTTAAATTTTCGTATAACGACTTTATAAATTTAACGAATCGGTTAAATTGATTTTTAAACAATCGATTTAAAGGATTTTATTTCTATTATAAAAAAGAAGAATAAGTATATAAGGGTGGATTTTTTATTATATCTAGTCACTTATTCTTTAACTATCAATTTAAGTATTTAAACCTTTTTAATATTTAAATTACATTTGAATATAAAGTACCTTTAAAACCTTTTTTATAATTAGAATCGTTAACTTTAAACTATTATTATCTTTTAAACCAAAACTTTTAAAATACGTATCCAACTTATAAAGTTAAACTAATAAAAATAATAAGCGAAATTGTAACATAAAGCCTTTTTAATTAAACGAAAGGTATTTAAATAAAATTATAATTAATTTTATATCGTCGACGTTATCGATAATTAAAAGCTAGTTGTTAATATTTTCATTATTTAAAACAACTTTAATAAACGTTTTAATATTTATTTTATTATTATTTAATTTTAAAGTGTTAAGTAATATTTTAATTTAATAATAAGCATTTTTCAAATTAATAACATTAACGGTAAAAATTTAAAAAACGAAACAATTAAAATGTTTATTGCAAATTTAATAAGCGGCTTTAAATATAATTTAAATTTTATTGATATTTTCAAAACTTTTAATCGCGGTTTTTTAGCAATTATTTTGGTTTATATTTAAAGAAATTTTTTTAAAAAGTTGTTATAAAATAAATTTATATTTAATAAAGTTTTTATTACATTTAAACGAAACTATAAAATAAAACTTTTTAATATTTTTTATAGCTAATAAATATAATTATTTTTATATTTATAATAGTTAAATTTATCAAATTTATATTATTTTAATACGCTTTTTTAATTAATAAACATTTTATAGATTTTATTAAAAATAGTTATAAAAAACTATTATTTAAATTTAAAATTTTATTTAATTTAAAATAGTTTACATTAAAGCTAACTTAATTTTAATTTGAAATATAAATGGATTTTTTATTTATAACTTTTATATAATATAAATAAAATAAGCTTGCTTTTAATTAATATAAAAAAAAACGTACCCTTTTTTAAATAATATTAATAATACCAACTTTTTTTTTATAATTTAAATTGCATAATTTAATAAAGCAATATATAAATAGATTTATTTTATTTTATAATTAATTAAAAGCGTATACCTTATTTGCTATATGCCTGTTATCCGGTTTTAACTTTTTAATGATACCATTATGAAAACGAAAATCAACAAAAGCCATTAACCACGCCATTTTCTTAGCGAGACCTTGCATTGTTAAACCTTTAAAAGGGGTTCCAAAGGCTACGAAACTAACTATATTTCTCGGTAGGTACTTGAACTGGTCGGTTCGATCCGCGTATAGAAGGCCCTATTAAACACGTATTAGGACCATCTTTAATAGTATAAGAAATGGGTGCCAATCTCGTTCACTCATATGTAACACAACCAAGCCCTTAAAACTATGCACAACAAAGATAATAGGACGTTGTAAGGTCTGACTACAAAAATGGTGCAGACTTCTCACTAATGCTTCGCCACAAAGCTCGAGGCGCGTTTTAGGCGTGCTGGCGTGCCATCTCGACTTGTAACTGTAGACCATGATCTGCGTGTTAGGCACTACGGCGGGAAGCATATCAAGATCTTTCAGCCAGTGCATAGGCGATTGTTGTCTGCTTTTATCTTGCCAAATTCACAACCAGTCCACATTTGAGCTAAGACCGTGCACGGCGACGATGTTAGATTAAGGGAAAAGAGTCAGGTTTGCAAATCGAAGGTTGGGTAGGGGGGCTCTTAGGAAGGCCTACTCGACTTCCACCTGCCCACAAGCAGCATCAATGGGTCCAGAGTACAGAATCTCAAGAGGCGGTCTGTTGGCCGATGTCTGTTATTTATTTAGTAAGGTATGGGAATAGGTCATTGAATTCTGGCTAACGTGACGCGGGAACGTCTCGGAAGCAGCAACTTCCTGTAATGCGTTGTATACAGTCCCGGCTAGTACACTGCATATATGCTTATATCGAAGCCATAGATAGGAGATAATTGCAGCGCAAGCCAAGACAAAAAGCTGGCCGACTGGTTTAAGATCTATCATGAGGGGCATTACTCGTAAAACAAATTAAACAAGGCAGTCAAATGCTCATCGTGCGAATTAGCCCAGGCTGGATAGACGAACAAAACGAGGACTGGGAGGGTGCCGTTGGTCATCTTGGCGTTCCTGCAGGTCTTTATCGATTCTTCGCTATTGGTCTAGCTACGATAAGCCATCAATTCGTGGGAATCCGGGTACAGACGCGTCGCCAACGATGAAAAGACAACACAACGAGTTGCTTCTGCCTTTCGTGGTCTCGTATCGATAGGGGAACTTGGAATGGGGATGCAAAGGACTAAGGCTATGGAGTCACCAAGCATCCAGGTACGTCTTTCTATCCACCGTGTAGCATTCGTACGTGGAACTAAGTTAACGTGCAGATGCCCCCGTTTTCTATCCGACTTTTAAGAAGCGCAGTGTACGATCCAACCGACGCGTCCGAACCGACCGATACACAGCTCCGATCGCTTCTGCCCGCGTCGTACCGCATAGCAGATAATCTCGTCCGGCCGAAACTCGATGACCTTACCTATCTCGAGAAAGAGCTAGGCGTGGGGCGACTTAACGCACTTGTGGAGTGGCTATGGGTCGCGGGACGGCCCATGCCGCCCCGTGCGCTGCACCATCAATTGCTGCTCGGTCGGGACGTCGTCATCACGGAACAGATGGATCTTCATCTTGTCTGGGCACCCGGTCGAATATTCCTTAAACCTCTCCCACCATTCCTTCTCGAGCCCCGTTTCTGGCGCGACCAGCTCGCTTGTAAGCCTCGCTGCGACTGTTCTTACGAACCGAGCCCGAGGGGCCACGTCCGGGAGTGCGCTCGTCGAAAACTCTGGCGGTGTACGCTCGGCTTCCTTTTCTCGTACGCAGGGCTCCTCTGTTACGAGAGCGACTTCTGGATTGCCAAAGAGAAATACCTACTTCCGCAACAGATCGAATGGATGGCTTGGAGAGATTTTATTGAGGAACTCGACACAGAGCATATCTACGCCAAAATTGACACGCGGTTTCTCTACGGCGAGCTCCGCCTAGGCCGGCTCAATATACTGTACCGCCTTTCGCAAGGCGCCGTCCTGCGTGGTTACCTGTCGCACTGGCAGCAATACGGAGACTTCTTCCACGACAACTTCGGGTGGTTAGCCTCGACAACCGTTTATATCGCTATCGTCTTGACGGCCATGCAGGTGGGGCTGGCGACTGACGCTCTCAGCAAGGACCAGTCCTTCCAGTCGGCGTCGTACGGATTTACCGTCTTCTCCATCGTAGGTCCTCTCGCCGCGACCGGTCTGATCGTCCTCTGGTTTTGTTCCATCTTTGTACATAATTTCGTGGTGACAATGGCGTACAAAAAGAAACGGTTCCGCAATATTGAAAGTAATCCAGGAGGACTTTAAACTACTCGTTCATCTACTGGTTCACGTTGAAATACAATCAACTACATAATAAATATCTACTAACTTGTTAATCATTCTAATAATCATGATAAATACCAGTCAAGACAAAGACGATGAAAGGAAAAGGATTCCTGTTAGGTACCTACACATCCTCCTGTACTGTAGTCTTTTACCCCTCTTCAGCCGCAGTGTGCATTCCAAGGCTGGTCAACGCCCAATCGGCCAACTAACCAGTAATAGCTTCGGACGGGTGCCAAAACTCTTCTCGCCTCGCTATCCTTTCTTTACGCGCCAAATCCTATCCCAGATCTATGTCAATAAAACTCACAATGTCGCTGGATATTAAGTGAACTATTCAGGTCTGTGTACCAGCGCTAAACGTACTCTGCATACGCCGCCTGTGGCATCGTCCACAATGAGGCCTAGTGGTATGTCCCATACACCCGCTAGCGCTAGCAATAGCAATGCACTCATGATCGCTATCCACTACAGAAATACAATCACGCTTAGGACTTAAGAAGGTCGTCCCCGCCGAAGGCGTGACCGATAATACCACTATCGAGTACGTTTCCTACCACCGAAGACGAGTCCCGCTAACCACGATTGTTATGGTAGCATCATCGCAATCCACGGCCTAGATACCGAGTCGCCGCGAACATGGGAGTTCGATACGAAGAAAGACGGAAGCCGGGTCGTGAACTGGCTGCAGGATAGCGACATGCTACCGGCTGCCGTCCCAGATGCCAGGATTTACACGTACGACTGGAATGCGAAAGTTTTCGACAATGCGCCCGTCCAAACGTTACTAAACCACGCCGACAATCTCCTCAGCCTTATAGCGGTAGAACGTAGTACTTCGGGTCGACCGATCATCTTCATCGCATCTTGTTTTGGCGGACTTGTCTTAGCCGAGGTATGCTATGTCGCGGGATACACAAGGCCACAGCTAATCTTGGTAGGCCATCTGTCGGGCAGCCCAGGAGGGCAGCAAATACCGCCAAGTACTTCGGTTCACCGTCGGCATCGTATTCTTAGCCACCCCGTTCTTCGGCACGGACGCAGCTCGTCCCGCATCGTGGCTCGTAGTTGTTAAGGGGATCATGGGCAAGGACGCGTCAGATCAATTGATCAAGGATCTCGAGGCGCGCCATGCTTTTGTTTGCGAGCGGGTCCAGAAGTTTGCCGAAATCGCCAACGACAATGCCATCCGATTGCCTATTTGGTGTTTCTTCGAGACCAAGAAAACCAAAATTGCGAAAAAGATTCTTCCAACATGGATTTCGGATAATTGGTCACGCGGTTCTATAGTAAGATTACAACCCACCGCACTGCGAAATATATATTCTAATGTCTGCAGCTCGTTACCCAATCTTCAGCCTGTCTCCATGGTTTTGATCGTCGGAGTCTCGGGAAAGCTCATGTAATGATGAACAAGTTCGAGGGAAAGGACTGCCCCGATTTCATACAGGTCAAAGAAGCCATCCAGTTCATACTGAAAGAGGCACCGAACACCCTAAAGCGCCGAGAGAAAGGTAAGACCATTTTGCTCCCGTCAATGTTTGTAACATAACATTCTCACAGTGGCGCAGATGTGAAGAAACCCCACTTTATAGTCCCGTTTGGGTGCAACAAGAACTTCGTTGGACGTGAATCCATCCTACAGCAGCTCCTTGGCAGAATCCCCCCGAGTGCAAACCAGGACGACTGCCAGCGGACCGCCCTCGAGGGCCTCGGAGGCATCGGCAAGACCCAGATCGCCCTCGAGGCCGCTTACCAAGTCCGCGACAAACATCCCGACTGCTCCGTCTTCTGGGTTCCCGCCGTCGATGCCACCAGTTTTGAAAATGCCTATCGTGACATTGGTAATCAGCTTGGGGTAAAAGGAATGGAAGATGACAAGGCAGACGTGAAGGTGCTCGTTAGGGCTGCCCTTGGTCACGAGAGCGCCGGCAGCTGGCTCATGATCGTCGATAACGCCGACGATCTAAAGTTATTTGCCGATGCGACACTTTCAGACTATCTCCCATTCAATCGGAACGGCTCCATCCTTTTCACAACGCGGAATCACGAGGCTGCAGCTAGGCTCGACATCCCACAACAGGATATTACGAATGTAACTAGGATGAACAATGACGAAGCAACGAATCTGCTACGAGCCGGGTTAAAGGAAGATCAGATACGCGACGCAGAGAGCATAACATACCTGCTGGGATTTCTCGCCAATCTTCCCCTGGCTATCAAGCAAGCATCGGCTTACATGGCTAAGACGGGCATGTCGACTTCGAAATATCTTCAGCATTGCCAGTCGAGTGATAAAACGATGGTTAGGCTTCTTAGCCAGGACTTCGAAGACCGTAATCGATACAAGAACATAAATAACCCAATAGCTACGACCTGGTTGATCTCGTTCAACCACATTTCCCGAGATTATCCACTCGCTGCACGATATCTGAGATTCATATGTTATCTCGCAGAGAAGGATGTCCCAATATCGTTACTCCCTCCAGGAGAGGACGAGCTAGAAGCCGATGAAGCGATAGGCATACTGAAAGGATACGCTTTTGTTATAGAACGTAACGAACCAGACTCGTTTGATATCCATCGACTCGTTCGGTTAGCCATGCGCAATTGGTTGCAAACAAATGGAGAGTGGCAAGAATGGGCGATGGATGCAATTCAGCACCTTACCGACGAGTATCCATTTCCTAACCACGAGAACCGGAGTATTTGGATGAGATACCTCCCACACGGACGGGCGGTATTACATCTTCGAAATGAGTTTGCTGATAAAGAGACTGATCTTCTTTTCAATGTGGCGGAGAGTTGCTCCAAGCTTGGCAAGTATAACGAGGCAGAACAGATGTACCGGAAGACACTGGAGCTGAGGGAGCGGGTGCTAGGTAGAGAGCATCCCTCCACACTTGCCAGCATAAATAACCTCGCACTTGTTCTTGATAGCCAGGGGAAATACGAAGAGGCAGAGCAGATGCATCGACAGACATTGGAGTTGAGGGAGCGGGTGCTAGGTAGAGAGCATCCCTCCACACTTGATAGCATGAATAACCTTGCGAATGTTCTTGATAGCCAGGGGAAATACGAAGAGGTAGAGTAGATACATTGATAGACATTGGAGTTGACGGAGCGGGTGCTAGGTAGAGAGTATCTCGATACACTTGGCAGCATGAATAACCTTGCACTTGTTTTTGATAAGCAGGGGAAGTATAAAGAGGCAGAGCAGATGCATTAATAAATATTGGAGTTGATAAAGCGGGTGTTAGGTAGAGAGCATCTTGACATATTTGGCAGCATGAATAACCTTGTAAGTGTTCTTGGTAAGTAGGGGAAATATAAAGAGGTAAAGTAGATGCATTGATAGACATTGGAGTTGAAAAAGCGGATGTTAAATAGAGAGCATCTTTTCATATTTGGTAGTATAAATAACCTCGCGAATGTTCTTAATAGCCAGGGGAAATATAAAGAGGTAGAGTAGATGCATTGATAGATATTGGAGCTGAGGGAGCAGGTGTTAAAGAGAGAGCATCCCGATACATTTGATAGTATGAATGCTTTGGCAATTACTTTAAATAGCCAGGGGAAATATGAAGGAGCAGAGCAGTTGCAAAAGCAAGCATTAAAGGGTTATCAAAGGGTGCTAGGGAGAGAGCATCCCTTCACACTTGGCAGTATGAATAACCTCGCAAGTGTTCTTGGTAGGCAGGGGAAATATGAAGAGGCAGAGCAGATACATCGACAGATACTAGAGCTGACGGAGCGGGTGCTAGGCAGAGAGCATCTCTACACATTTGATAGCATGAATAACCTCGCAAATGTTCTTGATAGCCAGGGGAAATATGAAGAGGCAGAGCAGATGCATCGACAGACATTGGAGCTGAGGGAGCGGGTGTTAAAGAGAGAGCATCCCAACACATTTGATAGCATGAATAACCTCGCGAATGTTCTTAATAGCCAGGGGAAATACGAAGAGGTAGAGCAGATACATTGACAGATACTGAAGCTGACGAAGCGGGTGCTAGGTAGAGAACATCTCAACATACTTAATAGTATGAATAACCTCGCAAATGTTCTTGATAGCTAGGGGAAATATGAAGAGGTAGAGTAGATACATTGATAAACATTAAAGTTAACGAAGCGGATGCTAAGCAGAGAGCATTCCTCCACATTTGATAGCATGAATAACCTTGCGAATATTCTTGATAGTCAAGGGAAATATGAAGAGGTAAAGCAGATATATTAATAGATATTGGAGCTGACGAAGCGGGTGCTAGGTAGAGAGCATCCCAACACATTTGGCAACATAAATAACCTCGCACTTGTTTTTGATAAGCAGGGGAAGTATGAAGAGGCAGAGCAGATGCATTGATAGATACTGGAGTTGATAGAGCGGGTGCTAGGCAGAGAGCATCCTGACACACTTGGCAATATAAATAACCTTGCAAATGTTCTTGGTAAGTAAGGGAAATACGAAGAGGCAAAGCAGATGCATCAACAAACATTGGAGTTAAAGGAGCGGGTGCTAGGCAGAGAGCATCCCGACATACTTGGCAGCATGAATAACCTCGTAAGTGTTCTTGGTAGGTAGGGGAAATACGAAGAGGCAAAGCAGATGCATTGATAGACACTGGAGCTGAAGGAGCGGGTGCTAGGTAGAGAGCATTCCTTCACACTTGTTAGCATGAATAACCTTGCAGAAGTCCTTCGAAATCAGGGGAAATACGAAGAGGCAAAGCAGATGCATCAACAGACACTGGAACTGACGAAGTGGGTGCTAGGCAAGGATCACCCTTCCACATTGAAAAGCAAAGCTAATCTAGATGCTTGCTTAAAAGCTAAGATGGATAAGGGGTTATCATAGGTTTCACCTAGGGACTGTACGGATTTGTATAAGGGAGTTTATCGACAAATATGAGACGTATTAGCAAGGTATCAAATTCATAGATCTAAATATGGAATGTTTGCGCTTAGCCGTCCTGCCCCTGAAACTCAGTAGCGTGCCCTTCTTTTCTTCGCTCTTCTCGTACGCGGCTTATGCTCCTTGTCGAGATCGGGGCTCATCTGCCTCTCTGGCACCCATATATCCTCGCTGTCTGGACGGCCCTTCCATCTTACACGATACTCTGTCTTTCCATTCCGTCTACGGGTACCTAGAACCTTCACACCCAAGTAAAATCCTTTAAATTCTGCCTCGAAACATTGGAGAAGCTCGTCGTCCAAGATGTTCTCTCGAGGCACCCACCAGCAACTGCCATCATCCGACCACTGGATGAGAAACAGATTCTTTCCCCATCTCTCAAGAATGCGGTCGATTGCATAGCTCCGATCGCTACTGTTATTAACACGTGCTAGCTCGTCGTGATTGGTACATGCGGGCAGGCTAGGCGGGCTGGTCAAAGTTGCCATGACGCCTTCCATCGGTTCTGAGAGATGATCATTCCGAAGGGACGGATCAATCAGATCCATTGGGATATCGCAGACCGACTGATAAGGTGGCAAGGACGTATCATTCATTGTAGGTGATAATTCATTTTCGGCGGGAGAGCTGGGTGAAGGAGAGGGGGGGGCCAGTTCCTCAGTCGCGTCAAAGAGAGGATGGTTCGTGCCGGACATTGGGGTTGGCGGGTTACTGTAAGTTGCTTCCTCGTCCATACGATCCAGCACCGGGGGCTCACTAGTAGGTGTAGAGTTCTCAGGCCGAAGACTGTCTACTGCGCGCTTGATCGTTGCGTCTTCTCTCTGGCCTTCATAGTTTCGTCTGTTCTCGAATGTAACGTCCCAGTCCGTATCCACGCACCCCCATCCGCTATGGACCGTTACTAGATGAGCATGCCAGGAGGCAAGCCCATCGATTATTCTGGGCTCCGAGTTCTCTGCTCGTTGTCAAGCAGGGCAGGGAGATGGTGTTTGAAATTCAGTGCTGTGCGCCAGATTGGTATGACGTGTAAGACCACTAGGAGTGGAACATAGATATCCGCATAACACACAAAACAGCGCCGAGGGTATATGATAAGCCTTACAATGCTCGAGCCATTCCCACATGTTTCGCAACAGCGCGTATGTCGATACAGACTGGGCGCACTCTCGGCACGACACTGGCCAGTCTTGCCTGTCCGATTGAATGTGACGATTCATATGGCTGATAAGCTTGGCGTTGGTAACCAGCTCTGAGCTGCAGATCGTACATGACAGCCGGGACGATATCGGTTGAGGGCTCCAATTTGGTGCGTATATCTTCCCGTGGACTCTCTCCGCATGATTGCTCCAGTGGCAAGGATTTTCAATAGTAAACTCTCCCTTTCCCAGATGCAGGCATTCAGGGCAGGGAAACGGCTGACTGAATGTCGTCGCCTCGGTATGTTTCGCCTTGCAATGCCTAGTCAGGGTGCTCCGAGAGCAGTATGGTACTCCGCATAGAAGACAGCGAGTTTGTGTTTGCTGGGGCTTGTCGATGATTTGGTATTCTGTTTTTTTTCTTCCTTATCTTCCTCCATCCCGCCCTTGCCACTAGTCGAGACGGGTGCATTTGTCAAATAGTGTAGAAGCGCGCAAATATAGAGGCGTGAGTATGCGTCATAGTCGACGCCTTTTCTTTCGACGGGACTCTTCAAAAGTCTGGAGACAGCGGTAGTAGAAACGGGAGAAAGGGAGGAGCTGCCACTTTCACTTGGGTGTACCTTATCGGTAGGCATGCCTTGCGTTCGGAGATAGTCAACGCGTTTGAAATACTCGGCTCTATTCTTATGCAATCGTAGTTGCGACAGCGTCCTTAGCAGATTATTTAGCTTCGAGCGAAGTCGCGTCTTCTCTTGGCTGTCGGAGGTATTGTTGATGTGGTGGCGGAGCAACGCCACGTCTTTCCGCTGCTCAAACTCGCGACAGTCCTCTACAGTGATGTCGACAGGGGCATTTGCGTCCCTGCTCATCGACATATCCCGGAGCATGGCAAAAAGCTGTCCGGCGACTTCCCGAAACGTAACACTTCCGTTGTCCAGCCTCTCTTTATTTATCATCCGGAAGGATCGAACCCAATCGGCGAGAGTATTACGTAGAGCTTTGGCTAAGTCGTGAAACCGCTCCTCTGGGTTCTCACATACAGAGAGACCCTTGGATTCTCCATCCGCAAATGCGCGTTCCCATTTATTAATCCATTCGTCCCAGCTCTTAGGTGGTTTCGAGGGAGTAGTAACCATTTCCAGGTAACGTTCTCTTGCCTCTGTTCTAACCCGTGCTCGATCGCCTCCGACGTGTTTCCGAAGATTGCCATACCAGGTATGAAGGTTGTCCTCAGGTTTGCAGGCCACCTTTAAGTAGTGTGCTCCTACATTGCTGGTTACCCAATTCCTCAATTTTCGTATACGGTCGTCTTGTTCGGTGTATGCCTTCATGGCGTCCTTATAATCGCTGACATCTAACGCGTACGCTTGTCGTCCGTCGGCCGTCAAGTCAAGAGAGGATGTTGCAATTGGCTCGTCCTCTAACGTTTCCGATTCATTGCCTTGGGTGCCAACGTTGATGTTTCTTCGGGTAGGATAATCGGCAAGTTTCGGTCTAGTTGGTTCCTTACGAAGTTTGCGCGTTTAAGAGATCAACGGATCACAAGACCACATACGTCTTCGTGGACAGTCAGGCAGCCCTACGTCGAATAGAGAAAGGGACTGGAGAGTACTCGCAGAGAATTTGGCAGCTGGCCAAGAGTGAGCGAATCTATCTGCACTAGTGTCCAAGCCATGTCAACATACCAGGTAACAAGATAGTAGACAAGTTAGCCAAAGACGGCCTCGAGCTGGAGATGGCGGAAGGGTTCGAATCCTATACAACACGCAGTCACCTGAAAAGAAGAATCAAGAGCCAAGCACTGGAAGACTGGAAAACGAGATGGTTTAAGGACCACAAGGATAGCAAAAAAGGACTGCCTATTACCGGCCTGGGCACAACATACCAAAAGATTGCCCAAGACCTTCTACCATTCAGCCATAAGCCCAATTTCATGGCCAACAGGCGAAGAACCTAGTTAACTTATATCTAGTTAAAGATAGGAATAAGGTAGTTAAAACCCTTTCTAAAAACTATTAATGCGTAAGAAAAAAACAAATGCCCAACATATAAGGTTAAAAAAATAACGACACACTTGGTTTTTACTTGTAAAAGGTATAAAACAGAAAGAGAAGTTATAAAAAAGGCAATTAAAAAACGATGCTTGTTTTTTTTTTAGATGCTTTTTGATATAACATTAAAAAAGAAAGCTTTTTTAACTTTTTTTAAACCATTAAAATATGTATAAAAAAGTGGTTACTTTTTAACCATTTAAAATTATAAAAGCAAAAAAGATAAAAAAAAGATAGCAAAATAAAACGAAAAGTTATTAAAATGAAAAATATATTATTAAAAAAACTTTTATATATATAACTTTAATTTATATAATATGTTTTAATTTAAAAAGCTTTATACGTATAATAAAAAAAATAAGCTTATTAAAAAAGGTTATAAATTATAATTAAATAATATTATTATTAATTAAAATGGTAATAAGCATTAAAATTTATAAATGGTTTATTATTAAAAAAGGTAATAAGTTATAATTAATAAATGTATATAAACGATAATAAATTATAAATATTAATTAAAATAATAATAAGTTGAAAAGTTTTATTAAAACGGATAATAAATTTAATATTAAAAGTTTAAGATTAAAAATAGATTATAAAAGTAAAAATATTATTAAATTTAAATTAATTATATAAAGTTTAATTAAAATTGTTTATTTATTAAATGTGTTTTTTTTATTTTATTTATTGATATGAAAATTTAAATTAAAAAATATTATAATGGTTGGAATTATTTTTTTAATATGGATTATTATAATCTCGCTTTTTTAAAAGAGATGATATTTTTAACCATTTTTTAATTTAATAAACATTTATAAATTATTAATTATATTCGTTAAAATATTATATCTTTTATTAATAAAGTATAAATAAACTTTTAATTAATTATATAAAAAGATTTATATAATATATATAATATTAATTTTATATTTATATAATAGCATTGAAAATTACAAAATAGTTAATATAAAAAAATGAATAATATAATTATTTATAATATGCTGTTATAAACTTATAAAACGTGATTTTTTAAATATATTTTATACTTTAAATATAATTTATAAATTTGATATATAAATGTTTTATTTTTTTAATTAAATTTAAATGCTTTTAATAAAAATGTTTAATTAAATTATTTAATATATAAAATTTATATAAAAGTTAAAGGCGTTAAAAATTATTATATTTTAAAAATTAAATAGCTTTAATATATATAAAACATTGTTTTAATGGTTTTTTTTTATTTTTAATAAATATCGATAGTATCGTTTGGAAAATTAAATTATTTTTTAAAAAATGATAACTTAAATTATATAATGATATATTTAAAAATAATAGATTTTATATAATTTGTTGTTTTAAAGTTTACTTTTTTTTAATAAAATAATATATAACGATAGCATTTATTGTAATATATTTTTATTAATAATAACTTTTTAAAATACCGTTATTTAAAGTAATAAAGGTTTTAAAAAGCTATTTTTATATTAACTATTATAAAAGTGTTACGATCCCGCCTATTACTTTTGTCAGTTTAATTTCATAGGTCGGATACGTACTTTAAGGGGCTTGGTTTGAAGGGTAATAATAGTTTAAGGTTGACGATTTTAATCGTAAAAGAGATTTCAAGGGTACTTTATATTCAAGGGCAGTCTGTATACTAGAGAGGCTTGAATATTTAGATTGATAGCTGGAGAATGAATGACTAGATATAGTAGGAAACCCATTCTTATATACTTATTCTCCTTTCCTATAAAATATATTGAATTACTGAGTCGCTTTTCTTATTCAAACAATCCAGCGATTCCTTCGATTGCTTGGATCGCACTTCTTACTACTCGATTCCTACAACTCAGTCACGTGACCATCGGCCCTTGAGTTCCTTCGAGGCGGTCGTAATTTGGGTCGTAACAAAAAGCGTGGCGTTTTTAAACACGATAATAAAAAAATCACGGCTTTATAAATAACGTTTAATGTTATTTATAATTTATTGCTTTATTTAATCATTTTAGCTTTTTTATAAAAAAGCTTTTTTTAGCTATTTCTTTTCGTTTTAAATTTTTTTATAAACATTTTTTTTTTGCTTTAAATTTTAACGATAGTTTATAAAATTGTTTTTTAAATTGTTAAATATTTAAATACGTAATAATAAAAGTTGTTTATTTTATAATAAAGGTAGTGGGTTTTCGTTTATTAATAAAATGATTAATAATATAAAACTGTTTTATTAAAGTGTATTAAAGATTTTAATTATGTAAAATATTTTAAAGATTTAAAAAAATTTTTTAATTAAAGTAGTTTTTTTAAAACGAAGCCGAGCTTTTGTAATTTAAAGTTAGATTACGGGTTGCTTTGTTTATATATGCTTTTTAAATTAATAACATATTTTTTTTAATGGATTTAAAAAAAAAAAAAAAACTTACGGTTTTAATTTATTTTATTTATAGCATTGTATTATAAATTATACGAAATGGTAAAATATTAAAGATTTATAATTTTTTTAATTTTTTGTATTTATATTGTTATTATAATATATATAATAGGTTTTGTTATTATTTTAAATTTGGTTATAATTTTAATTTGTTAAAATGGATAAATAACAAGTTAAATTATTATAAAAAAACTAATTTAAGTAATTAAAAAGCTTTATAATAAAATAAAATGTTTAAAAAAAAATATAAAAGTGAAATAAAAAAATAAGTTATTAATAATTTTTAAAATTATATATGTTTTGTTATAAAAATATTAATATGGTTAACAAATTAACGTGTTATTTAAATAGAAAATATATTAATTTTTAACTTTTAAATACGTTTTTATAAATTTAAATATAAATTTTATTAACAATTTATAAAGCTTATTTATTGGGTTTTAAATTGATATAATTAAAATATTTTAAAAATAAAAATATAAAATGACTTATAAGCGAATATTAATTAAAATAATTAAAAAGTTAAATAAAATAATAAATATATAAAGCTTTTTAAAATTAAATAACTTTTATATTATATTAAACGTGATTTTATTATACTTTTTAAACTTTTCAATTATTATATAATAATTTAACTTTTTTTAATCGTTTAATTTATAAATCTTAACTAATTTTTTAAACCTTTATTTATATAAATATATAAATTTATTATATCTTTAAAAATAAAACTTATTTAATATATAATATAATTAATTTCCGGTTTAAATTTTATATTTCAAAACCTTTTAAAAAAAAATAAAAATTATTTTAATATATAATCAAAAAGCTTTCAATTTTACACCTTTTATTAAAAAATGATAATATAAAATTTATAAAACTTTTTTTAATAATATAATTAATAAAATAAATTCATATAAAATATATTATTTTTAATACGTTATAATTTTAATTAAAGTTTATTTAATATTAAATATATAGTAATTAATAATAAAGTTTTTATTATTAAACTTTTAATAACTTTAATAATAATATTTTATTAAATTAATATTACTTTTAATATTTAAAAATTGTAAGTTTTAAATAATATATAAAAAAAGATTAACGCTTTTAAAAATTAATTAAAAAAAGCCTTAGTTAAAAGATATAAACTTAAAACCTTTAAAAAATATAACGAAACCATCGATTTTAATGAATTTATCATTTAATTTTAGATCTATTTTAAATTTTATAAAGACTTTTTTTTAAATGAAAATAATAAAGTTTTAATAATTAAAAGATTTTTGTTTTAAAAAAGCTTTTAAATGGTTTAAACTTTTTATATAAAATTATTTAAAATATAATAATTTTAATAATATAAAGAAAAAGATTTTTTATATATTTTTAAATTATAATAAATTTATAAAAAAACTTTATAAAATATATAACAATTTTAATAAAATTTAAATCGTTAAATAAAAAATGTTATAGATTAAATAAAATAAATTAATATCTAATTATATTATTAAATTTAAAAAATACCTTATTTAAATAGATATTTTTATAAATAAATTGTTTATTTTATTTTATAACGAATTAAAGTAAAAAGTTAAAGATAAAGTTTATAAGATAAACCGTTTTAAAACTTTTGAAAATTATTGCAAATTTATTGTTAAAATTAATAACCGATAATTTTAATATAAGTTTAAAAAAAAATCTTTAAATATCTTTTTATAAAAAAAAAAAAAAGAACTTTTAATAAAATATAACGTTTAATACATATATTAAACTTATGGATATAAATTGAATTTATATTAATAAAAAAGATATAAACTAGGTAAAATGTTATAATTATAAAAAAAAAGGATATTATTAAAGTTTATATAAAAGCTTTAAAAAGTAAGTTAAGGTTTTTAAAAATAAAAAAAGAAATTTTGCCATTAAAATAAGGCTAGTTTTAAAGGTTAATATAATATAAACCGGTAAAAAAAAGCCTTAATAAAAAAAAGAAAAAAACGAAATTATTAAATTAATAAAATAATTTAATTTTAACTAGCTTATCGTTTTTAATGTTATAATAATATTAATATTTTAAAAGCCTATTTGATAATAAATTTAAAAAAAAGTTATATACGGTTAATGGCTTTTAAATTATTAAAATTAAAAACCTTTTATATATGGTAAAACATTTTGAAATTAAAAAAACAGGTTTAAATTAAAAGATTTACTTTTTATTAAATTATCGCTTATATTAAAATTTATTAAGCGTAAAACCGACTTAAATAAGAAAGAATAGATTTTTATTTTTGGTATTTTAAAACAAATAAATTAATAAAACAAGCTTTTAAAAAAAAGAAAGTTTTTTTAAAAAAAAGCCAAACTTATTAAAAAATATATAAATAAAATAAGCCGATTAAAAGCCTTTATCATTTTAAATATATAAAGATTTCATAGATTTTTTATTATATTAATATTTGCTTATATTATATATTTAATAAGATTAACCATTTAAATATAATTTATTAGTAAAAAAATATAAGAAAGTATAAATAAAATTGAAATAAAAAATTAACATTATTTAACCATACTTTAAAAGATTTAAAGATTATATTTAAAAATAAGTTAAATGGTTAAATTGCATTAATATTAGATGTAAAATTCATATAAAATTTAAAGCGTTAAAGTTTTAAATTTTTAAAAAACATTATAAAATCGATAGTTTTATATTAAAAATTATAAGTAGTAAAATTAAAATTATAAAGGAAAATTATAATGCTTTAATATAATAATAAATTTATTTCTTTTAAAATATTATTAAAAAATATAAATAAAGAATTAAAAAGTTTTATTAAATCATTTAAAAACTAAAAAATACATATAATCGATTTTATAAAAAGCTTTTTAAAAAATAAAAATAAAAATTAAACAACTTTTCATTTATAAAAAACGAAAAAGGCGATTTATTAATAAATAACGAATTAATTTAAAAACTTAACTAGTTTTATAAATATTTATTAAAAAAGAAATATTTAAATAACTATAAAATAAAATAAATAAAAAGTTTAAACAATAATTAATTTAAAATTTAAAATTAATTACATTTATCTTTAATTAATAAATTAACATAGCATTTTATATCGTAATAAAAAAAATATCTATCTTATATAAACGGCTAAAAAAAAAAACTATTTGAATATAATAATGAATTTATATAAAAAGAAATTATAGATTTTAATATATAAATTAATAACTATTTCAAAACCTTTTTATTTAATATTATAAAAATTAAAAATCAAATTATTTTTAAATTATTTTGGTTTAAAGTTAGCAACTTTTAGATTGATTAAATTATTAATATAATAAAATGGAAATTAATATAAATTTAAAAAAAAAAGCTAGTGTTACGATCCCGCCTATTATTTCTATCAGTTTGACTTTATAAGTCGGATATATACTTTAGGGGTCTTGGTTTGAAGGGTAATAATAGTCTAGGATTGATGTTTTTTTGATTGTAAAAAAGATTTCAAGGGTACTTTATATTCAAGTGCAATCTGAACATTAGAAAGGCTTGAATACTTAGATTGATAGCTGGAGAATGAATGACTAGATACAATAGGAAATCCGTCTTTATATACTCATTCTCCCTTCCTCTAAAAAAGGTTTGAATCTTTGAATCGGACCGCTTTAGCTCTTAATTCAATGATTTATTAAATTGTTAAATCAAGCTGTTAAGCATTCAAAGTTATCGATTCAATCATGTGACCTCCGGTCCATCTGTTCTTCTGGGCAGGTCGTAATTTAGGCTGTAACATTATTTCCTTTCTTTAAGATCTTTATTCTAAAGATATTTTAATTGATCTTTTTTTCTCCCTAGATGCTTATCATTAACCACCATGGCAAGAATATTTAAAAATACCTATTCCTCCCGCCGTTCCAAAAAGGTGGTAAAAAACAAAATAGCGCTTTTTAAACTTGTTACTTAGAATAATTCTTCTTAAATGCCTTGTTTATATTATAAGGATCACAAGGTGATTTGCGTCGCCTTTAAAGATTCTAACAGGTGTGAGGAATACATTCGTTTCAACCGTTCTCACTGCAACATATTCAGTCTTTTTCGTGCTAATGTTGCGAATATCGCTAATAAGTTTCATTCTTTAAAAGATGAGCTTATTGCGGTTAAAGAAACGGAGGCCGAGATTCATAAGACAGTTGAACTTACGGCCGGGCGCGTTCAACGCTTTTAAAAGCAAAAGAAATTTTGGGTTGAAAAATTAAAACAAATGATCAATCGTAATCTTAATTCTATCAAGGAATTAGATTATATTAAGCGTGAGGAGGAAGAGGCTTGTTAAGCAGAGGCTGGTCCCTTTAATGTTTTCACGGCCTCCCCCTCTTTTTTTTAAACTGGTTTAGATCCGAATGTAAATCTTTTAACAATCTTGGCCAATCTAGATTTTAGCAATAAAATGCCTTAAACATCTCCTTTGCGTTCTAAAGATGCTCAATAAGCTCCCATATATTATCTTCATATGGGTATTCTTTTCATTTGATAAAATACTTGACTTGTCCCTTATCTAATCTTAAGTCTAATACGGTTTCAACTTCATATTCTTCTAGGTCTTCTTCCAATTCAACATTTTCAGCAAGTTTGACGTTCCTGGATGCTGGTTCTAACATTGCTATATGAAAGATTTTGGTATAGATTTTCATTATTAACGGGACTATCAATCGGTAGTTGGTTTTAAATAGGACTTCTTTTATAAAAAAAGGTTTTAATTTTTTAAAATCTAATTTTTCGCTAGGCCTTTTTATGCGAATCTGTGGTGTTTTAAGCGTCAAATTTTGCTTATTTTAAAGTAAATAGACTTTATCTCCTCTCTTAAGGATTGGTTTTTTAATCCTTCTCCTATTGTAATATTTTGCCATCCTGTTCTAGATGAATTGTAGTTATTTTTAAAGTGTGAACTGTAATGTCTGGATTTTTATTGCAAATATTTCTACTTTTAAAGCAGGTGCTTGCACTTCTAATGTTTCATTGTTATTCAATTCTTGTCTTCTTATATATACATTACATCCATATAATGTGACGTGTAGTGATACTTTCATATCCTTATTAACTATTGTATTATAAGCGCTTTAAATTAAAGGTAGCAATTCTACCTAATTGTTTTATTGTTTGTTAATATAGCTTCTTAAGTGTTGCTTAAATATTTAATTAAGCCTTTTTATCTATTCATCCATTTATAAATAAGCCGTGATAGAAAGCTTTTGCTTACTTCTAATCTTTTTTATAAATATCTACCAATAATATAATATAAAGATAGGGTTTTTATCTAATATCATTTGCCTAGGGATTCCATGCTTGTTAATAATTTCTTTAATAAATATATACGCGAGCTGTTCCAAGATGTAATTTTTTCTATATGGTATAAAATATCTATACTTGATAAGTTTATCGACGATTACCCAGATTGAGTTACAATATGCTCCTATAACTGGGTCTCTTGACTTTGGTAATCCTATGATAAAATCCCATGCTATGATATTAAAGGGTGTGTTTAATATTTCAATAGGTTGAAAAAGTTTATATGGCTTGTGTTTAGCTTTTTTAACTTGATTACATATGTCATATTTTTTAATTATCTTAATAATTATTGCTTTAAATTTTGGGAAATTGTAAGTTTTTTACATTCTTAACCTTGTTTTAAAAATTCCTTGGTGTTTATATAAGGGATGTTCATGAAATTTTTTGGTAAATTTTCTTTAGATATTATTAAATATATAAATTTTGCTTTTATACATTAATGTTCCTTAAAATGTTTTTTATATTATAAGCAGGTTTTTTTCTTACTAATTATATTCCTTCCGAAATTTTTCAATCCAATTGTCCTTATTAATTTGTATATATGCTAGGATAACTGCTCCATCTAATTACTATTTTAACATTTAGATGTTTTATTTTTCGATTTTGGTTTTGTAATTTTCTTTTTTATTAAAAAGATTGGCTTGGATATTTTCCTTTCCTTTAATGTAATAGATTTTGAAGTTGAATTGGGATAGGAATATCATTTATCTTTCATGTTTTTGGTTGAGTTTTTAAATGGTTATAAACTGCGTAAGGTTTTTATAATTTAAATAGATGTTAATGGGGTTTTTGGTTTCATTAAGCCATGGTTTCCATTTTTTAAATGTTTAAATAACTATTAATAACTCCTTATTATAAATTTTATATCTAAGTTTTACATCATGTAATGCTTTTAAATAGTATGCAATAAGATACCACTTTTCGTTTAGTTTTTATTGTTCCAAAACTGCTTTAATTGTAAAGTTTAAAGCATTTATTCTAAGTCGTTTGGTTTTTGTATAATTTGGAAGCTTTTAAACTAGGTCTTCTGTAATTACATCTTTAAAGCGTTGAAAAGTTGCTTTAGCTTTATCGTTAAATTTCTAGGTACTATCCTTCTATTAGGCTTAATGAATCAGTTCTGTTAACGGTTTGATAATATCTTTAAAATTTGCGATTAATTTTCGAACGTAATTTATAAAGTCATGAAATGCTTGTATTTCCGTGATGCTTTTTGATTCCAACCAATCCTTGACTGTTGCTATCTTGCCTTTTTGGATACATATCTCTCCAAGGATGATAATAAAGCCTAGGTAGTTTAGCTTTTTAACATGCCATTTGCTTTTAATAAGGTGGATTAATAAGTTGACTTTTTAAAGTGTTTTTAATATTAAGGTAACATGTTTCTTATAATCCTTTTCATTTTTAGAGTATATGAATATATCGTTGAGGTAAATAAATATAAAGATATCCAGGTACTTTTTAAAAACTGTTATAATTATATGTTAAAATGACGTTAAGGCGTTGATAAGTTTAAAAGGCATTACTTTATATTTGTAATGTTTGTGTACTGTTTTGAATGTTATATATTGCTTATATCCTTAAGCCATTTGGATTATGTAATAGCCATTTCTAAGGTTTAGCGCCGTGAAAATTTTGGCTTTGTTAATCTATCTTTTTATGAGCTTTATTAATGGTAAAGCGTGGCCATTTTTCTTGATAATACTATTTAGGTGGCAGTAGTTAATAATTTTGCGCCATATTTTATTACCGTTTTTATCGATCTTCTACTTTCCGTTTTTATCGACTTTGGGTACCATTACTATAAGATATCCAGATGTTAATTTTAATTCTTAAATATATCCTTTCTTAAAATCTTTTTAGATTCCTTCCTATAATACTTATAACTTTTTTTTATTTATAAGGTATATAAGAAATAGTTTTGAAAACTGTTTTTTTTTAAGGGTTATTTGGTGATTCCATTGGTTATATTCTAGCAATTTTTCTTTTATTTAATCTTTAAACAATTTGTAAAATTGTAAGTACTTTTGTAATATTTTATATAATAGATCTTTAACTTTTAGTTCTTTGAGTATATAGGCGATATGCTTTTCGTTTTGTTTTTTTAAGTTGCTTGCATCCTTTTTTTTGGGAGCTTTAAAGGTTAACTTTTCTGTTTAATTTTATTGGAGACGACTTGTTTTTTAATGTATGTTTGGGTGGCTTGTTTTGAGCCAGTTAACTTCCAATATTATATTATGATTGTTAATATTTATAATGTTAAAGGTGATTGTTTCGAAATGGTTTTGGATTTTCATTAAAAGCGGTATGATTTCTTTTAGTATCTTATCATTTTAATAGGTAGATTTGCTTTTGTTTACCGTTATTAGTTCGTATAAGTTTTCCTTGTAAACCTATTTTATTTTATTTTGTTATGTTACTTATGCTAAGATATAGTTTTGTTAAGTTTTTAAGTTAATTATTGTTTTGTATATCTTTTTTTTATATTGGATGGGTATTATTAGAATGTTGTTTAATCCTGTTTGGATTTCATATAAGGCCTTGGCTTTATTGGTTTTTCGATGCTTTATTTTCAAGGACCTTTTCCATTTTTTGAATAGGACTTTTGGTATTGGGTCTTGTTTTTACCTTGCTATTAAGATCCAGTGAGTGCTTCTCCGTGGTTGGAGTTTGAGCTGGTCATATTCTAGTGGGCTTTTTTTGGTGTTTTAAACGTTTTTTTCCGGTTATAATTTTTTCATTCCTTTGCTTTTAAAAGGGCGTGGATCAAGTAGTAATCTTTAAAACAATCCTTCTAGTAAGGTTTAATGTAAAACTTATTAAAGGGCCTTTTTTTTATAATGAATTTTACACATTGGTTTTATAACTTCGTAAGAATCTTTTATTTTTCTTTTTTATATAGGTGTTTTTAAAGGAGTTTAACTTTTTTATGAAGTGTTAAATATATGCCGTATTTTTTGTAGTTAATGACTAAAGAGAATTTTATTTCTTTATACGTAGTTAGGTAATAATTTGGCTAGTATTTTTGGTTGTTGGGGTTGCTTTTCGCATGAAGTTTTTGAAGTTTTTTGTATCAAGTTTTGGTTTGGATAATTTGCTTTTTCATGTTTTCTTGTGTAAAAACACTTTTGGAGTTGTTGGGATAGAGGCTTTTTAGTTTATCTTATATTTTTTCTGGACTTACTTTTATATTTAGGAGGTTATATAAGTCATATGGTATTGAATTATAACACATGCATTTTTTGGATATTGCTGCCTTGTTACGTTTTGATTTCGGATAGAGGTAGCAGGTTTTGGGGAATTCTGGCCATTATGGTTTTGTTTTGTAGATACATTTATTTTTTTCGATGTCGCAGCTTGGCTTTAGGTTTTCTAAAAATCATATGTTATTAATCTTGGCGTTTATATATATTCGGTATAAGTTGTTTGTGTAATATCTTTAATATTTATAGTTATATTTATTTTATTGATGTTTTTTGCAACCTTTATTTTGATATTTATTTTAGTGGAGTTGTTGATGGTTATTTTTTTATTGCTTTTTTTAAGCGAGGTCAAGTTAATGTTGGCTTATAATTAGGATGTCCTTAGCTTTTTTAGTTTTTTAATATTTAAAATACTTGGAATTAGAAGGTTTTTTTTAATTTAGTAGTTCTTTAAATATTTGTTGTTTATTTTGAGTTAGTTTTTTCGTGATTTTGCTGCTAATTTGGGCTGCTTTAAGTTGTTTTTTCATTGTTGAAAAGTTATTGTTGTGGTGTTCGATTTTATGTTTTAAACATTTTTCTGGGCTGTTTTTATGGCATTTACAGCCTTTCATGATTGCCATTAGAGATTGGGGGTGTTTAGGATAATATTTGTAAGCGCGTATCATTTCTTTTTTGCAGATAGGGCATTTGTTAGCCTTAAGGCTTTCGTTGTTTTCTATTAGGTTGGTGGTTACTATAAAGATGCTGTTGATCTTCTTTTCTTTTTTGATTTTAGCTTGAGACGTTTATTTTCGTTTAAGCTGCGATATTCCTCCTTATTAAGATTATTATTTTTTAAAGTTTCAACATTTGCTTTTAAAATATCCTATTTTGTCACAATTAAAGCATTTAATTTTTAACTTGTCAATTGGTTGCCTTCGCTGTTACTTCTAAATGTTATTTAATTCAATAAGGTTTAATTATATACTTGTACCTTTATATCATCCGTTTCGTTATTGCTTATTTCTAAGGTCATTGTTTTTATTAAATTAAATCCTTCCATTCTTAAAGGTCCCTCTTTTTTTCTTAAAATATCTTTCAAAATTTTCGTTATTAATAGTAATGGCTTTTTCTACTAAAACATCGAACTATTTAAAGTCTTAATCCTTATAAATTTTCTTATTATAAAGTTTATTTTTAATATATTTTTTCAGTTTTTTATAGAAGGGGTAGAAAAAACTTTTAATAGATAGGTCTAATTTAATGGCTAATTTTTTAAATTCGATGGCGTAGTTAAAGGTTAATTTGTTCTATTAAAGGTGGTGTAGCTTGGCTTCGGCTTTTTGTTTGCAAATAAGGTCGTTAAATATAAGTTAAATCTTTTCTTTAAAATGATTAAAGTTCTCGAAAATATACTTGATAATGTTTAATACGTTTGCTAGTTTCTTTTCAAATCGATTCTTAAAGATGGGTTTGAACCATTTGAGGGCTGGTCTTGTGAGTAATTGTAAAACTACTAAAACCTTCTATTGCTCGTTCTTGATTAAGCCTTTGTAGAACTTAAAATGAATGCGCATTTGGATAAAAAATATATCTGGGTTTTTTTTTTTATCGTACCTGTTAAAGGCAATAAGTTTAAAACCTTTAGCTTGAAGAAATGCTATATTTTCAATATCCTATAGGTTTAACGGGTTTTTAAGAGGTTGTGTGGGTTTAATCTTTTCTTTTTCTTCAGATTTTTCTTCTAATAATAATGATTCTTGTTTTACAAATGGTGTTATTTATTTTAATTTACTGGTCCCTTCTTTTAGGGCCTTTATAGGTTTAAACGTTAAAGCTTTTGCTATTACTTTAGTGGGTGCTGCAATTATTGTTTCTTATATGGGTTTTTTAGTCTCTAGAAATGGTTTTAGAGGTTTAAATGTTTTGGCTACAGCGACTTGCGATCTGGTTACTGGCGAATTCTGCGTCGGGGCTATTAATGCGGTTGTTGGGTTTAATTTCGGTGTTGTTAAAACGTTCGTTTATTCCGTTGTTTTCTTTAGTAGCATGCCTTAAAAGTCTTTAAGAACTATCCGTAAATAAGTTCTCTCTTTTCTATGTCAACACTAGGTATTAATTAAGAAAGCTATCAAAATGTTACGATCCCGCTTATTACTTTTGTCAGTCTGACTTTATAGGTTGGATACGTACTCTAAGGGTTTTAGTTTGAAGGGTAACAATAGTCTAAGATTAACGTTTTTCTGATCGTAAAAGAGATTTCAAGGGTACTTTATATTTAAATGCAGTCTAAACACTAAAAAGGCTTGAATACTTAGATTGATAGCTGGAGAATAAATGACTAGATACAATAAAAAATCCGTCCTTATATACTCATTCTCCCTTCCTCTAAAAAAGGTCTAAATCTTTGAATCGAACCGCTTCAGCTCCTAATTCAATGATTCACTGAATCGTTGAATCGAGCCGCCAAGCATCCAAAGTCACCGATTCAGTCACGTGACCTCCGGTCCATCTGTTCTTCCGGGCAGGTTGTAATTTGGGCCGTGATAGTTAGACTTAATATTTAAAGCCTTTATAAATTATAAAAAGATAATATAAGCTACGGTAACATTTATTAATAAAAACGAAATTATTAAAGAAATTTTATATTTAAAATTTAATAAGATAAATAAAGTATTTAAAAAATTTAAAGAAACATTTTTAATAGTTTTTTTAAAAAAAAAACCAACGGTTATAAAATTACTTAATTATATAATATATAATTATAAAATTCCATTAAAAAAAATATTAACCTTATTTTAAATTAATATATAAATTAAATTAATAAATATAACAAACGTTAAATAAATAATTTAAAAAAAACCTAATATAAAAATTTATATAAAAATTCAAATTATTAATAAGGTATTTTATATTAATAATATTAAAGAAAAATGCAAATAACATTTAAAAATTTAACGATAATAATAAACCAGCATTTTAAACGGTTAACAATTATTAACTATTAAATGAAATCATTATAAAAAACGGTTATGTATTAATTTTATTTAAATATAGAAAAAAACAAACTAGTAAAACATATTAATATATAATATTTAACATTATAAATAAATATTATAATATTTAAATGGTAAAAAGAAAGGAATAAAAAATAATATTTTAAATATATAACAGGTATTATAAATATTTAATAATGCTTTAAAAACTTATTAATGTTCTAATTATTTTTTAATATATAATAATAACAATTTTATAGAAATACGTTAACATTTTTACTTTTATATTTATTAACGACATTTTTATATATTTTAATTTTTATAAAAAACATTTTAAATATAAACGATTAATTTTATAAAAACTTAAAAAGTATTAATAAAAATATAAAAAATTAACTTTTTTAAATTTATAATCATTTTTAATAAAATTTAAATATAAAAAAAAAGTTAAAATAAATATAAAAATGAAAATTTATTAATAATAATTTCTTACTTTAAAATATAAAAAACGTTTAATAATTTTATAAATTTTATAACTTTTTTTAAAGATTAATTAAAAACTTTACAAATATAATTAAAATTATAATAAATATTATAAAAAAGGAATGGTAACCATTCGTTCAAATGATAAAAATTAAAAAATTTTTATAATGTTATAATTTAGTGGTTTATAGGTTAGAAAAAATACCTAATATAAGGTGTGATTAATATAAAAAAGGGCCAGTTAAATAAAGGGTTTATCCGACCAAGGAGTTAAAGTCACGTAACACCTCTCGCTACTTTCGTTACTTTCGAAGCGTAAGGCGCCGTTACTATTACTATTTTCAAAATTAAAAGCGCCGCTACTTTAAAACCTTCCAACGGTAAAGCGTTTTATAAAAAATTACAAAGTATATAAAAAGAATTATTTCTTTTAATATATTGATTTTTTAACTATTAACTTAAATTTATAATTATATTTTAAATATAAAAGAGCAATTTTTATAAATTAAATCTTTTAAATTTAACGTTATTATTATTTTTAAATTAAAACTTTTTATTAACCTTTATATTAATAAGGTTTGTAATATTTTAATAGCTTTTTAATTAATAATAATAAGTTTAATTAAATTAAGTAATTAATATAAGCGACATTTTTATAAATTAATTAATAAAAGAATTAATTAAGTAATTTTATAATTTAATATGATATTAATCTTTAACGTGATTTATTAAGTTATTAAACGAAACCTTTTAAACCGTATTAAAAAAAAAGTTCAATGGAAAATATAAAGAAATAAAATTTTTAAAAAAAAAAGTAGCTTAATTAGCATTTAAATTTATTAATTTATTAATAATTTTTAAAGATCTTTTATTAATTAATAAAATATTTTAATGCATTAATAACATGGTTATTATTTTTAACATTTAAAAACTATAAGTTTTAGATAAGATTAATTAAAAAAAGCTTTAATTAAAAGATATAAATTTAAAGCTTTTAAAAAGTATAATAAAACAATCAATTTTAATAGATTTATCATTTAATTTTAAGCTTATTTTAAGTTTTATAAAGATTTTTTTTTAAATAAAAATAATAAAGTTTTAACAATTAAAAAATTTCTTTTCAAAAAAGCTTTTAAATGGTTTAAACCTTTTATATAAAATTATTTAAAGTATAATAACTTTAATAATATAAAAAAGAAGATTTTTTATATATTTTTAAATTATAATAAGTTTATAAAAAAACTTTGCAAAATGTATGGCAATTTTAATAAAGCTTAAATCGCCGAATAAAAAATGTTATAATTTAAATAAAATAAATTAATATTTAGTTATATTATCGAGTTTAAAAAATATGCCGTTTAAATAAATATTTTTATAAATAAACTATTTATTTTCCTTTATAATAAGTTAAAATAAAAAGTTAAAAATAAAATCTATAAAGTAAACCGTTTTAAAACTTTTAAAGATTATTACAAACTTATTATTAAAATTAATAACCGATAGTTTTAATATAAACTTAAAAAAAAAAATCCTTAAATACCTTTCTATAAAAAAAAAGGAAAAAACCTTTAGCAAAATCGAAACTATAAAAAAAAATCACAACGCTTTAATATAATAATAAAATCATTTCTTTTAAAACATTGTTAAAAAATATAAATAAAAAATTAAAAAGCTTTATCAAATCATTTAAAAATTAAAAGGTATATTTAATCGGCTTTATAAAGAGCTTTTTAAAAAATGGAAATAAAAATTAAACGACTTTTTATTTATAAAAAACGAAGAAAATAACTTATTAACAAATAATAAGTTAGTTTAAAAACTTAACAAGTTTTATAGATATTTATTAAAAAAAAAATATTTAAATAACTATAAAATAAAATAAATAAAAAACCTAAATAATAATTAATTTAAAATTAAAAATTAATTACATTTATCTTTAATTAATAAATTAATATAACATTTTATATTATAATAAAAAGGAAATCTATTTTATAAAAACGGCTAAAGAAAAACTATTTAATTATAATAATAAATTTATATAAAAAGAAATTGCAAATCTTAATATATAAATTAACGATCATTTTAAAACCTTTTTATTTAATATTATAAAAATTAAAGATTAAATCATCTTTAAATTACTTTAATTTAAAACTAGCAACTTTTAAATTAATTAAACCACCGATATAATAAAATAAAAATTAATATAAATCTAAAAAAAAAAGCTAGACCTAATATTTAAAGCTTTTATAAATTATAAGAAAATAATTTAAATTATAATAACATTTACTAACAAAAATAAAATCATTAAAAAAACTTTATATTTAAAACCTGATAAAATAAGCAAAATATTTAAAAAATTTAAAAAAAAATTTTAAGCAGTTTTTTAAAAAGAAAAACCAACGATTATAAAATTACTTAATCATATAATATATAATCATAAAATTTTATTAAAAAAAGATATTAACCCTATTTTAAATTAATATACAAGTTAAATTAATAAGTATAACAAGCGCTAAATAAATGGATTAAAAAAAATTTAATATAAGGATTTATATAAAAATCTAAATTATTAATAAGGTATCTTATATTAATAATATTAAAAAAAAACGCAAATAGCATTTAAAAACTTAACGATAATAATAAACCAATATTTCAAATAGTTAACAATTATCGATTATTAAATAAAATCATTATAAAAAACAGCCACGTATTAACCTTATTTAAATATATAAAAAAGCAAACCAATAAAATATGTTAATATATAATATTTAATATTATAAACGGATATTACGATATTTAAATAGCAAAAAAAGAAAAGTAAAAAATAGCATTTTAAATATATAATAAACATTATAAATACTTAATAATGCCTTAAAAGCTTATTAATATTTTAACCATTTTCTAATATATAATAATAACGATTTTATAAAAATACATTAACGTTTTTATGTTTATATTTATTAATAATATTTTTATATATTTCAATTTCTATAAAAAATATTTTAAATATAAATGATTAATTTTTTAAAAACTTAAAAAGTATAAAATCATTTTTAAACCTAAAAAATGCTAATAAAGAATATAAAAAATTGACTTTTTTAAATTTACAATCATTTTTAATAAAATCTAAATATAAAAAAAAAAGTTAAAATAAATACAAAAATGAAAATTCACTAACAATAATCTTTTATTTTAAAATATAAAAAACGTTTAATAGTTTTATAAATTTTACAACTTCTTTTAAAAATTGATTAAAAACTTTATAAATATTATTAAAATTATAATAAATATTATATAAAAAAAGCGATAATTTTTTATTTAAATAATAAAAGTTAAAAAATCCTTACAACTTTTAAAGAAAGCAATGGCTATAAAATTAATTTATTAACTTTTAAAGCTTAATATAAAAAAATAAATGTATATAAATATATTTAATTACGTTTATAAAAAAACTTTAAAATAATATAAAAATAAAAAATAACATCTAATAACTTATTATTTAAAGGCCTTTCAAAAGTTTAAAATACGTTACTTAATATATAATAAAAAATTACTTACCATCATTTAAAAATTTAAATAATAGAAACCATATATTAACAATATTTTAAATCCGGTTGTTATTTTTTCTAACTATAACAATTTATAAACTTTTATAATAAATTAAAAACTATTTTCATGTTAATAATATTAAAAAAAGTTTTTAAATAAATTTAACTTTAAGATTTATTACATTAAAAAAAAGAAAAATATATAAGCAAATGCTTTTAATTAGCAAAAATAAAATCTAAAAAAAGTAAAAAAAACTAATAATTATACTTTTCAAAAAATAATAAAAAATATATTAAATCAAGTAAATTATTATTAATAAATAATAAAATTAAAAAATTTAAAACGTTATAATAAATAAAAAAAAGCAAACTTTTTAAAAAAAAAAAAATATACGCTTATAATAAAAAAAGATATACGCCTCAATTAATGCAAAAAGCATTTATAAAAAAAGCATATAAAAACCTTTTATTTAAACATTTAAAAATTTTTAAAACTACCTAAAAAATTTAAAAAAACCATAACTTTTTTTAATTAAAAGTTATAATTAAAAAAATAATTAAAAAATATAACCTATATAACAAAGTTAAAACAATTAAATATAAATCTTATAAAAAATTTAAACTTATAAAAATTTTAAAATAAATATAAAACATTATAATTTAAAACTTTATTATAAAACTATTTATATTAATAAACCTTATTAGCAAAATTAAATATAATAATATATAAATAATAATTAATAAGCTTTTTAAATATAAAATCTTCTTTTTATTTAAAAAAACATATATAATAAAAGATTTAGCGTTTTTATATTTATAATATTACATAATAAAATATAATCTATCGCAAAAAATTATTTTTAATAAAAATAAACTTTTTACATTTAAATTTTAAATAACACTAATAAAAAAGCTTAAAATTAAACAAAAAATATTAACAATAACGCATTTTTAAATAAATGGTTAAATAAAAAAGTTAAATCAATTTATTAAATAATACCTATAAATTTACATTAATTATAAATAAAATAACTAAATAAAATAGCTACCATTAACTTAATTAATATATAACAATTTAAATAATAAAAATATAAATATTACATCTTATAAAACAATTTATAAATTAAATAATAATAAGCCTATAAATGAAATTTTATTATTATAAACATTATAACTATTAAACGTAGCATTAAAAACAAAAATTAAAATAAACAAAATATAACACTTTTAAAAATCATTTTAAAAAAACTTACAATTTTTATAAAACCATATAATAAAATATTATAACTAAAAAAAAATTAAAAAATCAATTTTTACAAAAGAAAATAAGATATATTTACTTTATTAAAAATAACATTTAACATTAAAAACTTTATAAATATAAATAAAGCGACCAAACGAAAAGTTAAATTTTAAAAAATTTAAACCATTTAAAATTAACAAAGTTATTTTAAATATAAATTACTAATTAGCATTACTAAAAAACATATAAATACATCCAATCTTTTATATTTCTTTATTTAAACCGATATTATAAAATGCAAAAATCGATAATAAAGCAAAAATTAAAAAACAATCGATAAAATACAAAATTAAAAAAATTTTAAATATTAAAATAATTAATTAACAACTATGTTATTTAATTAAATGGAAAGATTATTTACTAACGAATAACACTTAAAAACCTAAGAAGCATTTAACGAATTGCGTAAAAATATAAGAAAATTTTCATTAAAAAAATCTAAACCGGTTAAATTAACCGCTTTAAAAAAGATAAAAAAGATGTTCTAAAAAAATTTAAAAAATGGCGCGCCAACTTAAAAACGCTTAACCTCCTTCTCGACCGATCGATTAATTTATACAACTTTAATAATATAACGTTTCTTTTCCTCTTTTTTTTTTTAATTTATTTAAAGCATCTAAATCGAATAAACCTTATAATAACATTTTAAAACCTTACGATTATAGATTTTTACATTAATGATAAATTTATAAAATTTTTATAATTAATTTATTTATTTTTATTTGTAAAATAAGCAACGCATTTTTAACATTTCATTTCTTTTAAAATAATTTTTAATTCGTTAAATTAAGTTTTTTAAAGGAATTAATATTAATTATAAAACCTATATAAATCTTATTTAATAAAATATATTAATTACATCGTTTTAAATAATTAAATATAATTATATATTTAAAATTTTTTTTTATATAATAAATGTAAAGTATTATATTTATAATAATACCAAATTAATTAATATAATTAATAAAGGTAAATTATTTAAAATAACAATCGCGTTTTTTTTTATTTTTATTTAATTTAATTAAATTAACGGCTTGTTTTTTAAAATTAACGATATTAAATATAACAGATTAATAAAAAAAGAAAAAAAGAATAAGAAATAAGCTATACTTATATAAATAAAATCACTTATTTACTTATTTTTAAAAATAAAAATTTTAAAAAAAAAACCTAATATAAGGTGTGGCCAGTATAAAAAAAGGCTAATTGGATAAAAGGTTTATCTAATTAAAGAGTTAAGGTTACGTGACATTTTTTATTACTTTCGTTACTTTTAAAGCGTAAAGCGCCGTTATTTTCGCTACTTTTAAAGCCAAAAGCGTCGTTATTTTAAAACTTTTTAACGTTAAAGCGTTTTATAAAAAATATAAAATATATAAAAAGAATCATTTCTTTTAATATATTAATTTTTTAACTATCAATTTAAATTTATAATTATATTTTAAATATAAAAAAGTAATTTTTACAAACCAAACTTTTTAAATTTAACGTTATTATTACTTTTAAATTAAAACCTTTCATTAACTTTTACATTAATAAAGCTTATAATATATAATTTTTAAAAAAAATAATAATTATAAAACCAATGTATTAACTTTTAAAATTTAATATAAAAAAATAAATATATATAAACATATTTAATTATGTTTATAAAAGAATTTTAAAATAATATAAAAATAAATAATAACATTTGATAATTTATTATTTAAAGGCTTTTTAAAAATTTAAAATATGCTATTTAATATATAATAAAAAACTATTTATTATTATTTAAAAATTTAAATAATAGAAATTATATATTAATAATATTTTAAACCTAATTATTATCTTTTTAAATTATAATAATTTATAAACCTTTATAATAAATTGAAAACTATTTTTATATTAATAACATTAAAAAAGGTTTTTAAATAGATTTAATTTTAAACTCTTATATTAAAAAAAAGAAAAACATATAAATAAACGCTTTTAATTAATAAAAACAAAATTTAAAAAAAGGAAAAAAAAGAATCAATAATTATATCTTTTAAAAAATAATAAGTAATATATTAAATTAAATAAATTATCATTAATAAATAATAAAATTAAAAAAATTTAAAACGTTATAATCGATAAAAAAAGAGCAAACTTTTTTAAAAAGAAAGAAATATGCACTTATTATAAAAAAAAATATATGTTACGATTAATATAAAAGGCATTTATAAAAAAAGCATATGAAAACCTTTTATTTAAACATTTATAAATTTTTAAAACTATTTAAAAAATTTAAAGAAATTATAAATTTTTTTAATTAAAAGTTATAATTAAAAAAGTAATTAAAAAATATAACCTATATAATAAAATTGAAATAGTTAAATATAAATTTTATAAAAAATTTAAATTTATAAAAATTTTAAAATAAATATAAGATATTATAATTTAAAATTTTATTATAAAATTACCCGTATTAATAAACCTTATTAATGAGGTTAAATATAATAATATATAAGTAATAATTAATAAACTTTTTAAATATAAAATCTTCTTCTTATTTAAAAAAACATATATGGTAAAAAATCTAACGTTTTTATACCTATAATATTACGTAATAAAACATGATTTATTACAAAAAATCATCTTTAATAAGAACAAGCTTTTTACATTTAAATTTTAGGTAACATTAATAAAAAAACTTAAAATTAAATAAAAACTATTAACAATTATATATTTTTAAATTAATGATTAAAGAAAAAAAGTTAAACCAATTTATTAAGTAATATTTATAAATTTATATTAATTATAAATAAAATAATCAAATAAAATATTTATTATTAATTTATTTAACATATAATAATTTAAATAATAAAAATATAAACATTATATTTTATAAAGTAATTTATAAATTAAATAATAACAAACCTATAAATAAAATATCGTTATTATAAACATTATAGCTATTAAATATAATATTAAAAGCGGAAATTAAAATAAAAAAAAATATAACACCTTTAAAAATTATTTTAAAAAAACTTATAATTTTTATAAAATCGTATAATAAAATATTATAATTAAAAAAGAATTAAAAGACTAATTTCTATAAAAGAAAATAAGATATATTTACTTTATTAAAAATAACATTTAACATTAAAAACTTTATAAATATAAATAAAATAATTAAATAAAAAACTAGATTTTAAAAAATTTAAACCATTTAAAATTAAAAAAGTTATTCTAAACGTAAACTATTAATTAACATTATTAAAAGGCATGTAAATATATTTAATTTTTTATATTTTTTTATTTAAACCGATATTATAAAATATAAAAATTAATAATAAAGCAAAACTTAAAAAACGATTAATAAAATATAAAGTTAAAAACATTTTAAATATAAAAATGATTAATTAGCAACTACATTATTTAATTAAATGGAAAAATTACTTATTAATAAATAACATTTAAAAACTTAAAAAGCATTTAATAAATTATGTAAAAAAAGAGGTAGATTTTTATTAAAAAAATTTAAACCGGTTAGATTAACCATTTTAAAAAAAACAAAAGAAACGTTTTAAAAAAATTTAAAAAATAACACGCTAACTTAAAAATATTTAGCCTCTTTTTTAACCAATTAACTAATTTATATAACTTTAATAGTATAACGTTTTTTTCTTTTTTTTTTAATTTATTTAAAGCATTTAAATTAAATAAACTTTATAATAACATTTTAAAACCTTATAATTATAGATTTTTATATTAATAATAAACTTATAAAATCTTTATAATTAATTCGTTTATTTTTATTTATAAAGTAAATAATATATTTTTAATATTTCGTTTCTTTTAAAATAATTTTTAATTTGTTAAATTAAAATTTTTAAAAAAATTAACGTTAATTATAAAACTTATATAAATTTCTTTTAATAAAATATATTAATTACATTACTTTAAATAATTAAATGTAATTATATATTTAAAATTTTCTTTTATATAATAAATATAAAACATTATATTTATAATAATATTAAATTAATTAATATAATTAATAAGGACAAATTATTTAAAATAATAATCACGTTTTTTTTTTATTTTTATTTAATTTAATTAAACTGGCGGCTTGTTTTTTAAAATTAGCGGTATTAAATATAATAAATCGATAAGAAAAAAAAAAAACGAAAAATAAGCTATGTTTATATAAATAAAACCATTTATTTATTTATTTTCAAAAATAAAGATTTTAAAAAGGAAGGATAATGTTACAATTTAATGGTTTATAAGCTAAAAAAAAAATCTAATATAAAATATGGCTAATATAAAAAAAAAACCAATCGAATAAAAGGTTTATTTAATTAAATAATTGAGGTTATATAACACTTTTCGCTACCTTTGCTATTTTTAAAGCGTAAGGCACCGTTACTTTTGCTACTTTTAAAACTAAAAACGCCGTTATTTTAAAGCCTTTTAACGCTAAAGCGTTTTATAAAAAACTACGGATATATAAAAAGAACCATTTCTTTTAATATATTAATTTTTTATTTATCAATTTAAGTTTATAATTATATTTTAAATATAAAAAAGCAATTTTTATAAATTAAACCTTTTAAATTTAACGTTATTATTATTTTTAAATTAAAACCTTTTATTAACTTTTATATTAATAAAGCTTATAACATATTATTACTTTTAAATCGAAACCTTTTATTAATTTTTATATTAATAAAATTTATAATATATAAATATAATTATAAAAACTATAAAATATTTATATTTTTATAACGATTTTTAATTTAAATCAATCTTTAATTATTATTATTTATTCTTCTTAAATTTATATTTTTTTAATATAATTATAAAGTTTAAATAAATTAACAAATTAACTTTTTGAAATGTTTTTAATATTAAAGTAATATATTTTTTATAGTTTTTTTTTACTTTTTAAATATATAAATATATTATTAAAATAAATAAATATAAATATATTTATATACTCTTTAAAAATTATTATAATTATATATTAAAATGATATTAAAACGTTAATAAATTTAAAAGGCATTATTTTATATTTATAATGTTTATATATTATTTTAAATATTATGTATTATTTATATTTTTAAATTATTTAAATTATATAATATTTATTTTTAAAATTTAATATTATAAAGATTTTAATTTTATTAATTTATTTTTTTATAACTTTTATTAATAATAAAGCGTGATTATTTTTTTTAATAATGTTATTTAAATAACAATAATCGATAATTTTATATTATATTTCATTATTTTTTTTATTAAGTTTTTATTTTTTATTTTTATTAATTTTATATATTATAATTACGGGATATTTAAATGTTAATTTGGATTTTTAAATGTAGCCTTTTTAAAATCTTTTTAGATTTTTTTTATAACGTTTTTAACTTTTTTATATCTAAAAAATATATTAAAAATAGTTTTAAAAATTATTATTTTAAAAGGTATTTAATAATTTTATTAGTTATATTTTAGCAATTCTTTTTTTTTATTCAATTTTAAAATAATTTATAAAATTATAAATATTTTTATAATATTTTATATAATGGATTTTTAACTTTTAAGTTTTTAAATATATAAACGATATGTTTAATTTTTTTATTTTATTTATTAAAATGTTACAATTCGGTGGCTTATAAATTAAAAAAAAAACCTAACATAAGATGTGATTAATATAAAAAGGGGCCAATCGGATAACGGGTTTATCCGATCAATTAGGTAGTTAAGGTTACGTGACACCTTTTGCTACACTTGCTACTTTCGAAGTTAAAAGCGCCGCTACTTTCGTTACTTTTAAAGTTAAAAGCGCCGCTACTTTAAAGCCTTTCAACGCTAAAGCGTTTTATAAAAAATCATAAAATATATAAGAAAAACCATTTCTTTTAATATATTAATTTTATAGCTATTAATTTAAGTTTATAGTTATATTTTAAATATAAAGAAGTAATTTTTATAAATTAAACCTTTTAAATTTAACGTTATTATTACTTTTAAATTAAAACCTTTTTATTAACTTTTATATTAATAAAGTTTATAATACTTTAATAGCTTTTTAATTAATAACAATAAATTTAATTAAATTAAATAATTAATATAAGCAACATTTTTATAAACCAACCAATAAAAAAACCAGTTAAATAACTTTATAATTTAATATAATATTAATTTCTAACAAAATCTATTAAATCATTAAATAAAGCCCTTTAAACCATGTTAAAAGAAAAGTTTAACAATAAATATAAAAAAGTAAAATTGTTAAAAAAAAAAGTAGCTTAATTAATAACCAAACTTATTAATTTACTAGCAACTTTTAAAAAATTTTTATTAATTAATAAAATATTTTAACGTATTAATAATGTAGCTATTACTTTTAATATTTAAAAATTACAAGTTTTAAATGATATATAAAAAAAGATTAACGCCTTTAAAAATTAATTAAAAAAAGCCTCGATTAAAAGATATAAACTTAAAACCTTTAAAAAATATAACGGAACCATTAATTTTAACGAATTTATCATTTAATTTTAAACTTATTTTAAGTTTTATAAAAACTTCTTTTCAAATAAAAATAATAAAGTTTTAACAATTAAAGGATTTCTTTTTAAAAAAGCTTTTAAATGATTTAAACCTTTTATATAAAACTATTTAAAATATAACAACTTTAATAACATAAAAAAAAAAACTTTTTATATATTTTTAAATTATAATAAGTTTATAAAAAAACTTCGCAAAATATATAATAATTTTAATAAAATTTAAATTATTAAATAAAAGATATTGCAATTTAAATAAAACAAATTAACATTTAATTACATTATTAAGTTTAAAAAATATACCGCTTAAATAAATATTTTTATAAACCGATTGTTCGTTTTATTTTATAACGAATTAAAGTAAAAAGTTAAAAATAAAGTTTATAAAATAAACCGTTTTAAAATCTTTAAAAATTATTATAAACTTATCGTTAAAATTAATAACCGATAATTTTAATACAAGCTTAATAAAAAAATCTTTAAATACCTTTTTATAAAAAAAAAGAAAAAAACCTTTAGCAAAGTACGACGTTTAACACGCATATTAAACTTATAAATATAAACCAAATTTGCATTGGCAAAAAAGATATAAACCAAATAAAGTGTTATAATTATAAAAAAAAAAAATATTACAAAAGTTAATATAAAAGCCTTAAAAAGCAAATTAAAGTCTTTAAAAGCGAAAAAAAAATTTTCGCTATTAAAATAAGGCCAGCTTTAAAGATTAACATGATACAAACCGACAAAAAAAAGCCTTAATAAAAGGAAAAAAAAGATAAGATCGTTAAATTAATAAAATAACTTAACTTTAACCAACTTATTGCCTTTAATGCCGCAATAATATTAATACCTTAAAAGCCTATCCAATAATAAATTTAAAAAAAAGCTATATACGGTTAATGGCTTTTAAATTATTAAGCTTAAAAACCTTTTATATATAACAAAACACCTCAAAATTAAAAAAACAAATTTAAATTAAAAAACCTACCTTTTATTAAACCTTCGTTTATATTAAAATTTATTAAGCGTAAAACCATTTTAAATAAGAAAAAATAGATCTTTATTTTTAACATTTTAAAATAAGTAAATTAATAAAATAAGCTTTTAAAAAAAAGAAAGTTTTCAAAAAAAAAAAGCCAAACCTATTAAAAAATGTATAAATAAAGCCAACTAATTTGTAACGGACCTCGTTACACTTGTGTACGGTGCAGGGGCTATAGGTTTGTTAGGTGGTCTTGGTTTTAAGGTAATAATAATTTGATGATTGATTCAATTGATTGATTAAGTCCGTTAGGTAGTTCATACGTCTATCTCACACTTCTATACTATCAAAAGTGATAATCTTAGAATGTTTAGGATGATGAGATTCCAAGTAAAATCTATATGCTTAGTATAACGATTAAAAAAAGAAATGACTAGATATAGAGGAAACCTTTCCTACTTATAGCATTCCTCCCTTCATACAATCTATGAGTCTTTATCTTATTTATAGAGACCTTTTTTGCAAGTCTTTGTCCCATCCATAAAGACCTTCTTTACAAGTCTCTGTTCTATCCATAGAAACTTTCTTTACAAGTCTCTATCCTATCCACAAAGACCTTCTCTACAAGTCTTTATTTTATTCACAGAGACCTTCTTTGCGAGTCTTTATCTTATCTACAAAAACCTTCTCTGCAAGTCTTTATTTTATTTATAGAGACCTTCTTTGCAAGTTTCTATTTTATTCATAGAGACTTTTAAAAACTTTCTTCCAATGTTTATCTATAATTGATTGGTATACCCCACTTCTGGCCGACTTTCCTAACCACTTGTTTATTGGCCGTAATATCATTTCCTCTTTCTAAGATCTTTATCCTTAAAGATAAATACGTGAGTCCCCGCCCTTTGCATTCTAGCTAGTTCCCTTTTTCTAGCTAATTGTTATTATGTCAAGATGCGATATCTCGAAAAACAAAAGAAAATCTTTCACGGAAAGCTGCCACCAGCTCGCTTTTGCCATTTGCAATCTTGGTATTGAAGTTATACCCTGCTTTCGCTGCTTCGAAAACAAGTTTAATTATATTATACTTAAAGATATAAAAGGTTGTTATCGCTGCAAATTGTTTAATATATCTTATAATGGGCTATACATTCCAATAGATTTTTTTTAACATATTCGAGATAAGCGGGCTCGGTTAGATAAAAAAAAGGCCTCCATTTAAAAAGAGTTTTAAAATACTTTTAATCAATAAAAGGAGCTTTTCACCTATTTTACCTATATAGACTCTTTTCAAAAGGTCCTTTGTAAAAAAGGGGTAAAAATGATGCAGTAAAGTTTTCAAAACCTAGAGGAACTAAAGGAGTAAAAGCAATTAAAGAAGGAATAAAAATATATTCAAACAAAAATTACCGCTATCTCCAAGGCCATTCCCTCCTTTTCTTAAAGCGGCATAAATCTAAATCCAAACATTAATCCGTTAGCAATTTTAACCAATTTGAATTTTAGCGGTGAAATTGTTTAACAAGTTTTAAAACATTTGCCAAATGCTTATTAAATTTCCATAAGTTATCTTTCAATGGATAGTTTAGTCATTTAATTAAGTATTCTAATTAACCGTTTATTATTCTAAAATTAAGTATTTTTTTAACATTATATATTTTATTATTTTCAATTTTTAATATGATATTTAGCTTTATATTATTTGGTATTAATTCGAGTAAAGAAATGTGGAAAATTGGGTGTTTCCATCCTATTAACTTGGGTAATGATAGTTGGTAGTTGGTGTTTAATAGCTTTTTTTTGATTTTAAATGGATTAAGTTTTTTAAAGTTTAATTTTTTGTTTGGTTGTTTTATTTTAATGTTTTATTAAAGTAAGTAAACTTTACTTTTTTTATAGAGGATTAGTTTTTTAATTTTTTTCTTATTATAATACTTTTTCATTTATTTTTGAAAAAATTGCAGTTCGAGTTATAATTTTTGTTGCATAGCCTATAATTTGGTTGCTTTAACATTGGCTGTTGGTATTGGTAATGATCCTATGATTGTTTTAAGTGTGTTTTGATTATATCCATAGTTTGCTTTAAATGGTAACATTTTTATATCCTCATTTATTAAACTATTATATGTTATTTTAACCATGGGTAATAGCTTTATTTAATTAATTTATTTATAGTTAATATAATGTCGTAAGTAGGTTTTAAGTGTTTGATTAAGCTTTTTTATCTATTTATCTATTTATAAATGATAAGTTGTTAATAGTTTTTATTTAATATTAAGGTTTTTTATTAGATTTATCCAGAATTATGATGTAAAAGTTCTTTTTTTATTTGAGATAATCCTTTCTAATAGACCATATTTATTAAATATGATTTATAAGAATGTATAGGTTAGATCTTTTGCTAAGTTTGTTTTTTTATATGGTACAAAATATCTATACTTGATAAGTTTATTAATGATGATTTAAATGTTGTTATATATTACATTGGTCATTAGTTTTTTAAATCTTAAGAGCTTAATTATAAAGTCTTATAATATCATTTTTTAAACTTGATCTGATATTTCAATAGGTTGTAATAATCTATAAGGTTTATAACATTTTATTAATGACTTTTAGCAAAAATTACATTCCTTAATAACTTTATTAACTACCTTGTGTAATCCTTTGAAGTTATATTACTATTATATTTGTTTTTCTATTTTAAATTGTTATTAATAACCATGTAAAAGATGTTTATATATTTCCTTTACCAATTCATGTTATAATTCTTTAAGAACATATTACTTTCTTTTATAAGATAAATTTTATTCTTCTTTAAAAATGAAATTAAGATCAAGCTATAAGTCCTAGACGTATTTAATATAAACTTCTTTAATCCTTTCTTATCATATTATAAATAACGTAAATGTTATGATTTGGTTTAATTTTAAAATCCTTCTTTAAATAAAGATTATATTATTAAAAGTTAGTCCTTCATTTTTATCGTTATATATTAATATTTATTATTAAATTTTAGGTGTTTTAATGTTGTATTTTTTAAGTTTATTAAGTATGTTTGCTTATAGGTTTTCTTTCCCTTTAATGTGATATATTTTGAAATTAAATCTGTTAAGATATTTTTTTTATTTTTATTGTTTTGGGTTATATTCTTTTATAGTTACAAAAGTTACTAGATTTCTATGATTTGAATATACTTTTATAATGTTCTTGTTGCTAAGTAGTTAATGATTCTATTGCTTAAAGGCTTAAATTATGGCAAGGAGTTCCTTGTCATATATTTGATATCTTAGTTTAAGTCTTTGAAAGGCTTTGAAATAGTAGGTCATTGGGTGTCATTTTCTGTCAGGTTTAAGTTGTCGTAGAACTCCTCCGCTTGCTATATTAGACGCATCTGTTTGCATATCTTTTTCTTTCCTTGGGTTTAGCAATACACAAACTGGGTTGCTGATCATTACTTTTTTAAATCTTTTGAAAGCCTTGTTTGCTTTTTTTATTCAAATGAATGGCTGTCTATCTTATCTTATTATATCTATCATTGGCTTGGCGATTTTTTTAAAAGCTTTGATCAGGTTTTTGCAGAAGTTATAAAATCTGTGAAATGATTATACCTCTTATATAATCGTTGATATTTCCCAATCTTTGATTATTGTAATTTTCTTATTTTGAATCTTGATATATCCTGGTATAATGATGAAGCCGAGGAAGTTGATTTTTTGCTTCCTTTATTAACACTTCTTTAAATCAATAATGATTTTATATTTTAATAATTTATTAAATACCTCCTTTTTAAACTTGATTAAATCTTTTAAGGTGTTTGTATAAATGAGTATATCGTTGATAAAAATAAATATGTAATTTCCGTTTATATAATCTCTCAATATTATGAATATCATCTTGGAGAATATTGTTAATACATTGGTAAGTCCTTGCAACATTATCAGGTATTTATAATGTCTGCCGTTTAACGTTTCGAATGCCGTTTTATATTTTTCTTCAACTACCATTTTTATTTCATAAAAGCCGTTTATAACGTTAAATACCGTTTAATATTTGGTTTTATAAATTCTCTTCTAACATTTTATAAATAATGATAATGACATTGCATTTTTAATAGTTATCCCGTTTAGTAATTGATAATCCGTAACTATCCTATAGGTTAAATCTCCATCCTTATCAAGTTTTTAAGTTTTATTAATATTCATTTTTTCTAATATAATTAATGGATATCTAGCTAATGAATTGGATTTTTATATAAATCCCTTTATTAGATTTTTTTTAATCCACTTTCTTTATGTTATTTTAACATTATATCTAACCTTATATACTAATAAGGAGTATAACTATACTCCTTTTTTAAAAGATATATAATGATCTTATTAAATATATTCGAAAACTCCATCTATTATAAGTTATGTTTTGTTAAATACTACTGCGTATTTCTTTTAAATATTTTTAGATATAAACTTTAATCAGTCTTTCTTGGTTTTTTAAATGATTAGACAGATCTCTTTTAGTTTATCTTATATTATGATTCTATATAATCTATAGGATATAAGGTTAAGTTGTTATTTTTCCGCCAGATCTAATCATATAAATTCATAGTCTTTAACATCATATTGATCGGGTAGTATTGAATTCTTTAGCTTCTTTTATCAAATGGTATAATTCTTTCAATCGAAATCTGGTTTACTAGTTTTAAGCCATGGTAATCCAAGGATAATTTCTTTATCTTTTTAAAGTTTAATAATATTAAGTTTAATCTTGTTAGGATTTTTATTAATGGTTATTTTAAAATTTATAATTTCTTGTCATATAAATCCTTTATTATATATGGATAAATGTCCGTTGGTATTTATTATTTTATAAATGATATTTTTCTTTTTTATTAATATTTTAAGATATTTGTTAATAAGTATTAAGTTGATATAATTTATTTTTACTTTTGTATTGATTAAAGTATTTAATTTTATATCATTTCATTTTAATATTACTTTTATATCCCTTTTATTAAAATGCATTTTTATTTAAAAGACTTTTTTAGGTTTTAGGCTGACTTGTTATTTTCTAAGCAATTGTCGTTATTGTTTTTTGTTATTTATGTTAATACCATATTAAATTTTTATAAAGCTTTTTTTTATAATAATAGCTTAGCATTTTTTTGTAAGAATCGCACCTTTCTTATTTACTTAAATCTTTTTTCATTGATTAGACGTAATGCTTTAGCTTTTTATATTGCATATATTTTATAGATATTATTGGTATATCGGCTCCATGATATTTATCCGTAGATGCAATTCTTGGGCCGTTCTAGGTATGGAGTAATTTATCTAAATCCATCGGGTAGCAATTTTATTTATACCATTTCTATCTCTTTTTGAAGATATACAAGTACTTATCCTTTATTATATGTTCCGGCCAGATTTTCTTCTTTTGTTTACTAGGGCTAGAAGTGATTTTTAACTTTTTTAATAATATGTTTACTGCAATGATAATGTTTATAAGATATCTATAATATCTTTATATGATTTCCATTATTAAGATGCCTAATATTTCCATACCAGTTAATATTCTTTTAATCATTGTTATAAGGAATAGTAAGTCCTGGTGTGTTATATTTTAACATTATAATATATCCTTTCTTATTGAGATCTGTTTTCTTTCTTACTTTTTTAAATATCTTAGAGTTTTTTTTCTATAACTTTAAATCTTTCCAATCTTCTTGTTCATAGATATACATCCTTTAATTTATTTTAGAAGGTGTCTTTCCTAGGATTATCCATGTTATTAACCTCTTCTATCGTTTGGCTATTTTTAGGGTTTCTTGGTATTTGTACGTCTATATTGCAGCTATATATCCGTCGTGTTTGTTTGGTATCTTTCAGCTAAGCTTGATTAACTTGTTGCAGATTATGATGTAATTTTGTTCTTTTGTGGTTAAGAATGATAACAAGATCATTGGAATTTATTCGTTTGTGAGTTTAAGGTATTTCAATGGGATTTTAAAATGCTTTTATTACATCTTTTCTTACTATTGCCTTTAGTAAGCTTTAAAGATTTTTTAATATAACTTTTTAAATCATATCCTTTATGTCCTAGCTTTATTCAATGTTTAATTCAAATGAGTACTAAGGTCATAAAGTGTTTCCCATATATTGCTTCCTTTTTAACCGGTTTTTGCCCCTTGGAATTCTTAAATCTATTTGTAATACTTTTGATCTTTGCTAAAATATGATAACATCTTTTCATTAATCCTGTCGATTAAGCTTTAAATCTATGTTATATCTTTTTTAGTGATGTATTTTATTTTGTTATGACATATTATTTTAAATAATGCTTCTAGGTTCTCTATGGTATCAAGGGCAATTTCTATTAACCATTTTTTATATTTTAGTTTTTAAAAAAGCATATTTAATTCGCCTTTATCTATAGATTCTTAATAATTAAAAGTCTTATATTTAATCAACTTTAAAAGATTCTTTCTTTTTATTTGGTTAAAGATCTTAAATAATCCTTCTTTAAATGATTTATATTTTTAAAACTAGTTATATAGAAGTATTTTATAATATATTTCTTTTATAATAAAAAATAAATACATATTTTTAACCATTGTGAAGGTGTTATCCCCATAGGTAATTATAATTAAAAATAATTTATTATATTGCTAGATAATTTTTTTCACTTTTAGAAGATATGATAATTCATCTTAAATAATTATTTTTTCCAATTGGATCTTTTCTTCTTTTAATGATAAGCTTTGGTTTTTAATAGCTATTTTCCATTTATTATTCGTGCTGGATTAGCGCTTTTAAAAGTTTTTTATGCTTATTACTTAGATATAAACCGGTGATTTAAATAAAATTTTTTAATTATACTTTAAGGTTTCATTTTTATTTAGCACTCATTGGTTTTTAGGTTTTTTATACTAAAACTTCAAATATCCTTTTTTATCACAATTATAACAAGTAACTTAAAATAGGTCTTTTTTAGGTTTTTATTAATGCCCTTGTTTTTACTAATTATATTTATTTCTTCCTTTGTTAATGGTATTAACGTCCATAGGTCTTAGATATATACCCCATGATATATCTTCTCGTTACTATTTCCTCGTATTAGGTTGGTTTCGTTGTTTATATAGAAGTCCTTCTTTGCTTTAAATCTTCCATATAAACTATCAATCGTTAATGGTAACAGCCTTGTTAATATATTCCATAAGTTCTTAGGGTTTTACTTCTTTAAAGAATTCCTTTTATACCTAGATCTTAAATCCATCAAAATACATTACCATAAAAGCATTCTAATCCCATTAAAGCTTTAATACTAGCTAAAGAAATATTATAGAATATTTTAACATTGATTTGATTTGTCATAAGCTTTTAATTTAAAGTTTAGCTTTAATGACTTTATTAACTTCTCCAAAGTTGCTTTTAAAGGCCTTTTTAAATTTTATATAACTTTTGTAAATAAGGTTAATATAGGTTTGCTTTCTGTTTAATTTGTTTTTAATGAAGTCCCGCTAGATTGATTCGAACCAAGTTAAAATATATTCGATAAAGAATCCTATTATAAGCTACATTTTCAATATATCATCGCCAAGTTAGTTAAGAAAGTAGATAAAGTAGGCGCGCATTTTAATAAGAAAGACCTTGAGTTTCATTAAGTTGCCATTAAATTTTTTTGGTATTTTAGGTTTAAGAATTTTTCCTACCTCCCTTTCTTTTATACCATTAAGCCTGTTAATTTATTTCTAAAAAGCTATTATATTTAATTAATCATTAACTTAAGCAGCCTTAACTTTTCATAGTTAATGAACTTTAGCTTGTAATGCTTCAACCGCATTAAAGGATCTCATTAGGGCATCTTGCTGGTATTAAAATATGGTATTACTTTATAAATTATTAATTAAAATAAATATGTCTTTAAGGCTAGGTAAATTATTAACTTTTTAAATGTCTGGATTAGGTTTATATATATGATTATTATATTGGATTATACCAATATTTAAGCAATGTTCCTTATTACTCAATTTATTTTTAATGTTTAAATCTATAATATTAAATTAACTTCAATTTAAATATTCTTAAAATGATAACTTCTTAAATCTTTTAAAATAGTTATTACTTATGCCTTAATAATTTATTAATTTTCAATATAGGTTATATTTACTTGTTTTTATTTGAATTAATACCAAGTATTAACCAAGGAGTTGTTATAATATAATAGATCTCGCTACATTTATATACGGTGCAAGGGTTATAAATCTATCAAATAGTTTTGGTTTTAAAGTAATAATAACTTGATGATTAATTTAATTAATTAATTAAATCCGTTAGGTAATTTATACATCTACCTCACACTTTTATATTATTAAAAGTGATAATCTTGGAATGTTCGGGATGATAAAATTCCAAGTAAAATTTATATGCTTAATATAACAATTAAAAAAAAGAATGATTAGATATAGAGGAAACCTCTCCTACTTATAGCATTCCTCCCTTTATATAATCTGTAAATCTCTATCCTATCCATAGAAACCTTCTTTGCAAGTCTTTGTTCCATCTATAGAAACCTTCTCTGCAAGTCTCTGTTCTATCCACAAAAACCTTCTCTGCGAGTCTTTATCCTATCTATAAAGACCTTCTTTACAAGTCTCTGTTCTATCCACAGAGACCTTCTTTACAAGTCTCTATCCTATCCACAAAGACCTTTTCTACAAGTCTCTATCTTATCTACAAAAACCTTCTTTACAAGTTTTTATCTTATCTACAAAGACTTTCAAAGACTTTCTTCCGATGTTTATCCGTGATTGGTTGGTATACCCCACTTCTGGCCGACTTTCCTGGCCACTTGTTTGTTAGCCGTAATATAATTAAAAGCCTTTACCATTTTAAATATATAAAAATATCATAGATCTTTTATCATATTAACACTTATTTATACCATATATTTAACAAAATGTTAATAAAAAACGTAAAAAATCAACTTCTTTAAATTTACAATCACTTTTAATAATATTTAAATATAAAAAAAAAAGTTAAAACAAATATAAAAATAAAGATTTATTAATAATAATCTTTCACTTTAAAATATAAAAAACGTTTAACAATTTTATAAATTTTATAACTTCTTTTAAAGATTAATTAAAAACTTTGCAAATATTTTTAAAATTATAATAAACATTATATAAAAAAAGCAATAACCTTTTATTTAAATAGTAAAAACTAAAAAATCTTTATAACTTTTAAAAAAAGTAATAACTATAAAACCAATTTGTTAACTTTTAAAGCTTAATACAAAAAAATAAATATATATAAACGTATCTAATTACATTTATAAAAAAACTTTAAAATAATATAAAAACAAACGATAATATCCGATAATTTATTATTTAAAAGCTTTTCAAAAGTTTAAAATACGTTACCTAATATATAATAAAAAACTACTTACCATCATTTAAAAATTTAAATAATAAAAATTATATATTAACAATACTTTAAATCTTATTATTATCTTTTTTAATTGTAACAATTTATAAATTTTTATAATAAATTAAAAATTATCTCCACGTTAATAACGTTAAAAAAAGTTTTTAAATAAATTTAATTTTAAAATTTATCATATTAAAAAAAAAGAAAATATATAAACAAATGCTTTTAATTAATAAAAATAAAACCTAAAAAAAGCAAAAAAAAAAACCAATGATTATACTTTTTAAAAAATAATAAAAAATATATCAAATTAAACAAATTATTATTAATAAATAATAAAATCAAAAAATTTAAAACGTTATAATAAATAAAAAAAAAGCAAACTTCCTTAAAAAAAAAGAAATATACGTTTATAATAAAAAAAAATATATGCCATAATTAATATAAAAAGCATTTGTAAAAAAGGCATATAAAAACCTTTTATGTAAACATTTAAAAATTTTTCAAATTATTTAAAAAATTTAAAAAAATTATAACTTCTTTTAATTAAAAGTTATAATTAAAAAAATAATTAAAAAATATAACCTATATAACAAAGTTAAAATAGTTAAATATAAACCTTATAAAAAACTTAAACCTATAAAAATTTTAAAATAAATATAAAATATTATAATTTAAAACTTTATTATAAAACTATTTATATTAATAAACTCTATTAACAAAGTTAAATATAATAATATATAAGTAATAATTAATAAACTTTTTAAATATAAAATCTTCTTCTTATTTAAAAAAACATATATGGTAAAAAATCTAACGTTTTTATACCTATAATATTACGTAATAAAACATGATTTATTACAAAAAATCATCTTTAATAAGAACAAGCTTTTTACATTTAAATTTTAAGTAACATTAATAAAAAAACTTAAAATTAAATAAAAAATATTAACAATAACATATCTTTAAATAAATAATTAAATAAAAAAGTTAAATTAATTTATTAAGTAATACTTATAAATTTACATTAATTATAAATAAAATAATTAAATAAAATAGCTACCATTAATTTAATTAATATATAATAATTTAAACAATAAAAATATAAACATTACATTTTATAAAATAGTTTATAAGCTAAATAATAATAAGTTTATAAATAAAATTCCGTTATTATAAGCATTATAACTATTAAACGTAGCATTAAAAATAAAAATTAAAGCAAAAAAAATACAACACCTTTAAAAATTACTTTAAAAACATTTACAATTTTTATAAAACCGCATAATAAAATATTATAACTAAAAAAAAATTAAAAAACCAATTTTTATAAAAGAAAATAAAATATATCTACTTTATAAAAAATAGCATTTAACGTTAAAAACTTTACAAATATAAATAAAACAATTAAATAAAAAACTAGATTTTAAAAAATTGAAACCCTTTAAAATTAAAAAAGTTATTTTAAATGTAAATTACCAATTAGCATTATTAAAAGGCATGTAAATACATCTAATCTTCCATATTTCTTTGTTTAAATTAACATTATAAAACGCAAAAATCAATAATAAAGCAAAACTTAAAAAATAACCAATAAAATATAAAATTAAAAAAATTTTAAACATTAAAATAATCAATTAACAATTATATTATCTAATTAAATAAAAAAATTACCCACTAACAAACAACACTTAAAAACTTAAAAAGCACCTAATAAATTATATAAAAAAGTAAGAAGATTTTCACCAAAAAAAATCTAAATCGGCCAAGTTAACCGCCCGAAAAAAAACGAAAAAAACGTTCTAAAAAATTTAAAAAATAACGCGCCAATTTAAAAACGCTTAACCTTTTTTTTAACCAATTAATTAATTTATACAGCTTTAATAATATAACGCTTCTCTTTTTCTTTTTTTTTTTAATTTATTTAAAACATTTAAATTAAATAAACCCCGCGATAACATTTTAAAACTTTACAATTATAAATTTTTATATTAATAACAAACTTATAAAATCTTTATAATTAATTTATTCATTCTTATTTATAAAGTAAATAACATATTTTTAACATTTTATTTTTTTTTAAAACAATTTTTAATTCGCCGAATTAAGTTTTTTAAAAAAAATTAACATTAATTATAAAACTTATATAAATCTTTTTTAATAAAATATATTAACTATATCGTTTTAAACAATTAAACGCAATTATATATTTAAAATTTTTCTCCATATAATAAATATAAAACATTACATTTATAATAATATTAAATTAATTAATATAATTAATAAAAGTAAATCGTTTAAAATAACGATCGTGCTTTTTTTTATTTTTATTTAATTTAATTAAACTAACGGCTTGTTCTTTAAAACTAACAATGTTAAATATAATAAACCAATAAAAAAAGAAAAAAAGGATAAAAAATAAGCCATATTTATACAAATAAAACTACTTATTTACTTATTTTTAAAAATAAAAATTTTAAAAAAAGAAAATAATGTTACAATTCGATAACTTATAAGTTAAAAAAAAAACCTAATATAAGATATAGCCAACATAAAAAAAAGCCAATCGAATAAAGGGTTTATTCGATTAATTAGGTAGTTAAGGTTACGTAACACCCTTTGCTACCTTCGCTACCTTTAAAATTAAAAGCGCCGCTATTTTAAAGCCTTCTAACGCTAAAGCGCTTTATAAAAAATCACGAAGTATATAAAAAAAACCATTTCTTTTAATATATTAATTCTATAGCTACTAATTTAAATTTATAATCATATTTTAAATATAAAGAAGTAATTTTTACAAATTAAACCTTTTAAACCTAACGTTATTATTACTTTTAAACCAAAACCTTTTTATCGACTCTTATATTAATAAAGCTTATAATATAAAGTTACTTGCATTTTTTTTTAAAAAGTTTTAAAAGTTAACTTTTTTATTTAATTTTATTAAAAATAACTTAATTTTTAATATATATTTAAATGATTTAATTTAAATTAATTAACTTTTAATAATATATTATAATTATAAATGTTTATAATATTAAAAATAATCGTTTTAAATTTTTATTAAAAAAGGTATTGTTTTTTTTAAAGTTTTACTATTTTAATAAATAAATTTACTTTTATTTATTATAATTAATTTATATAAGTTTTATTTATAAATTTATATTATTTTATTTAATCATATTATTTATATTAAAATATAACTTTATTAAATTTTAAAGTTAATTATTATTTTATAAATCTTTTTTTTATATTAAATAAATATTATTAAAATGTTATTTATTTTTATTTTTATTTTATATAAGGTTTTAATTTTATTAATTTTTTAATGCTTTATTTTTAAAAACCTTTTTTATTTTTTAGTTTTTATTTATTTTTACCTTTATAATTTAATGATATTTTTTTTATTAAAGTTTAAATTATATACGGACTTTTTTTAATTAACTTTTTTTAAAAAAAAACCTTTTATATTAATTGTTATTTTTTAAATAAACCTTTTTTATTTTTTTAATAATTTTTTTAATATGGTATTATATAAAACTTTTATAAGAAATATTATTTTATAATAAATTTATAACATTGGTTTTAAAATTTAATTTAAAATTGTTTAATTAAATGTTTTTAATTTATTTATATATAAAAAAGCATATTTTAAAATATTTATAATTATATATTAAAATAACTTTAATATTTTTTTTATAAATAAAATAATAGTTTAATTAATAAAATGCTTTAATTAAAAATAATTGTTTTAATTATTTTAAAGTTAATTATATTTTTTTATATAAATATATTTCTATTTTAATTATTTTATATTATTTAAACTTAAAAATAAAAATTTCAGTAATAGATTTGAAGTTTTATTTAAATTATTTTTTAAATCCGTTAATTTAAAATAATTTCTTTATATTAATTTAATATGTAAGTTATATTTTATTAAATTATAATATATATATATTTTTTTTAATTTATTTTTTACTTTTAAATAATAGCATTTAAAATATTAAAACTAAATTAAGTTTTTTTTATAAATATAATTGTTTTTTTTTATATTATTATTTAATTTTAAATTTTATAAAAACCAATCGTTATTAATTTTAACGCTTATATATATTTAATAAAAGTTGTTAATATAATATTTTTAATGTTTATAATTATATTTATTTTGTTAATGCTTTTTATAATTTTTATTTTAACATTTATTTTAATAAAGTTATTAATGTTTTTTTTTATAGATAATGTTAAATCAATGTTAGTTTATAGTTAGGATATTTTTAACTTTTTGAAATTTTTTTTTTAATGGTTAAAACTTTTTTTTCCTTTTAATAAAGGTTATATTTTTTAAATTTATAATTTTATTAAAACAATTTATAATGTTTGTTTTTTTAATTTTAAAAGTTTTATTTTATAATTTAATTAAGATTATAACTTTTTTTATTAATTTTTTTATTATTTATATTTAACATTTTATTAAGTATTTGTTTTTTATTATTTGTTATTTCGTTTTTAAAATTAATTTTATTGGAAAAGATTTTATAAAGTTTTTTTTTTAAAATGGTTTATCGTTTATATTAAAGATATATTATTAAGTGTTTATTTTTATATTTTAATTAATTTATTAAACTGTTTTTATAATATTTATGATTATTTATAATTACCGTTAAAAATTAAAAATGTTTTAAATAATATTTATAAGCGTATATTTTTTTTTAATAGATAAAGCATTTATTACTTTTTAAATTTTTGTTATTTATTATTTGATTAATAGTTATAATAAAAATATTATCGATTTTTTTTTTTAATTTTGTTTAAAACGTTTGTTTTTTTAAATTAAAAAATTCCTTTTTAACGTTAATATGGTTTTTTAAAACTTTAACATTTACTTTTAAAATGTTTTATTTTATTATAATTAAAACATTTAATTTTAAATTTATTAATTAATTGTTCGTTTTATTATTGGTTTTATTTTAAAACATTATTAAATTAAATAAAGTTTAAATAGGTTTTAATATGTTTTTAATTATTAATTTATTTTTAACTACTTTTTTTTATTATAAATTTAATTTATTTAAAATCAATTTGTTTTAATTAAATTCTTTTTATTTTTCTTTTTAAAATATCGTTTAAAGTTTTTATTATTAATAATAATAACTTTTTTTATAAAAACATTAAACTATTTTAAATTTTAATCTTTATAAATGTTTTTATTATGAAATTTATTTTTAATATAATCCTTTAATTTTTAATAAAAAAGATAGAAAAGATTTTTTATTAATAAGTTTAATTTAATAGTTAGTTTTTAAATTTAATAATATAATTAATGGTTAATTTTTTTTATTAAAAGTAATATAGTTTAATTTTAACTTTTTATTTATAAATAAAATTATTAAATATGAATTAAACTTTTTTTTAAAATAATTAGAATTTTTAAAAATATATTTTATATGTCACGACCCAAATTACGACCACCCCGGAAGAACTCAAGGGCCGATGGTCACGTGACTGAGTCGCAGGAATCGAGTAGCAAGAAGTGCGATCCAGGCGATCGAAGGGATCGCCGGATCGCTTGAATAAGAAAAGCGACTCAGCGATTCAAGTATATTTCATAGGAAAGGAGAACAAGTATATAAGGATAAATTTCTTACTGTATTTAATCATTTATTCTTCAGCTATTAATTTAAATATTTAAGCCTTTTTAATATATAAACTGCCCTTGAATATAGAGTACCCTTAAAATCTTTTTTATAATTAAAATTGTTAACCCTAGATTATTATTACCCTTTAAACCAAGCCCCCTAGAATATATATCCAACCTATGAAGTTAGATTGACAAAAAAAATAGGCGGGATCATAACATTTTAATAGCTCATTTGGTTAATACCTAATGTTAACATAGGAAGAAAAGGACTCACTTATGGATAATTTTTAAAAACCTTCAAGGCATGCCACCAAAGAAAATAACGGAACAAACGAATATTCTAATAACACCGAAATTAAACCTAATAACCGCGTTAATAGCCCTAACGCAAAATTTGCCAGTAATTAAATCGCAAGTTGTTGCAGTTAAAGCACCTGAACTTCCAAGACCTTCTCTAAAGATCAGAAGACCTATATAAGAAATAATAACTGCAACACCCATCAAAGTAATAACAAAAGCTTTGACATCTAAACCTACAAAGGCTTTAAGAGAAGGGATCAATAAATCAAAATAGATAATATCATCTACAAAACAAGAATCATCATTATCAGAAAAAGAATTTAAAAAAGAAAAAGGGATTAAACCCATATAACCCCCTAAGAACCTATCAGACCCACAAGATATTGAAAATATGGCATTTCCTTAAGCCAAAGGCTTTAAGCCTATTATCCTTAATAGGTACAATGGAAAAGAAGATCTAGATACATTCCTCATCCAAATACGCACCCACTTTAAATTCTATAAAGGCTTAATTAAGGATAAGTAATAGAAGGTCCTAGTAACTTCATAGCTACTCACAGGACCAGCCCTTAAATGATTTAAACCCATCCTTAAAGATTAACTTAAAAAGAAACTAGCAGATGTATTAAACATCATCAAGTATATCTTCGAGGACTTCAATCATTTTAAAGAAAAGATTTGACTTATATTTAACAACCCTATCCACAAATAAAAAGCTAAAGCCAAGCTATACCACCTCTAATAGAACAAGTCAACCTTTAACTACGCCATCAAATTTAAGAAATTAGCCATTAAATCAGGCCTACTTATTGAAAGTCTCTTCTACCCCTTCTACAAAAGACTAAAAGAGCATGTTAAAAACAAACTTTACAATAAGAAAATCTACAAGGATTAAGACCCCAAGCAATTCAATATCTTGGTAGAGAAGGCCATTACCATTAATAACAAAAACTTTAAGAGATATCTTAAAAAGAAAGGAGGGACCTCCTAGAACGGAAAGCCTCAGTTTAATAGGAACAATAACCCTAGAAACAGGCAATAATAAAACGAACAATACAAAGGCATAGACATATGTTTAGACCTTATTAAGTTAAATAATACTTAAAAGTAATAGTAAAGGCAACCAATTAATAAATTAAAGATTAAATGCTTCAACTGTAACAAGATAAAACACTTTAAAAGCAAGTATTAAAGCCCTAAAAAATAACAACCTTAATAAAAAGGAATATTACAGCCTAAACAAAAATAGGCGTCTTAAACTAAAATCAAAGAAGAAAAAGAGATTAACAGCATCTTCACGGTAGCCACTAACTTAATGAAAGATAATAAAGACTCTAAAATTAACAAGTGCATTATTTGCAAAAGAGAAACAATACACGCTTATAAATATCATCTTAAATACCCCCAATCTCTAATGGTAATTATGAACGGTTATAAATGTCATGAAAACAGTCTAGCAATATGTCTAGAATATAAGATCGAACACTATAACAATAATTTTCCAACAATGAAAGAACAACTTAAAACTTACAAATATTATAAAAAGAAAGGAGAATTTGCCGGCTTCAAATATCTTGGACATTAAAAAGTTAAGGAAGCTAAAAACATCCCAATCATAAACCAACATTAACTTAACCTTGCCTAAAAAGAATAATAAAAGGATAACCATTAACAACTCCATTAGAGTAAGTGTTAAAATAAAGATTATAAGGAACATTAATAAGATAAGCATAATTGCAAATACTAGAAATATTACATAAATGACTCCTGCCAAATATATATAAGCACTAAGATTGATAACTTATGATTTCTAGAAAGCCTAAAGCCAAGCAATAACATCAAAGAAAACAAGTGTATTTGCAAAATAGAACCACGATGGCTAGAATTCCCTAAAGCCTACTACCTCCACCCAAGATCAAGACGTAACAAGACAGCAATATCCAAAGGATGCATATGTTACAGTTCAATACCATATAACTTGCATAACCTCCTAAACACAAGAGTAAATCCAGAAGAAGTATAAGAAAAATTAAAAAGCCTCTATCCCAACGATATTAAAAGTATCTTTACATAAAAAGATATAAAAAAGTAGATTAACCAAATCAAGGCTTAATATAAAAAACTTTGAAAACTTTATGCAAAAAACAATCCTAACAATCAAAGATATTAGCCAGATTATTACCTAATTAAGTATAGAAAAATAGAATTCTTCCCAATCATTAATTACAAGAAGTTCAACATGTATTCAGTACTTTACAAGGAGATTAAACTCCTTTAAAAACACCTATATAAAAAAGAAAAACAAAAGATTCTCACAGAGCTATGAAATCAATATATAAAATTTATTATAAGAAAAAAGCCCTTTAATGAATTTTATACCAAACCTCACTAAAAGGATTGCTTTAAGGATTATTGCTTGATCCATGCCCTTTTAAAGGCAAGGGAATAAAGAAATAATAACCGAAAAAGAACGTTTAAAACGCCAAAGAAAGCCCACTAGAATATGGTCAGTTTAAACTCCAATCATAGAAAAATACCCACCGGATCTTAACAGCAAGGTAGAAACAGGATCACATACCAAAAGTCTTATTCAAAAAATGAAAAAGGTCTTTAAAAGTAAGGCATTAAAAGATCAACAAAATTAAAACCTTATATAAAATCTAGACAAGATTAAACAACATCTTAATAGTACCTGTCCGATATAAAAAAAAGATATACAAAACAATGATTAACTCAAGAGCTTAACAAAGCTATATCTTAGCATAAGCAGCACAGTAAGATAAGATAAAATGAATTTATAAGAAAAACTCATACAAACTGGTAACGGTAGATGGAAGCAAGTTTACCTATTAAAATGATAGGATATTAAAAGAAACCATACCCTTTTTGTTACGATCCCGCCTATTACTTCTGTCAGTCTGACTTAATAGGTCGGATACGTACTCTAGGGGGCTTGGTTTAAAGGGTAACAATAGTCTAGGGTTGACAATTCTGATCGTAAAAGAGATTTCAAGGGTACTCTATATTTAAGGGCAGTCTATATACTAGAAAGGCTTAAATATTTAAATTAATAGTTGAAGAATGAATAACTAGATACAGTAGGAAATCCATCCTTATATACTCATTCTCCATACCTGAGTCCTTTACTTGTCAATTGAGTTAAGCTCAACTATCCTGAGTTAATGTCAACTCAATGGAGTTGTCGCCAATTTAACCGAGTTGGCTCTAATTGGATGCCAAGCATCTTGATTTAGTCATGTGACCCTCGGACCATTCAAACTTCCGACAAGGTCATAATTTAGGCCGTAACATTATTCCCTCTCTTCTAGGATCTTTATCCTAAAGATAAACAGGTTAGTTTCTTCCCTTCTTATATTAATCCTTCTAATATCTTCACTAATTGTTGTCATATTAAGTAAAGTCAAAAAATCGATTAGCGATTCTTGTCGCACTGGAAAAGCTCTAAAAAACAAAGCTGCTCTTTTTGAATTGGTCTTGAAGAAGGGTTCTTCCCAAATGCCTTGTTCCTACTGCAAAGATCATAACGTTTCTTACGTTGCCTTTGAAGACTTAGATCGTTGTTGGGAGTATGTTCGGTTGAATCGCGCTTATTGCGATATGTACGGTCTTTTGCAAGCTGGCGTGGTAGATATCGCAAAGAAGTTTCATTCTCTTAAGGATGAATTGAAGGCTGCCAAAGAGGCAGCAAAGGTTGCTAAAGCCAAGGTTAGACGGATTGAAGAACAGGCCGCTAGTCATGTTAAAAAACTGCATAAGCAGCGAAAATTCTGGGCTGGAAAGGTGAAGCGTATGGTGGATCGGGGCGTTCAGTCCATGGAGGAGCTCGAACGTCTGGAGCGTGAGAAGGAAGAGGCTCGTCAGGCGGAGGCCGGTACTTCTAATATTTCCGCGGCCTCCCCTTCTTTCTCCTAGGCTGGCTTGGATCTAAACACAGACCCTTCGACGATCTTGGCCGATCTGGATTTTGGCGGTGAAATGCCTTAAACATCTCCTTTACATTTTAAAGGTGCTTGATAGGTTCTCATGTATTATCTTTATATAAGTATCCTTTCCATTTGATAAGGTATTTAATTTATCCTTTATCTAACCTTAAGTTTAATATGGTTTTGACTTTATATTCTTCTAGGTCTTCTTCTAATTCAACATTTTTGATAAGTTTAGCGTTTTTAGGTGCTGGTTCTAGCATTGTTATATGAAAGATTTTGATATGGATTTTCATTATTAACAGGATTGTTAGTTGGTAATTGGTTTTAAATAGGGCTTCTTCTATGAGAAAGGGTCCCAATTTCTTAAAATCCAATTTTTCGCTAGGCCTTTTCATACGAATTTGTGGTGTTTTAAATGTTAAATTTTGCTTGTTTTAAAGTAGATAGACCTTATCTCCTCTCTTAAAGATTGATCCCTCAATCCTTCTCCTATTATAATATTCTGCCATCCTGTTCTAGATAAATTGTAGTTATTTTTAGAGTATGGACTATAATGTCTGGATTTCTATTGCGAATATTTCTGCTTTTAGGGCAGGTGCTTGCACTTTTAATGCTTTATTATTGTTCAATTTTTATCATCTAATGTGTACATCATATCCATATAGCATAATGTGTAATGACATTTTCATATCCTCGTTAACTGCTATATTATAGGCACTTTGAGCCAAGGGTAGCAACTCTATCTAATTATCCTATTAATCATTAACATAGCTTCTTAAGTATTGCTTAAATATCTAATTAAGTCTTTCTATTTGTCCGTCCGTCTATAAATAAGCCGTGGTAGAAAGCTTTTACTTGCTTTTAATCTTTTTCATAAATATCTACCAATAATATGATATAAAAATAAGGTCTCTATCTAATATCACTTATCTAAAGATTCCATACTTGCTAATGATTTCCTTAATAAATGCATACGTAAGCTATTCTAAGGTGCAATCTTTTCTATATAGTACAAAGTATCCATACTTAATAAATTTATCAACAATTACCCAGATTAAGTTACAATATGTTCTTATAACTAGGTCTCTTAACTCTGGTAATCCTATGATAAAGTCCCATACTATGATATCAAAGGGTTTACTTGATATTTCAATAGGTTAAAGAAGTCCATATGACTTATGTCTAGCTCCTTTGACTCAATTGCATATATCGCATTCTTTGATTACCTCAATGATTATTGCCTTAAGTCCTAGGAAATTATAGATCTCTTACATTCTTAACCTTATTTTAAAGATTCCTTGGTGTCCATATAAAGGATATTTATAAAATTCCTTGATAAATTCCCTTCTAATGTTTTCTAATATATAAACCTTACCTTTATACATTAATATTCCTTAAGATGTTTTCTACATTGCGAGCAAGTCTTTTTCTTATTGATTATATTCCTTCCAGAATCTTTTAATTTAATCGTCCTTATTGATCTATATATATGCTAGGATAACTATTCTATCTTATTACTATTTTAATATTTAAATGTCTCATTTTTTAACCTTGGTTTTATAATCTCCTCTTCTATTAAAAAGATCGGCTTGGATATTTTCCTTTTTTTTAATATGATGGATCTTGAAGTTAAATTGGGATAGGAATATCATCCATTTTTCATATCTTTAATTAAATTTTTGAATAGTTATAAATTGCATAAGGTTCTTATGATTTAAGTAAATATCAATGGGATCCTTGATTCCATTAAACCATGACTCCCATTCTTCAAATGTTTAAATAATGGCTAATAACTCCTTATTATAGATCTTATATCTAAGTTCTACATTATATAATGCCTTTAAATAATATGCAATGGGATACCATTTTCTATTTAGTTCTTATTGTTCCAAGACTGCTCCAATTACAAAGTCTAAAGCATTTGTTTTAAATCGTTTAACCTTTATATAATCTGGAAGCTTTTGAACTAGGTTTTCCATGATTACATCCTTAAGGCGCTAAAAAGCTGCTCTAGCTTTGTTGTTGAATTTCCAAGTATCATCCTTTTGTTAAGCTTAACAAGTCAGTTCCGTTAACGGTTTGATAATATCTTTAAAATTTGCAATTAATCCTCGGACGTAGTTTATAAAACCATGAAATGCTTATACTTCCGTGACGCTTTTTAGTTCCGGCCAGTCCTTGACTGCTGCTATCTTGCCTTTTTGGATGCGTATCTCTTTAGGGGTGATGGTAAAGCCTAAATAATCTAGCTTTTTAACATGCCATTTACTTTTGGTAAGGTGGATTAACAAGTTGGCCTTTTAGAGTGCTTCCAATATTAGGGCAACATGCTTTTTATAATCTTCCTCATTTTTGGAATATATAAATATGTTGTCAAGGTAAACGAATATAAAGATATCCAAATATTTTCTAAGGATCGTCATAATCATATGTTGAAATGACGTTGAAGCGTTGGTAAGTCCAAAGGACATTACCTTATATTTGTAATATCTGTATACTATTCTAAATGTTATGTATTGCTCATGTCCTTAGGCCATTCAGATCATGTAATAGCTGTCTTTAAGATCTAACGCTATAAAAATCTTGGCTCTGCTGATTTATCCTCTTATAAGCTTCATTAGTGGTAAAGCGTGACCATTTTTCTTGGTGATGCTGTTTAGGTGGCGATAGTCGATGACTTTGCGCCATACTTTGTTGCCGTTTTCGTTGATCTTCTGCTTTCTGTCCTTGTTGACTTTGGGTACCATTATTACAAGATATCCGGATGCTGATTCTGATTCTTGAATATATCCTTTCTCCAGATCCTTTTAAATTCCTTCCCATAGTGCTTATAACTTTTCTTTATTCATGGGATATACTGGAAACAATTTTGGGAATTGTCCTTCTTTAAGGTTTATTTGGTGATTTCATTGGTTATATTCTAGCAATTCTTCTTTTATTTGATCTCTAAACAATTTGTGAAATTGTAAGTACTCTTATGGTACTCTACGTATTGAATCTTTGACTTTTAGTTCCTTAAACATATAGGCGATATGCTTTTTGTTTTGCTTTTTTAAATTGCTTGCGTCCTTTTTCTTGGGAGCTCCAAAGGTTAACTTTTCTATCTAATCCCATTGGAGATAACCTGTTTTCCAATGTATGCTTAGGTAGCTTATCCTGAGCCAGTTAACTCCCAATATCATGTTATGATTGTTAATATTTGCAATGTTAAGGGTGATCGTTTCGGGGTGGTCTTGGATTTTTATTGAGAGGGGTATGGTTTCTTTTAGTATCCTATCATTTTGATAAGTAAACTTGCTTCCATCTATTGTTACCAATTTGTATAAGTTTTTCTTATAAACCCATTTTATCTTATCTTACTATGCTACTTATACTAAGATATAGCTTTATTAAGCTCCTAAATTAATTATTACTTTATATATCTTTCCTTTATATCGGATAGGTATTATTAAAATGTTATTTAATCCTATTTGGATTTTATATAAGGTCTTGATTTTGTTGATCTCTTGATGCCTTACTTTCAAGAACCTTTCCATTTTTTTAAATAGGACTTTTGGTACTTGCTTCTATTTCTGCCTTGCTGTCGAGATTTGGTAGGTGCTTCTCCATGGCTAGAGTCTAAGCTAGCCATATTCTAATGGGCTTTTTTTGGCGTTCTGGACGTTCTTTTTTAGTTACTATTTCTCCATTCCCTTGCCTTTAAGAGGGCGTGGATCAAGTAGTAATCCTTGAGGCAATCCTTTTAGTAAGGTTTGGTATAAAACTCATTGAAAGGCCTTCTTCTTATAATAAATTTTACACATTGATTTTATAGTTCTATAAGAATCTTTTATTTTTCTTCTTTATATAGGTGTTTTTAAAGGAGTCCAATCTTTTCATAAAGTGTTAAATACATGCCGTATTTTTTGTAATTAATGGTTGGGAAAAACTTTATTTCTCCATACTTAATTAGGTAATAGTTTGGCCAATATCCTTTATTATTGAGGTTGCTTTCTACATAAAGTCTCCAAAGTTCTTCGTATCGAGCCTTGGTCTAGATAATCTGCTCTTCCATGTCTTCCTGCGTAAAGACATTTTTGGTGTTGCTGGGATAAAAGCTCTTCAGTTCTTCTTGTATTTCTTCTAGATTTACTCCTATGTTTAGGAGGTTATGCAAGTCATATGATATTGAATTGTAACATATGCATCCTTTAGATATTGCTATCTTACTGCGTCCTAATCTCGGATGGAGGTAGCAGGCTCTAGGGAATTCTGGCCATTATGATTCTGCTTTACAGATACACTCATTTTCTTCGATATTGCTGCTTGGCTCCGGGCTTTCTGGAAACCATGCGTTATTGATCTTGGCACTCATATGTACTCAACATGAGTCATTTATACAATATCTCCAATATTCACAATCATGCTCATCCTATCAATGTTCCTTGCAATCTTTGTTTTAACACTTACTCCAATAGAATTATTAATGGTCATCCTTCTATTGTTCTTCCTAGGCAAGGTTAAGCCAATGTTGGCTTATGGTCAGGATGTCTTCAGCTTCCTTAACTTTCTAGTGTCTGAGATATTTAAAGCCAACAAATTCTCCTTTCTCTTCATAATACTTATAGGTTTCAAATTATTCCCTCATTATTGAAAAATTATCATCATAATGTCCGATCTTATATTCTAGGCATTTCGCTGGGCTATCTTCATAGCATTTACAACCGTTTATGATTGCCATTAAAGATCAGGGATGTCCAAAATAATATTTACAAGCGCGCATTGTTTCTCCTTCGCAAATAATGCACTCGTTAATCTTAAGGTCTTTGTTATCTTCCACCAAGCTAATGGCTACCGTAAAAATGCTACTAATCTCCTTTTCTTCCTTGATTTTAGCTTAAAACGCCTATCTTTATTCAAGCTGCGATATTCCTCCTTATTAAGGTTATTATTTCTTGAGGTTTCAACACTTGCTCCTAAAATGTCCCATCTTATCACAATTAAAACATTTAATCTTTAACTTATCAATTGATTGCCTTCGCTGTTACTTCTAAGTGTTATTTAACTTAATAAGGTCTAAACGTGTGCCTATGCCTTTATATCATCCGTTTTATTATTGCCCGTTTCTAAGGTCATTGTTCCTGTTGGATTGAGGCCTTCCATTCCGGGAGGTCCCTCCTTTCTTTTTAAAATATCTCTTGAAGTTTTCGTTGTTAATAATAATGGCCTTCTCTACCAAGGTATCGAACTGCTTGGGGTCTCAATCCTTGTAGATTTTCTTGTTGTAAAGTTCGTTCTTGACATGCTCCTTCAGTCCTTTATAGAAGGGGTAGAAAAGACTTTTAACAGGTAGGCCTGATTTAGTGGCCAATTTCTTAAATTTAATGGCGTAGTCAGAGGCTGACTTGTTCTGTTAAAGGTGATGTAGCTTGGCTTTGGCTTTTTATTTGCGAATAGGGTTGCCAAACATGAGTTAAATCTTTTCTTTAAAGTGGTTGAAATCCTCGAAGATATACTTGGTGGTGTTTGGTACGTTTGCTAGTTTCTTTTCAAGTCAATCCTTGAGGATGGGTTTAAACCATTTAAAGGCCGGTCTCATAAGTAATTGCGAGGCTATTAAGACCTTCTATTGCTTGTCCTTAATTAAGCCCTTGTAAAACTTAAAATGGGTGCGCATTTGAATGAGGAATGCATTTAAGTCTTCTTTTCCATCGTACTTATTTGGGGCAATAGGTTTAAAGCCTTTGGCTTAAAGAAATACCATGCTTTCTATGTTTTCAAGTTCGATGGGATTTTCTAGTGATTGTATGGGTTTAATTCCCTCTTTTTCTTCAAATTCTTCTTTTAATAATGATGATTCTTGTTTCGCAGACGGTGCTATCTGTCTTAACTTAATGGTCTCTTCTTTTGGGGCCTTTATAGGCTTGGACGTTAAAGCTTCTGCTATTACTTTTATAGGTGTTACAATTATTGTTTCTTATATAGGTCTTTTGATCTCCGGAGAAAGTTTTGGAGGTTTAGGTGCCTTGGTTGTAGCGACTTGTGATTTGGTTATTGGTAAATTTTGCGTTGGGGCTGTTGACGCGATTGTCGGGTTTAATTTTGATATTGTTAAAACGTTCGTTTGTTCCGTTATTTTCTTTGGTGGCATGCCTTGAAAGTCTTTGAGAACTGTCCATGAGTGAGTCCTCTTCTTCCTATGTTAACATTAGGTATTGACTAAATAAACTATTAAAATGTTACGATCCCGCCTATTATTTCTGTTAGTTTGATTTAATAGGTCGGATACGTATTCTAGGGGGCTTGGTTTGAAGGGTAATAATAGTCTAGGGTTAACGATTCTAATTATAAAAAAGATTTTAAAGGTACTCTATATTCAAAGGCAATCTATATACTAAAAAAGCTTGAATATTTAGATTGATAGCTGAAGAATGAATGACTAAATATAATAAGAAATCCATCCTTATATACTCATTCTCCATACCTGAGTCCTTTACCTGTTAGTTAAGTTAGGCTCAACTGTCCTGAGTTAATATTAACTTAATGAAGTTGTCGCCAACTCAACCGAGTTGGCTCCAACTGGATGCCAAGCATCTTGATTCAATCACGTGACCCTCGGACCATTCAAACTTCCGACAGGGTCGTAATTTGGGCCGTGACACTTTTTAATGGAAATCCAAGACCACCCCAAAACAATCACCTTTAACATTGCAAATATTAACAATCATAACATGATATTGGAAGTTAATTAGTTTAGGACAAACCACCCAAGCATATATTGGAAAACAGGTTGTTTCCAATGGGATCAGATAGAAAAGTTAGCCTTTGAAGCTTTTGAGAAAAAGGACGTAAGTAATTTGAAGAAGTATAATAAAAAGTATATTGCTTATATGCTTAAGGAATCAAAAGTTGAAGATTTATTACGTAAAATATCATAAAAGTACGTACGATTTCATAGATTGTTTAAAGATTGAACAAAAGAAGAATTGCTAGAATATAACCAATGAGACCATCGAATAATTTTCAAGGAAGGGTAGTTTTTAAAATTATTTCTTATATACCCTATGAATAAAGAAAAATCATAAGCATTATGGAAAGGAATTTAAAAAGATCTTAAAAAAGGATATATTCAAGAATTAAAATCAGCATCCGGATATCTTATAGTAATGATATTTAAAGTTGATAAAGATGGAAAACAAAAGATTAACAAAAACGGTAATAAAGTATGATGCAAAGTTATTAACTACTGCCACCTAAATAACATCATTAAAAAAAATGGCCACGTTTTACCACTAATAAAGCTTATAAAAAAATAGATTAATAGAGCCAAGATTTTCACAGTGCTAGACCTTAAAAATGGCTATTATATGATTTGAATAGCTTAAAGACATAAGCAGTATATAATATTTAAAATAATATATAAATATTATAAGTATAAGGTAATGTCTTTTAGACTTATCAATGCCCTAGCGTTATTTTAATATATAATTATAACAATCCTTAAAAAGTACCTAAATATTTTTATATTCATCTACTTTAATAATATACTCATATATTCTAAAAATGAAAAAAATCATAGGAAATATGTTGCCCTAGTACTAGAAGCATTTTAGAAGGCTAACCTATTAATCCATTTCACCAAAAACAAATGGCATGTTAAAAAGCTAAACTATCTAAGCTTTACCATCATCCTTGGAAAGATATATATTTAAAAAAGCAAGATAGCAACAATTAAAAACTAGTTAAAACCAAAAAGTGTTATAGAAATATAAACATTTCATGGCTTTATAAACTATATCCAAGGATTAATCGCAAATTTTAAAGATATTGTCAAACCATTAACAAAATTAACTTATCAAGCCTAATAAAAGGATGGTACCTAGAAATTCAATAATAAAGCTAAAGCAGCTTTCTAATATCTAAAAGATATAATTATAAAAGACCTGGTTTAAAAGCTTCTAGATTATATAAAGGTTAAATAACTTAAGATAAATGCTTTAAACTTTACGATCAAAGCGATTTTAAAATAATAAAAATTAAACGGAAAGTGGTACCTTATTGCGTATTACTTAAAAATATTACATGATATAAAACTTAGATATAAAATCTATAATAAAAAGTTATTAACAATCATTTAAACATTTGAAAAATAAGAGCCATGGTTTAATAAAATTAAAGACCTCATTAATATCTATTTAAATCATAAAAACCTTATGCAATTTATAACTATTTAAAAATTTAACCAAAGATATGAAAGATGAATAATATTCTTATCCTAATTTAACTTTAAAATCTATCATATTAAAGGAAAGGAAAATATCTAAACCAATCTTCTTAATAGAAAAGGAGACTATAAAACTAAAATTAAAAAATAAAACATCTAAATATTAAAATAATAATAAGACGGAACAGTTATCCTAACACATGTATAGATCAATAAGGATAATTGGATTAAAAGATTCCGAAAGGAATATAACCAGCAAAAAAAAAACCTGTTTGCAATGTAAAAAACATCCTAAGGAACACTAATGTACAAAGGCAAGGTTTATATACCAGAAAACATTAGAAAAGAATTTACCAAGGAATTTCATAAACATTCCTTATATGGACATTAAGGAATCTTTAAAACAAGGTTAAAAATGTAAAAGACCTATAATTTCCTAAGATTAAAAGCAATAGTTATTAAGGTAATTAAAGAATATAACATATACAATTAAGTCAAAGGAGCTAAACACAAGCCATATAAACTCCTTTAACTCATTAAAATATTAGACAAACCTTTTAACATTATAGTATGGGATTTCATCATAAAATTACCAAAATTAAAAGACCTAATTACAAGAACATATTGTAATTCAATCTGGGTAATTATTAATAAACTCACCAAGTATAGATACTTTATACTATATAAAAAGGATTGCACCTTAAAACAGTTTACGTACGCATTTATTAAAGAAATTATTAACAAGCACGGAATCCCTAGATAAGTAATATTAGATAGAAACCTTATCTTTACATCATATTACTAGCAGATATTTATAAAAAAGATTGGAAGCAAGTAAAAGCTTTTCATCATAGCTTATCTGCAGATAAACGGATAGATAGAAAAACTTAATCAAACATTTAAGCAACACTTAAAAAGCTATATTAACAAATAATAGGATAATTAAATAAAGTTGCTACCCTTGGTTTAAAGCGCCTATAATATAGCAGTTAATGAAAACATGAAAATATCATTATATATTACATTATATGGATATAATGCACACACCAAACGACAAGAACTGAACAATAATAAAGCATTAAAAGTGCAAGCACCTGTCCTAAGAATAGAAGTATTTGCAATAAAAATCCAAACACTATAGTTCACATTTTAAAAACAATTATAATTCATCTAAAACAAGATGACAAAATATTATAATAGGAGAAGGATTAAAGGATCAATCCTTAAGAGAAAAGATAAGGTCTATCTACTCTAAAATAAGCAAAATTCAATGTTTAAAATATCATAGATTCGTATAAAAAGGCCTAGCAAAAAATTGAATTTTAAGAAATTAAAACCCTTCCTTATAAAAGAAGTCCTATTTAATATTAACTACTAACTAATAATCCCATTAATAATGAAAATCTATATTAAAATCTTTTACATAATAATATTAAAACTAGTATTTAAGAATGTTAAACTTATTAAGAATGTTAAATTAGAAAAAGACTTAAAAGAATATAAAGTTAAAACCATATTAGACTTAAGGTTAAATAAAGGATAAATTAAATACCTTATTAAATGGAAAGGATACCTATATAAAAATAATATATGGGAACTTATTAAACACTTTTAAAATATAAAAGAAATGTTTAAAACATTTCATTGTTAAAATCTAGATCGGCCAAGATTGTTAAAAGGTCCGCGTTTAGATTTAAGCCAGCCTAAGAGAAAGAGGGGGAGGCCATAAAAATATTAAAAGGACCAGCTTTTTACTAACGAGCCTTTTCCTTTTTATGCTTAGTACGATCTAATTCTTCAATGGAATTAAGACCGCGCATAATCATTTAACGAAGCTTTTCAAACCAAAATTTATATTAAACGCGTAATTGTTTTATTTTATTTATGGCTGCCTCTTTAACAGCTTGAATAGTAAAATGAAAAAACTTTACCTATTTTAATTCCTTTTTAATCTTGTAAAATTGCTTGGTAATGAAGGCTATATTATTTTTTAAGATCTTATATATGTTATACCTTAAATGCTTTAAACAAATATACTCTTTATAACAATTAAAATCCTTTAAGGCAATATAAGGAGTTTTTAACGCCTTGTATAAAGAACATAACATCTTTTTATAATCATTTAATTTAATAGAATTTAAAAGAGTTATACAATTTTCAATAACTTTTTAAAAATAATGAAAAGGTCTATTTTTAAAACTTTTAATAATATAACCAAATATAATTTAAGAAATAAAGAAGTATAAACCTAGAATTATTTTTAAGATAAAAATTTTAAAAAAAAGGGAATAATGTTATAACTTAAATTATAACCACCCCAAAAGAACTTAAAGGTTAATGATCACATGATTAAATTGTAGGAATTAAATAGTAAGAAATGTAATCTAGGCAATTAAAGAGATTGCTAAATTGCTTAAATAAAAAAAGCAACTTAATAATTCAAATATATTTCATAGGAAAGGAAAACAAGTATATAAGGATGAATTTCTTATTATATCTAATCATTTATTCTTCAACTATCAATCTAAATATTTAAGCCTTTCTAATATATAGACTGCCCTTAAATATAAAATACCCTTAAAATCTCTTTTACAATCAGAATTATTAACCCTAGACTATTATTACCTTTCAAACCAAACCCCCTAGAGTACATATCCAACCTATGAAATCAGACTAACAAAAGAAATAGGCGGGATCGTAACATTATATTTTTTAAAATATTTATTCAATTCTTTTTAAATTTATTTTTTAAAATTGGTTTAAATCATTTAAAAGCTATTAAAACTTTTTATATTTTATTTTTAATTAAATTTTAATAAAATTTAAAATAAATTTACATTTAAATAAAAAATGTATCAAAATTTTCTTTTTTATTTTATTTATTAAAAGTAATAAGTTTAAAGTTTTTAATTTAAAAAAACGCTATATTTTCCATGTTTTTAAAATTAATTAAACTTTTTAATATTTATATAGATTTTTTTAAAAGTACCGGTATTATTTTTAAAATAAAATTATATAATATAATAAATATTAAAAGATTTAAAAGTTATAAAATTAAAGTAAAATTATTATTTAAAGGTTTCTTTTTTTTTATATTTTTTTAAACTTTTAAAAGTTTAAATGTTAAAACTTTTAATGTTATTTTAATAAATGTTATAGTTATTATTTTTTATATAGGTTTTTTAATTTTTAAAAAAAGCTTTAAAAATTTAAATACTTTAATTATAACGATTTATAATTTAATTATTAATAAATTTTACGTTAAAACTATTAATATTATTATTAAATTAAATTTTAATATTATTAGAACGTTTATTTATTTCTTTATTTATTTTAATAATATGTTTTAAAAGTTTTAAAAATTATTTATAAATAAGTTTTTTTTTTTATATTAATATTAAATATTAATTAAAAAAACTATTAAAATATTACGATCTTGTTTATTACTTTTATTAATTTAACTTTATATATTAAATATATATTTTAACGGTTTTAATTTAAAAAATAATAATAATTTAAAATTAATAATTTTAATTATAAAAAAGATTTTAAAATATTTTATATTTAAATGCAATTTAAATATTTAAATTAATAATTAAAAAACAAATGATTAAATATAATAAAACATTTATTTTTATATATTTATTTTTTTTATAAAAAGTTTAAATAATATAAATAATAACTTTTAAATTATTATTAATGTAATTTATATAAATAGTTTTAATAATATAAACTTTTTAATTATTAATGTTATTAGGTTACGTGATTTTCGATTTGTTATTTTTTTCGATAAGGTTATATTTTAAACCGTAATAAAAATTTTTTAAAAAAAAAATAATATTATAAAATAAAACCTAATTAACCATTTTAATTAATCACAATTAATATATAAAAAAATTTTTTCTTATATAATTATAAGATTATTTATTAAAGTTACGTGATATTTTTTATAAAAAAACGAAAAGTTAACGCTTTAACTTTTTAAAAAAAACGAGGAGATAAAGGCTTGTTTTTTTAAAAGTTAATATATAAGGATAAAAGAAAGCAAAAACCCTTTTTTTTGTATAACATATTTTGATAGCAATTAACTTAAGCCTATAATCACTCTTTGAATATACTATAGGGGGAGACCTTCTCCGTGATGAATCCCGAGCCCCTTGCTGTTACCTGCAAATCAAGACCCCCTTCTGATAGATCCCCGAAATCGTCACACAACATCTGGTACGATTTTGCCAAGGACACGGAGTTCAAGCTCGGGAGTCGGTCTTGGACGTGAAGGCTTGACGTGAATTGGCATCTGCCCTGCCCGCCCCCCTAGCCCGCCCACCGCGGCCAAGGCCTGTTGGCGTTTCACTGGCGATGACAGCGGACGGTACAGCGCCGGATACAACTTATGTTTGTGGTAGACTGACTATACGACGCGGGCGCCAATGCTACGATTGCCTCGTGATGCGGAGGAGGCGGAACTCAGCCCAGTCTACCGGTACAGCTGTGGAAAGCATAAATACGTGTATGATGTCCAGAATCCATGTGAAAATCTCTGTAGCAGAAGGAAACTGTCTAAGTCGAATTCACCAGAACGACCAGCAACATGAAGAACTTCTCTCTCGCCGCCCTCACGGCCGTGCTGCCGGCTCTCGCCGCCGCCCACTACCACTTCCCGCAGCTGGTTATCAACGGCCGGGAGACAGGTGTGTACGAATATGTCCGGTAAGTTACCAACGCCCAGACGTGATCGACGTCCTGTATTAGCCCCCCCCATACTAACCTCCTCGGGACTCCAGTGAGCACGACAACGGCTACATGCCCTCGTGGGACGACGGCCGGTTCCTGGCCAGCAACGACCTCCGCTGCAACAAGGGGTCCGAGAACCACCGCGGCACGCCCAAGGCGGCTAAGGTGACGGCTGGCAAGGACTCGGTGGGCTTCGTGACCAACGTGCACTCCAAGATCCAGCACCCGGGCCCGCTGCAGGTGTACCTCAGCAAGGCGCCGGGCGACGTGCGCGACTACGACGGCTCGGGTGAGTGGTTCAAGGTGTACCAGCTCGGCCACCACGACGGCTCGACCAAGGACCAGGACTGGCTGGTGTGGAACCGCGACACCTTCGAGTTCAAGCTGCCGGCCGAGATCCCCTCGGGCCAGTACCTGATGCGCATCGAGCACATCGCCACTCACGAGCCCTACAAGGCCCGCGAGTTCTTCCTTCAGTGCGCCCACCTGGACATCCAGAGCCAGTACAGCGGCAAGTCCCCCTCCCCGACCTTCCGCATCCCCGGCGTCTACAACCAGGACCAGCCCTTCTTCCAGTACGACAGCTGGGCCAACCCTCAGCCCGGAACCTGCCCCATGCCCGGCCCCAACATGTGGCCCAACGACAACCTCATGAACGTCCTCTGAGGAGTTCCGGATCTCGGCAAGGAATGAGACGGAAGTTGCGGTTGTTAAGTGGTCTACACGGACCGGGAGTATCCTGACGGACTCGAGCGCAGATTAAGACGGGGAAAAAAAGAAAGAAGTTAAATTCTAATTTTAATATTTGAATTGAATAATTTTCTTTTTCTAAAATGTTCATGTCTTCTGTCCCGAATATCTGTCAAGTCCACTTGTCATTAGGGACAGTAGTGTCTAGTTATTGAGCAGGTTAGATAACAGGTAGGACAGCGCTGATTAGAGATTCCCTCGGGAATATGACTGCTCGTGCAATATGATAGCTCTAGGCTGATGAACACTTTGGATGTCACATTTGTCAATGTCACCAACTTAACATGCCATTATCGCCTAGTGTCATATTTTCACGAACATCCGGCTTGAGAATAGGGGCAATCGAGGCCCGAGCGGTCTTTGGATGCTGGACACCCGGACTTTTCCAATTTCCTTTCCTCTTTTGCCTTAGGCTTTGCACCACCTGGGTCAATAATTTAGGTTTGTTTCATTTCGGTGTGGAGTGACATGCGAGCTTGGAGTTTATGGTACTTAACGAGTTGGCTTCCAGAATCGGAGGACGTAAGCAGTCAACCCGACCGACAGTAGATTTGCAAGCCAATCACAAATATTGAATAGACGACGACTCGAAGGTCGGGGGAGTCAAACGAAACATAATGCGTTGTTCCTTCTTTGTTAAAGTCGAGCTCACTGGCGTCCGTCACCTTGAGCGCATTAGAACCGGACTTGGAGCTTTGCGTTTAAAGATATCATTGTACTGAGCTTGGATGACCTTGCTGCTGGAAAGCAGGGATGGAGTCTGTTGGGGAGCTTGCGTGATGCCCGGCTTCAACCCAAAAGGACGAGAGCACTTCTGCGAGAAGGTTAAATATGGAGTTGAGCTCTTTACCTGCAACAAACCTTCTCGGTCTCAAACCTTCTCGGTCTTGCGTGCCAGGTATAAGAAAAGGACAACCCACATTCCCAGAAACTCTTCCATGTTGACCATAGCTAAGACTTAAGCAACAGGTTGGTAGATCGCTGATAACGAAGATTTAGGTATCATGACTGGTCGCACAACAAATGGAACGAGGCAAGTCACCTCGCCCGCCGAAGGCGAGCAGACCGAAAGGACCGTAACGCCGGGTACCGATTTAGACATTCGCCTGCGAATGGACAATTATGCCAGGCCCGTCAGTCAAGGGAGCAGAAGCGTTTCAGAGACCGATCAAGATGACGCCGATGCCCCTTTCCAGCTCGAGCGCGAGAAGTGTACGGTCAGATACCATAGTGTGCCGGCCACCACGTCTCGGGCTATAGAGGTGCGTGAATCCAGGATGCATGATATGAACGAGCCACAAACCCGCGATGTCGACGATATCAGACCAGGGATTTTTAGGGAGGCCGAGGGTCAATGTAACATCAATTATCTTGACGCGACTGCCAGTCAAGGAGAGACTTCGTCTCAGGGTGCCTCTCGCCAGCCGCCGAGGTCTCATGAAACGAGAGCTTGTCTGGCTTGTAGCAAAACAAAGGACCCCGAACACCTAGCAACAGCTCCTTGTGGCCACAAATGGTGCCAAACCTGTTTCGTCAATCTCTTCCGCCTCGCCGTGTCCGATCCAGCATCGTCTCCGCCACAATGCTGTTCGCAGTCGATCCCACTTGAAAAACACCGCGTCTTCCTCCCGCAAGACCTGGTTCGAGAATTCCAAGACAAATGGCCGGAACTCTCGGCGCCGCAAGGAACGTACTGCCATCTACCGGCGTGCTCCTCCTTCATCGGCCCAGAGAACCACACAGACGGCGTCGCGAGATGCGGCAAGTGCTATAGGCTGACATGTGTTTTCTGCAAATGTCGCCAGCACCCCGGTAGTTGCCCGAAGGACGAAGGGAATCCGCGGGCCCTTTTGCTGATCACGGAGAACTGTAAGCAGTGTGCTAAATGCTTAACAACGATCGAGTGGCCGTATAATTGGATGAAAATGAGGTGAGTCCTGTCCTGTCCTGAGAAGACGATGGGTTCAGCAGCTCATTGGCTCCTTACCAGATGCAAGTGCCCACGGCGATTTTGCTACATCTGCCTTGAGCCTTTGAGAATCTGTGCCTGCACCTCAGAAGATCTGGATAATCACTATCGTCGACATCCCGATTCATCTAGCAAAGGCACGGACTATTTTTACTTCGAAGTAAAATTCCCTACCGGACGATTTTAGAGCGGTAATAAGATTTCACGGTCAATAGAGGAACGCAAATCAACCAGCCGGCAGAAAAGCGACGGTGAGAGAAATGTCTTGAAATTTCCATGTGGATCTCCACGCAGATTGTTCAACACTTAATTTGCTGGCCTAAGTGTTAGGTCGTCAGCGATGTTCATCCTTCTTGATCTTCTCTTGGATCGAGGCGGTGGCAGATCTTTAGTCATATCGACTACGTTATCCCGTTGCCGACGCTTTACACACAGCTGAGGAGCAGTATCTGAATCTGAGCACCGATTCGACGAGTAACGACCAGCTTCAGAGGCAAGGGGCGACGAGCGACGAAAGAAATATTACAAGCGAATAAAGGATATATACAGCCAGCAGACCAGAGTTCCTCTCATGTTCCACCGAGAACCGTGTCCTAGATTACACGTTACCATTTCCAGTTCGCCCGGCTCAGCCGCACCACAGCCTTACACCCAATCCCAGCACCCATACCGCCATGGCCTACTTAAAGGAAAAAAGAAGAACTTTTGATTAAATCCTATCCGGAAGCAATTTTCAACCAGCCATCACCAGGCTAGGCGTCGCAGATGTGGTTCCACGCGCCAACCATAGTTTCGTTCATGGAGATGAAGGCCTCGGGTTCCAACCTGCACACGCGGCGTTGTTAGCCTTTTTTTTTCTTTCTTTTCTTTGCGACCGGTATCTCCTTCTCTAAATCAACCGAAAAAAAGGAAAAAAAAAAGAAACTCACAGGTCATCGAAGCAGCTGCACAGCGAGCCCAGGCCGCCCGGCGCGGGCTCGTAGTTGACGAAGAAGCTGCCGGCGTTGGGGGCGTTGTTGCAGTAGTACTGGCACTTGAACTGGGCGTACGCGAAGCCCGACTCGAGCGGCTGCGGGACGCCGAAGGTCTGTTTTATTTCTCGTGCGTTAGTCCGCGTGTTCGCTATTTCAACTTACCATGTCCGCGATGGAGGAGGGTTGGCAAGAGGGGGCGAAAAAAAAAAAGGACTCACGTATGTACCGACAACGTGGCCCTCGGCCCACGCCGGCTCCGGCTGGTAGCCGTCCGAGAAGGCGATGGTGGGCACCGCGGGCGCGTAGTTGATGGTGTAGCCGGCGGTGACGACGGGGGCGCCCGTGGTGCAGGGGACGGCGGCCGGGGTTGGCGCCGGGGGGTCGGCCGGGTACGCGAGGGCCAGGGTGGCCGAGGCGGCGACGGTGAAGAGGCTTCGCAGCATCTTTTTTTCTCTTTTCTTTTTGTATCTTTTCACTTAGATAGGCGGGTATGTAAGAGGGAGTTCAAGGAGTTGTATAACAAAACGAGAGACAATATGAATCACCCTTGAGTTTCCGCGTCAGGGTCCTTTTCTTAAAAAAAAAAAAAAAAAAAAAAAAGGTCCTGGTACCTAGTGCTTATGCGTTTGGGGTCTGGCTGGAGAAGGGGACAGATATCAGATCGATGAGACTTGGGGGTGGGCGCCGTCAGCCCTTAGATATGCCAAGTTGAGCTTAATATTGGGTGCCCTTCGTCGCTTCTAATTTAGGTACCGAATGGTGTGACGAGAGGTAGCAGACTGATGTCAAGATGTCGAACCGGAGACAAGGGGGTTCTCTTGGTGGTCTCTCAATCAAAAGAAGAAGAAAAAAAAGATCGGCGCTGCAGGTTTATTGTGCCCGCCACTTGGAACCGAGAAAGAGACGGCGTTTGTCGGCATAGCTAGCACACGATGTAAGGTACCAACCAAGAGGCGCGTTTCGTACTAATAAGGCAAGTTGCAGATTGCGAGCCCGCTCGCCCGCCCTGTCTGTGCCCTCCCTCGTCCCCTGCCTCACCTAGAGTGAGCTCTGAGATTTCAGTGACACCTTCTCCATCCGTACTGCCGTTTGATTCTCGATTTCTGATGTGACCCAAGGGAGGGCTCGCAGGGCTCTGTCGATCGCCGTCTCGTTGCCCAAGTCAGGCCACGACGGCGGCGCCCGCCCTGCAACCAGCCAGCTTCCACGAATAGATAAGACACAGAAAGCAGCGTGCAACGTCCGAACGGCTATTCGAGCGCAACGCCTCTGGACCCTGGATATGCGAAGCTGGTTGTTGGGGGTCCACCACACGTCAACGTTGCCTCATAAATAGGCAAAATGCAACCCGGTCAATATAGGATAAAAAAACTGTTGGGCGAGCTCCCGTATCTGATTGGGGACGGGCTATAGCAATTCCCCGTCACCAGGTTAGTCTGTTTCGTGGAAAAATACCACGCCGCTACCACGATTAATCAAATGCCCGACGTTAATTGGATCGTGACCGTGACGCTGGGAAAGTATTATGCGGACAGGCTTTTCTCAAACGGCACTCAGGTGGAGAGAGGCCTAGATTGGATCATGGCCAAGGAATGTTATCAAGTCGGTCAGTCCAGAAGGCGATGAATATAAATTCTGAGGGTGTGCATCACAGCTTAACCGAGTAAACGACCCTCGAGAGTCCCCAAACCTGGCATATGCCGATAGAGTCTCCAAAGGGCCACAAGTGTTCGAGAACAGGAGTAAGACACTGTGTGCCACCATCAAGGTCATATCAGCTCGGAGACATGGCGGACGGTCGAAAAAAAAAATCAACTAACAGTAGCCCCTTGAGGTTTCGCCATCGTAGAAAAAGGATATGTGTATGCGATATTACCTAGGTGCAATTTTATTAATGCCAGACGAACACGAGCAAACGCCACCCATGCAAGGTATCCATATTCCAACGATGCGAATTCAGCCGTCGTGTCTCGTGGTTGGTTCCGTGATTTGTGCTACTCTAACGTTCGATGGCGGACCAGTATTAGGTAGATTGGCCTAGACAGGAGATATATGCAGCTTGCCCCGCGAGGGGGAGCCAAGCCAAGACGATGGACGCAGTGGCGTGCATGCATGCCGAGCCGAAGTGACGTGCAGGCTTCTGCCCCTCACGCCTTGAATGATTTGCTCCCTTCGCATAGGCCCGATGTGAGCTTCGTGAGAGCTACCCATGTCGGCGCATACTTGAGCCCCTCATCGTAGGCCGGAATCGTTCCAGGTCGGTTGACATCGTCCCAGCTGCATAGGACACGGCCATCAATGCCACTGTACCTATCAGAATCGGCATTCCACTCAACGTTGACTTTCCAGGGCGTAGTCCAGTCCCGCCGATAGAGCTTGATCCTAGTCAGTCCATCTTCTGGTACGGATCCAAAAAGATCGTCGGGTCCATGTTCGTTAACCACAAAGGAAGTGATGGGCTTCTCGAACGTGATAGCGCACGATCGGCTGTCCTTCGCTTCGATGTCAAATATAGCCCTTGGTTCATTCCCAACTCGAGTGATATTGAAATTCAGCCAGCTACTGAATCCCTTCTGTGGCGGAATGCCGCCGGGAAGCGTCCTAACCACGTTGGGCGGCACGTCCGAGCCATCGTAGGAGCACGTGGTCAAGCCACTGCGCAAGCCTTCTTTCGAAGTGCACTCAAGGTCCTTGCCCATCGCGGATGGCAGTTCAGCAATGGTCTTCTCGACAAATTCTTGCAGACCGGCATACTTGACCTTCGAGAAGCCCGTATCGAGGTCGACAGTCTGCTGGAAATAGATCTTGTATCTACTACCTTCCGAGAAGGGGAAGGCTGCGAGATTGTATATCAGCGTGGCAATGAATACTAAGAGCAGGAACATTGGCACGTGATGGGTGACTCGATGAATGAACGGGGTAATCGGCAGCAGCAGGAAGATGCTGAAGAAAGCCGTCATGAGGTAAGGGAGTAGAAGACTGGATCCATCAGCGCCTGTCTGCGAGACCGAGGCGACTAACGTCAGTCCGTTCTGGGCTATCAAGGTAATCAAGAACGGTCCCAGGATGAGAAACTGAAGGATCCAAAGCCAGCTCGGGAGCTTTCCAGACCACATCTGCTCGTATTCATACGGTTGGCCCTTTTCGCTCTCGCTCGCCGTCGTCTTGTTTATAATAGCTGATATAGAACGCCGATAGGTAGTAGCAAAAGTAGTCGCCGTCCGACGATCATCCCCGGTACCACCTCCTACGAGGGGCGTTGTCTCGGTTGGGGAATGATGCGATTCTTCGCCATCATCCTCTTCGACGGCATCAAGCTCATCGCGGCTCGGCGAGACCAAGTCATCAGCGTGTGGAACAGTGCTGATATGGTCCCTGGCTTCGTGCTCGTCATGTGCTCGCTGCGCATACGACAGCTTCGTGGGCAGGGCAAACAGCTCACAGAGGGAGATGAAGGACGCGAGGAACGTGGCGGAATGGAAGAAGACGAATACGTATCCGGCCGCAATTCTAAAGCGATCTTCGAAGACCGTGTCCGCAACCAAAATACCCCATGCGATGGTGAATAGCCAGAAGATGCAATAGCCTCTATGGAGGGCACTGGGTCGTGCGAAATTTGCCCCGGCCATGATGGTCCAGAATACAAAGTAGAAAAGGGAGATCATCATCGCCCACCTATGGGTTTTAACATTAGCATCGTGATAAGTAGGACAGGGCACCGACTCGACACTTACACTGTATATTCGTTGCTGTATATGATCAACGGGTTGATCTTGGTTAGCAAGTATGCCGAGCCGACGACCAGCGCCCCTGCGACAACCAAGGCAAAGGGAAACCTGAAGGTGCCCTTTCGGCCTCCTAACATAATCGAGTCCAGGTCAGATCCTTCATAAGCAGACCGCCTCGCCGAGAAGAAGTAGTACTTGTCACAACGTATCAGGATGTACGTGAGGGCAACGAGTATCAAGGGCGTGGCGATCAGTAAGGTAAGAGACCACGCAAACATGGTCCGCAAATCGAAAAGAGCAAATGCATTTCCGAATATGTCGAACCATACGCCGTCGTTGCCTCTACCGTTCCACACTTTCTTCCGATCGCCATCTCCACGATCTCCGATGAATGTCTGGCCGGTATCACCAGAGAGGTACCGCATCGTGTGCAGGGAACTGCTCAGCATATGCCAGAGACTGGCCCTTGAAGCATGGCCTGCATCATCCTGGTTCGTATGGTATCGAGCGCGAGGCCGATAGAAGGCCATGTCTAACCCCCGTAACCCGAAGACTCCATCAAAGACTATGAAGTCTGTGTTGCTTCGTATAGCGCCAAGACCAAAAGCGTCAGAGGAGATGACGGTCCCGAACGGATGTTCAGTGCCCTTGTACGCCCTCGTCACTTCAGCGTCGCTGGTGCGGAACAGGTTGGCTCGACCGCCGGCGCCAGCGCCTTCGAGGTTCAAGAAGGTATGACAGAAAGCCAGGAAGGGGCTTTTTGCAAAAGCCTGAGCACCCCACAGCCCATCTTCCTCGTTGTTGTTGAATAAGGCTACAATGCCTCTCTGGGGTTGGTTTTCCGGGCGGGAAAAGTAGTCAACCAAAGAGATCACGGTAACACAGCCCACGCCATCGTCTGTAGCTCCATATCCGGAGGCGACTGAGTCGTAGTGGGCATTTATCAAGACGCCCCCCTTGCCTACGACCTTGTCCGAAAGCGCATAGCCGTCTTCCCACCAGTGACCTCGCGGGTCATCTTTTCCTCGAATGTATACTATAATATTCGTGCCTTCGAAGTACGTGCCGACGGGAGTAGACGCGCCGAATATGGAGTCGCCAGTGGTGATGTTGGACGCGTTATCGGCGATGACGACTATGCTCGAATCGTTGACCCTATTGCGCTTCTTGATGTCGTCCAGCTCCAGCAGCAGCCAGTTATGGATCTCGTCGTTCTTGCGGCTGTTGAAGGGGTGGTAGTCGCGCGAGATTTCGGTGAGGTCGAGCCACGATTTGGTGAGGTTGAGGCCCGAGTACAGAGTAGGATTGGCTGGAGGAGGCGGTACTGTTTCGTGGATGACAAGCAACGGGATGATGAGGGCAATGTAAGCGACCGTGGTCCAGAATCCCACCGGGAACGGTCTGAAGGCGACGGGATTGGACACAGCCATGATTGGCCGGCGGGTTCTAGCGTGCGGCTGGTTTGCCGGTTTACCTATCGGCTATGAAGGTCGGATATGACGAGAGCTATAGGGCTGCAGAGATACAATACACGAGAGCCAGTGACGAGTAGAAGAAGCTCAAGGTGGGGACGATAAACATCCCAAAAGACGCGGGCACGAGGACGGGAGGACATATGCTAGGTTACGCGGAGCGGATAGTAGGTTGATGTGCTTGACGGTATCTCGATGATCATTATCGTGCGATGTCGTAGTTATCGAAAAATATCGAGGGTCTCTTTCTGACCATCTTCGAGCGACTGCCCCCAAAAATGCATACGCAATACCTAGCAGTAAAGCAAGAGGCAGGAAGCATGCGAGGCACGTTACGACATTAGAGCGGATTACTGCGGGGAGAGGCCCAAGCTCCAGGTAGTCACTTGCAGGGATCTAGGAGCCACAAGACCTGCATCTCGCATACATGCATGCACGTCAGCCCGGGTCAGCTTAGACCCCTGTAAACGGTACGCTTTGCGGACAAGATAAAATACCTAGGTAGATATGCAAATACGTGATACAAAAAAGGGATGGTTATACTACGTCCGTACAGACATCACACGGAGACGGTATCATAATGTTAGTCAAACGAACCCCTGTTGCTATCTAATGATTAGTCCTACTGTACACGTTTACCATCACCCTATAGGCGATCTCCCTCGTTTCGCGAGCCCCTAGTCCTCGGAATTCAACGCATGCCGTAGGTGAGCCAGACCCAAGTTGAGTCAAGTCGAGTCGAGTCGAGTCGAAAATGTACTCGTAAACAAGCTATTAGTGCTAGAGTTAGAATCAACAAGAAGCAGTGGTGACAGCGTCAGTATCGAGAAAGGACTTGAGTACGACACAAGTCCGGCTTAGGCGGGTTAGTATTGCCGAGGCGTAGTCGATCTGTATGCTTCACCACACTCAGGCACCAGGAGGAGGCGGCGGGGGTTGGTCGCCAGGCGGGGGCGGCGGAGCTTCACCGGCAGGAGGAGGCGGCGGCGGAGGAGCAGAGCCATTGGCATACTGCTGAATCAACGCGTTGATGTTTCCAGGAGGCAGTCCAGGCGGGGCGCCGAGAGAACCGCCAGGAGCAAGGCCGGGAGGCGGGCCCATACCGGGAGCACCTCCGTAACCTGAGTAGCCGGGATAGCTGGGATACTGCGGCTGTCCAGCGGGAGCTTGATGCCAAGGTGCCGAGCCCGAACCACCATTGTTGTAGTTTTGGCCCTGTCCATGACCTCCGTAGTAGTCGCCGCCGTGGTTGTTGTTGTTGTCATTGCCACGATGACGGTCGCGCCAAGGGGCAGCTGAGCCGCCTTCGTTGCTCTGATCGTTGTTGCGCGAGCGCCACGGCGCCGCAGCACCCGTGGGACCACGTTGCCAGGGCTTCGCGTCGCTGCCGCCATTGTTATACGAGCCAGGTCCAGCTTCGATACGTGCCGGCGGTCCGCTAGAGCCGCCTCCGAGTTCTTGCATGAATTGCTAGGGAGCGAGTTAGAATGTCTCTCATGTTTCTGCGCGAATAAAACTTACCTCGTATTCGCGATCGACGGCATCCCCACCACCAATACGTCCAGCAGCACGGGGAGGGCCATCGTTGCGCCAGCTAGCACCCTTCTGTCGGTCGGGACAGTCTCGGGCCATGTGGCCGGCATTGCCACAGACGCGGCAGATAATGTTGGCAGTGAAGTTCTGCTTCTCGGGACAATCGTATTTGCGGTGGCCGATCTGGCCGCAGTTCTGGCATGCCTGGTTCTCGTCGTCACGCAGAGTACCGTTCAACGTAGCAAGTTCTCGAAGTTGGTTTCGCTTGAGCTCGTTCTGACCTTCGGGAATCGACGCGGCCTACGATAACGCTGTTAGTAGCCGTACGACGCAATTAGTGGGTGGATGTAGGAACACTTACGGTCTCAATGACATTATGGATCAGCTTCTTGGCCTTGTTGACCTTCTCCTCGGTGTCCGCCATAATCAAGCAGTGGAGATCCTCCTCCTGATTACTGGCGTGCGCAGCATCAGACCGACCCTTGCCTTCTTTGACGGAACCTTTTCCGCGAATGGCAATCTTGGCGCCTGATTCTGATTCCATCTTCTTCAATGTGTTGCCACGAGGGCCGATGAGTAGACCAACTTTAGTAAGAGAGCCTAAGTGTTAGTATATGTAGCAAGGGCAAAAAGGTTACAAGCACAGGTGAGTCTGGATGAGGCCAGGATTTGGCACATGATCCATCGAGATACGACGGCACTCCTGGTAGCATCCCGAACAAGAAAAGGCAAGAAACATGGTTAGAAAGGTTAGAGGGTTAGCAATCTCACTGAAGTTGATCTCTGGATAGTCATTGACCGGTACGTAGACCTTCTCCTGGGTCTTGGTGGGCCGGCGGTAGTCCTGGGGCGGGTGGTAGTTAGGGATCGTCTTCATGGCCTTCTCCACCAGCTTGTGTCTCTCGTCCTCGAGACGTTTGCGGTATCGGTATTCTCTAGTGTTGACTCGGCGACCATGGTTGTCGTACTGAGGCGGAGGCGAGGGAGATCTATGCGAAATGCGTCAGTGTGAATGATCAATACGGCGACGGTCGGGAAATAAAGACTGTACGTACCTATCACCATCGGCAGGGACTACATCGTTGATGCGTAGCTTCTGGCTAATCTCCTCGATTCTCAGGTGCAGAGTGTATGCCTCCAACTGCTCGCTAGTCATGTTGGCGAGAATAGCCGTGGGCAGACCCATCAGACCGGCTGCTTTGTTCTCAGAGGCTTCACCCCATCGGTTTCTCTTCTTTCGGCGTCGGGGACCATCGGCATCGGTTCCTAGAAGCATTAGAATCAGCATAACATGTCCTAAAATACTGATTGATTTGACGAGCACTTACGAGGCTCGGGGCTGCGACCGCGCTTGAGATCGCGATCGCCGTTGGAGGCACCGAACCCATCGTGGCCACTGTCGCGACTGACGGGTGCATCATCAGGCTCGCCTCCGAATCGTCGACTCTTGCCGAGGGGGATATTGTTAGATCCCGTAATGCCTTGGTTTCTCCAAGACATGGTGACGAGTTCGCGCGCTGCAGAGGAGCGGATTTGAAGGGCGAGTTGGAAAAGAGTGATGAAGGGAATTGATGAAATTGTTGGGTAGAAGAATCGATAACCTGAGGCGACTTTTCTCGCGCTGCGCTAAAGTCATTAGCGGCAGGAGATGGGGAAAAGTGCAGTGGGCACCTAAGGTAGACCATATGCAACTAGCCAGTACCCAGCTAGGTAGCACTCCGCTTACAGTATTATTTAAGATGCTTCATGTGTTTAAGGCGTTTATGTAATAAGAGCGCTTATTCATTATCTGCATCTTCTGGATTGCATCGGCAGCTTCTTTCCTCCTGTCTACAATACCAGTTTATCTCACAACTCCAACAGTCACTGCTTTAATCTATATACAGCTGGTTAATCTGTATACAGCTGGCTACGCGATGCCCTTCATCCATTATGGATTTTTCGGTAACGAGACTGACCACGCGCCGTGAGTGAGAACAGCCTCAGACCACATCCCACAGATATCAAGTCGTCGGACAGAAGAGCTACTTGGCTTCCTCCTTCATCGACTCTTGGATCCATTTCTTATTGCCAGTAAGCAGCTCGTCTACCTGCTCTCTGCTGAGTGTCTGCATCGCCTCGTAGCCATGCTTCGTTGGAACATGGCGACCCTTTTCCACTCCGGGGCGCTCTAGCATTCGCTTCACCCATTGGTCAAGCACCGGAAACTCTGTTATGTCGATCCCCGACATTTCTTGTGCGGTGTCAGCTATCGTCGTTTCCGGTTAACAAGAAGGCGGATGACCTACTAGCCACTGCGACCCATCCCCAGCAGGCGATGTCGGCAACTGTGCACCGATCGCCAACGAGATAGCCAGATGTCGACGATTTCAGCTGCGTCTCCATTGTTCGGTAGAGACGGCGCGTCTCGTTCTTGTATCGGTTGATGCCGTACTCGATCTTCTCCGGGGCGTAGACTGTTCTTGCTTAGCATTACTACGCTCAGAAGGATGCCTATCTACGAGACTTACGATTGAAGTGGGCAAACTGCCCCTGCATGGGACCAAGACCGCCCATCTGCCACATGAGCTGAGATTCCGTTAGCAGAAGGAATACTGATCGAGGTATGGGTCCCTCACCCAGTTGTTCACCTCATAGTACTCTCTAGAACCCTTCGGATATGAGACCTTGTGCTCCGTGTCGTACCTATCTGTCAGATACTGCATCATGGCACCGCTTTCGAACAGTCTAATCTGTTTGCCGTCGGAAAAGGTGTCTGTCATGGCGGGAATGCGGCCGTTTGGGTTGATCTCCAAGAACCAGGGTTCTTTCTGCGTGCTCTTGGAGAGGTCAACAGGAATCGCCTGTTCACTGGTAAGCCCTCTATCTGGTAGTCCAGGTATTGGAAGCCCATGCTGTGGCCTGGATGGCTGTGTGTAGGTGGGGCGTGGAACAGACGCACCTTGTAGGGCAAGCCCAGCTCCTCGAGCAAGATGGTAACTTTGACACCATTCGGCGTCTGCGCAGTGTACACGGTGATGTCAGACATTGTGGATGAGAATCGTGTCGCGACTTGGCAGTCTTGATCTGAGAACGCTACGTACAGTCTGTTCCCAGAGCGCAAACGTGTCTACAGCCAGCTTTATACAGTCAAGATTTCCTCGTCGACGTCTGCTCGGCGATGACTTTTGAACATTGATTATTGATTATTAATTCATAATTTTATACCTAGCCTAGGTAAGTAACGTGAATGGAGTCTGCGCCTCTTCCGTGCCCTCACCGTTCCACCGGTCCTACGCTAGGTGGCCTGTCTTGATTTATAATATTCAACCGCTAGCCAATCGTTGTCACCAATCGCGAAGCCGGTATTTTTCTCGGGTTCCAAGCCATGGGCCAAATTGGACTGGGTCATGTTGCATTGAAGATAGTATTACTGAAGTCAAAAGTAGGTAGGCATCAGTCTCGAGGGTAAGAGTACTGCTGATGATCCGGCTTCTAACAAGCCCCTTCTAAAGTTCATGCAGTCATGGCAAAGTTGCCATAGCCCATCTATTTCGCTTAGTGTCTGTATAGAACCGCAGATCCGATAGCCGCAGTTCCGCGTGGTGTGGAGTCCCACGGCTCCGATGTTACGACCCAGTTCGCCCTCTTCCGGGAGTTTTCCTACTCCACCAATTTCGAACACGGATTCCCCAGCGGAGGAACATCTCATACTTGCTCACCAGTGAAGAGACTGCAAGAGGTAAGCAACACGTTACTCGCGCCTCATCTCCAGGTCGAAAGCATGGAGCAGCACTGGACATGGAGGCGAGTGGTCCATCAAGCATAGGGATTCCCACAATATTGGTTCTATAAATGTGGCGCGGCGACTGTGGGTATATGGATATCTTGATCTACCCCCCTTATGTTTTTCTTCTTTCGTTTTCTTATACTGATTACCGGCCAGGCCAGGCCTGGATCGCGCTCATCCGCAACTTGCTTCGATTAAATAAAAGGCATGTCGAGTTCCACACGGGGATTACTCACGTTAGAGTGTTGTCATAACTGCCTGCGTGTCAGATTTGATATCATGCAGCTTATAGTGACATTCAACCTCATCAACGGCATATGCGGATGGCTGGAGTAGTGATTATGAATCTCAACACGGGAAGTCACGATATGTTCTGTCATGGCTTGCGATCAAGTTATCCAACTGATATTCTTCGGGACAGTCTTTCCCACAGCCCATTCCTGGCGCCCCTGAGCTTACTCTGACCCGGCCTTGAAATCGACATTTCACACTTTTCGCAACAGTAAGGGATACTTCCAAGTATGTACAGTAGTCTTCGAAAGCATCGCGTACTTTTCATCTTCTCAGGGTAATAATGTGGTCCAACCATCTCTCCAACTGGGAGGAGTCGAAGCATGTCCCTCGTCATTATGCATAGAATGAAATGCTTAAGCTGACTGCCGTATCCTTCGGAATAGCTAAAGACTTCAAGGTCATCAGCACAACTCCTGTGACAGCATGTATGGCTTATCAAACTATCTTTTACCTTCAACATGTTATACGTAGCCCTAGGCTCAATTCACAACCTCCCGCAATATATCCTCCACCTTCGCAAAAGACAGCTCGCTCATGATTTTGTCCCAAAGGACTTTGGCAACTCGCTCTCCCTCGGGGGTGTAAATAAAGGGCGCTTTCCTGTCAGAATGAAGAATCAGCAATAAGTATAGGCAGACTCTGGACGAAGTAACTTACGGTTGTATCTTGCAGTCTTCGATATACTGGCCGTGAGCCTCTTGCCCATGCTGTACGGCGGCATCGGTGACTACACGGGCCCCCATCGAAGCCGTCCGACCCAAGATGCGTTTCGGCACAGAAACAATTCTTTCCCCGATAGTGCCACCCGGAACATGACCTAGGCCCGTGCCGTAGCACCAGCCGGGATTCGGCATAGTGATGGTGGCAACTGATGAAGGGACACGTTTCGTCAACTCAGTCACGAACAACTGGCCGAGAAGCTTCGAGGTAGGGTAGCAGTCGGTAAGGCTAAATTTTTCCTTCTTGTCCAGAGCAGGGATGAGCGGCACCGAGTCCTTTTCTTTGAATCCAGCCCAAGACGCCGTATCAGATGATACTATCACCAGACGGTTAGGCTGATCTGTCGAGGTTTTGCTCTTCAGGATCGGGAGCAAGAGAATGGTGAGCAGAGCCGTTGATATGACATTGACTGGATTGATTCCTCGTGGCCAGTCGACGGAGTTAAGTCGAAGAACTGCTTGGACACGCCCGAATTGAGCACTGCGATATCCAGCCTCTCAATACCTCTGGCGCGCTCTGCGAATGCCGTAATGCTTTCATAGGATTGAAGATCTAATCGCCAGACCTCAATAGCGTCGTCTGAAATGGACCGGCCGTGCAAGAGTGCCCTCTTTGCGTTTTGGCCTTTGGCCTCATCGCGCACAGCAATAATGAGCTTGCCTATGCCTAGATCAAGCAGCTGACGGGCGCATTCAAAGCCGATGCCGGTGTTAGATTCGGTCACGACCGCTGTCTTTCCCTTGAGATCCTTCTGCGGCAGGGCGGGCTTCTCACATAACTGCCGATGGAGGAAGCTTAATATCCCGGCGCGTTTCCTGACTTCGGCGGCGGAAAAAGTCGGGGCAGCCATGCTGTGCTGGCTTGGGAGAGGAGCTGGTGCTAGAGAGCTGGGCGCCAACGAAGCGGCTGTCGACGTGGAGAAACGTCTTTAATGGCTCTTTAGCCAGGTTGGTAACGGGGATACATACTACCCGAGATCTAGCCACTTGAGGACCCGAACCGATGGGGATGTTAGTGTAAGTACGGGGGTACCTGGACGCTTATTTCCGGAGCCTTTGACAGCGACTATGAAGCATCTCGCAATTCAACATTTAATATTGTCATTTATCGTGGCGCGTGGCCTTAGATATATTCCTCGCGACCCCCTATTTCTTCATAACCTTCATAGCCCCCGTATGGCTTCATTTACCCTGGGCTTTCGCCTCCCTTTACTTCGGTCAACTCCCCTACCCCCCGCTCACAGGCTTGCACCTTTGTACCTTGCATATGCCGCTGTTGAACCCTGCAGTTTTAGGGACTCATGCACTGCGCCGCGCTCTAATAGGCTACTCCATAGGATTACATGATGCATTTCTGCCCCGGACTTCGTGACGATGATCCGGATAATTCGAACTGGCTTGGTTATGAGCCAACCACCCACCCCTGTATTCACGAAGATATTTGACATCAGTCCTGCCGCGCTCAAACTAAGGACCTCATCACTGCCCAATGGGTAGTGGATAACGAAAGGGATTTCGGCCGGCCAATACGTAGCTCCCCGGCAGACGGTACGGCGTCAGGGACGTTCGGCTTGGGGAACCACGGATCAGCGGACAGATATTCGGCATAGCAAATGTGTTGGATTGGGGAATTGATGACGCTTTAGATTTAAACCATTCAATAACTTCACCTCATCTCCTACCAGACTTAGTGATTACGTTGTTTCGAGACTTGCGATGTCTCAGTGGCAGTGCCGCGAATCTTTGTGCTGAAAATGATAGATAATCTGGCTAGGACATCGTGTACTACAATATGTATTGTATTATGCTTTGAGGAGTACGTTGTAACAGCTTGTATGAATATATCGTAATTGTAAAGTAAAAGTTGTTGATGTTGCGGGACCTGGGTCCTACAGTTGTTGAAGACCTCAACGCTTGAAAGCTGAATGGCTTTAGGATAATACTATATTTAAGTGCATATAAAGACTACATCTGTTAATCCATAAATTTCTTCATGTTTTCTCGAGATGCCAATCTTGTCTTAACTCGTGTTCCCTCTGTGAATTCGTCTCTCAGCAACCGAACCGATCGACCCACACCAATCATTGTGCCGGACTCGCCAGCGTGACTGGCTACTGCGCGTACTTCTTGCGCACCACTCTTTTTCGAATTCAAAATTTTCTTGTTCTTTTTTGCTTCCATCTCTATCGCTTCTTTCGCCTACACACAAGGACAATGTCGAATCCCGCGCGGCAGCCGGGAGAGCCAGGACTTGTAAGCATGGGATCGAGTGGCAGCATCTTTGAGCAGTTTCGCGTGCCCATCGCCAAAAGCTTCTCTTTCGCCATCCCGGAGCGGTTTCGTATCAACAATCCCTTCGTCCTCAGATGGGTTGAAAAGCTTCCGAGCGAAGTCAAGAGAGAGGAGCCCTTGGAGCCTGCCAGGTTCCAGGGACCGAAACACTCATTGGTAAAGACCCTTTCTCCCCTATTAGGTACATATGGAGCCCTGTGAATCTTTCGTCTGTGTTAACTCTTATTAGGATTCCGCTAGCAAAGGCGAAGATAGCCATGATGAACACCGTGATAAGCGGACGAAGACCGGATCGGCCCTGAGTCGACACCCCGTCACAGAAAAGCACTCCTACCGTCTAGCAAAGTTCAGCCGTGATGCCACACGTCGGGCTTCCTTTGGCGCCCGCCGTATCTTTTCCCGCAGGAGCGATAATAATTCCGCCGAATCTAGCTTTCGAGATCCTCCCTCGTTGTCGGGGACGCCGCCGGGAACGCCTTCTACTCCTGGCGACAGACCGCGTATGAGATTTGTCTTTGTCGGCGACTCTGGCTGTGGAAAATCGAGTCTGCTACTGCAAGTTAATCCTCTACTCCCCTCTTACCGTTTTTGCTGACACGTCCATGGCACAGGCGCTACTACAATGATCTCTATAATCCTGTAAACTATTCCCTTCCCTCCCCAATCCATCCCCATCATATAGACCCAGATGCTAACACTGTTACATTGCAGGCGTATATTCCCACCCAGTACGAGCTATTCAACAAGACCGCCACCGTCGACGGCCAAGACGTCGACCTCGAGCTGTGGGACACGTCGGGCGACTTCGAACAGCACCAGCTGCAGCTGCTTTCCTATCTTGCCTGGGACGCCGTGTTCCTCTGTTTCAGTCTCGACAGCATGGCCCGGTTCGCTAGCGCTCAGATCAGGGTAGGGACTCCAATCTCCATCAACAATTTCCCAGTATAAGGGTGAATAGATACTAACATCGACTTCGATGGCATCAGTGGGTAGATGAGATCCGGAAGCACTGCCGCGGCGCCCCGATCGCCCTTGTCGGCTTGAAGAAGGACACGCGTATCGGCACGGGCATGTGGGCTCCTCTGTACCCGAACCTGACGTCTCGGATCTGCTCCGCCCAGGTCCGTATCTCTCTTCCATAACCCCCTTCTGTTCTTACATGCGTGTAACCTTCCTAACAACCTTCAACAGGGTTCCAGGGCGGCAGATATTATGCGCGCCACGAAGTACGTCGAGTGCTCGGCGAAGACTGGGGAAAACGTCAACTGCATATTCGAAGAGGGAATCCGATTAGTCTTCAACGAACGGGCCCAGGCAGCCAAGACCGAGAGTTGCAAGGATAGAAAGATGCCCGCTTTGGGCCAGTTCTTTTGTTTCGCTTGAGTAAAGAGCAGGATATGCCAGCGCCAACAATTCTCTTGGGAGACATTGTTGGAGGGCTTATGTATCATAACGAACGGAGGACGTCATGCGGCTAACTTCTGGAAGGCCTTGGTAGCTTCGTTAGGTTGACTGTTCCCATGCTTTCATGCATGATAGGTATTCCGATGCAATGCCGGTCTTTGGACTCCAGGTTCGTTTCGGTCTTATCGTGTTCTTGTGATCCTATTGTTTCGCATGTTTCCAAATCCCAGCAAAAATGGTTCTGGCCTTGGTCTAATGAATTCCGTCGTAGTGAATACCTTGATGTGAGATAAATGTAACATGTGCGGTCATGGTTTGATGTTGAGTATGTCTTTATTCAAAGAATATCATGCAAGAGAATCGAATAGATGGATATTCCATACATCCCCGAAACCAACAAAGCACCCATAAAAAGTCCTAAACGCCGTTAAAAGTCCCATATATACACTTAAATCTCTCATACCGATCTCTTCGTCCTGCTTCTAGTAGTCGTCCGCATCTCTCATTCGCATTGCGACCACCATTGCGAAGTTTCCACGCAGGTGTACGGAGACGCGCACTGCGTTGGACCGGTATATCCTTGACCACCGCACTAGGTGGTATTAGATTCATCCACTGGTCATGAATCTGAGAGAAAGGATATTTTTTCTTTCCATAGTAAATCCAAGCACCTAGTGACCAGTGCTTACCTGTCCCCACTGGGGTACGGTGCCCGTGGGCGTAGAGCCCGGCGAGCTGGTCGTGCTCGTCGCCGTCGGGGCGGTGCTCGTGGACCGGGTCGAGGTGGCCGGGCCCGACGCGCACGGGGCGCCCGAGACGAGGATGTTGTGCGCCTGCTGGGCGTAGTTGCAGCCGTCGACGACGTTGGAGTCGGAGAAGCCGGCGCTCCACATCATGACGCCCCCGAAGCGCGGCTCGTCCTGGATGTCCTTGACGATGGTCGCCAGCTGGTCCGGCGTCGCGTAGTACGTCTCGCCGTTGGGGCCGCCGTTGGCCGCCAGCGGCGCCGCCGGCACGCCGACGAAGATCTTGGCGTCGGCCGACGGCCCGTCCGCCGTGAAGGACACCCACTCGTCGTAGTTGAAGGGCGCGTTGCCGTTGATGGGCAGCGCGCACGGGTACGTGTAGTTGTTGTTGTTGTAGAACTGCGGCCACAGGTAGTCGAACGTCGAGTTGCCGATGATGACGCCCATGTTGGGCTCGGGGATCGGGCACTGCGGCGCGCCGGTGATGTAGTACGACTTCGACGAGTCCGACTCGAAGCTGGAGCGCAGCGTGGAGATCATGTACTTGTAGTACTCGCTTCCCGTGTTGGTCTCGAGGTCAAAGTCGAAGCCGTCGACGATCACGTCGCCGAAGGGTCGCTGCACGCTGGAGTTTCCAGAGTTGCCGTAAGCGTCCCACAGGTAGCTGCCAATCGACTCGGCCTGTTCCTGTGATGATAGGGAGTAGGAAGCAGTAGCTCCACCAAGTGACAGGATGACCTTGATGCCAGTCGACTGGCATGTCTTGATAGATGAGATCAAGTCATCGCAGTTCTGTCCCTCTCCTGAGTTGCTGATGAAGCACGACTGGCCGACGGTGCCAGACGGGATGTTACCCCCGGCGCCCCAAGAATACAAGAAGGCTAGTACAATTATGTCGATACCGGATGTGTCGGTGCAGTATGTCGAAAGGTCGTTGTTCTCGATCGTGCCGCCGCCGTTCTGGCCCCAGTAGACAACGTTCTGGGCGCCAGATGCCTGGCGAGATACGTGAGCATGGGGAAGGGCCACTGCTACGCCGGCCATAACGCTCAAGCAGCTATATACAGAAGGCAGCATATTTACAGAGGTAATATAAAATATATGTACAGAAAAGAATTGAATAATACAAAGGAGTGGTCTGTCAGAGACGTCGAGGTCGCTTACTCTAAACTGGTTCTCATCGTGCTTCCTGTTGGTTCTCGAGTGCAGTTATATACAGCCCTCGGATGAACATACTGGCACTCATCCAACCGCGAAGCGTCAGGAGACGTTACATGAAGCACATGAAGCACATGAAGCGCAAGTCACAGTATCTCGGTATAAGAGATACATCAGGCAAGTGACCAGGCTTTCGGGGATAGAACTTTTAGTCGCGGACAATTCCCGGGCTTTGAAAAGAGCCGCGAAGAAGAAGCAGGAAGGCACATCGAGGACGAAGGCCGGCGTGATAGCGGGCAAGGCCCTACTCTGGCCACATCTGACCAGGTGCCCGGGGCGAGTGGAGTGGCTCAAGGGCCGATGACCCCGGTCTTGGCAAAGTTGGCCCGATCAAGTGGGACGTAGCACGACGAGGTCTCATATCGCCGTCACTACGTTACAGCTCGTCCCAGATATGAGAGCGCGGCGTTCGGTGTCGGATGCAGCTGAGAGGAGGGAAGCTGGACCGCATTAGGGGTGGGAAATTAGGGCATGACGACTTCGCTCGCGGAGCAAATGACTTGCAACGTTGACGGCTGGCCCGCTTTATCAGGAACAGATAGGGTAGTATCAGATTCGCAGCAACGCGACCTGCTTTATCTCTGTTGAGTTAAGCTAATGATCGACGGAGGATTGAGACAGCGGCCGCGATGAGCTACCTATTCCGGTAAGGCATCACCCTACAGATCTCGTCGCCTGATCTGGAAGGTCAGGCACGTGGGAGCGCATTTTATAGGTCGCCTTTGCCATGAGAGACACCGAATGTGATTTTTACGCCTTGAGATCTAATTAAACATGTAGAAATGATTTGCGTACAGGATCTTGCAGTGCGTCAACTGCTAGACTATCTGCGGAAGCACCATTCGGATAGCTCCATTACTTGCACACTTCCAATACATACCTACCTATCTCGGATTTTTCTATAATATTAAAATCTCAAGAGCACCTAGGTAGGTATTTGAAAAACGATTGCTGACACTCGTTCTCAAGTATCCCCACCTGCTCATCACGCCGCCATCCAGGTGCATGCGTGCTTTAGCTACGGAGAGACTATAATATCAAAGCTACTACGAGGCTGCTGAGCTAACACATCATGAACTTAATGTCGGAATTAAAATCTAGAGTTCGGTTTCTGAGAATGTTTGGCGTTCAGAGAATAGAAGCCTTTGGAGGAATTCAACCAGTTACAAAGCGTTATAGGACGAATCAACCACAAACACATAATTGTATACTGCTAGGTATACAGACAAACAGGTTAATAGATACATATGTAAGATAGTTGCCCAGGCAAACGGACAAGCAGGACTTGCCTATACATATTTAATTACGGCTGCCATCCCACTTTCTCTCAAACCTAGAGTACTTGTCTCATCCCATTCCTCCTCCATCTGAGTCGCGGATCTATCCTCATCTCCGCGGCTGACTAGGCTGCCTTGGAAGACTCATGTCAGACGGAAAGAAAGCTCCCCACCATGTCAGCGTGCCGGGCGCTTCGTTCCTTGGCATTCCTCCCGAGCTTCGGGTCATCATCTACCGTTACGCATTCGAAGAGTCCGTCGTCCGTGTATGCGATACCAGGCGCTCCGTGAAGAGCAGTGATGCAGGCCTTCTACTCACTTGCAAGCTGTGCCATACAGAAGCGCGCAAAATATTCTGGCAAGAATGCCGAGCAGTGCCCTGTGTCGACCACGTATGCTGCGAACTTTGCGTGTTTTCCAACGGTCGCGTTCTTAGTTCCTTTGCTAAATCGAATATTAAGCATATCGGCGATCTCTCATTTCGCGTGTGCACGCCAGTATTCCAATTCGTACTCAGACACTTTCCTCAGTAAGAGACATGCAGAATGGACCTTTCTCGTCCAACTCCGCGCCCATCCCCCCAGTTTCGTTTGGCAGCATGCAGGATATGTTGTACCACTGTATTCATAACAGTAAAGATTCGAACATTCAAGCTCTAGGCCCCCACCCCGACCTTCATAGTAAATCAGATGTTGATCCCCACGACTACTTCCGATCGAATTATAGCATTAATCTAGCCGAATCTAAGGTCATGTTCTTCACCGTTACGAAACACATCGCCGGTCATAAGCCATGGATAAGTGTTACTACATGTCTCAGATGAGTGATTACGGCTGACGTCAGATATAGACCTGCTGGATTAATTTCAACACCAAGAAGGTGTTCGTTGATCCTTACGGACGCTTGAGATTCAGAGACATCATGGACATTGACAGGAAGCTACCAGAGAGAAGTCGCACGCCTAGCATGCTACCGACGTAGGCTCTAGAGTTACATATATTCTAGCTCGACAATATACCCAAACCCCTATGAGTTTGATATGTGAAATAATGAAAGTCGTTTTCCCCGGTCAACTCACTTTTCTTGACGCTTGACAGGGTGAAACACATCATGATCCTCCATACTTGCATAACACCACATTACCTTAACCTCTGACAATCTTTTGACGAAGTACAAAGTATCGCGAACCGTGAGACTGTTACCATCATCTAGGTCTATAATAGTATTCAATGTGTTGGGGATTTTAGTGTATTCCACAGCTTGAGTTGCTACCTATGGTGGTACTCCAGTGTGAGATTCACATGTGATCACTTACACTTGGGTTGTACCCTCGGTACTCTATGTGACGCTCTTAGTTCGAAATGGATTAATTCTCTACGAACCTCTAAGTCAATCATAACTCGACTGAAATGAATGGCTTTAACTCAATTAATTCAACAGTTCCCATTTTATATCAATTAGAAATTGGAACTTCATGAGATGCCCGGTAATCACGGTTCAAGATCACTATGAAGGAAGTACCGAGGCATCAGACCCACTTTTACTGGGCTACCCAATAGCTCACCTGGCAAAAGCGATCACGACTCGAACACAACGGAATCGATTCTTCATCAAAAAGGCGGAAAGAAAACAGGAAATAATCAAATTCCATCATTCATTAGACGAGAAATTCATTCGTTTTCAACATCCCCTATCAAAGCACTCTGAAAACATGGCGGCGGACGAGCTATTTACGATCCCGATCCCGGCCACCAAGTCGCATCCGGGAGGCGGCGTGACCTGCACCTGTCCCGCGCCGCGGGTGTACCTGCTGACCTTCACGTCGCCGCCGGACAACCGGCTGACGCCTGCGTTCAACGCGGCGCTGATGACGGCGCTGGACGCGATCGAGTTCGGGCCGCACCCGCCGGGCGTCGTGGTGACGACGTCGGCCATCGCCAAGTTCTACTCCAACGGGCTGGACCTGCAGCAGGCGCTGGCGACGCCGGGCTTCCTCGAGCGCAGCCTGTACCCCGTGTTCCGGCGGCTGCTGACGTACCCGATGCCGACGGTCGCGCTGCTCAACGGCCACGCCTTCGCCGGCGGCCTCATGCTCGCCATGCACCACGACTACCGCGTCTTCGCCCCCCGCGGCTTCCTCTGCGTCAACGAGCTCGAGTTCGGCGTCCCGCTCATGCCCCCCATGAGCGCCGTCTTCCGCCTCAAGGCCGAGCCCCTCGTCTACCGCGAGCTCGTCCTCGAGGCCCGCCGCTTCGACGCCGCGTCCGCCCGCGCCGCCGGCCTCGTCGACGCCGAGGGCGGCCTCGACGCTGCCCTCGAATTGATTCGCGATCGCGCGCTCGTGAAAAAGGCCGCGTCTACGGCCTACGGCATGCTCAAGGCCGAGATGTACCGCGAGAGCGTCGCGCTGCTGGACGCCAGGGGCGCGGATGCCCCCAGCCCGGGCCAGTGGCAGGCCGCCGAGAAGAAGAGGAAGGCCGACGGGGCAAGCTGGTTCAATCAGTGGAATGCTGACAAGGCTAAGTTATAGGCCACAAGGCCATCTTGTACCTTTATTAAGCTGGCAGTGTTAGAATATATCAATACACTTGGATCTTGATGCGCTTGGTCATTCAGTTCTCAAATCAGGCCTGTCCAAGAACGAATTCGAGCCGGTACATTCAATGGAAGTTGGGTTGGGCTAGCATCATTACGAGGTCTTATGACGTTATAAATTCGTCAACAGCTGAAAGCTCTTAAGAGCCAGCCTGCGACTTGTAGGATCTCAATGCCTCTTCACCGGATCTATAAGCCCCTATCCTCAAAGACCATTCCACACCCTTTCTATCAAGCCAAGGATTCCGCCATGACTTCGGCCGCAGACCCGGAAGTCTCCCCGCAACATACACTTCTCCGATACAAATACCACGTACTCGCTGCGACTTACCTCGCCGCCACATCCTTCCTCTTCTACCGCATCCATCGCCAGCCGTTCTCGCCAGCCGTCAAGTCGGAGCAGTACGAGACCATATTCAAAGGGACCAGTCTAGTCGCCGTCGTTGGAGGAGTGGCGATGAGCAGCGGAGGAAGAGCGAAGTACAGACGACACAGGGAGGGGACGACGACGCAGGGTGCCGAGACGAAGACTGGTTCGCCTAGGTAAAGTATCTGTACCTAGGTGCGCAATGTTGGATGATCGGAATAATACCATAATGTCATGGGTGCTATCTACTCCTCCCCAGCAGCGTTATCAGTGCTATGCTGGATTAATAGTCGAACGATAGAATCGTGGTTTTTATCGATTGCGAGATCAAGTGCCGTCCAAGACTCGGCAATCTCCACCTCGATATCTACGTTATAATCAAGCAAGACTCGAACGACATTCTCTCGCCCGAACGTGCAGGCCAAATGCAAAGGTGTCCTATTCAGTAAGTCCTTGGCCTCGATATCTGCATTGTGGTCGAGAAGTAGTCGGACGAGGTCTTCGTATCCCCAAAGACAGGCCCAGTGAAGAGGGGTGGCGTCGTCTTCATTCTTCGCATTAGGATCGGCGTCTTGGCCAAGGAGGAAGCGGGCGATGTCTCTATCTCCTAGTCCTTCATCACACACGTAGTGAAGTGGTGTACTCCCCCATTGATCCCTTGCCCCAAGCTCGGCATCATGATCGATGAGGAGGCGGACAACTTTTTTAGACCCTGTCCGGCACGCATGATGAAGCGGCGTGGATCGAAATTGATCTCTTGCCCCTACACTAGCATTATGGTCGAGTAGTGCTTGAACGATGTCAAAATTCCCCATAAGACACGCACTGTGTAATGCTGTTCCCCCATCTGCATCTTTCGCCTTGATATGAGCGTTGTGGTTGAGCAGTAAGAGGACTACATTCTTGCGTCCCTGGGAACAGGATAGTGACAAAGGTGATCGGTAATACCGGTCTCTCTCATTGACGTCAGCACCATTTTCAATTAATGCTCGAGCAAGGAGTTCGTCTCCAGCCAATATTGCCGTCTGCAACTGGGTTAATACTAACTCCCTAGACCCGGGGCTTTCATTAGATGACTCTGCTTCTAGTGCGGCTGTCGGTTGAATTTTTGTCCCACGTGCTGCGACAACAGCTGTAGAGTGATGGCTCTGTATGACTCGGCGTCGTTTTAGGACTTCTTGGAGACGTTCACTAATTTTACCGACAATATCTCTCCCTTGATCAGAGTTGTCCTTGGATGCCTCGTTAGACGCAGCCGTCAGAGACTCTTCAGCCTGTTGGACTTCACCCAATCTATAGAAAGAAACCCCAAGACAGTAGTAAAGTTGTGAGGACGATATTGATGAGACGTCGTTGTATTCGGCTTGAAACGCTTCGTACTCGAGAACACGAGAGAGCGATTGTTTCGCATCAGCATGACGAGCATTACAGAAATACGCATATCCGAAATTGAGGCAGATGCTCTTGTATTCGATGCTATAAGTTCCATCGGAAGGTTGAAGGTCGGCTGCGGCAACGAACTCGTTTATTAAGAAAGTGATGCGGTCAATCCAAGTGAGACATATGCGCGAGAGGCGTGAGTTAGGAGATATATTTCCCATGGGCCTGGTAGGATGTTAGCCAGGCAAGCGAGAAGGTGTCAAGCAGCATGATAACACTGACCAGTCCAGGTTTCCGTTTCCCTGGCATAACGCCTTTCCCAATGCCAAGCCAGTGAATAGAACCCACTTTGTCTTGTGTTCAGTCGGCCCTCTGGTAATCCACTGACAAATTGCTCCATGAAGCGACGCCGACTCCAGAGATCTATCAGATCCAGGCCGAATCTTCACCAAGCAGACGTCTTCCAGTAAGGCAAACTGTAGTCGAAAAATAGCATTCGCTTTCGAAGACTCCCCAAGAGCTTGGAACTCTGGATCATCGATAAGATGAGGGAACTTACATCTCGATAAGTCTAGAAGTAAGCCTATAGGTATCTGTGAAGGGCCAATTATTGCCAAGAGCCGCACTATCGCTGCAGCAGTCGGGGATTCTCTCCTGATGTAGGAGTATAGTATATCGAGAATGGCGTACATGGAGCGTGCCTTATCATGTTGCACCTCTCCCGCTTTTGGCAGATGGCCCATTAGAGCCTTGTAGTGAGTGCGGTATTCCTTGACAAATGTCTCGAGACTAAGAACCTTCCTACGCAGAAGGATCCCCGCCTGTTCGAGAGCTAGGGGGAGGCCGTTGAGTTCCTTGACGATTGCCCTAGCAGAGTCGTAGCCTTCAAATGAGCTTGAGATCCCGGCTCTGCCTAGCAATAGCTCTTTGCTACTTTGGTCATCCAGCTTGTCGATCTCTATACTTGTGAATCCATGAGGTGCAAATACATCCGAGGCAGATTGGCGGGTGCTTGTGACAATTATCGAACCGTGATCCGATTCTGGGATTAGTTGGAGTAGGTTTTGATTGTCTACGTCGTCCGCGCTATCGAGGATTAAGAGCCAGTTCCGATATAAGGTGGATCGCAGTCTTGATAGGACGAAGCCTTTCTTATCATCCCCAACATGAGGGTTTGGCAAGTCTTTGGCTGGCCATGAATTGGAGATCCAGTGAAAGGCGTCTGCAAAGGACTGTGAAGTCTGCTCAGGCGTTAGGGCGTTAATCCAAATAATGGCCTTGTACAGGTCCTTGTTTGCCCGAATGTAGTGCAAGGCGAGTTGTGTCTTGCCCGAGCCACCAATGCCAAAGAGGACAGTGCCCTTTCTTCCAGGTTTGCTGGGATTGAGCGTAGACGACATTTTCTTTAACTCTGTGTTCCTGCCGTATAGCTTGGGCGTAGAGATGGGAAGCTCAGATATTAAAGGATATTTTGAACTGTGTTCTCCTATTCATGGTTAACCGAAATATTGTATCGGGCTTTAAAGTCGTTGTACTGACTAACCATCCAGTGCCGCTTCGACTAACTCGATCATTGCAAGACCGACCGGCCCAAACCGTCCGTTTTCATCATCACTAAACTTGCAGATATTCCGATGATTCGATCCGGGTACCGGGAACACTCGCTCATTGGGTACATTGTTCCTCGCCGAAGCTTCGTCTACAATCTGATTTTGACATTAGTACGCCGACACAAGCTCGATACGGAGTGGATGACGAAATTCTCACAGTGCTTCTTCCCATCTTTTCTGTTTCGTATGCACTTCTAAATGTCATATTTTTCCCTCGTTGCACAAAGTCCCTTGATATCTTCATCCAGTCCTTGGAATTGCGTCTCAGAGCTTTGGGGATTGCCGGATTCCCAGCCATGCCTATCGAAAGACCGCCCATGATTTGGGCACCCAGCTCAGCCCAGGAAGCGGCATCGGCTCCGTGGAACGGGACTGCGAGAAATAAACAGCCAGTCGTTTTCTCGAGGACGTCTATGTGATATTCATCATCCGTGTGCGCAAGGTTGATGGCCTCAGATACCATTTATTAGCCTATTAACGAAAACGCCGATATTGAGCAGCTGGGTTAGGAGATGCTGTCTCAAAGACGAAGCCTATACTTACCAGCTTTACTACGAGACCCCCCAAGCTATGTGCAACGAAGATGATCGGGGCTTGTCGGTCCTCGTCATCCTGCCTTGCTATGCGTATTCTAGTAAGCAAGTCTTGCGCACAGGTCTCAAGGTCTGACACAGAAGACGTGAATACGTAAGAAGAGTCGTAGCCAAATGCTAGGATTCGTGGTGTGACGTTAATATGAGCCAGAGCTGCTGGTAAACGATCACGCAGCCAGATGGCGGAACGGTCTTCCGCCTCGGCGTTCCATGTTGTCTGCCAACTCCCACCAAGGCCATGGACGGCGATGATGCTATTGCGCTATCAGCAAGCATCTCAGGTCCTACATGAACGCTAAACGTACTCAACGCGACGAGCAAGAGGGGTACGGGAAGGCGGCGCAGGCTCATTCGTGCGTGCCGGAAACTGAAAAAGACCATAGGCCTCCCCCCTTCCAACGTTCTTGGATGGAGGCGAGTCCACCTCGACTACTTGCGAAAGGCCCACCTCAGCGTTCTCTGCGTCGATGTTAGCTCGAATTCCCCGCCCTTTGTATTGAAATTTGGCAACTTACCACCGCGAATAGAACTTTCTGGGCTCTCTCGAGGCTTTGCCTGGCCTCGTAAGTTTGCTAACCATGTGGGTAACGTTTTTCTTCGTCCAGTCATCGCGAGATGACGCTATTTACCATGTAGGCTGGGTTGAAAACCACGGGTCAAGCCAAGTTACGGGTTGCAGTACACGCGTGGAAAGAAAGAGGAGGCAGAAGAGACGAGGGGATAGAGGACACGAGGAGGTAGAGGACACGAGGTAAGGCTCTGTGGTAGTTCCATGGCTTACAGTAGGCTGCTGATTGGGCGTCTTGACGAGTGGCTGTTCTAGATTGCAACTGGCTGGGGAAAGCCACCACAGATACGTAGGACTTGTATTTGACATACTGTCTATGGAAATCATGATTATGGCTTCATTGGGGTTACCTATTGACCATGTTCAAGCTTGTCGGCTCTTCTCTTTAGTAATTGAGACCTCTGAAGTTCCAGTTGTCAGTTGAAATGAGAGGAATACGTATGTAGATGAAATAGGGCTTGGTGCTAGCTTATCAGATCTCGATAAATTGTCCGAATAAATGACCAAGGACACCCCTGGAGAGACGTCATCGGCTTTACAGAATGCGGACTGTCATACAAAGTATGCATCAATAAAAGGTATGGCCGAGTCGAGACGAGGTGAGAGAATACCGAGAGGCACTCGTGCTTCTTCTTATCTAAGTCATTTCGATATTTTGCCTGTGATGGTAAAGTACGTAAGTACATACCTTGTTGAAAACAATGGACGCCACACCATCTGAATGAATGAAGCTGACAGGCGAGAGCTGACGGGTGAGACAGTCAACCACATGATAAACATGGGTGTGACAGTACATGCGCAATATCGATCTATGGAGGGGCACGGGCTTAGCGGTTAAGATGCTAATTGGGCGGCCGGCTTCGATAACAACAGGGAGGATGGCTGCTATCAGCAGCGAATTCCAAGTTGAGAGACGGATGATAGATTCGATTCGTCCAATCAGTTCCGGTCAGTCGAGCCCAGGCCGTTGTGAATCCACTAGATGTGCACCAGGTACACCAAAAATATCATCAATTATTGCAGGCGACGCAACCTAAGCCGGCCCAGGCTGCCAGGCTTCCCAGGCTTTGGCATCCCCCCTGGTCGGGACAGGGTAGAGTGCTGGACCACGGCAGCCGAGCAGCTGGCAGCGTGGCGACAGGGGCGGGCTTGGCGGGGGTTACGGGGATCAGGGTTAGGTAAATGCCATTGTTTATGTCTCAGCTCGCCCGCAGCTAAACTATTGGTTGCTACGGCACTATTCTTAGCCAATACACACACACAATCGTACATAGACGCATATTCTCGCTTTCTTCTCGACGCCTTCGCCGCGCACGTCGACCAATGCAAGCTAGTACGGCATCTTTATCTCTCCCGTAGATGCAAGACACCATCACCGAACGCAGCTTCGACCTATTATGTTACGGCGCAGACGGAAATGCGACATCAGATTCATGCAACCCGCTGCCACATTCTAACCTGCCCTCGGAAGGCTCAGTCTTCCCGCCAGCATTGAGACTTGCATGCACGTCGCTTACGTCTCTCGTCCTGCCAGCGTCAGCATGAAGCCTAAGACATGACCCTGATCAACTTAGGTGAGAAACTCTTCATCCAGAAATCATATACGTGGTGCGACATGTCGTGCGCCGCCGGTGCTCTGTTCTGGCGTGTACATGTCTGAGCATTGGCCTATTAGCAAGGCCGCCCGCCTTATAGACACCCTCCAACTGTGTCATACCAACCCCGATTATCAAACTGCTGGAATGTTGCTGAGACTAACCGTACACCACCCGCCAGATCATGACTGACTCGATATCCAACGATGAAGACGATCCATCGGGTCCGCAGACCCCTCAGCAAGCTTCCGCTCCCAACACTCCCAAGAAGTCCACACCCAACACTGCTCCAGGCGCTACACCAACTGCCAAAGCCGCAACGCCTAGCAAAGATGCAACTCCGAAGACCGCACCTGCCGCTGGCCGCCCGCGGGCGAGCACTGCGAGGCAGCCTCCTACCCTTCTTGGCGATTTCTTGCTCGGCCGACCGTCTCCAGCCCGCGTTGCGGCGGACAGGAAGGCAGCACGAGAAGCAGCTCACGCAAGACGAATGAGCCTGGAGATGGTCAAGCAGGAGATGCGCCAAGCCGCTGTCATGCGCGTCCAAGCTCCAGGTGGTGTACATGATCGAGTAAAGAAATGGCAAAGGGCAAATGCCTCCGCAATGGCCGGTGCAGATCCGCTAGCTACCCCGACAGAACCCAGTGAAGTGAACATTCAGGTAGACGAAGAGAGCGTGACCGAAGAAGATCGGGTGAGAATCAAGTCACGACAGAAGAAGCCAAGGCCGAAAGAGGTCTCCGAGGAGGGGGGCGAGGATGTGAGCAGTAAAGAGACTCAGACGGAATCAAAGCCGCCCATCCCACCGAAGAAACGAGTTGTTAGTGACACAAACTGGGTCAAGAAAGAGAAGAGCAGCCCTCAGAAAAACCAAGCGCCGAAGACAACGCCGAAGCCCGACGAGAACACTGGGTCGCCTTTGCCCAGAGACTTCCTGGCCCGCACAGCCGTCAACCCCCCAATCTCCAGGAAGATCCAAGAGTGGGCTAGCAAAGTTGAGATACCCGACGAGCTTCCTCGCAAACATCACTGGGCATCAAAGTCAACAGGGAGTTTAGCCTCAACTCGTATCAATCCCATCCCGTCCGAGAGCGACAGTGCAAGTGGAAGAACGGCGTCGACACGTATTACTGTCAAGGTGAAGGCCCCACGAAAATCGAAGGACTTGGACGGTGACGGCATTCGTGTCACGCCTATGCCTAGCGAAAGAAGTGCTGCAAGTGAGGGATCGGGGTCTTCACATATCGTCCAGCCCTCCAGGCCACGAACGTCGAAAAGTCTTGGAGATGATGGTATTCGCGTTACACCTATGCCAAGCGAGGCCGATACGACAAGCGGAATCTCCAATTCGACCCTCCCTCCTTTGACGAGCAAATCACGAGGTTATCCGGATGACGGCATCAGGGTAAAGCCGTTGTCGAAGCCGACTCGTCAGAGCACCAGCGTCAGATATAGACCCCGAAAAGCCCCCACCGTGAACGATGAATCCACTGTATCTTCCTATCTCGGTGCGTCAGATGATGGGAGCACAGTCCGAGCATCTTCTAGGCGCTCTTCCAGGTCCCCAAGCACACGTAGGAAGCCATCACCATCTGATCGGATAGATGTAATAGAAGAGCCCGAATCCGAAGCCCGTCATACCTCAAGGCCAACCAAGCCCAAGGGGCCATCCAGAACAGAACACAAACGCTCTGCCAAGTCTATTGAGAAGCGACCTGCAGCAAGCCACGCAGACACAGGCACTACTATGACCGAGGAGGTATCGGACAGCGAGTCTTGGTCCAGCGACTCGGTGTCGGATATGCCTTTTAGCGTGGCACCGCAGTCTTTGGCAGAAATACCAGTTGGTTACTCTGCCTTCAGCGAGCTTGATCTACCCACAGGTCCCAAAGGACACAATGCAAGACCAAAAACCAAGAGGCAAGCAAGCTTCAAGGGCGCTACTAACGTGCTGAAGAGAGCTTTGACTGAGGGTAAGAAAATACTCACCGAGAAGGTTGACCCTCCAAAGCCTGTTCAGAACCGGCCACCCAACATCGAAACATGGCTGAAGGATACAGTCGATCCCTTTGTGGATTCACCAGCTGTGCCGCAATCTGAGCCTGAGCCCGAGCAGAAGAAGCCGGAAGAAGAGGAGTGGGTAGACGAACCTCAGCACAAGACTCAACAATCTGTTTCTTCAGGGCGTACGCCTGCAGACATTATCGGTGCGCCTAGCAGTAGCAGGAGTGAGGAGACTGTCGAGTCAAAGGAAATTGGCCAACCCGACCTCATTGAGCACGACAGAGTCGAGGCCACCACTCCTACATCAGCTGGACTGAAAAGGAGTCGAGCTACAAGGGTCTCTTCCTCACCCGCGAAAAGTAGCAGCAAACGAGGCTTCAAGGAGAAGTTGAAGGACGCTTTCCGTGGTGAATCAACCGGCCACCACCCTCCGCCCCTAGAGTATCCGAGCTGTCCCGAACCGGTGGACTTTGATGAAGAACAAGAAGACGAGCAACGTGAGCGACGACGTTCATCTGGCACGCGAAAAAGTCCCCAACCCGATGATTATGAATCATCAATATCATCATCTTCCATTCAGCCGCCTCAGCCAGCCTATCATAAACGTAAGCCGCCAACTACTGGCTTTCACGAATTATCGACAATTGCATCTGAGATCGAATCGCATAGTACAATGCCGTCGGATTATTCATCCGTCATAACTGATTCGACAATAACAGAGACCACCAACTTAACCAGAAGTACAGCCGTCTCCCGGAAAAGAAGTCGGAATTCCGGAGGACTAAAGAGACGACTCACGAAGCACTCAGATCTGGTGTCGGCCTTGTCATTACCTGATGACACTTCGGCATCCCACAAGACTGGCGGCCTTCGTTCGGCTCGGAGCGTAAGGAGGACCTCTAACCATCTGAGCAGCGCTACAATCGACGGGCTTCTACAAGAATTTGAAGACGACGAGGACCTTTACCGGCGAGAATTGAAGACCCTCGTAGATGGAGTGATTCCGGTCCTCCTGACAGATTTTGTCAACAATGATAGTAGTGCACGCAAGGACCTCTTTGGTTCGGCCCCCGCCAAGTACAAGGAGGATACACTGGATAATGCAGTTGTCAACATGGGCATCGCCCTGGACGATCTGAAAAGTCAACATCGTCGTCGCCCCTCAGTTTCCGATATCCGCAGGCTCCCCCACTGGCTCGAAACAATCCATCCTATTTACAATAACTACCTCGATGTATGGCGCCTGGGCTTCCAAGGTATTATTGTCAACTTGGCTCCAAAGTCGCTTGACGACTTAGATTCGCTCGTCAATGCAATGCCTCGAAACGAGCAAGGCGACGTCCTCGACGAAGATGGAGAACGAATCGATGTCGCCCACCTGCTAAGACGCCCCCTCCTCCGGATCAAGTGGATAGCAAAATTTATCAAGGTATGATCCCCCAGCACCCCGTCACCCCAGCTTCGCTAATTAGACCAGGGCTATCGGGCTATTACAGGAACAAAAGATTTTGAGGCCTTGGCTTTGAAGTGGGATGCACTGCAGGAAAAGGCGAAGCGGCGCCATAAGGAAGAAAATGCGAGAGTGATCGATGAAGACGCGAAAAACAGCGACACATCCCGAACCCGAGACTTGAAAACGCTAGGAGCTCTCGACCACGTCCGAATTGATCGCTTCCGACAGGTTTTCGCCAAAGACACCTTCTCCCTGGACCTGCGACACTCGAACGGACAGCGACTCGAGTGCCAAGTCGAGCTAATCTTCAGAGACAACCAGACATTCAAATCGGACCCGGGTGATCTGCTCATTAGAGAGACCGGCAGCGGAGGTCGTTCGTGGCTTCTGTTCGCTCCCGTGATTGGAGGCCGCTTTTCAGCTCGGACAGGAGACAGTAAACACGAGTTGGTTGTCATGATCCGAGGCTTCAAGGAGGATTGGTATGAGCTCTTATCTCTAACGACAGACGACAAAGATCAAGCACTAGACTGGTTAGATATTCTGGGGCAAAGTCCAGTGCCGCCTGCAATCAAACGGTCCGCGTCTTCGGCATCTCAATCGTTGGCTCATCCACCGAAACCAGCGGTTCCCGAAATTCCCCTTGGTGAGAGAAAGCACCGCGAAGAGAGTACAGAACGCCCAACAACCCTTCGGTCTTCCCATGAACGAACTACTAGCCTCCCGAGTACATCGATTGCTAGTCATGGTCAAGAACTGACTCCATCTTCCGAGAGAAGTTCAACTTCGAAGTCTAAGCATAGGAGGTCCCCGTCAGAAAAGAACGAGGATGCCCATTCGCCTACGAAGAAATCGCAGAATAGCACCGCCTATCGCGAAGACGGCGCACCTCCTCCGCCAGTCCACCGGACTCTGGGTGCCAAGAAGTCGCCGGTTCTTTCACCGCCGACTGACCAGAATACAACACGTCTCAAGCGACGTACTTCTTCTCCCCTCAAACACGAATACTACCCATCAGACGTGTCCTCTGAAAGCTCGGCTTCGCCGCCCCCCGAGTCGGAGGACGACTCGTTGTCTGACGAATCGTCCGATGACGAAATGGATGCGGCCGAGATGCCTGATACTACACCCGCCATCAGCATTAAGAGAGATGGCGGTGTTGCCGCCGAGTCCGTTGTCTCCGAGAGCACCGCTAGTATTACACCCTCGGCCTCGGCATCTCAGGCTGGCGCACCTCAATTCGAAAGCAAGCAGTCCGCGTACGTTATCAAGTCCGTTGCTTCCATATCTTACTGGGATGAGAAGCACGGACGCTGGCAAGATTTGTGGCCAGACCTGTGCTCTATCGTCACAACGCCGGGTCTTATCGAGGCATATCCCTACCGAAGAGTGCAGACGTCTCCCGACGTTTCGTCACAGGCTGAACGACCCCTGATTGCTCTAGATCTCACGCCTATCGTTATGCTACGAAACAGCACAGTTGTCGACCTCGAGATAAAGTCACCAGTCCTCAAGTATTCCAGGCTCTATTCCAAGGTAGTTAAGTACGAGACTAGCACGTTCCGCCTCCGAGTGCAGTCCATCCCAGAATGCGAGTCGCTCTATATCGCTGTTCATCAAGCTCGCTTGGACAATGCAAAGTACAAGGCACTCGAGGAGGAAACTCGTGTTAGGGCTTTTGGACAGAACCAGAATCCGGACCCTGAAGGTGATGGCAGCAGCCACCGCCGCAGCTGGTTTGGCCGTAAGAACAGCTACCGCGTCTCGGCACGCGCTCCTTCGCAATCGGCTGGCAGCTTATCTCAAAATTCCGGTGTCTCGGCGTCGTCCTTCTTGAAGAGACTTATGAGAGGCGGAAACCAGTCGTTCAACATTGAAATGTCATCTGTTGACAGATCGCCTCGCCTCGGGGGAGGAGACGCGTCTGTCTACAACTCCGCATCTTCGTCGGGCGCCTCGCCCCGCTCTCCCTCGGTCAGTATCGCGAACAGTGGCAGCAACAGAATGAACCTCACGACAAACAATCTGAAGGTTCGTCTTCACCTGCTATTGACTGCCAGCAAATGGGAAGACCACGGAAATTGTATGCTTGAGGTTACGAGACCCGACCGTGGCACCCGACAGAATCTCCGCAAATACCAGGGAATGGAGAAGCGAATCATAGTTACGACGAAGCCGAAGAAGGGCACGCAAGATGGCACCGTAGTGCTGGACGTCGTATTAGGAAGCCAGTGCTTCAGTCGATTGGGCAGCAGAGGTGTGCTGCTCAACGTTTGGGAAGAGGTGAAGGACGAGAAAGGTCAGACAGGAGTGGCGCCTCAGGGAGGAGGCAGCGGAGGAAACATACGCAAGTGGTGTCTCCAGTGCTCGACAGGCCAGGAGGCGTCCTGGATATTCGGACTTGTCACGCAGGAGGTTGTAATTGGTTGATTAACAAGATGATACCCCTTTTTCATTTGGCACAGAGACCGATGCTGATCACGGCCGGTCAATTTCCTTTCAAGATACATCCCACACACCCACACTCACACTCACACTCACACTAACACACACTACTACTCCCTCTTCTTTTTTGTCTCTACACCTTCAAATCAAGATACCGGATACGATACACCTTTTTTTCCACAGCAAGGACTAGGGCAGAGGCGTCAGGCACATAGCATCAAAGGGCGGCTAGCATAGCACGGATGGGCATAAGGGAGGTTGCACGATATGATCGATTGGCAGGGTTGGCGGCTCAGGTGGCTTTTGTTGCATTTTCTTGCCTCGTCTCGGGCATTTTCCCCATCCCTACTTGTATAAATTCTGTAGGCTATGTGTAAAAAACACTCCCAGATAGCTAATCGTCTAAACCGTTGTATCATAACCAGTGCCTACCCCCTGCTCGGATCGATTAGCGACGGATGCTGCGTAGTATGTGGACCGCGTTCGACATAGGCTATGCAGTAGGCTATGGGCGAGGGTTATCGGCGTCGTTCGTTGACGAGACTTATTCTTGGCTCGTCTCTAATACCACTGTAAATCTTCGGTGTCAGCCGGTGCCGTACGGGGGCGGAAGGGCATCCATCCACAGAAGAAAAAAGCTACATTAAAAAGAGTAAGGAACAAAACGGCAAAGAAAAACGAAAAAAGGGAACGTACAACGACGCCGTCCTCGGGCCCGTCGAGGACGTCGCCGCGGCCGAGGCGGTCGAGGGCGACGCGGATGCGGCGGACGAGCTGCTCGGCGTAGGCGGGGGCGGGCGGCTGGGGGGCCGGCACGGAGGTGTCGTTCTGCAGGACGACGGGGGCGGCGCCCGCGGGCAGCCCGACGCCCCGGATCGCGGCCGCGACGCGCGACACGTCGGCCGCGTCCCACGCCGCGCCCATGACGACGGCCGCCGGCCGCGCGCCGAAGTTGCCGGTCCCGACCTGGCTGCTCTGAGAGGGGGGGGCTACGCCTTCGAGGACTGTTGGGGAGTTTGCGTGGTTAGTTTGGGGTGTCGCTGGAAAGAGGAAAGGGGGAAGAGGGAGAAAAGGGGGAAGGTTGGTGGCGAGTTGGGCTTTGGATCGTGCGTCTAGATCGTGCGTCGAAGGAGTGGATAAAGTATGCTGTGCCGGCGCCGTTTGTATGACGCTCGTTCGCTTTCGTAAGAGGTACAGATTCGAACGCTCACAAACTCACTATAAGGGACTTCGTTGGCGGTGGCTTGGGCACCTAGGCAGAAGAGAACCACTACGACTCGATCAGCATTCGCCCGAGATACATAGTAGGAGCGGCTGCACGATGCAGTGTGTTGATTAAGGATCCGAGATTCGAATCGGATATGGGGGCGATCTTGTGACGCTGTTGCAGCTTTCGCGGCATCCTTCCGCCTTCACTTACCCTCGTAGTCAGGCTTCAGGCCTTCCGCAACGGGCTTGCCGACGATTTCCGCCTTGCCGCACACGACGACGGGAATGGGCTTCTTAGACATGTTCATCGGCACACACACTCTCTCCAGGGAAATACAAGATAATGCGAGTAATCATGTAATCATATGATGACGATAGATCGAAAGCGACGCTTGAGACCAGTGTTCAAAGACCTACGAACGATGCGCTCTGCCAAGATTTTAAACCATTCGCCTGGTCCCCCATCGGAGGGGTTGGCACGCAGAGTAATCCCAAGCTCGCCCTTGGGGAGGAACGTATTATGATGTGCCGATGAGAGAAGGAGATTTGTCTTTTTTTCGTCCCATTTCTGAGGGGTACCTGGGCACGTACGACCGTATCGTCGGTCCCGAGAGCTCAGATGCCAGCCAAGCCGCCTACCGCTTCTGGAACCCGATCCCGCCACTGATTGGCGGGCAAACGGCCCTCGGGGGTGCTGATCGTCGCCGCTTTGGGGGAGGCGCGCGGGACAGCCCAGGGTGCGCGCAGGGGAGCTTTTCCCTCACACCTCCTAGCGGCAACGACTGTGCCTTTGTGCTGCCAGTTTCGTAACGGTCGGGCTTGACAGGTCGTAGGGGGCCATCGATCATTCCTATGCGGTGGAAGCCGGAGATTAGATCGGTATATACTGCTGACTTACCTAACGAGCCCCTGATGTAGGCCAGGGACTAGACAGGCAGGCAGACTGGCAGGAAGACATGTAATAGGTGATGGGTGATATGTAAGTATTCTCACCCCTTGACCTAGGTATGGGAGATCATGATTGCGTACATGGTCTGGTAAGACCGAGCAATCCAGTCAGCTCACCGAGATATTTTCTGTTTCAACACATCATACTTCGGCATGGACTTTGTCCACGGACTTGCAAAGCTGAGGTCATACTCGGGAGATACGCGTGTCGGTTTCAGCTCAGTAAGACGTATCTGTACTCGCTGCAAATTCTCCCTTATTTCCTTTCTATGGCCTTCCTCACTCTCACCACGCTGATATAACCGCCGGAGCTCCGACCAAAATGTCGACCTGGAAAGACACGCGCACGTACTGTTCGTCACCCTTGCAGCCTTGCAAGGGCGATTGGTGATCCAAAGGCACAATCATCCGACTCGACGTCGAACATCGAATGTCGGTGAGGGGAGGCAGGATACATGACTGCGTTGGTCGGTTCGACTGTCCTCCGTAGATGCGAGAAACTCCGACTGAAGACCGGAGACCGAGCTGTCGCGAGAGATGAGGATGTATCGTAGGCCAGTCCTTGATGTTTGCTAGTATGTATACTTTGTATACAGTCTGCCTTCGGCGACTTATGACTTCCCCTTTCATTATCTCATCCCCTCACGTACGCTCTTCTCTCCGGATCTCTGCCAGCGCGTCATATCATCGTCCAGTCAGCAGAGGCGAACGGTAGTTGCAGTTTGTGAATATGATACTTGGCACATCAGGTATTAAAGATGACACCTAGGCAGGGCACCAATGAAAGTATTAGACAAGATGATGATTGATGGGACTTGAAAGATAACATCATTGAGGTGCTTGGTAAGCTACTATTTATATGCTTACAGATACAGATACAGGTAAAGCATTCAGTTTGGACGATGATGTTTCCAGGAGAGAGAATTCGAGTAAGCAATACAGATCTTCACAGAATACGGCATTGAGAAGTTAACCTGCCAAAACCAATAGTCCCGATAGCTGGGCAGCTAAAGCCCTTGTATGCGTAAATCGAGGCCAGCTCCTTTAAGCAAGCATACCCACGTGGCTGGTGGCGTCTTTTCCCATTCACCCAGCCTCACAGCTTACTAACAACAGAGCCTCGTTTAATCGCTTGTTTCATTTACGCGTTCGTCATTGATTGTTCCCCCAACAACTCTTTTGTCCCCGGTACGTACCCGCCGCGCTACCTGAACGTTCAGTCTTCGCGTTGCGATTTACGACCAACTCCAAAAACTGCAACATTCCATCAACACAAGGGCGATTCACAGCACGTCGATACAAGCATTCATTTCCATTTCATCTTACCCATCGAAACCGATCCCAAGCCATATTACTTTCACTAAACTAAACCCCTTCGTCGCCACCCCGAGTCGCGTCGCGCGTCCGCATCTCTCAGGATGTCCGACTACGGCTCCCTCAAGGTTCCTGAGCTCAAGAAGCTCCTTCAGGAAAAGTCACTTCCTGTCACGGGAAACAAAGCCGACTTGATCGCTCGTCTCCAAGAGCACGACAAATCCAAAGGTAAGCTTGGTGAGACGCTGATTTGCTGCCATTCATACTGATTTCTAGTAGCCGCGCCTGCCCAGGCCGAGGATGAGATTGACTACAGTGACGACGATGTCCCGACTACCTCGAAGCCTGCAGAGCCTGCCAAACCCGCCGAGCCTGTGGAGGCCGCGCCGCCTGCGGCTGACAAGAAGGATCCCGAGCCCGAGCCTGCGAAGGATGCTGCGCCGCCCGCCGCCGAGTCCACCGAAGCTGCTGCTCCCGAGAAGAAAGCCGAAGAGGCGGCCCCCGCCGTTGATTACTCGGCACACCTGCCCGCATCCGCGGCAGACGAGGAGGCGCGCAAGCGTGCCGCGCGCGCCAAGCGATTTGGCATTCCCGAAGATGAGGAGGAAAAGAAGAAGGCAGACCGCGCCGAGAAATTTGGCATCCAGCAATCATCCCTGACCCAGGGCCTCGACGCCGCGCTGCCTGAGAAGCGGCCGGCGAAGCGAGGCCGTGAAGGAGCCAACGCCGATGGTGATCGAGGTGCCAAGCGCCAAAACGACGGTGGCCGACAGAGAGGCAAGGGCCGTTTCCGCCGCGGCGGCAGACAGGGCGGCGGCGCTCCAAGACGGGACGACAGATCCAACGGCCCCAAGGGCAAACCGAGCCTGCTGAGCGACCCGGTCGAGAAGGCCAAGGCCGAAGCCCGAGCGAAGCGCTTTGCCACTGGTTCTTAGGTCACTCCACGGAAGATGGTTTTCAAAATTCGGCCCAGCCGGGCTAGTTAAGGCCGATACATGAGCGAGACGTTCTGAGCTGGAAAGCAAATTCGATCCCTACCTACCTTCCCATCGTGGCACGCCGACGTGACGAATGAATCTGCATCAAGTCTAGCAAGGGTTCTCGACGCTACTGCTACCACGCTGTGTCTCCCGTTTGCCCGCTGTACACTAGTTTTATCCTTTTCTTTACTGGGACTTCGTTTACCGTAACCATACCGCCGTCTTTGTTGAGTACGATTGGTTCGCCTCCTAATACGTTTCTTCACGTCGTTTTTTCGCCTCTCCGTCGTTTGAGTATCCGAGGTTAGATAAAGGAGTGGTAAACTGAGCTGCTTCAGGATGAATCCGACTTATATACGCGAATATCGGGCTGCAGAACGCAACTTTCGAGTCCCAGTTTAATCCAAGAATACGTCTTCAAAAATTCAGGGCGCCCTGAGCTGGACCCCGTACGGTACTAGCGGTCTTTGCAATGTGTCACATCACGTAGTTGGTACGGATTACGCATTCCTTCCATCGAGACGAGCCTCCTAGGAAACTTTCGTACGCAGATGCCACCCTCCGCAGATGATTTGCGAGTACAGAGTCATCACATCGGAGCCTGATGGATGCCACCTTTCTGCCTGCCAAGCTACCTTCTCAAGTACTTTAGGCTGCCTAGATACCACCTAAATGATAGGCACCAAAGACAGACCGGTCCTTAGGGAGTAATGGCCAAGACTTATGGCTCGGGATGCTATATCTTTGGTACCTGTACGCGAGTCTCGAACAGGTAGAGGTTGGACATATTATGTACGTGCCATATAAAACATAGCCGACTCACCCAATCACCCCTAGTCGGTGATGGACTTGGTTTACAAGCCATGAGCCATCATAGTAGCAATAAGGCCAACATCAAAACGATGGCACTTCTCCCGAACGGCTGATTCAACACAAAGATGAGCCAACGTGATTTCATAGTCTCACGCAGTCTGTTCGAGGCAATCGATGCTGCCTCGGCCTGTTGAGAGTACAAAAGCATATATCATCGATTTTACACAAAGAGACTATACCTATTGTACCGATACTGGATGAGGCCAATGCGATATAAAGAGAACCTAATAGTGTGTCCGCTTTCGTGTCCCTTTGTCGCCATCCACTCTGTTCCGGAAGCGATTTCAGCACCTTTCATTCAATGCTAGTAAACACCTAAACAACTCTCTTAAGGGGCAACCCGGGATTTAATACCCGCGGAACACAGTCAACTCAGATTAAACCACCTTAGATACTTCCTCAGGCCAATTTTACGCCGGTCCAGAACCAAGTCGCTACCATGGCAAATACTAATACCCTACCAGTGGTGCTGCAAAATCCCGAGAGTCGGTTTCAGAGGAGGCCGCGCCCGGCACCGCAAGTGGATCTTTCGACGGTCGTTGCCAGCGACCAGGAAAACGTCAGCTTGCTGCTATACGTACAAGATCTCGATCCCAACGGAAAGGACATCAAGGAAAAGATTCAGGACGATATAGAGTTAACAGACTACATACAAGATCAGCCGATCGGGCAAGAATATATGGCTCCCGAGGAAACGTACATCTTCGGTAATCCGGCGGCGCGGAAGCTACTGAACGAATTCAACGCAACCATTGACATAGCGAAAGACGTCGATGATGGGGGGGTCAAGGGCATATACAACAAGCGTTTCTCCATGAACGCGATGCAAGGGTCGGTGCAGTTTTACTCTAACCTGAGCACCAAGTTCGCCTTGGAATACATGAAGGTCCGCTTGCGAAATCTGGAACACAACATATTCTTCGATCCTAACGTCACCTGGAAACCGGACTTGATAGAGGATTCCAACTCAAGGCGCACCATAACTAATAGTGCGGTGATCCATACAAGGGCGATCGAGATCGACGCTTTATGGGCTGGGTTTTTCCCGCATCTCGACGATAACGATATTGTATTCCGACAGATGAGAAGGACTATCGAAGCCGTCTTCGAAGCCGCCTACCACGTACGCATCAACGAGGCCTTGACACTACGTAAGCCTACAGCCCCCCCCCCCCCCCCCCCCCTCTCCGGTACTTATATACTGCCGGTCGACTAACCCGATACACAGTGAGATACGCGACAGAGCGACCCAACGGGATAAGAAGCGAACAAAGCAAGCGCTGCAGCCACATTGTCCTCGTCATAAACTGCTACGCCGAGCACCGGGAGTTCAGGGAAGGCCAGATCTACACGCGTCACCGTAGACGAAATATTGAACAGGCGTTGGCGCGGAGGCGGAGGGACTGGATCCGCTACGGCGGGATGGCAAGCGACCGGGCCTACGAGGAGTTCCTGGCGGCGTCGTTCCGGGTGATGGCCAACTACGTGTACGAGCTGGACGTGCCCCAGGCGACTGATACCGCGTGGAAGAACCAGCTCAGACGTCTCATCGACGCCGTGAACGCCGAGGACCACGGCGACATCAGCGACCGGATGGTCGCGCGTGCTGCCCAGATCAACTTCTCCGAGACCGTGAGGGTCGCACAGAACCCCCCCGAGCCCATCCCCGCCGTGCCCCTCGCCATGCGCTCCAAAGACAAGTGGGAGCCGCCCCCGGGGGGCAGGCAGCCGGTCCTGGTCCAGCCCGACTTCCTCACCCGGCTTCCCTGGCCCAATGACCGGGAGATCGAGGAAGCCGCGCCCCGCTGGGATGAGATGCCCGCTCTGGTCGCCGGCGGCGGGACACAGCAGCAACCGCAGCCGAGCCAGCAGCAGCAAGCGCTGCTGCAGGAGCAGACGGGGAGGCAGCTGCAGATGGACGACCTGCGGCAGCAAATCGCAGAGATGCAGGGGCAGCTAAACACCCTGCAGCAGCAGCAGGCGCAGGGACAGGGGGGCCAGACGCAGGGAGGCCAGGCGCAAGGGGCTCAGGGCGGCGGCGACGGAGACGGGGGCGCGGCCGGCACCGCTCAGAAGGCGCGCGCGTCTCGCCTGCGCGCCCGCGCGACTACCAGGCCCGCCAGGGTCGACCCCCGCGGGCCGGCCGCGGCGTTCTGGAGCAAGCCGGTGCGGGCCCCGGCGCCGGCGTCGACGCCGTCGGCGGCCGCGGGGACCAAGAGGAAGGCCGCTGGAACTTCGCTGGCGGAGCTTGTTGGCAAGAGGCCGAGGTTCCAGACGGCGGCGGCTTAAGAAGTGGTAAAGGGGTGATGAGCTACTGCTTGTTGCTCCTTATCGTAGCTAGTAGAGGCTTGTTTTGTGTTTTTTTTCTTTGATTTATATGTAATTTAAGTCTCGAGATGTTTACCTATTCAGTTTCCTTAATCTTCCCGGCCCACCCGTAAAGCATAACGAGAAGTGTGTTCCCACGTTGATATCACTTCCCAGAAGGCGTGTAGTCTCATCATTATCTTTGACTTTTTTTGTGTCTTTCCGTTTCTCTCTTGAGCTTGGTGGTCACAAGATACTTGAACATAAAACTGCTGAAAGCTTAGGTACCTAGCTTTACACACCTCGACAGTCACATCAGAAGCCCAGACAGGAAGCCCCCGATAGGGAACTGGAGGTGCCATGCCAGTAAGGTACCTAATGAGGTAATTATGGTTTTCAGCTCATCACAGTCGTCGTAGGCATCATCACCGGTGAGTAGTAAGTGTACCGTTCTAGTCCTCGGGGTAGGGGTCAGCTTCCTGTGGCACATTTTAGCCAATCAAAAGGTCAAATCCTCAGTGGTCGCTTTCAAAACCCATGGGGTTTCATTTATATTGATGGTTACGAATCCCTGGTTATGTCTAATTCTCGTCAGCTTCCCCTCCTCAGGGATGATTCCTCAGAAATGGCGGACCCTTTCACCGTTTTCGGTCTGATCGCTGGTATAGCCAACTTGATTGATTTCGGTGTCGAACTCGTTTCTGCTGGCAGGTCACTGCATGCGTCTTCAGTCGGTACGGCTACTGAGATTCACCAGCTCAGTCTCATTGTCCAGGGCATTCGGCGCAAAAATGGCCGACTCTGGCAGACCCACGAAACTCGCAGCCGAAAGCTTTGTGATGACGAGATGGCGGCTATAGCTCTGGCAACGGAAAGCGATGGGGTTGCAGCTGATTTAGAGAAGATGTTAAACAGACTGAAAGTACGAGATGGCCGTCCGATGATCATTGAGGTTCCGAGGATCGTAATTGGTCAGTGGCTGAAGAAAAAGGAGGTGGTTGAACTTCGGCAGCGGTTGTTAATGCTCGACGACCGAGTGAGGAATAATATCAAATCTGCAATTCAAGGGTATTTCTATTATTTTCCTTGTTTTCCTCAATTTTCACCTTAGTTTTGCCATTAATATGAGCTAATCGTTCGCGATAACCCCCTTGCTCAGGGAGCAGCATCTGGCATTTTTGGCAGAAACCAGAGCTCTCAACATATTTAAGGAGGAGCTGAGTATCAACTTCTCGTCACGGATGGATCATATTCAAGAAGATATCCAGCGGCTTATCAATAAATCAAGCGACCGTGATGCCCGAGCTGCGCAACTCACCAGCTTCGTGACTGGGCTTGAGGTGCTCGTGAGGGAGCATGACGAGAGGCGGAGACAGGTAAACATCATCAAAAGCCTGTACTTTGCTGAATTACATCGGCGTTGGTCTCGGATCGAGGACGCGGACCTGCTCACCAACTCCTGGCTCTTCGACGAGTCGCAGACATCCTTCTTAGATTGGCTTAGGTGCGGCGAGGGTATGTTTTATATAAACGGCAAGGTGAGTGACCATTCTAGACATTTTGGAGACGCTGATCTCATTTTGCTTACCTTCGTTGTCACGTAGCCCGGAAGCGGTAAATCGACTCTGATGAAGTTCGCATGTAAGCACAGCAAGACTATACAAGCTCTGGAACAATGGGCAGGTACAGCAAAGCTCCATACCGCAAGCTACTTCTTCTGGAACCAGGGATTTGAGATGCAAAAGTCTAAGACCGGACTGCTGCAGTCTTTGCTCTATCAAATTCTGAGCCGTGCGCCAGACTCGATCCCGCAGATGTGTTACGACCACCCAGCCGACGAACCGTGGGAGTTCGATACGTTAAAGACGGCGTTCCAATCCGATACCGAAAGAGACGACGTACCTGAAAAGTTTCGACGAACCGAGTATTCCTTAGCCGTGCAGGACTTTACGAGGGGAGATATGATCGACTGTGTCCGTCAGAGGTTACACAGCAGCCCGAAGTTTGAGGCACTGAAGGATCGCGGTACCTTATACGGAGAGATAATCGAGTTCATCACAGATAACGCGCAAGGCGTATGGCTATGGGTATTCCTCGTCACCCGCGACTTAATCAAAGCCGTCAATCGCGACGAAGGGAGTAGGAAGCTAACGCAAATAATTAATGAATTTCCAAAGGATCTAGAAAGCTACTTCGAGGCTATTGTCAACAGGATAGAACCTCACTATAGGCGAGAGATGGCCCAAATACTCCTACTGGCTCTCGAGCAAGTGCAGCCGCTCCCACTTTACGCCTTTTCTCTTCTGGAAGTTGAAAATCAAGATCCACGCTACGCCATCAGCGCACCGGTGTCCCCAATCACGCATCAAGAGCTTCTGTCAGTGGAAACACCATGGATGAGTCGGCTTTTTAACCGCTGTGGTGACCTTCTGCTGGTGAGCCACGGAGATCATCCTATATTTCTGCGCAATTCCGTCGACTTCATGCATCGCACTGTTCGGGACTTCCTGCAGGACTGCTTTTATCAAAGATTGCAGAGCGAGCTCAGAGACCGGAACTACAGCCCGTCCCTGTCGTTATGCAATATAAGCCTGTTCCTGCTAAAGAAGCTATCATATATCGACCTCTCGACCCATGACCTCAGGAAGGCCTCGATGCGTCAGATGATCGAACGGATGGACGAGCTATTTTACTATGCCCACGAGCAGGAGAAGTTAGGGGAGTCGTCTGAGCTGGTCGACATCTTGGATGAAGCAGATCGAGTCAGCAGTATTCACGAGGATAACATCTACAACTACTGGATACTCGCAGGAGACTTGCCGACTGACGGTCACTTCGAAAAATGCCCAGAGGAAGGCAACTGTAACTTCCTAGCGTTAACAGTCCAAGCAAGACTAGTTAACTACGTCAGAGAAAAGCTGCGGGCAGACCGGCGGAAGATACAGAAGCGAGGCCGACCTCTCCTAGACTACGCTTTACGTCCTCGGAGGGTAACCATGATCAATATGCCATACTATTCCGATAGGAATGACCCGAGCGTTGACGTGAACATGGTAAAGCTTCTGCTGGACTATGGTGCCAATCCCAACCAGCAAATGCATTTGAATAACGGACACACCGTATGGGCTTTATTCCTACAGTCCATGTGGGAAAAGACGAACGATCCCCACAGCCCCTTGGGCCGATCTAATGGCCAGAAACGAGCGTGGTACGCCGTCTCGGAGCTCCTCATACAGCATGGAGCCGATATTGACTGCAGACTCGGGTCATTTTCGTTTACCGGAAAGTTGACAGCAGCTAGCGTGTTGGAACGTGTCTTTGGTAATGAAAGGGCCGCGAAGCTGATAGATCAAATGAGGGCGACGCAAGCGCAGAACGTGAGGGGCTCGTGGTTTTCAGGATTCCGGTTGCCACAATTTCTTTGGGAAGGCAGCCATCCATGAGTTCGAATCGACGAACACAGGCATTCTACGTACCAGGTAGATACCCCCTATAAGAAGGAAGTCGGTGAAGGGTCATTAACAAAAATGATAATGTGGCCAAGCACGATATCGTCGATCCCAACACGGTATGCAGTAATATCTCTGCCCCAGTATTCGGGTGGAGATTGGGGAGACAGGGAGATTGATAAATCAGATTTTCTTCTTCGTGTCGACGAGATAAATAGATGTAACCTACCAGAGGTACTGGGTATGCAGATAAATATTTATCGAGATACCAACTATTGCCTCTCACCTGTCAGCTTGTCTGCGGCTTGATACGACAAGAACTAGACTTGTAACTGCAAAGCCTGAGCGAGCAATCCGAACCGCCGAGAATGCCGACCGACTTCGAAAAGCAGAGCTACTGGCGCGAGAGATTCGCGTCCGAGGAGTCCTTCGAATGGCTGGCGTCGTCCGAATCCTTCATGTCCATCATGGAGCCCTACCTTTCGGCAGTCTGCCGAGAGCGCCGCCCGCCGAGGATTCTGCACCTAGGATCGGGCACGAGCGACCTGCACAACCACCTGCGCCGGAAGGGCTGCCCAGACGTGACCAACGTCGACTACGAGCCGCTGGCGCTCGAGCGGGGGCGGCGGCTGGAGAAGGGGGCGTTCGGCGACGTGCAGACCAAATACGTCGTCGCGGACGCCACGCAGCTGGGCGGCGGCGACCTGCCGCGGAACGCCGCGTTCGACGTCGTGGTGGACAAGAGCACGGTCGACGCCGTCTCGTGCGGCGGAGCCACGGCCCTCCTGCGCATGGCGGCAGGGGTCAGGAGCCGGCTCGCAGACGGCGGGCTCTGGATCTCGCTCAGCTACTCGGCGACGCGCTTCGCCGCGCCCGAGCTGCCGTTCGACGTCGAGGTCATCGCCGAGATCCCGACGCCCAAGTTCAGGGAGACCGACCCGGACGTCTACTTTTGGTGCTACCTCCTTCGACCCAAACCAAGCGGATCGCACGGCCTCAGTTAGGCGCTCTCAGTCGTTCCCAGTAAGAGGATTGGCGGGCCAAACGATATAGGTCAGGGTACGTATATGTGTTCGCTTACGCACTGTCTGTGCAGAACTTGTTTCTATCATGCATGCGTGCCAGCGTGTCTACATATTTGCGTATCGATTTGGTTATAGCACAGATGAGTAATGGACAGCATGCTGAAATGTTGGATATATCAGGAGACTAGACTGGCCGACTTCGGTAGACTCGTAGATGTACGTAGCAGAAGGAGGCGAGAGGATTACGAGCCAGTGTCGTTCGCAAGAACAAATAGAGCCCGCCTAAGCTGTGCCGCACTGCCGTGTATGGGGAGTCTCTGTATGGGGACTGACCGGGGCCGCAGGGGCTGATGGGTGCACTAAAACGATGGAACCCGGAGCTTTTGCAGGCACCTTGTCTGCCTGTCTCGCCTGTTTTAGCTGCGTCACCCAGACCCCGCTATGCATCCCCATAAGCAGCAACAGGCTGGGGGCTTTCTAGGCGACTTATTGGTGTTTCGCTGGCGATTCACTGGGCTGGACTGGGCTGGACTGGGCTTGGCTTTGGCCTTCTGCCGGGTTGACTCTGGCACAACTGGCGCACAAAACCAGCAGCGATGACCTCATACTGCCGCAGGATCCAACCGTCCAGCGTGCCGGATATCCAACGCATCTCAGGCCTTTTTGTCTGGTGATGCAAGCTGGTCTTGCATGCCCAAGCTCGTATGCTGTATTTCCTGCTGCAATCGTTATGTAGCACTTCTCATAACACCACTTACTTCTCTCCCTAGCCATCTTGGGCATCTCAACTTTGACAGTGGCAAACCCGCATCCGTCTCCCGCCTACTTCGCATGGTGCTTATAGTCCAACAGCTATACTAGCTACTGATGCCATTCCTCTTGAACTGTTCATAGTGTCGACTCTAGCTTCTCCGCCCACCGCTGAACCCCCCGAATATGTCGAGTCAGGCAGAGTTCGAGCAAGATCCTTCGAGAAGAGAATACGGAAAGCCTCACAATGCGAGACACCCCATTCCCACCATCCAAGGCTACAAGCAGCACAGGAGGGAATTAGGGGGACAGATAGAAGATGAAGAGGAGGCACAGCAAGGACCAGAAGACGACTCGAAGCCTAAGCGAGCGTTTCAGTCTGCCAAAGCCGTCATCCAGGGCAAAGACGACCCAAAGTCTCGTCATGATCCATACCCTTCCGCAAATCACAACTATGCCGACCCTTCGCGGTACGTCTCTGACGATCGCGTGGATGATGATGCCCAGCAGTCACGAATAGAGCTTGGACGCGAAGACCAGGAAGAAGAGCAGGATGTGGGCGAACAGCAAGAAGACAAATCGGGGGAAAAGAAGAAGAAGGGACAGGAGAAGTCGGGAACAGAAGCTGTCGCAGGCGCTCTCGACCCGAAAGAGAGGCGCAAGGCGATGAAGAAGGCTAAGCGAAGTGGTGGAGGACGCGAAGTCACAGATCCTGTCACTCACCTTCCAGTTGTAATCCACGACCAGACCAACAAAGACCTCAAGTCAGCGCCCCAGAACGAACCGGAGCCGGGAGTACACCCTCCCACTGCTACAGGACCACAAGGTGCCTCTAAGTCGGAAGAGGAACTATCGTTGGAGGAGCAGAAGCTCCAACGGACGCACAATGGGATGCAGAGACTGTTCCCACCTCCCGACTTTGAGCACACGAAAGAGCAACTAGCTGCCGTCTATCAGAAGGCGGTATTTGCTGGCTTGACCATCAACGCTTCGCTTGCTGCTGTCCTTTTGGTCTGTCCGACGTTTTTGATCGAGCGTAAATGGTCTCTCCTATTTTCGACAACTATATTTGGACTATTAGGGGCCGCGACTGTTGTTGGCATGGGAAAGTGGGTGAATAAAAGGACGAGCGAGGTATTCGAAGACGAGACATGGGACGCTGCGAGGCGAGAGGAGCAGGCTATCCTCAGCAACAACGAAGAACTGCCTGAATCGGTTCAGTGGCTGAACAGCCTGTTCTCAGCTATCTGGCCGCTTGTCAACCCAGATCTCTTCACTTCGCTCGTAGATCAGATTGAGGATGTCATGCAAGCTTCTCTCCCCACGGTCATCAAGATGGTTAGCGTCGACGACATGGGTCAAGGCAGTGAGTCAATGCGCATACTCGGAGTGCGTTGGCTGCCGACCGGCGCGGCTAGCCGGTCCGTTGGCTCTGACGGGAAGCTTCGTAAAGACGACAAAGGCCTCGGGAGCGACCGAACAGATCCGCAGAACCCCCAGGACAGCGCGGGCCACGAGGAAGAGAATGTTGAAGATACCTCAGAGCAAGGCGAGGAGAAGGGTAAAGAATCCAAGCAGGAAGAGCAGGAACAAGCAGCCATACGCGAAGGTATGGAGGCCGAGGAGGGTGACTTCGTGAATATGGAACTTGCGCTCTCCTACCGCAGCCGCTCATCCGGGAAATCCATGAAGGCAAAAGCTAAAAATGCCCATCTCTATCTCAAGTTCTATCTCCCAGGAGGTGTAGCCATTCCCGTGTGGGTCGAGCTCAAGGGCCTCATCCTAACCCTTCGCCTTCGACTGCAACTGACGCCGGATCCGCCCTTTATATCTTTGTGCACATTGACCTTCCTCGGACAGCCCAAGGCTAGTATTTCGTGCACCCCCCTTTCGAAGCGGAGCATCAGCTTGACTGATGTTCCCTTGATATCCTCCTTCGTCAACTCTGCCATCGACGCGGCTCTCGCAGAATACGTGGCCCCCAAGAGCTTGACGCTCAATCTGAAGGACATGCTTGTGGGCGAGGACTTCAAGAAGGACACGACGAGTCTCGGTGTCGTTTGGGTTTTTATCAAGCATGCGCGCGGCTTCAAACAAGGGGACGGTGGAATCGGACCTATCAAAGGCTCGAGTGATTCCTATGTCAGCGTATCTTGGGGCAAATTCGGGAAGCCAGTTGCTTCGACCCGCATCGTTACGGACGATGATACACCTAACTGGCATGAGTGGGCTAGCATCCTGGTCACACCCGAGGAGCTAAATGCGGAAGAGAAACTTCGCCTGCAACTCTGGGACTCGGATAAGTGGTCTGCGGACGACGACCTCGGTCGCGTAGAGATCGACCTAAGGTCTCTGATGAAAAAGCCCAACAGCATGCAGGATCGTGAGGACCGCTTCGTCGGTCAAGATCCTGACGAGACGATGCCGGGGTCGCTAACCTGGTCTGTCGGGTACTTCGCGAAGAAGAGGATCTCGCCAGCGGAGCTTGAGCAACAAACTGTGAACGAAGAAATCAGAACCAAGGAGCAGCTCAAGCAGCACGTGTCCCAGCTATCGGAGCACAAGCTTAGGGAAGCAGGCAAGCCGACCGATGACGAGGAGGTCAAGCAGCAGAAGACCCAAGATTATAGGGAATTGGAAGAAGCCATGATCATCTCCGCACCGCCGTCTACCGACTTCGAATCGGGCATTCTCAGCGTGCAGATCCATAATATCACGGGCTTAGAAGTGCAGAAGCTGCAGAAGGACGACAAGGGCGACGGCGGCGACGACGAAGACGAAGCCGAGCAGCACGATGATATGCCTGACAGCTACTGCACCGTTATCATGAACCACAAGAAGATCTACAGGACGCGTACGAAGCCCAAGAATTCGAAGCCCTTCTTCAATGCTGGCACAGAGCGGTTCGTTCGGAACTGGAAGGACACGGAAATCATCATCAGCGTGCGGGATGCTCGAGAGCGCGAAGACGATCCGTTGATTGGAATCGTGTATCTCCCGCTGGCCAAGGTATTTTCCAAAATGAGCCAAGTGATGGAGAATTATCCTCGTAAGTGCGACTTTTGAGTCCTAGATTTCCTGTTTTTCCCTCCCCCCTCCTCCACCCCTCCACAAACACAATTCAGGAACAGGAATAGTTTGGATCTTGCGGTATCTTTCGTATAATCGGCGATCCTTAACGATAACATGTTTCGATCCTTCACCGAACATATATGGGCGGTTGCTAACCTCATACGTCACAGTGGTTGGTGGCATTGGGTATGGACGAGCCCGTATCAGCATGGTCTGGAGAAGTGTAGAAATCAAATTGCCTCCTAACCTCAAAGGATGGGACTACGGTACGATGGAAATCCGTGGGACCGTCAAGGCAAATTCGTCGCTGCCTAAGTCCTTGACACAGCACAGGATCAAGCTTCGAACCAACTTAGGCTTCGCCAAGATGTATCCTGATAACGGTCGGTGGGTGTCTAAGGGCAAGGATGAGCAAGCGCCTGTGTTCCTAGCTGTGTGCAAGCGATACGCCTCGGCCATGGTGATTGAGTTCCGCGAATCCATCCTCGGGCCAGATAGGACGGTCGCCTTTGCGATCCTCTGGCTTCACGACCTTGCCGACGAAGAGAACACGACGAAGACGTTGAAGGTGTGGAAAGGATCAAAGGATGGCCTGCGCAAAGCCAAGTCGTGCTGCGACTACAACGGCCTGGATGAAAACGACGAACCTCTAGGCGAGGTTGAACTAGAATTGAAATTCTGGCGCGGGCTCTCCGGCTACCATAAGAGTTACGCCTCGCAGGCCAATAACAATAACCTGCGCGACGTCATGGAATGCCTAGATACAATTACCGACGAGAATCTGGACGAGGAAGATGACGAATCAGAAAACGATGACGACACGTCGGGCGACGAGGACTCCGAGGATGAAACTCGGAAGAAGCTTCGCGTCCATACTAACGACGACTCGTCACCCGGTAGTTCGGATGATGAAGATGATGGTGATAGTCCGGGATCATCCGGCTCGAACCTATCTTTGTCTGACTTCAAGAAGGTCAAGAACATCTTCCGCAACCCCGTCGAGGGCACAAGCGAGGTAGCGACGTCGGTGCTGGCGCCGGGACACAACGACCCCGACGACGGAACTCGAGGGGTGCGAGGCGAGCTGCGCGACTACGAGGACCACCACAAGCAGCTGCATCGAAAGCACCGCGGCATCATGCAGTGGCGGGCCGCGCGAGAGGCAAGCCACATCGGCGGTAAGCTGGGCAGGCTCAAGGGTAACATCAGCGGCATCTTCCACCACGACGAAAAAGACCCCGGCGTAGAGACGGAGGTGTGAGGACCGATCCGATCCATTCTCCGAAGTGTTCTCCGATGTGTTCTCCGAAGTACTGCTAGTTGAACACGGTTGAGCAGGGGGGGTTTTTTCCGAAACCTGCCCAAGGCGTGGGGGATACCAGCCTTATTCCGATTTCCTTGTATATACTGCACCCTAACTAACTGACCGGAATGGTATGCATGGCGCGCATTGATCGCATCGAGGGACCGTACCTGGCGTGTAATTATTAATGATGGTTGCTAGGAAGGATGGAGTTGGTGTCGGCGACGACTGGGATGGTTGGTAGGAGTTGGAATAGCCTGTTATGCCTAAGGCTACCTCGATATCCTAGCAATAATCCTACGTACTAAAAGGACGAGCAATTACCGGCGTGCCGCTAACCTAGAAGGAGATGGGAATTCTAGAAGCCTTCTCAAACCGTGTGTAGGATTTAGGGCAGATACTTGACGCAGAAAAGGGGCGAGGGCAGAAGTTGAATGCCTTGTCCGGGACTTGACACGAGTGACTAAGGAACAACTAAGTTAACCAATGCCATATCATGTTAGTGTATGGGGAGTTGAGCTCTTGTTCTGGCCTTGACGTGGCACCATCAGATAAAAAGCATCGCGATGATCGATGACCAAAATAGGAGGTAGATACCTGACACAAACCAACGACAGATGAAATTCCTTTTGACAGCTACCCACCAGTCCGCTAACGACCTAGTGTAGGCAGCTATGTTCCTATTCTATCCTAGGCATTTATCTAGAACATGTCTGCGTGTCAACTGTACCGCCAACTCCAATGTCGCTAGAATGCCTCCATATCGAAAAGGCGCCAGCTGTGTTGGGCGTGAGTTGCGATTGGCTGGTGTTGATGGACGGCGTAACCAATGACCGATGGCCGATATCATAAACAGTCAAGATCGAACAATTGACGAGGGTCGACTTAGACGAAACGGTCAAGGTTGCCAGCGCTTTACTGTGTCTGTATATTCTTCGTCTGACGTGAGATTAACCGACCCCTTTTAGTGGCAGGAGTGGTACCACACTACAGGTTAGCGGGAGTAAAAACAGGTAGCGGGACTCCGGGATCGATTGTGATATTCTTCCTTAGACCTCACCCTTCTGGCACCCTTCTGGCGTCTTTCTGGCCCTCCTTCTGGCCCCCCTTTTAAGGCTGAAGGTCCAGTAAGCGGCGAGCCCTACGGACGGCCCAAGCCTGACAGGCCGGTATTTCAGCCCCCGCTCCTTAACCCCTAAGACCGGAGACGGATCAATTGACCTTCTGTCAGTTCAACTGGCTTTGGTACGGTTGTCAGGCTGCTTCGTCTGAGCACCTAGGCGGTATTCTTGACCGACACAACACATACCGAAGCGTTCCTTTCTCAACATTCTCCTTAGCGGCAGCCTGTACTGCTACCGTTACCGACAGGGTGGATTCGCTGGCCTGCACAACGTGTTTCTATTTATGATTTATGCTCTCCATCATAAAATGTCGGTGCCTAAGGGAGACTAACAATATGAAATGAGATCAACAGTCGCTGACAAACTCCCACCGGTAGCTGAGGAGGACGAGTCGGGGTCAACAGGTCTTTTGTTCATGCAGGTATGCGGCACAGCCTGCCTCGGCGACAGGGGGTTTTGGGAGAAGCGTTCTATGCCAGACAAATCCTACACTGCTACGCTGCCAGACTGCCACTGGACCTCCACTGCTTCCAGCCGCAAATGACGTTTCGGAAGTCCTCATAACAGCGGCTTTTATCCGACGGCGTCGTTCCGCTCTGGATTTCTCCCCCCTGAACATACCCCTCGAGCTCGAGCCCCCTAAACCACCCCTAGGACTACCTGGTAGGGGAATTAGGCAACGCTTTTTCATCCCATCACCACGTGCTATTGTTATTCTCCACGGAACCTAGATAATCCTTCAATGTAACGCTGAGGCCCGCAAATACACCCAAACTAAGCCTTAAGGGATTGGATCTCATCTCACCGCGTCGCACATTTGCGGCAGTAGTAGCGTGGCAGGGTGGTATGGACCGTGGAACCGCGACGACGAGCTTAATGAGTTCCATGCTACCCTCTCGTCTATCGTCTCTTGGGTGTGTGTCGCCACAGGTCGAAGCGCGTCCTAGTCCTGCAGTAGTTGCTTTGGCCTGAGTCGGCTAAGCATGGGCCGATGGCCTTTCGACATCGACGTGCTTGTAACCTTTTCATTTCGTCTTATGCATGGGATGTTTACCCCATCTATATGAAGAACCAACCTTGTATTATCCTTCCCAGGCTCTGCTTGGGTCCCGAACCCCTGTCCTCAGCTCTCCCCGGCCCTATCGGACCTGGTATTGATATACTCGATATCACGACCCAGATCTGCCGTCCATTTATTCATCAAGACTGTCAAATAATTCGACCCGGTTCCCAGAACTTCACATCACTCAGCCGATACCGTTCGGACAGACAATTGTCGATTCCACAAACGCCCAACCTCGCCAACTACTCCAGATTACCCCTCACACCATCATGGACAGACTATCGCCACACGACCCGAGAAACTCGCGGCGGAGCTGCTCGAGTAACCGCAGTATAAAATCTACCTCCGACTCCTCAGATAAAGGCTACTCCAGTGGTCAACGAAGCGACAGATCACGAATAGCGCGGAAGAGGGCGAGCAAGCCCAAGGTTCGAACAGGTAAATGGCCAACCCCTTGAACGAACACGCTATGAAGACAGGACATTTTCTAACAGTAACCAGGATGTATCAGCTGTAAAAGAAGACATGTTAGTCAACGCTTGGAGCCCTCATCTCTTCATCGTCTCACCCTTTCTTCATTCGTCCCCCCTGTTCTTAGGGCAGTAAGCTACGGCCACGAGTCGTAAGATTACTACCTCTATAAAACAATCCCCTCTCACGTCATCCCCGTACGCTACGCTTTGGGTTCGTCAACTTACGCGTCTGCAGGTCAAATGTGACGAAGGAAAGCCGTCGTGCGGAGAATGCGATCGCCTCGGTCTCATATGCGAAGGATACGCCGCACCCAAGACTAAGACGCCAGTCTCACGGGCTGAGCGCTTATTATTACCCAAGCCGAAGCTCGCTTCCCTAGCAGCGGCTCCTTCCGAGCTGACTCCCGAGCCGTCTCGGCCAACAGACTACCATCTTCTGATCCCGCCTGTGCCCAACTTCGGGTTCGAAATGAGCGAGGAAGACAGATGGTACTTTGCCATATACAGGGACCAGCTCGCCTACGAGCTGTCGCCCTACTGCCAGGCCAATTTCTTCACCCGGACGTCGTTGCGGGACAGCATGATCAACAGATGCGTGCACCACTCGATCCTCAGCATAGGCGCGTACGCGCGCGCGCTGATGGACCTGCACAACGAGTACCCGTACGGCAGCGAGGGGTCGGGCATGTGGTGGCCGCAGTCGGTGCTGAACCGGCACCACCAGGCGGCGCTGATGCACCACGCCAAGGCGCTGTCGTACCTGCGGTCCAACATCGGGCAGTACGGCGTGGACGGGCGCGTGACCATGACGGCGACGCTGCTCTTCATCGTCTTCGAGAACATGCAGGGCAACTACCACAGCTCGGGCAACCTGATCCGCCGCGGCATCAAGGGCCTGACCAACATGCGCAACGGCGGCGGCGACCCGGGGTCGATCCTGCGCCGCCGCTGGCACCGCTACCTGACGGCGCCGCCCGACGAGATCGACGAGATGACGGACATGTTCGCGCGGCACAGCGTGGCGTCGGCCTTCATCCCGTTCGCGCACGGCAAGTACGCGTACCACATCCTCTTCACCGAGGACGACGAGGACGACGAGGACGACGCATCGGACTTCGGGGGCCTCCTGATGGGCGGCGGCAGCCCGTTCGCGTTCACGGTGCCGCAGACGCTGGAGCAGGCGGGGCAGATCTGGATCTACCTGATCGTGCAGCTGGCCGACTTCCTGAGCAAGGCGGCGTGGCACAACCTGCACCCCGAGTACGAGTTCGACGACGCGGCCGCCTTCGCCGAGCAGGCCATGTTCCTGACGCTGCTGGGCGACCTGGGCGCCGGGCTCGACGCTCTGCTGTACGCGCCGACGGCCGACTGGCGCGACGGCCAGAGCCTCGAGCTGCTGCGGCTCCAGCACGCCGCCGCCGTCGTCGCCACGTCGTGCTGCCTCGACCCCACCGAGATGATGTATGACGACTACACGCCCCAGTTCGAGGACGTCGTGCGCCGCTGCCGGATCCTCGGCGACTTTTCCTCCTCCTCCTCCTCGTCTTCTTCCACTTCGTCGACGACGACGGCAGCTGCTGCTGCGGGATCGCCCCCCGTCGCCAAGATCGGCTTCACCAACGAGGCCGGCCGGCTCCCGCTCCTGGCCTTCGTCGGCGCCAAGTGCCGCGACGCGCGCGTGCGCGCCGACGCCGTGGGCCTGCTGCGCGGCGGCAGCGGCGAGTACTGGCGCGAGGGCAGCTGGGACAGCGCGAGCCTCGCGGGGGCCGTCGCCGGGCTCGCGAAGCTCGAGGGCCAGACGCTGGAGGAGGGTACAAGCACCGGCAGCAGCACGCCCGACCCGGCGACGGCGCTCTCGGCCTCGTCGGTCCCGGGACACGTGCCGGCCGAGGCGCGGTACGCGTGGTCCAACATGTTCTGGGACTTTGAGAGGCGCCAGATGCACGTCGAGTACACGAAGCTGCTGCCGGACGCGTTTGGCGAGCTGGAGACGGTTAATTGCGTCGTGGATGTGTGAGGCTTGGTGTGTTGGAGGGGGATGGGTACGAGCCCAGGGGATAAGGTTGGCTGAAGCATACGATCATACGGCCTCGGAGTTGGGGTGGGGATTGCATAGCCTGGAATACCGTTTGTCTTGTCTTTTTGTTTATTGATATACCTACTAGGGTCGGCGGAGGAGCGTTTGCCTAGAATACCTCGTTGCAGATAATAATTACTGCTGTTGCTTCACATGTTGAACTACTACATGACTGTATGTGCCCTTCTAGATGCTGATTCTGGGTGACCAATAGAAGGTTGCAAACTGCTTACATCTACCCAACTCCCTCCCTTAACGTCTTACTGTTCCTGATGCCTCTTCACCCGTTACGATCCTCCTTCCTCTTCTCCATCCTCCTCATCAACCTCACCCCCGAGCCCCCTCGCACAATCCCTCTGTATCCTTCTCTCCAGCGCCGCCGCCCACCGGCGCTCCGCCTCCGCCTGCCCCGCCACGTCGTCCTGCAGCGCGTCCGCAGCGTCGCGCCAACCCGTCGCCGCGGTCACCGCCGGCGCCGCGTGCCTCTGTGAGTGGTACTCGCGCGTGCACTCGCCGAGAACACGCCTACGCGGCCGTGGACGTAGAGAAGCAGCTGCTTCCCGTTGGCCTTGGCGGTCGAAGAGGGATGAGCGACGGCCGCTGCCATTAGCGTGTGTCGTCTTCCATGTGCTACGGCTGTTGTAAGGGCCGGCGGTAGCGGTCCGGTGCCATGGACTTGGGGCGGGGAATGTGGACTATGAGTCCTCTTAGTCTTTGCGTGAGAGGAGAGGAGGAGGGAGGAGGGAGGAGGGAGGAGGGAGGAGGGAGGAGGGCCGAATCACCACATGGCTGGGATATGTCCGGTATTGCCGTTGCGGACTCATAAAGAGCCCTTCTCGCCACTTGCTGTGGTCTGCGCCTAGAGCTAGCGATTATTATTAGATTGCCTAAATACAAGCAAGGGTGGAATAGTTGACTTGCTGATATAAGGATTTGCCATGTTTTCCCTCGTCTCTTGTCGCAGCGCTGGGTTCGAGGCGAGTTATTGCTAGGTTCCCTTTACACACTTGCACGTATGGTATGGTCTTTGACTTCGCGTTTAACGCTTGCTACTGGGAATTGTTGAATTAGGTGAGAATAACGACGCTTTGTTTGTTCGTATAGAGGCCGCGATAGGCCTTCAACGGCTCTGATATCTACTAGATAGATAGCAAAGGTCAATCTAGACCTTCCTTTGTGTCGAATTCGTATTCAAATGCAGTTCAAACTTGGGCCCAGAGCCGCAAAAGTTACATCGATACTGCTTTCGGCCAGCTTTGATTCTCGACCGCCAAGCACAAGGACAATGGATTGATGGCAGGAGGAAACCAACACACTCTTTGTTCAAATCTACGAGAACGAGCTTATCAGCCGAAATGAGGTATAATTTACATGTGAAGAAGGATTGAACATTATGTGACTCTCATAGTCATGGGGTGGTGATTGAGGCCAGACAACAGGCCGTTCTTAGATACAGGCCTTACGGGTTATAGGTGTATGATAATATACTTACAAGAAACATGATAGACCATCTTGATACAATAGAATACAAGTTGAAAATGCTTCTACCCGTGATTTAGGTATTGACAGAGAACCCACGCAACATTATTTGAATGGGAAATATTATTAGCACAGAAAAGAAGTGAGAATAAGTACATCGCGATTTTGGCCGTATGGGCAACGATTTGAGTTTAGGTACAGCTTCTCCGTGACGTCTATGCCCTAGCGCACCCGATACGCTATGCACAGGCTTTCTATATCTCTACCCGCAACTCAGAGTAAAAGAATCCTTCTAGACGCGACGACGCGAGATCACCGACCGATCGAGGCCACCTTCTCGGGGCCCTCGCTGCTCTTGGAGGAGCCGGCGCGGCCGGACTGGTAGAGCTCGGCGCCGGTGGGCAGGATGTCGCTGGTGTGGCGCTGCAGCTCGACGTAGTCGTACGCGAACTCGCCCAGCTGGTCCTCGTCCACGCCCAGCTCCTCGTTCTCGGCCGACACCCGCAGGCTCAGGCCCGGGATCAGGTTCATCACGAACAGGATCACGCACGTCAGCACGAACGAGTACGAGAAGCCCGCCACGCAGTCCGCGATCTGGTACCCCAGCTGCACGTAGTTGTGGTTGATCCAGCCGCCGGGGATCGAGGTGAAGCCGTCGAGCGCCGCGATGTAGTCACTGCGTTGTCGATTAGTTAAAAAGTTTTCAAGTGCGAGGTACAGGCGACGGGTTGGGAGAAAAGAACTAGGGAACAAGGACTTACGCCGCGAAGAGACCGGTCAGGAGGTTGCCGATGATACCGCCGATACCGTGGACGGCGAAGATGTCGAGGGCCTCGTCGACGCCCATGATGAACTTGAGCTTGGTGGCGAAGTTGCAGCCGATACTACCAACGATGCCGAAGATGACGGCGGCCCAGGGGGCGACGAAGCCGGAGCCGGGGGTGATGGCGACGAGGCCGGCAATGGCGCCGGAGCAGAAGCCGACGACGGACCACTTCTTCTCGAGGCGGTAGTCGAGCAGGACCCAGGTGATGCCGCCGACGGAGGCGGCGAGGTGGGTGACGATGCAGGCCATGACGGCGCGCAGATTAGCGGCGAGGGCGGAGCCGCCGTTGAACCCGAACCAGCCGACCCAGAGGAAGACGGTGCCGAGGACGATGTGGGTGACGTTGTGCGGGCGGTACGGCAGGCCGGCCGACTTGGCGTAGCCCGTCCGCTTGCCGATCATGACCGAGAAGGCCAGCGCCGCGGCGCCCGACGAGATGTGCACGGGCGTGCCGCCGGCGAAGTCCAGGCCGCCGGCGACAAACGACCAGCCGTTGGCGTTCCAGGTCCAGTACGCGATCGGGTCGTACACGATGGTGGCCCACACGAAGATGAAGACGATGCAGGGCAGCACGCGAGCCCGGTCCACGGCCGCGCCTATCGCGAGGGCGGGTCTGTGTCGCGCGAAAGATTTTGGGTTAGCGACATTGAAACAGTATTCCCGAAGATAGGGGTTGAGAAGTAAGGGGGAGTGGCTTTGACTAGTCATATGACGCGAAGTCTCCAACTCGAGTTGGAGAAGGTCGACAGCGTAAGGGGATTTTGTTGGGGGGCAGAAAAACTCACGTAATGGCGGCGAACATGCCCTGGTAGAGGCAGAAGAGCAGGTCGGGGATCTTGGTGCTGCCGACGGAGGGCTGGGCGAGGGTCTTCATGAGGCCGAAGTTGGACAGGTCGCCGATGAAGCTACTGCCGGTGTGGGAGAAGGTCAGGCTGTAGCCCCAGAAGAACCACTGGAAGTCGACGACGGCGATGGACAGCATCGCCAGCATGATGAGCGACAGCGCCGACTTGCGACGGGCGAGCCCCGAGTAGAAGAAGCCGACGCCGGGGATCATGAGCAGGACGAGGGCGGCGCAGGTCAAGATCCAGGCGAAATCACCGCTCTATACAACTTTTAGCGTCTTTCTTGCTTCTCATCCATTTCTTCATCAGTCTCTCTTGCGCTTAACAACCAACTGCAAGCCTTCAACTGATAAAGATATCCATTCGCGTACCTCGTAGAATTGATTCAAGTCGGCGACACCAGTGGAATAACCGGCGTCCGCACCGTCGGTAGTGCCATTGTATTCGGGGACGTAGAGACTGGCCGACATGTTGGCGTCGTCGCGGGTTGAAGCCGCCGCTGTGTTGGGGCAGAAAAGCAAACGCGGTCCGTATTCCTCTTTATTTTTCTTGATTTCTTGTCCTTTTCCTTTCTTTCTGTCCTCCTCCCTGGATGCGAAGCGATTGACGAGTGCTTCTTATCGAAAAGAGACACCTGCCTCGCGGAACGGGTCGCAGCTTGGATTTTGCTTTTGGCGGAAGAGGGCAAAGTGAGACAAGGCGCAAAGCGAAGGACGGGAAAGAGAGTAATATACGGCCTGCTTTCCAAGGTTATGGGATGGGATGGGTTGTAATGTCCAGGGGGGGTAGTCGCGGGTTGCGGGTTGCCCAGTGCCTAAATACGGCACGGCAACAGGGCAACAGGGCAACAGGGCAACAGGGCAAAATTGAAAGATTGGGGGAAGCTCCCTCGATCGGAAGGAACGAGCTGCGTACAGGTATGTGGTATGTGCATGTATGCATTTATTAACATGTATTCCTTACATGGCACGCAAGTTACTCCGTCTTGTTATCAGCGATTCATGATACAAGTCGGCTTGAGTCACCCTTTGTATTGGCTACATATTTGCTACATGGCACGATAAGGGAAAACGCTACCACTCAGTCCGTCTCGTCGCTTGTACAACGGACACTGTTATTGGGGGAGAGGGCGAGTGAATTATTCCGATACCAAGGCCCTCGTTCTTTGTCCTCGGACCGTAGCTTGTGAGATATCGAGACCCTTGATTTCCATTCTTGAGAGCTAATTTAGAGTGTCCAGAAGGGCCGTCATTTTAGCTCGGGCGCTTGGGTGGAGCTCAGCTGATAAGGATCCGAGGAGGCGGGATTCGTCTGACTGTTTTTCCTGTCTTTCTTGTTTCTCGTTTCCCACCTCGCCAGCTCGCTAACCGGGCCACCTCAGCTGTGGAGGTCTTGGCTGCGTGGGAGGGGAGGGTTACGGCGCTGGGACGTATACTTCATTTGGTTACATGAAACCGAGAAGGATCGCTCAGAGATAACATCCTGGATGGGCATCGCAGGTTTACGGTGCACGTTGGTGCACGCTGCGGATTCCCCAGCCCGATGGTAGCTCGACAGGAGCTTGACGGTATCTTCGAATCAAAGAACGACGGCCTCTCTGCAGGCTGCAGGGTCGAGCTGTAGCAGAAGGGCCTTTTTTACTACGCGGGGCGTTTGTCATGTCTTACAAGTCTCGCAAGCCCATCCCAGCTTCACCTCCAAAAATGGCCGGGGAAGACGGGAAGGCCGCGCTGTATGATAGCATAACTGCAAGCCCAGGGCGCAGGACACGTGTTTCAGTTACAGGGTCAATTTCGGTCGACATTTCCAGATTATATCTGCATCTAGGTCGACCGCATCTCATATAAGTCGTCGATCAAGGACATTTCAGACCTTGTCGAGCGTCATCAGGTTGCAGCGGAGGAAAGGCAGCGCAGGAAAGGTGGTGGGCGACTTTGACGACCTTGATATCAGAGCCATGTTTGGACTTATCGTCAAGAATGTCCACTTGCTTCGTTCAGCAGTCACTTAGGCTCTGCACAGGCGATGAAAGCAAACACGATTATTATAGAAACAAACCCGGCCCGCGAACTAGAACAAGCCGACGCGGACCTAAGCCGGCTGTCGCACACACATACCTGTTAGGCACGTAGTAGGCCTACCTGAGTATGTCCGTCGCAAACCTCGTCCGACATCTGATACTGCTGACATATCCCATGACTGCTATGAGCAAGCCCGTCGCCAGTAGGATTTTGATGCGCAGGTCAAGGAGGCGAGATGTCCATCATTTCTTGGCTCCCACAGGACGTAAAAGAAGAGCCGTTGGAGAATCGCAGAGGCAGACGGGCAGAGAGGCTGGAACGTGGCGCTACTAGAATCTTGTTTTCAGACAAGAGGCTGAATCACAACTTGATTTGCGAGTCATCGTGCTCATATTACGAACTGTACTTGCATCTGTTTCGACACTTGGATTTCTCTCGTCTATTGCGAAGCCAAGTCAGCCGCCAAAACACAACCTACATCAGCAGCTTTAAGAAAATAAGAAAAAAGATTAGCCAAAATGACTAGTGCCATGGGTGGAAGGTCGAAGGAACAGAGCCAAGGTCCGCCAAGCGGAGGGACCTTAGGGCGCCCAGAGATAAGAAAATCACTCTGGCCAATCACGAAACATCACTGTCCTCTATTGGACCCTTGTATCCCATTTCCAGGGTGGCAGCTAATCAAGGGTGCCGCAGAGCCGGAGAGCAGAATGTAATCCGTCCACGGGGTCAGTCCTACCTCGCTGCTTCAACATCTGGTCATGCTCCGTCACCTTGGCGGCGCGCCCTGGCAAGGAGTCTTACCGCGAACAGCAAAGCACTCCGTCTTACCTGTAGACATGTCTTGCGCCGGGAGGCGTTCGTTAACCCAAGTTCAGCTCTCCAATCATTCGGCTGACATGCAGTGTCAATGTTAGCGAGAGACGAGGCGCGCCACGAAGTAGTTCTCGTCTTTCTTAGCCTCAAAATGGCCCAACAGATAAGAATCGCTCGACGTAGAGCGATGTAGAACGCTCCAGGGCCGTAACTATCACGAACTACAGACGCAACAGGAATGGACGTATCGCGGGTTGTCATAGGGATCCATCACACAAGCTAATCGCGTACCCTCTACAGTTTATCGCACCCACCTCTGCCCCTTCAAGAATAGTTTCCCGCGTTCCCCATACAAGCGCCGCCGCGTCGGGATCGGTCTAGCGAAATCGTGTGGAGACGGAGCCGCCACGAATTAACGACCTGTCAGATATCGAGTCACAACGTTGACTTTCAGCCGTACGATATGAGGCGGACAAGCCACGACCTACCGCTTCTATCTTGGTATCGTCGCAAGATATTTGCCCTAAATTTCCGCGTGCCTGAGTTGGCCAACGTTCCACGCGCATTAATTGCATCCACCAAACAAAGCCCCCTTATCTGCTTCGTAGTTCATCTCATTTCACTTCTATAATCTAGACCACCTACTATGGTAAGCTATCCTTCTTAATATCCGGAAAATCATCTATCGTGGCTATTTTACAAGCCTGCTATCCAGATAGCATTGCTCTCTCGCATTACGTTTCATTTTCATCGTACCTGCGCCCTACTGGCCACCTGGCCCGGTAAAGACCTCCGGCTCCTGCAATCATGTTTCTATTTGGGGAGCTTGTCATTTAGAGAGGCCCGAGCACCTTCTATTGCCGGCTAACTTCGGACCATAGATAAGGGACAGCCTCGGCCTGCTCGTAAACCATTGTCGAGGTTGTCAAGGTAAACTACTTCTTGCGCGTTGCAAGTTGTCCGGATAATTTAGTGAACGGCCCCTCTCGAGCAGAGTTCAATAGGACTTCGACGATAAGTAAGCCTCTGTAATGTTATTCTTCTCTCCAAAGTTCGACAGCGAGCCGCTAGGCCTGGTGGATACTGGAGCCTGGTTCCCACTAGCGTTTACTATGAGAGATGTCTTGTCGTTACTTTAGGGCTTTTTGACATCACGGACATTTAAGCCGCATGGATTCATAACATGAGAAGATTGGCCGACGTTTCCGATGTCGAAGCAAGGGAGCCTTCCTTCGCGTGACGGAACAGCGGCCCTACCCGAGGGATGATATGTACCGAACGATGACATACAGGGTATTTGAGAGCAAAGGGATATACGAGCGTAGGGATACAATAAGTCACCGCATGGGATAGGAACCCACCATGTCGTATAATAGCTGCATTCGTGACTCGCTATTGTAGGATACGTATTAGGAGACGCGTACCTGATTTCTCTGTTACCCAAGCTCATATCCTTAATAACGAGATTCAATCTCCGATAAAAAAAAAATCCACTCGGGACTCCATATCCACTTAAGACTTCATGGGACCGCTTTGATCGAACAGTATGATTCACAGTAGAACGTAGCTTTCCAGTCCTAGTAAGCGTCTTAGTCCAAGTCCTACTGTCCGGCAAGGGTGCCATGAAACCCAGGCAGCTGTAGCTAGATAGCTTTAAATACAATGGCTATTAGTAAGAAAGGGGCCCGGATAAACCACCTGTAAGAAATATCTATTGAGTTGACAGACAGCGTAAGTTCTCGTTGCTGTCATCGAGTCTTGACTTCGCTTCAGAAATGGCTGAGGAAGTCCTAGTGACTTGGTATTCCGTCGACATATGCCCTTCGAGGCCACTTTCAGGGCCGTCTTGTGAGATGAGCGGTTAGCGAGCGGGCCCATTTTCAGGACGGGGAGTATCAATGGAATTGTCAGTCACTCACAGATCATGATTGCTACCCACTCGACGACCACAGGAACCCACGTGGCGAGGGCTAGAACCTGCCCAAACGTCCAGTCCGAGTCCTTGTCAGTGCTTGGTGCGAGACGTTGGACGGACTTCCTGTAGAGTGTAAATGTGATCAGGAGGAGCCACATGGCAGCGCAGCAGAGGATCCCGTTTGCGAAGCGGAGAAACGGCTTCAAGCGGGTCCAGCGTGCGTGCAATGTCGTGCCGTGAGACTTCCACATTCGTACGCTGTCTAGCTTCGCGCCCACAAATCGCCGCAGAAGGGGTATACTACTTGAAACATAGTACAACAGCCAGACAAGGTTTATGCCGAGCAGACCGAAGCTAATCTTCCACGAAGTGAAGAGTCGCTGAATGACAGAGTCGTCTGAGCAGGAACGCAGCCATAAGCTCTCCTTCCACCAGCCCTGAATGCCGTCGGTGTCTATCGCGTACGTGCCGGACGCGGGAAATAACTCCTTGAAGAGCCGCCGGTCAAACACTTTGAAGTATTGGACGGCAGCTGCGATGAAAAGTCCAACGACGGCAAGCCAGAGCACTTGGCGGAGGAGTCGCCGGCGTAGCTTATTGGCAACGGTCTGTATCACGAGACAAGGCGTTATGGCGAAGATGGACATGGACAACGCAGCGAGTATGCGGTAGTAGGAATAGTCCTCCTCATCGTTGTGGCCTCGGATGAATGAGGTGTACCGAACCGTCGCGGAGACGAGCATCGTGCCTGAGAAGACCAGTGCCGCGTCGAGGAACGTGTTGGCGGACTCCCCGAAAGCTTCGACGACCCTGTAACGTCTGGGCTGGGCCAAGAGCGAGCCGATGCTGAGGGCGAAGAGATAAACCGTTGCTAAAGCGGCAGCTTCGCATAATTAGTCGCACAAGCCCTGCAGGCAGAAAGGGGGCGGCAACATCGCTTACCAAGATAATAAGAAGCCATCATCTACGTAGCATCAGTAAGCATCACAATGATGTTTCGAGCGGGACACAATATGCCGTAGACAGCAGCAAAGCAAGACGTTGGAACAACGGGGTGGGACGGCACTTACACCTAGGCCAGACACGTCGGGGTCGCCATCTATATCCAGCTTGTCGCATATTTCATGATTGCAGCCGTATATGCCTTGGTTGTAGATTTCACGATAGATATCTATGTATTCAGGATCATCGGGGGCAGTAGTATTTCCCCAGACATCATTCCACCATAAAGACAGCTGATCGAGACTCGGCCTCTCGTCAGACCAGTCGTCCGGGACCATACTGGTTAGGAAGTTGGTTATCTTGCCATAATCACCCCTACGCACTTCTCTCTCCTCTTCATCGAGCGATGCAATGACGAATTGGTCGGCGAGAAAGTCTGTGATGGCGGCGCAGTTGCCAAGATTCAGTATAGAAGGCGGCGGCGGCGTCCACGAGGCGGAGAGGTTCATTGCCATCTCTATTTCTTCTGTAAGCTGAGTGGTAACGGGATATGTGGAGGGACAAACTGAACTAGTTCAAATGCAGTTATGAGACAACGTCGTGGGATGGGGAGCCTCTTGACGAGGACGACTTCCTCTATATACACTACCTATGTAGGCTCTCTATCAACGTCCGGACCCCAAACTAGATTGTGTCATAACGCAGAGCTGCCAACCAATGAGCTTGAAGACTGCCTACCCGTACGAGATTTTGGGGGCCAAGAACCTCTTGGCTCGCAGGGCTGAAAGATGTTCATAATTTTAGAAAAAAAGGTCAACGGGCCTAACGCGAGCCCGATGGAGGTGTACATAATATGACGGAGAATATGATACTCAAGAGGCAGGGGTCTGTCTGTATTATGTCATTATCCTTATGGTAGTATGAGCCCGCGATTACAAATGTCAGCCAGCTTGAACCGCGCCGCTCATTTTCAACCATTTTCAACTCTTGACCGACAATCATTGCCAACGTATTGACAGAAAGGCCTGTCCTCTTCAAAGGCACATTCATAACTACAGGAAATTCGGTACCCTGTTTTGATCTGAAGCTAGATTTTGTTTGCCCAAGGTCGGCGGTCTTGTCGTTCACGAACCCGAGTTGATCAGCCCGACCGAACAAACGTAGCGTCGACCTCACCCATCAGTCATCAGTGTGGAAATTACTGATCGCTTAGCACCTGCTGCAGTGCGCGACCTTCTCTTCGCTAGAAAATAGAACGAGCCAAGCATGCTGAGGTCATTGAGAGTGGGAATGGTCCAGATCCGGGCAGCATATAAGCACTAAGTTGGACCCTTGTCCTCCCACCCTCAGCCTCAACAGCCCAAGTCTCACGTGCTTCGAGAAAGCCAAAACAAACCTCCAGGAGATCGTCTAGCAGCCTCGACACTTCCAAGATTTCCGTTTCTACGTCCCTTAGAAGAATGGGCCGAGTCCCGCGAATGCGCACCAGCGCCACACGAACACCGAACTGGGCAATCTCCCATGGGCAGGCGGCAGATTTACGTGCTCTGAGAGATGGTCCTCAGCCTTCATGATCAAGTTGATCGTCGCGACCTTCCTGCTGGACTATGATACCCCGTCTCTTCCTAGCCACCACATTCGGAGAGTCCTCGGCGCAAAAGACGATACCTGCATACACCCGATCTTCAAGCAGAAACCCCAAGGAGAAGACCCGACTTTTTATTCGGTTGTTGACACAGTTGAATTATACATTGAATGGTGTAGGATGTTATGACTGACAAGACAATCTAATTTCTGCCTTGTGGGCTAGGTGTTATAAGACGTCTTAGCCGTTAGTCTCACACTTCGGTTGACCGATGACGGAGCGACACGCGGAGATATATCCCTACGCGAACGGTTCTGTCTGCTTTTTGCACCAGTCGACAAATTTGGCTGCAACTCCGCTGCCGCCCTCCGATTCCGCTTTCAACGAGTTTTCGACCGCTTTAGGAAGAGGCCCAAATCTCCCCCAAGGGTAGACGTAGGCGCCACTCAGAGCTGGCGTCAGTTCCGGAGTTAGCGCCGCAAAGAGCTCCGTGTACGCTCCATAAATAGCCGGGTATATCATTTTATCCTACACACCCCGAGATCATTATCAGCACGACAGACGACTCGGTGCAGGAACAGGGTTACGTACCACAATCCACGGGATGATGCCCTTCCAGTGCCGCTGCAGTTCCGTGCGCAGGTTGCCCGGGTTGAACGCGGCGTGCACGACTCCCGTCTCCGGTGTCGTCTTGGCAAATTCCCGAGCGAAGAAGGCGTTGGCGACCTTGGTCTGGGCGTAATTGGTCTCCTGACCCTTGTCCCTGGGGCAGCCCTCCTTATCCAAGGCCATCCCGTGGGGTCCGGGCGCAGCAATATGCACGGCAAGCGACCCGGCCCAGGTCACACGCACGCTGGCCGTCGGGGAGGACGCGGCAGTCTTGCTGAGAAGAGGGAGCAGGAGCTGGTAGAGCAGGTAAGGTCCCAGGCAGTTGGTGCCGACCTGGAGATCATTTCCATGCGAGTCCTTGGTACCCTTGGGAGGGAACATAACCTTCAAGACGGACCCTTCGTTAGACCGGTGAACAGAATGTGCGGGGGGACGCATCGCATCGTGCCGAAAATCGACCTCCGCAGTCAAGGATCAGGGAGGGGCAACGTACACCGGCATTGTTAACTAGGACGTCGAGGCGCTGCTCTTTAGCGGTGAAAGATTCGACGGCAGGCTTGACGGTGGAAAGGTCCGACAGGTCAACACTCAGAAACTCGAGGCGGCCGCTGCTCGAGGGAGACGCGTCCTTGATATTCGATATCGCCTTCTCGGCCTTGGATGCGGAGCGGCCCGCGACATAGACTATCGCGTTGTGGGCGTAGAGGATCTTGCACAGCTCAAAACCCACGCCTGCATAACCGCCGGTAACGAGGAAGACCCGTCCGGTCTGGTCGGGACAATTCTTCTCGGTGAGAGAAGGGGCCCGAATGAAGAAGGACTGGCTCACTGCGTTGCCCATGATGTAGGTAAGTCAGAGTATTTCGCCGCTGTCTTTACAGAAGACGCTCGGTTCTCAATTGGAAGGTTAGATGAAACGGCGTCTGGAGCTCGGCAGTATAGGCCCCTTTATGCTCTGAACCGGTGCGCATTTTTTCGGACGGGCTGCAGTATTTCGTCAATACAGGGGTCCAAGTTGGAGTCAGGGGTTAAAGCCGGGTTCAAGCATGGTCGATGGATACCTCTGGCGGCATGATATCATCGGCGTTCTACTGGCAATAGCGTGGGCCTTCGGTCAATTGAATTGCTGCTTCCTCGCCTACCGAGTGCCGTTGGAACAGGAGTCGTTTAATTAGAGAGCGTTGCTGACACCCGTTCCTTCATTAGATAATCCTATAAACCGTCGCGCTGTGCCACACGCGACCGATGTGTCGGGTTACACATCACCAGAATTGCGTGCAGGAATGCGGAGTTTACGGCTTCCCATTTCTGCATGGACGACTTTTTTTTTTTTAACCGAAAGCCCGACCAGCCGACATCGTCACGGCTAGGCTGTTGGAGATCACTGCGAAACCCGCCTTCTTCTCTCGGGGACCCGACCCGTTCCAATCCCGTCGTTGCAAATCCGTTGACCAGCTGCCTGATTAGGGTACATGTACGCCGAAGCCGTCCTAGAACGGAACGACATAGTCTGCATCCAAGACGCATTACGCTATGCTTCGCTGTCCACCTAGCCCAGGGCTAGGAAGCTTACGAAATGACTCGTCGCCATCCTAGTCTCGTCGCTACACATGCTTCGGCGCGATTCATGTACCCCAACGTCTGGAATTTTGGCTATACCTAAAACAGTTCATCTGCGGTCCCCTCTCAGAGAGCTCTCGACTACGTAGTTGGTGTCTATAAAGGCAAGTCTTGCTGCTGATGTGACATGCACCCCGGTAGCAGCAACGGCATTATTCTTTCACCAGGCCCTTCTGCTGGTACTCGAGCGGCACGAGCAGATCGCAAGCATGGGAGAACATCGGGTCCTTGTAGAGGTCCTTATAGAAAAACTGCTTCGAGCCGGGAAATACGAATTTCTGCTGATTGTTGATGCGCGTCTCGAGGATACTCCCGATATGTCGTCCGTAACCACGTTGCACGGCTCTTCCGCCAACCTGTCTGCCAGTTCCGTGCTGCTGGGTTCCGACGCCCATTTTCGCCACCCCGGGGTCGTTGCGTCGTCCGAGTCTTGGCGCCGGCAGTCGGACACTCCGCTCTAAAGATTTCTCTACTTCGATCACATAAGCGACCGTCATGCAAGCAATCTCAGTATATGCTAAGGTCGATTGGGTCCGATTGCCGTATTCACGTGTGAGATCTATCGTTACTACAATCTCATTCGTTCGTAGCTTCGGATCTGTCGTTGCTTCGTAGGTGGGTTCCAATACCTGGCCGTAGTTTCCAGACAAGAATGAGTATGGGCTCTCGTGCATCTTGCTCTTTCAATCACCGAAGCACTCTTCCTATCCTTTGACAGAGCCCACTTGATGGTTTTTTACAGCCTCGTCCCGGCTGTTGTCAGTCTACCACCAGTCTTTGTTCCCGTCGACATCCCCTTGTCTCGAAATCAGCTGTAGAGTGCATTCGCAGTATCGATTGTGTTGCCATGGTAGTTTCTGAAGGCTGACCTAGGATCAAAATCCATAATACTATTTCTTAGCACCTATCATTGACAACAGAACGCTCTTGCCCATTTCATGCCATTGTGAATCTCTGTGTACCTGGGCAGTGGGAGAGAATAAACCCCTCGCCTAATGCAGGGCGCAGCACGAATTTTCTCATATCCTGTTGATGCCTCCACCAAGCCTGACCAACACGCCATCTAAGAGCCGCATGTCAACACTCTGCACCTTCGCCAGGACCTATGACTAGATGAGAACTCGAGCTGGAATCTATACGATCACAGTGGTTTGCACTTCGGAGTAGGTACCTATTCTAAAGTCCAATACCGATAAAGAGTCGTGGTCTATTTTCCAGGGAACGACGTTTGGAAACAGAGTCACCTAGGTGTTTGAAGCTATCAGCCTACTAAATAGAAAAGGAACAAATAAACTATAGGTTTAACTGGACATCAACCAGTAAAAGGCGGTGCGAGATATTTTAGGGTGCATCTATTCTCTCAATGTGACGATGCATCACACTTAACGGCCCCCACCATACGTTGTCGTCTTATTTAGACCTTAGACTATTAAGGCATAGAGTACATCCTTCATGAACTTGCTGATTGGGCTATGACTGCCGACGTGGAGGGCCCTCATCAGCCCCTTGTCGCTTATCTTCTTTCGCATTAAATGCCTCCCTACCTCACCATCAGCCAGATTCGGCTGCGGTTTCCTCTGCCATGCCCTCGAGCAAAATGCCGACATATCTGTACGAGCCACTTGGAACCAAAAATACCATCCGTCTCCTTCGCGTGCATAGGGACGCCGATGGCTCGATTATTGGGGAACTGAAGCCGTTCTCGCTGGACGCACCTAATAAACCTCAATACAGGCCCATTTCCTACGTCTGGGGCGCGGATCATGAGAGCCGGCGGACCATCACCCTGAACGGCCATAAGTACGGCACGCTGCGTACCGTGTATCCGATACTAGAGCTCCTCTGCGATGGGCCTGAATTCCGGAAATCACGGCCATGGATCTGGATCGACTATATCTGTATAAACCAAGCGGACCTCGCCGAGCGGGCGATGCAGGTTGCGCTGATGGTTCGCATCTACGGAGAATCGTACGGGGCGACCATCTGGTTAGGCGAGGGGACGCCGACTTCGGACCGGGGCATGGACATGATGAGGCTGGTAGCGGAGGGTGAGATGGACGAGAAGAAGAAGCACGATCCCAAAGTACACGATTTCGATGCTTGGAGGGACTATGAAAAGGTTGCTCTCAATCCCTGGTTCCGACGCGGCTGGACACTGCAAGAAAGCATCACTGGCCCCGACGACGACAACTGTGTGTACTATTTTGGCAACAAGAGGTTGACTAGATGGGAAGTCATCTGCGCCGCCCACGGTACCAGATATCGGTTACCCCCAGGGGCACCTGTTGATATAGAAAACTGGTCGCCGCTTTGGAATCGCAGACGGATTTATCATTGGTACCGAGGTCAGAATCCGGGCTACTGGGTCAGCCTGCTGGCCCTGATGGCATATAATAGCCAGACTCAGGTTACTGATGCCAGAGACCACATCTACTCCCTGCTTGGTGTAGTTAAGAGCCGGGACCGCGAGATCGTAGGCCTTCCGAGATATGACTTGGACGTAGAGACGGTCTACACAAAGCTCGTGAGGGACTGGGTGCGAGGTCATCAGAGCCTGGATATCATCTGCTTCGCGCACATGTGTTATAGACAGCAGGGGGATTCAGAATCGACTTTGCCGTCCTGGGTCCCAGACTGGCGCAACCGAGATGTTAAGAGCGCTACTCACATTCCTCTGCTGGTCAGCCAGAGCGGGAAGCAGCACATTAGTAATTTTCGCCCTGTAGGGGAATCGAGCTTCCGGGGAGCGGCCCTATATGATGCATCTGGAGATAGGAACCCCGCGGTTGAATTCCCAAGCGACGGTCGGAGACTCATATGCAAAGGCATCATCATTGATGTATTGGACGGTATCGCGGGCACGATCGATGCGTCGCAGTCTGCTTCCAACAGGATTTTGGAACCCTTAGTTCAGTCCACATCTCCTGTTAACTCTGTCGACGTTTCTCATCTACTAGTCTCATCCGCAAGTACCGCAACCGACTCCAACATAGAAGAGAAGGCAACTATTGTTGGGAGGCAGATAGTGGCCACTCTTGCGCACGGACGAGGAGATGAGTTCTTGAAGCGGCCGGTACCATCGACACGTTTCTTATCCGAGTTCCAAGATATTGCTATGAAGGATAGCAATGGTGTGACTGACCATGGAACGAAGGACTTCCTCGCATGGTATAAACTCAACAAGCCCTTCCTCATCTGTGGTCTTACTCTCGAGGACGCCTGCAACTATGCACAGCCTGGTGACGAGGCGGCAATACGCCAAGAGCGTGAGCACGAGCCCGAAGGGAATAATAGTTTCGTTGAAAGGTTCAGTCATTCTACCAGCACGAGTGACCTTTCCAGACGGCTCTTCACTACTGAGCAGGGCTACGTTGGCACGGCTCCGCAACGAGCACGGAAGGGAGATAAGGTGTGTGTGCTTTTCGGATGCAGCGTAGCTGTCATCCTGCGTTGTGATCCGGCTGTCGCAGACTCGTATGAGTTCGTCGGCGAGGCGTACTTGGAGGGTTTCATGAATGGCGAAGCATTGAACATGGGCAAGTCGGAAAGCACGTTTGTCCTCATCTGAGCTGCGATGAACGGCGATTATTATAGATGGCTAGAGAGACACGAGTTCGATTCACGGTTTAGCTCCTAGGTCTGGATCCGATGAGTCCGTCATAAGAGAACAATTTTTCAGGATACATCAGGGCCTCGGGGCCAGCCGTGGACGCACGATATGAACAACACAAGATGATACTGTGAGTATTATGAATATTTCATCATCTGTTAATCATGAAGAATTTTAGATATTTTCTTAACCCTTGGTCACTCACCATGCAACGCCTTCGCAGAGTTAGACACGAACTTATTGAGACTCACTTTTATCACAGTTTCTATGACTGTCATATAGTCAGCTACTAGCACTTGTTGAAAGAGTAGCATTAAGATATCTTCTGAAGTAAGTACATATAGGTAGTTAAAAATTAAGTTCGTGACTTTGGGGACATTTTCTTGTTACTCCACGTCGAGACTGTACTATTCATATCCCATACAATGAATATCATGATGAACGGTAGGATCAGCCCCATCAACGTATCCACAAACCAATTGTCCCGCAGTGAGTTGCCCATAGCGCTCCATCGCATCAGGTCGCCTATAAACGACGTCGTGATAAAGAATTGGCCTTTCTCAATGCCGGCAATGGATAAGCGGGCGACGGTATCCGGGTCCTGGGGCTTGTCGGCGCCCTCGAGTTGGACCGTGACTTCCGGCTTAGTCTCGTTCTCGCGGTCGTAGCCGGCTGTAGTGATGGAGTTGGGCATGAGAAAGTGCACCTCGATGGGAATGTCCGGGTACAAGCGGACCTCCATAGCGAGAGCGTCGGCAAGGGCGCGGAGAGCAAATTTGGAGGGGGCGTAGGTTCCGTGGCCAGCCAAGGAAAAAACAGAGAGGACGGAACCGGTCAAGATGATGTGCTTGGCAGCGGGGCGAGATCCTCGCGCCGAGGCTTGCTTCTGTTCCTGTTGCTGGCCGGGGAGGAGCCAGGCACGCATGATGGCTCGAGACATCTCGGCCGTGCCGAAATAGTTGACGTCCACTGTCGCGTGTATTTCGTAAGTAAACCAACTTCGTATCTACTGCACTAGGAGCTGTCACAGCTTACTGTTATATCGAGCAGCTTCCATGGATTTGTCATCCGTCCATAGCATGGGCGTGGAAAGGCCAGCTAGACACCATACAATCTCGGGCGGCTGTCCGTTGTTCCAGGCTGTCGCACTGGAAACCACATCTTCCGCGTAGTTGGGCTTCGATACGTCGGCCGCAATGATATGGAAGCGTTGCGTTTCGGGAGACTTAGCTGCGGCCTTGATACTTTTAAGAGCCTCTCCGAGCTTTACCAGGCTCCTTGAGACAATAATGATATTGGCTCCCTTGGCCGAAAAGATGCGGGCTGCGCTGAGGCCGGTACCTTCAGAGCCACCGGTTAGGAGAATGGTCTAGGAAGTCGAGGTCAGCTACTGTTTATTCTCTTCTTAAATTTGTGTTGGCAGCTGTCCCTTACCCGACCCTCGACGGGCATGTGGTTGCGATTGAACCAGCCCACCATGTCGGAACACAGAATGAAGCACGAATTCTTCGTGAGTGTCGAGAACTTCCCTGGAGATCTTAGGGTCAAAGTAAATGGTGAGCTATGATGGAACAAAACATTTATGTCACAAGTTCAAAAATGGGCAAAGAGAAGGGTGCAAGAAGCGAGAGAGGCCTGTTAAAATTGTCAAATTACCCATGGTCACAGCTTCATCTCGTACGACTAGGTATAACAACTCGTCTTGGTTAGCTGACTAATCTGGTACCCACCTAGAAGGTACCTAGAGGTACCTACCTGGGCAATTTTATATATACGAGCTAACTTGGAGGAGTACACGTAGTCACTCCTTACGAAGAGGAGAGCTTCCCATCTTCATCATAGAATCACAGAATCAAAATACGCTGCCGTTTAATGCCTTGTCTTCCATTTTTCCTTTCTCTTTAGTGAAGTATATCTGTCTTTTCTTGCTTTCTTTCTTCTGTCTTCCCTTACCACGATATACGCCAGGCAATTTACCCTACTTGAGTCCCCTCCGGTGACAACGAATAAAAAGATGTCTAAGGCGCATATGTATGCTGCAGCAGTATACCTTCATGGCGGTTGACTGCATGGCCCCCAAGCCAGCCTTACCTGTTTGTTATCTTTGGCTTAGAGCCACAACCGACAACGCAGAAGAGATGTCTCGGAAGAGGCACCGCTACCGCGCCCGTATTGGTACTGGTACTGGGCGAGGCCCAGCATTGCTTTCCTGTTTCTACCTTTACGCTGGAGCTCGAGTACGCCTTCTTTATTTCCAAAACCAGTTGCAAGATCAGCAACATCTTCTTTAAGGAAATTCATCAAAAATGGGCTTCAACTCGACGAATATCCCACCAGAGGTTTTGGCGACGCTGCCTGCCGAGTTGCAAGCACAGGCACCGTTGTATGACCAAACAGCGCAACCCAAAATTCGCGCAATACTGGCAGTGTGCACAATTATCGCCTACGTTGCGCTGGCATTACGACTATACGCTAGACGAATCACAAAGCAGCAGTTCGGCTTAGATGACCTCTTCACAGGTTTAGCGGTGGTACGCATATGTATACACCCGCCAGGGCTTAGGTTCTGTTCTCTCTAATATTCTTGTATCAGTTCTTTACAACCGTCAGCGTCGGTTTGTTGGCCTATCTCACGGACTTGGGGCTGGGCCGACATGAGATCGTCATATTTCTCGAGCACATACAAGACTTTGACGCTCCGAATACAACGCTCATTGTTTCGAGTGCTATGTACCTCCCGGTAATCTTCTGCACCAAATCTTCTGCACCAAGGCTTCTGCACCAAGGCCTCTGCCCTCTTCCTGTATCGCCGCGTCTTCCCAGACAGACGCCTCCGCATAGTCGGCTACATCATTCTAACCTTCGCTGCCCTCTATGCCCTCACAGTGATGCTGGTACTCACCATTTCCTGCCTGCCGCTAATCCCCCCGACGGCTGAAGAGCCAATAGCCAGGCTCAAATGTGCCGATAGCTACCTCGGTAATAATATCCTGCTAGCAATTCTCATTACAAACGTTGTCTTGGACGCCATCATCCTGTGTCTTCCGCTTCCGCTTATTTGGCGTCTACAGACAACCCTACAGAGGAAGCTACAACTCACTCTCGTCTTCACTCTCGGTTCATTCATTTTTGTCATCTCTATCCTCCGTGTTGTTGCGATCAAGAGGCTGAATCAATCAGCTATAGATGATAATTGGGACTCTACTTATGTACTACTTTGGTCAATTGCTGAGTCTGCTGTGGTAAGTTCTCAAGCAGTAAAAAATTCGGTCGAAGTGTGTATTGACACGAAGCTCGAAAAGGCCACCGTTACAGTCTCCCTCCCCGTAATGCAACCCGTCCTGCGTCGGGTCATCTACCGACAAGATGGGAGCTCTCGCATCAAGCTGACTGCCAAGACTGGCAACCACATTCAACATCGGAACGGCGATGGCGCTGGACCTATTGCCCTCCTGACATTCGGACGGAGCGGGATGAAGGGCCCAAGTGGCCGCAGACCACGAGGATTGGATGTGACCACTGTGGCGACGGTCACCGCTGTGGACGGCAGCTTTGATGCTAGTGTAACAAGATTGGTGGCAGAGGACCAGGCCAGTCGCAATACAGAACAGGCGATGCCTTGGGACGGTCACCAGAAAAGCAATGTGCAGAGTGTGTCGAATTTCAAGCTGAATGCAGGGGTATGATAAACTCCCGGCTCCGCGTACCCCTGAGCCTGTAGAGTCAAAATTTCAGGCCTCTCTTAAGTCCGACAGCCCTCGCTGGCAAACCCCGTTAGGGCAAGTAAACAATCCCCGCGTACGGCACAGGCGGCGCGAACGCAAGGCCACCGGGCAATCAAAGGGATGATCTGGAGTAATTAATAACTAGAAATAGCTAAATCAGAAGGATTAACTGATTTTCTACATGGAAATACCATCCTGTATCGGGCAACCAAGCACCGCTCCTCCGGGTATCTGAGAAAGAAAAGGAGGCACCCGAAGCCACCTATCTATCTTAGGTGGGTAGCTAAGTCATCTTACTCTTATTGATTAATCTCAGCAATTTCTCGCGAGCACCATGGCAAGACATCTTTCAACACTGCTGGGCGATCTTCAATCTCAAGTCGGCCCCAGTCTCGAGGTATTAACTCAAAAGGAAGACAACCGTTTCCAGGAATTCGCCAAACGATGGACAGATATCGGAAGGGAGATACCTGCAGCCATCGTTCTTCCAGAGTCAGAGGAACAGATCCAAGAGACGGTAAAGTCCGCCCTTCTCAAGTATTCAGAGACTACCGAGACTCTGACTTTATGTACGTAGGTACGCTGGGCCCTTCGTTCCTCTGTGCCGTTTGTCACTCGAAGCGGGGGGCATAGCGAATGGTCTACGATTGGCGACGATGGCGTGATCATCGACCTAAGCAAGTTCAAGGGCGTCGATGTCAACGTCAGCAACAAGAAGGCTACCCTGAGAGGCAGTATTCTGTCAAAGCAGGTGGCCGTAGCTCTAGCAGATGCGGGGTTCTTTACTGGTAAGGGAATTGGCACCAGCTAGCTGTCCAGGCATCTATACGGGACTTATCTGACGAGCCGCCCAGCACTCGGAAACGGCAATACCGTGGGCGCAATCCCGTACTTCTTAGGAGGCGGGTCCTCGATTACCAACTCCGTTACCGGCTACGGGTCGGACCAGATCCTCTCGGCCCGCATGGTCGACGCCAAGGGGGACCTCATCGAGGTCACCGAGGAGACGGAGCCGGAGCTGCTGTGGGCCATCCGCGGGGCGGGCCAGTTCTTCGGGCTGGTGACGGAGCTCTGCGTGCGGATGCACCCGCTGAGCGCGCTGGGCAACGACCAGGGCGCCATCTGGACCGGCAGCTTCGTCTTCCCTCTCGAGCGAGCCGCGGACGTGGCCCAGGCCATGAAGCTGCTGATGGACGACGACAAGTATGTGACGTCCGGCCTCATGATGACCATGGCGCCGCCGCCCGCGCGCAAGCCAAGCCTCGTCATCTCGGCGCGGTTCGTGGGGAATCTCGACGACGCCGAGGCCGCGTACAAGCCCCTGTACGACATAAACCCAATCGTGACCAGTGGCGGCCCAACACCTATCCAGAATACCAGTGACGCGCGGGAGGCGCTTGGCGCCAAGGGGGGTTTCAAAAAGTTCGGCGTCGTCGGTCTGAAGCGCTTCGACATTGATAGGTTCCTCGAGGTCGTCGAGGTTTGGAAGACGCTAGTCAGGGAGTGTCCCGACGCCATCAACACGGCTTTCAACTTCCAGTGGGACTCGCGACCGCCGAAGCAGCCGAATTTTGAATCGGCGATGTCTCTGCATGACACTAGATACTGGCAGTAAGCCCCTGGCGTGTTCCCTCTATTCTCGATTAGATCTGAATATACAATGTATGCTGACTACAAAATGCAAATAGGAACAACCTGATCTGGCACACGGACCCGGCGACTCAACAGAGAGTCGACGAGCTGAACGACAAGTCCATTGAGATTATGCGAGGACCGGACCGCGCCGAGTACGCCGACTTCCAGAACGGCACCCGCACGGGGCCGATCGAGCTGCGATTTAGGGGCGAGGGCAAGGTAGAGAAGCTGAAGATGCTGAAGAGAAAATGGGACCCGCAAGGCGTGTTCACGACGCAGTTGCTTGATTAAGAGAGTTGTATATGTTATGATTGCTGCTTCGAGTCTGTCGGCTAGCTATTTCCTAGGAAAACCTAGGTTGTCTATTTAAGAGGTGAGTTGAACTGTTATATGAAGTCATTCAGAGCAGGCGGCATACCTTAGTGGCTAAAATATTTCATTATATTGCCCGAGGTTTAGGAGGGGTCTTGTGCAGCTGTAAAAGAGTGTCCTGATTAAGAGAGTGGACGTTGCACCTTTTTGGGCTCGTCCGCATTTGGATTCAGCAGGCCCCCTTTGCCCTCCTTTGTGATTGGCTACATGATCTTACATACTGCCTCTTGACCTAAACCTCGGGCTACTGTGTCCCTCAGATGTGGAGCCTCTTGTATAAAGAACCTTGAGTGACTAGACCGGCGCTCGATGTTCCAAAGGCGGACGTCGATGGAAATTTAGACCTGTGAAATAGGGGGATAGCCCCTGATTCTGGTATCACTCGATTAAGCGGTATATGCATATAATGCAGTTATAGGTTATACAAAGACAAGCCACTAACCTTGAAAAGCACCCAACTTTCCATGATTATTTAGTAGGTAGTTTATGTCTTCTCTCTTGCGTACATAACCTAATCCTGCCCTATATCACTTTCTCAAGTGCAGCGATCCAGCCTCGGTAGACAAGTTTCGCCTTGCGGAACTCGCTTCATTCAGCTGGGCTCCCGCGTGTTGAATTATGGGAAAACGTAAGCCATGTTTTCAACACTTCCTCATGCATTTATATGTTGTCTCCATTTGTGCTTCGAATCGAGCTAGGCCTAAATAGCAAACTGCAGTTATTTAGCTGGCTACCTTAGGTACCTAGGTACCTAGGTAGGTATTTATTTCGTGCATAATGAAATCGCCACCATATGAGTTACCCACAATACAGAGATCGATCTTGCAATGAAGACAATACCTAGTCTTAGATTGATAGCTAAGGAATTGAAGGAGTGACTGGATACATAGGAAATTCTGTGGTTTATATAGAATGTCCTTGCTCATAGTGTCTGAGAATATCTCTGCTGGCCTCTATCAGGTACTCAAGAGATATTCTCCTGTTGTCTCTGGTCTTGACAGAGACATTTAGTCGTGACCGACCGCTTTTAATCACGCCAAGGAAAAGACCTGGGCGAAAACAGACGCCACAGACAGAGAGCAAGAAGATCCGCTGTTGACTTAAGCGAGTACCATCTGGCTCTATGGCTTAGTAGGCTTCTCCAGGCGTCGGTCGAACCACCTCTTTGCTGCTAAAGCAGCAATGACCTGGTCCAGCATAATCCTCCTCGGGCTCTATAGCACCCCACTGAAGTGGCATTGAATATGCATTGTCGTTTTCGTCGGCTCTGGGATGGCATGCTGCACTTATGGCAGCACTACTGCCAAGGACAAGCGTCATGCCACCCGTGTATTTTCTGAAGACGGCATTAAACAAAAGGAATAGGACCGCCACCGTTTCCACAATAAAACTGATAAATATAGCGTAGAGTGAATAACCGCAGGTATCAAGTGATATAGAAATGCATTCGGATCCATCAGGACTATAGCCCCGAAGTTCGACGAAAAAAAAGCTTTGCGAAATCAGCCAGTGTAAGACGCTGATCAAAATCAAGAGCGGTATGCCATAGCGAAAAGGTACTTGCAACCAGTACGTAGATCTCTGACCCTTAGATGGATAGCTGACTCTTAAGCTTTTGCGGGCGTGTGCGAAATTACTCCATTCGAGACCCATTAGCATAGAGGTGACATTGGATTTATAGCTGATATAGATGTAGGTGATGAGTAGTTGCGGAGTATTAGCTAGAATAATCGCTTCAATGACTGCTGAACGAGTCCCGGCATACTCATATCTGAGTCGTATAATCTGACGCATGTCGAGGGCCCCAAAGTCGACGGAGAAAATATCAGTGAAACTGTACTTATTTTCCATTCCTATAAAAAGAAGTACAACGGAGGCCGTGAGAGCCGTAAGACACCTAAGCATAACAAGTAAGTAGTTAAGCTAGGTAATAAAAGGAAACGCGTGCTACTTACAAGGTAATGCATATAAACCACTGCAATGTGCTTACAGCTTTACCCCATATTTTGGGCCTATTATTCCATATTGTAATATTTACCCACATTGAGCTCTTTTTGAAATGCGTAGGTCTACCCAGGCATGTCCCTGATGTAGATGGATCGGGATGCCGAATGAATGACTCGATAGCATCGCCAATGACGACTAGAGGCTTGTCCGTGAGCTCCAGGAGAATCCATACCATGCTCAGAAACTTTAGAAAGTTTAGAGCAAGGACTGTGTACAAGATCTCGAGGCTGGTTTCCACGGAACACCTTTCTTCCAGCTTTTGACTGTAACAGTATTCCACCATTGTATTGTCGTATACGAAAGAATCTCCGATGGCAAGATTCGAGACAGACATGATAAATCCTCCGTCAGGCTGTATGACAGGTGGACACAGATCCGATTTACCTTCCGGGCAAAGCCAACCTAGTACTGACACAGAACGTTCAACATATGGTCGCCATGTTTGAACGACCGAGCTATTCGGGTTGATATCTCCAACAGTACGGTTACTGTCTAGCGTTCGTGCATCGTCTTGCGTCACGAAAAGTAAATGGCCATTCGACCGCACAAAGTTGGTATGATAAGTTTCGACACACTCGGAGCCTGAGAGTTTAGTTAGGTTGACCGCGTTTTCTTGTACGGCCCTGAGCCAGCTTCGCTAGGAAGAATCGTTATATGTTGTTCCTTTCAGATTCCAAGGGCTGCCACTGAAGAAGGATTTTGTGACCAGTGCAGCATCATACGTGTAGAAAGAAGTCGTTCCGAAGACGGCCTAGTTGAAACTAATAGGATGTTTTAGTTAGGACATTGTCTCAGATTCATCGACTTACATTAGATGAAGGGGAACTGAACTCAGTCCCAGGAGGCACCACATAATCCTTCTCACCCAACTTAGTTTTGGTAGGTTGGTAAAATCGTTGAGTCCGATTGTGGCTGTTTTCTTCTGAGAATGCAGTCGATCGATGTCCTTCCTAGTAGGAGAAGCCAACACATGCATGCAGTAATTGCTGGCGCCGAGAAGTAAAGTACTCAACACATTGATCGCTAAATGAGCCCCAAGAGTAATCTTGTTCGTTTTGGCGCAATCGCCTTGGTACAGTATTCCGCTGCCCGAGATGGACTTAGGGCTTAGGCTTGACCAGATGATAAATGCGGTATCAATAATGAGGACAAATATTGCAGCGAGGATGCAGAGAGAAACGCCGCCACGCCAGCCAACAAAATATGAGGGACGTGACAAGCAGTTCATCACCGAGGGACGCGAAGATGGACGTGGTAACAAAGTTACATTGTCTTGGTTTGTTGACTGGCGAAGGGTGGTCATATTGGCGCAGTGCTGCGTTTTCAATTGAGCTGGTATGTCTCTGAGATAGGGGGATCCTGATGCTATATAAATTGGAATAGAGTAGAGAAATAGGAAAAGCTTGCATGCGCCCAGACCAGGAAATATATGGTTCATCATAGTATAGTTTGGGAAGAGTCGTGTGGTATCACAACTGGGCAGTGCTTTTGGACCTCGAAGCCACCAGGTGGCAGAGGCTCTTGGCATACAGCTTATTCGCTTGTTGCCTAAAGACAAAGTTTCACCTAAGCTGATCAGCAAGGAATTATATGTTAATACATCGAAGCATCGTTGTTCACCTTTTTACTGCCAATAGTGCCGGTCAAAAGACTCAATATCTAAGGGCATGCGTGTCTATCATACTGCAAGTCAATGCCCGTGGCCGACCTCAAACTTGTTAATTTACTATTCCCAGCTAAAGAGTTCCTGGCGAAGAGTCATCGTCCCCTTTCCAAGCTCTCGACATGAGCTCTTTGACTGAAGATATTCCGAAGATATTCCTCAGCGTGAGCATACCCATGGAGAGGCTTGGTCGTTTGATAAGCAAGTGTCACTGGCTATTTTTGGGACAATTTCTATGTAGCACAGCTATAAGACATCAGGAATCAAGTTTCATGGGGTGAGCCACCCAATCTATTGTGGTATACAGGCGTCCAATTGCAATCACTCAGCTCAGGCGCGGTGGCGGAAGGATCAATCATTGGCCCCACGATTTTCATAGATAGATTATCAGGGGAAGAACACAATTTGCATCCGCAAGGCTGCGGTCGAGTTTATCAAAATTTTTCCGATGGGGTTCAACGCCGAGTCGGGAAGTCCTTGTTATGCTCTAATCTGCTCATGTGAAATCCTAGAAATATTTTCTTTGCTGCGACTGTTAAAGGTTTGATAGGCGTTGGTTTTAGATACAAGAACTTCACATTCGGCGGGTTTGACGGGCCCCAGGCTTTACTGTATATCTGTAACTCTGGCAATGCCAACTTCGACGGCATCCAAGAGGGGTCCTCGAATATCTCCGAATCCTTAACCACGTATATTCGAACCCACGGCAACGAAAACTACCCGGAGCCGGCTGTCGGCGAAGTATTCCACTACGTAGCTTGTCTACAAGTTCGATGGCAGTGTATATCACGCTCCCTTTGACAGTGATCGGACTTACCATGGTACTGTTCATAGCCTCCATTCGTTCAGCTCTTATTACGCAGTGTCCGGTGTGGAAGACATCCCTTCCTCGGCTTATGTGCGGGCCTACCGATGCTGAGATTCTGAACAGTGACGACCTGGAAGAGACTACATATAACATCGAAAACATGGAGAAGAAGGCTAAAGAGATCACTGTCCGTTGGAAATCAATGTCTAAACCACATCTTCAGCTTCAAGTATGTGCTAGGCATGAGGAGAAGATGGCTGCCAATGGTTCTTTTTAAAGAAAGGCTTAATGGGGAAGATTTTAAAAAGCCCTAGGGCGTTATCGTGTAACTACCTAGGTAAACATTACTGTATACCCTAGGTAGTTAGCTATCTCCATGCATTTTCATCTTATAACCAGGTCCATAATCCAGCGAGTACATCTGCAAAAGTACAGTGGAGATATTCGGGAAACAAGTATATTCCTAAATTCGGTGCAGTAATATACCTTGAGGTATACTGACCAATGTGTACCTGTTGTATCTAGCGACTTGCGAATTTAAGCCATTTATGTACACGCTACAAATCTAGTAAAGGCTGAGAAATTGCAATAATTTCCGTCAGGTGCACTGCAAAATGGTTAGTCTTGGTATTCATCAATGTAGAGATTCTTTCTGCGTGACAAAACTCACGGCATATTCACCTTCGTCGCAGTTGCCTACCCAGCCGTGCCTTAAGGGCCAATTCTCGCAGCATACTCCATATCTCCATTCCGCTTTGGTACTCGGGTAGCATTTCTAGTAGAAAGAGCACGGCATATGTTAGTGAACTACGACTAGCCGTGCACCTTTGGGTATGACCTACACCTTCAATGATCTTTCCAGTAGCGGACGTAACGCTTGGTAAACTGAGCCCCAAGTAAATTTCGCCAAGCTCATTATGGTGGGTAGGGGTTGTGCCTCTGGTTGTAGCAATGAAGCCGGCAACGAAGACAGAAGAGCGCATCATTATCTGAATTTCGAGAATGTAATGGATGGATGTCTTTTCCTTTGCTTTCCTTCGTAACAGAAGACGCGGTGTTTCGAAAGTACTGAGTAGGACGTAGTACTGTGAACAAAAGTAGGTGAGCATGGCTAAAGAAAGAAGTCGGAATCGCGCGAATGGTGACTTTATATACGCCAAACGGAAATAGTAGTAGCATGGCCATGCGTGGGACGTGTTGCTTAGTCTCTAAGGACAACTTACAAGCATTAACAAACTCGTATCAGCCACAGTGAATCGAACTGTGATTCATGATATGACGGCTGATATTGACATTCGTGTTTAGAACGCATTTGAAGTATCTATCCATTCATCCTATTAAAAACGTATTCTATTCACTGAACTCTTACTATTAGGATACAATGCTCAAATGATATTGGCGATCGATCGCTTTTAAGAGTAGCCTACATGTAAATACACCAGAGACCTAAACCACGGGGGGTAAACCGATATCTTTATAAAATCGTACAATGACTCACTTTACCAGCGGCTGTATCCTCATCCTGGTAGTGTCATCGGAAGCAAGAGTTTAGATGCCATTGTTTATATATATTGAGTGCGGATTTACATGCCTGTTTGCCAGTTTGTCCAACCTATTTCTGGCAAGTTGATGGAGTATGACTTATTGATTTTATCGTAGCATTATCTGTGTCATGTCTCTTTCAATCCTTCTGGCGGGTATGATGTCAATGAATAATAAGAACGTGGTAGAAACACTCTGGAGCGTTGTTTGAGTGGGTAGCTTGCGACCTGAGCGCATGGCTAAGAGTATGACTGCTCGAACACTTGCTCACTTATGTTTGGTAGGAAATTGATGTCAGCATCCATGAAGTCGAATAAGATAGGTGACGAGATGGTTGGGAATAGCTTCAATCAGGTAGAAAGGGCTTCGAACAGCTTGTGTTTAAATGTCATACGCAGGGTAACTCAGGTAATGCCAGTTGTACTCTACCAACACTCTATAAATAACGCGTATGGGTCCCCACCTCTGTCTCCTGACATGCCGACATGCTTGAAAATAAAGATCAAGGCAGCAAGGGAGACTGGGGCCGAGCCGAGTCGGCTGTCGGGGGAGCTGAGGTTAACCAACTGGCCAATAGTATAATGTAACGTGCTGAGCTTCCGAGCTATGCACCGCAATGATATCATTATCATTGAAGAAGGATTAGCTGAGCCCTTTTTTTCTTTGACCCTCCTGGCCAGTTGATCGACTATGATGCAAGGGACATCCTATTAGCAAACAACTTGAAAGAGTTAGTAGGCTATTTGCCGTCTTCTCCCTGCTTAGCCAGCAACCTAGCGCGGGGTTCTGCATCCTTCGGATTGCACTTATATATCCATCAAGGAAGCAAGCCAAGTACTCAGTTTCTCATATGAAAACCTCAACCACATCTTTACTGCTGCTATAGCAATCGGGGCCATGTACGGGATGGGTTTGACCATAGTATGGGTAGCCTGGCTCAGCCTAGCCTTTGCCAGCGCCTCCGCGGCAGAGCCCGTCGTGGAGCTCGCAGGGAGCAAGGTCACGTACCGTGGCACGATGAAAAACGACGTAGAGCACTTCCAGAACGTTAGATATGCGCACGACACCTCGGGGCACCGGCGATTCGCTCCGCCGGAGCTGTACACGCCGCCGGAAGGGAGCGTGGTCGACGCCACGGCGCCAGGCCCGGCATGTCCGCAGCTGGGAGGCGCAATGCCCTCGTTCTTCGATGATTACCCGGAGATCAGCGAGGACTGCCTGAACCTGCGGATCGCGAGACCTGCGGGCACGACCGCCGCGGACAAGCTCCCAGTGGTGGTCTATCTGTACGGCAGCGGGGTGGTCAAGGGCTCGGCGTACGACTCGCACTACGACCCCGACAACCTGATCACCCTGTCGGCGTCCCTCAAGCAGCCCGTCATCTACGTCTCGCTCAACCACCGCCTCAGCTTCTTCGGGTTCGCGCGCCTGCCCGTCCTCAAGAGCCGCAAGTCGCTGAACGCGGGGATGCGGGACCAGCGCGCTGCGTTTTAGTGGGTCAAGGACAACATCGAGGCGTTCGGCGGCGACCCCGCGAGGATCACCGCGTTCGGCACGAGCGCTGGAGGCACCTTTATCTCGCTGCACACCACGACGTACGGGGGGGAGAAGGGCGTCCCGTTCACCCAGGCCTGGACCATCTCCGGCCCGCCGGGCACGGCCCTGAACGTCACCAGCGACGCGACGGAGACCCACACCCTCGCCGTCGCCAAGGAGCTGGGCTGCGAGGGCGAAGACGAGGATATCCTGACCTGTCTGAGGGAGGTGCCCATGGAGAAGCTCAAAGAAGCCGCGTTGGCATACGCGGCCGAGAACCGTCCGCCGATTGGACTTTTCACTTTCATCCCCTCGATAGACGATGATTTCATCCCGGACCGCCAGTCCGTCCTGCTCAAGGCCGGCAAGGTCGTCAAGGGCATCCCGATGGTGACGGGATGGGCCCAGGACGACGGCGCCTCGCACGCTGGCCCCGCGGAAATGTTCCAGACGGAGGAAGACATGAAGACCCCGGTCAAAGACATCAGCCACAGGCTCACGGATGCAGATTTCGAAGACCTCTTCTCCCGCTACCCTGCTTCCGACTTCGAGAAGGCCATCGCGAGGTACGAGGTTCGGGCGACGCCATACGACCCCGTGACTCCCGTACACTATTTCCGCGCCTCCCGCATCATGCGCGACATGCTGTTCACCTGCTCCTCCATCCAGTTCGGCTACGAGATGTCGAAGCAGTCCCGGGCCCTGGACGCCGGCTACCCGGGCGTCAGGCTCTACGACATGAACCAGAGCATGCTGACGGACATGTTCACCGAAAACGGCGCGCCGTACTTCGGCCCGGCGCACGGCAGCGACACGAACTACATCTTCAACGGCGCGTTCCCCGAGGGCAAGGTTGAGGAAGAGGACCAGAAACTCTCCGAGTTCTTTGCCGGCTCGTTCATCAACTTCGCCTACACGGGCACACCGAGTGCCGTTCTCGACGGAAACGCGAAAACGTGGCCCGAGTCGTTCCCCGGCTCCGGAGGACAGTCTCTATCTGGTCCCTCGGAAATGAGGCTCAACGTGATCGGGGGGCCCTTGGGGACAGGCTCCGCTCTTCTCACTAGAAATGATGCCGATGCTGGTATGCAGGAAGCTACTGCGCAAATCCCTTTGATGGATAGTATGAAGGTGGGAGAAATGGAGTCTGAAGATTCCAAGGCAAGGCAGAGGGAGCTCGAACGAGAGAAGCTACTGGAACGATGTGCCTATATCAGTACACTTTCTGAGAAGTTGGGCGTGTGACGGAAGGTTTTGAGCATCATATAATTTTACGAAAAGGCGCGAACCACCTGGCTACATTGGATAGATATATAAAGTAGTTAAAATAATACATCAGGTTTTAAAACGGAACTGTAGCTTAATATTCCAACACCGCCAATGGCCATCTACTTGTGTTGCTTTTCATTCCATTAAGTACATAGGCGGCGGCGCTTCTATCAATGATGTATACTCACACCGTCCTTTCCTTCTATTATGTACCTCCAGCCTAGCCAACCGCGTGTATCCTCCTCACCGCGCCTCTCACCATCACGGCTCGGCCCTGCGCAGGAAGATCTCGACGACGCCCCTCATCCTGTCCTCGGCGGCCCTCCTCTCCTTGGCGGTAGCCGGCGTCGGCGCGCGACAGATAGCGGCGCCGAAGATCTGCGCGGCGCGCTTCTCCCACGCGACGCGGCGCTGGACCGCGGCCGCGACGTCGGCGGACGCGGCGGCAGACGGCCCGGAGCCGAGGAGCCGGAAGCTGAGGCTGCGCTGACCGAGGGATCCGGGCTTGCGGGCGCCGCTGTGCAGGGCCTGAAGCTCGTCGGTGGTGAGCGGCATTAGCTCGTTGGCGACGCGCGTGATCGCGGCCGTGAGAAACACGAACGAAATGTTGTGGTACGGCGCCCCCGCCAGGATGTCGAGCATGGCGCTTCGCCGTTCCTCGGCCATGGCCGCGACCTTGCCGTCTCCTATGCTGGGTAGGAGCTGCTCGATCTTGGCCCACAACGACGTCGTGATGATGCCGTCCGGCATGCTGCTGAGGAACAGCAGGAGGACCTCGCTTACGATCTCGAAACGCTTTAGGGTCGGCGTGTCGGCGGCGAGGATTTCCAGGATAGGCTTGTCCTCTTCGAGGGCCTCGACGATGGCCGCGCGTAGTTCGTCATGGTCTTCGGAGTCTGTCGTCTGCCATGAGCTCTTGTCGAAGGGCCACCCGGCCTTGTCCCGGGGTACCTTCGCATTTTCTAGCATGTTCTCGTCGGCCACCATTCGTACTGCCAGGGACTCCACAGCCTGCGTTAACGTAACTAGCTCGTTAGGTGACGATTTCTGCACTTCCAAGTCATAATGTATTGACCCTCCCTTTCCCCTTTCTTTTACGAAAGCTCGGATGCCACCTTCTCTTGGGATGCGTATGAGCTCCTCGAGAGATCGCCCGAAGCAGGAGGGTATCCAAGTAGCCCTTATCGGGATGAAATGATCTCTTCCGTCAGCAACTCGCAATATCATGACGTCTTCTAATTGTGCTGTCTCATCGTTCAATGCTCGCACGTGTGTCGGGTCCTTAACGAAGGCTTCCACGACGGCATTCACAGTCTCTCCCGGTTCCAACGCTACCTCGTCGCCCAAAGGATCCTGTGCCTCACTTTCATCGTTCGGCGAAGAGCGGACAAATTTGTACTCTAGCCACGGTGGGTAATTCGTATCGTCGTCTGAAATGCTATTCTTTTCCACAAAGGAGAATTTGGCCGAAACACCTCCGGTATTGGCGATAGTCAGAAATCGTGTCTCCTTTCGTAGGAACCCGACCTCTCCGAAATCGATGCCTTCGCTTCCATTACTTGTCTTATTATGCCCCGCCGAGTCTTTCCCATCAACAATGATGGTGACTCCGGGCCGCCCTTCGTTTTCGACCCGGTCCATTTCCTTCGCCACCTCGGCGTACACCTTGGCCTTGAGCTCGGGAACAACGGCGTCATAGTCCAACGTAAACATGGAGACCAGAGGTTTGTGATCTGACGACATGATCCGTTGGTGGCTGGTATATATATCTAATTGAATTCTGTCGACGAGGCCTTCTCTCGTGACGGCCTGCTCCAAGGTATTTTCTGTTTCGTCGTACTCATCGTATTCGTAAGCGTTATCTTCATACGGTAGGTTGTCGTTACTCGAATCTGTGGCGGGGTCATAATCAAATAAAACGCTCTCATCGTCCGAGGCCTTGTCGATGCCAAGCTTGGTCATCTCTTCATCCTTTTTCTTGGATTCGATCTCATCTTGGCATTTCCTGTGGTATTTATCGACATCTGCACGGGCCCGATACAAAATGCGATCGCACCAGCTCGGAGCTCGCTGCTTTTCAGAGGAGTCGAAAAGACCAACCGTACCGACATCATACTTATATGTCGGCAGAAATGTTATTGGCCCTTCGTGCCAACCCTCATGGAAGGCCTTGCGCTCTTTCATCATCCGTTTAAGCTGATCGTGGGGAAGTAGAGAATCAAGTGTGGCTTGCAGGGACGCCGGATCATCGTGCGGATCAGGCACAAAATCGTCGGGATCTGGCAGTTCCGTATTCTCGTCGCTACGCCCATTGTCGAAAGATGCTTCGCGCGATATCATTCCAGGAGTATTTGAACCCTCCGAGCCATCGTCATCATTGTTGCGCAATATGATGACGCCGTCATCGCTAAGCGACTTCCCAGTTTCCTTCTTATTAAGGTCGTATTCGCCGCGGGAGTGCAGCATCAGGATGCGACGGATATCTTCTCCCGGCAAGCCGTCGACGCGAAAGTTGAGGTCGCCAAACCAAAACGCGAAATCCTCATCACCCAACTTGTCTCCTTCGTCTTCACTCACGCCGCCTGTATTAATAGGGGCGAATTTGGACTGAGCTTTTATCCTGTTGTAATCCCAACATCGCCGATCGAGGCTGGCTTGATCGTGGCCGGAGGCGAGGTGGCAGTTGGTAAAGGCGAGACGGGTAGTCTCACCCAGGACAATACGAGAAGTAATTCCTCCTTTATTACCCCAATAGCCCAGCAGGCCATATATCCCCGTTCCAACGCTCATGGTAGACTCGTTTGATATCGTCTCGGCCACTTCGGGGGATGCATAGATTAGTAACAGCAGGCCAACGAGTTGCTCGCTCGCGACGAGAGTATAACCACTTGGTAAGGCGGCTTCTAGCGCATCTTGCCATTTCGCTATGGCGTTTGGGTCGGAGTAGAAGGTCTGGGAGACGATGTTCAAATCAACAATTTCTTGGAGTCCCAGTACGTAGAGCCCAATCTTGTCACCACCTAATAACCGGACGGAAGGCTCTCCATCCTCTTGCTGTATCGAGCCGTCGTCTTGTATATTTGACCCAGTCCCAGACTTCGTGCTTTGCTGAACCGTAGAGCTCCCATCCGTACCCGTTCCGGCTGCGTCCTGCTTGGCTGATATATCCATTCCGGCCAGCTTAGAATCTAACCGGCGCTCCACACCCTTGCCCTCGACAAACCAGCTCGCGAGATCCTTGTCGGTACCCGGTCGGCCGGCGACGTTCCACGATCCAATTTTGACTCGTATGCGATGCGGTCTGACATATTCGGACCTTCTGGCATGGACGGCGCGCGATAGCGAGGAGTGAAAGGTGGAAGCGGTATCGTCGACTACTTCGGGTTCCGAAGCGACGGAGGCTTCGCGATTGCTAGACGACATGGCTGATCTGCATGCGACAGAAGTGCGCTACTGGTACAATTCGGGGGAGAAGAGTTAATGCGGAAGAATAGGATGGAAGTCGAGAATTAGTGCCTATGTCAGCTCGTGATCGCGCGGGCAGGATCGGCCGTCTAGCATATTGACTCGTGACTCTGCGGAGGGGCTATGCTTGGAAATGACGAGAAACATGTGAGTGTAGGGATTAGAGCGAGTATCTTGAAGTATCTAGCATATAATTGAGGTTTGTGAACTCGAATTCGAGAAATCTGGTCTTTTATTTGGCTGATTTTGCGAGATTGAACTTGTTTGCGCAAAACCCGAGCCGGGGGGGAAGCCTAAGGGCTTGACGTAGCCTCTATCCACATTTGGTAGAGATGTCTATTTTTGGAGTCTCGACACATCAAGTTCCGAAGAATCCTTGACAGCTCATCTCATCTCTATATATTTCGAATAGTCTTCAAGTGTTTAAGACGCTGCTTGCAATGAGCTTCTCTTACTGTTTACCAGTCCTATCTGCTCCGTCTACTGCTCCGCCTATTCCGCCAACTGCACCTAGCCCGAAGATGCGTGAAAACAACACGATCGCCTTAGCGAGGCCAGGTGGTACAGATGGTGGGGGTGGGGATAGGCAAGCTGCCAATCTTGGAAGTTAAGCTGGCAAACTGGCAGTGGTCAAGCTACTTCCGGAGGCAACCTCATTGGCCAGATAAAAAGAAGCTTGGGTTGTGCTTGGTTTAGCTCCCACCTAACCTCACCTAAACCTCCCACTATTGAGGTACCCAATTCACACTTCTCCGTGAAACCCAACCTCGAAGCCCATTTCAACCACCGCCGACCTTTCTTTCTTCTTTCTACTCTCTCGGTCGGCACTGCTATTGATCAGGAACAAAGGGAGAGATAGATAAAGAGCTCTCGTAATCACGATCGGATCGTGTCCCACCTCGCAACATGTCTCAGACCACGCCCCGCAAGCATCAAAACGCCTCCTACTCGCCGCATTCCCACGCGCCCGCGCACTCGTCGCCTCGAAACCATCATCAACATCAACAATACCAGCAAAATCATCAGCAGCAGCAGCAGCACCAACAACACCAGTACCAATACTACGCGCAGCAGAACACGCAGGCGCAGTATGCCCACGCGCGGAGCCGATCGCAGCAGCTCCGGGCGCAGGCGGCGGTAGAACAGCAGATGGTCGGGGCCGCCGCGTCCAACACGTCCGACTACGAGTCGGACACGGCGCACTACATGGCGGCGCACCCGGGGCCGCCCCAGGCCGCGCTGGCGGCCCGCACCAACACGGAGCTGAACCTCGGCGTCCTGCGGCGCTACCGCCCCCGCATCGCCAGCATCCTGTCCATCACCGCCAGTGCCGTCGTCTACGTCTTCAACACGGCCTCGAGCAAGTGGGATAAGGCCAACCTCGAGGGCACCCTGTTCATCTGCGCCCAGACGCCGCAGCCGCGCCAACAGCAACAGCAGCGGCGGCGACAGCAGCAGCAGCAACGACGGCAGCGTCGATACGACGAGGACGACGAGGACGAGTACGACGAGACCGACGACTACTCGGACGACGCCGCCGACTCCGGCGAGGCCGATGGCACCACCGACGGCCTGCTCTTCATCCTCAACCGCAAGAACCTGACGAACCTGACGCTGGACCTGCGTGCCGTCGCCGACTACGAGCTCGCGACGGACCTGCTCATCTTCCGCCTCTACGAGGACGACGACGCCCCCGACGACGACGACGACGACGCCGCGGTGACGGTGCCCATGGAGAACCGCGAGCCCGCGCGCCCCAAGGTCCTCGGCCTCTGGCTCCACGCCGAGAACGACGAGGACCGCGCCACCGGCTCCGCCCTCATCTACGAGCTGTGGACCAAGGCCCGCGCCGCCGCGCTCCGCCGCCGCCGCCGCCGCCAGCAGCAGCAGCAGCAGCAGCAGCAGCAGCCGAACGAGACCTCGTCGGCGAGCCAGTCCAGCGCGTCGCCCGCCGGCGGCCCCGGGCCCGCGCCGGCGGCACTCGGGCGCCAGGTCACGCTTAACGAGTTGTTTGGCCGGAGCCAGAACGGATTTGGCGGGGCATGAACTCCTCTTGTCAGAAAGCCAGGTTAAGCGAATGGGGGGGGAGGGAAGTTCACAATACAGAGTAGAAAACCAGATCTACACGGAACATCGACACAACGCATGGTTGCGTGGGTAATTTGGCGAAGGACCGTACAATATGGCGTTCAAAGGGGAGAGAGATACCCAATTGAAAGCGGCTTTCAGCATTGGCATTAGCAATAGTGGTGGCTTCTTTCGTTTCTCCAAATTATAACACTGGTATGGAAATCTCCCCTGTGCCTAAGTGCTACAAGTCCATTTCGAGAAACGTCTCCAACTGAGCATTTCTGCCTCCATCCTCAGTTCGTAATCCAAAAGGGGCAATATTACACTTGAGTTTTATACCCGAATTGCTTAGCAGTCTCGAGTAACATGCCTCTTAGATGCCCTTGGTCGTCGATCGACACAACTCGGACTCGTTCCTTGGGACATCTGTCAACCAGGAGCGTTTAGCCGGAGGTGTAACGTGATATATGTACGGATACTGTAGATACGTAGCCTATATCCGCCTTTCCGCGCATATTTAACACGATGGAGCTTCATTAATTCGAAATGAAATTTAGGTAACCATTCAAATTAAAGTAGGTACCTCTATTCGATCAGTTTATAGACACATTTCCTCGCAGCACATGAAGTAGTGTTAGAAGTCTAATGATCCGCCAAAAAACGCCATTGCTAGCAGTCAGACCTTGAAAATGTAGTAGACGAGGTGGCAAATGTCTATCGTTGGTTCGCATGTAAAGTCATCCAACACCCCAAAAGCATAGTCTCGAATATTTTCTCCCCCAAGAATACTATGGCGCCAGTTCGTGTTTATCGAAAGCCATCTTTCGATATCGCGGTCTTAGCTTCAAACAAGATGAGTAGAGTGTGAAGCTCTGGAGCGTCTTAGCCACGTGCGTTGAATCACGTCCATCCTTAAGCGTAACCGAACGTAGAAGACTCCCGCCCGGGTCATATAATCTCCTCGCCTTCCTCCTCTTCTCTGAATTTGATGCCGCCCTCAACTTGGATTCCGGCACTGACCCATTCGTGTGCCACTACTTTATCCATTGGCCACCGACTCCTCGCCCGTTTTAGGAGACCCTCGGTGATTTCCATCGCTCCCGTTAACCCCTCGCTCTTGAACTTGGCCTCGTCTGCGTCGTGATCGCCATCATCGCCCTGGTACTTTATCCATCTCCATTCGACACGTGCGATTCGATGACTCGTTCTGCTTCGCATTCTCTGTGCGTCGCTAGCACCAGGCGGGGGGTCAAAGGGAAGGCGTGACTCGAGGAGAGCATATAGTAAAACGCCGATCGACCAAGCGTCTATGGCTCGACCATCATAAGGTTGTCCAAGTATAACTTCGGGTGCGGCGTAGTCATCCGATCCACATCGGGTCTCCAACTTCTCATCGTCGGCTACACGCCGCGACAGGCCGAGATCGGTAAGTGTAATTACCGAATAGGGATATGTAGCCCAATCCTGATCGGGTTTCGTGAGCTCGGCGGGTGGGACACTGACCAGGACATCTAAGAAATCTTGTTAGCGAACGGAAATAGATCACGGCTACGTGGCCCTAGTATAGCACAAGAGCCGTGGCCGGAATGGGAAACTTACTCTCGAGCTTTATGTCCCGGTGGACGATCCGGCGTTCGTGGAGATATCTCACCGCTCCTACAAGCTCCGCAAATATCCTTCGCAAAAGTACCGGCGTCAAGGCATCTCGATAGGTTGTTGCGACATCGAAAAGATCCCCGCCGGGGCAGTAACTCAGAACCAGCAGCGCCCTTGTTGGTTCGATGCTCCACGCCTTGAGGTGAACCAATGAAGGGTGACTTATGGACTGCATGATGTCCAGCTCCCGCTTGAGGCTCATCTCAATACGCTCTTCCGATGCCCCGCCTCGAGGCCCGTGCTCGCAGACCTTGACGGCCACGAGAGTCTTACGATGGGGCTGTGAGGTTGAGCTTGGTAACGGGGACCCAGTATTCCCGTTGTCTGCCGTGCCGCTGGTCTCGTCGTCGTCGGCAGTGGTCTGACTTGTGGCGAGCATAACTCGGCTAAAGGTTCCCTGGCCCAGCTCCTTAATAGCACGCCACCTCCTGCGTCGTCCGTCGTATCGACCACGGGCATCGAAGTACTCGTGGCGAGATCTTTTGGAGTTGGGTCCGTCGCTGCTCTGTGAAGACTCACTAGGTGGCGGGGTCGGTGGTTTGGCAACAGGTACAAGCCCTCGCGCCTCCGAAAGATGCGGCTCCCGACGTAGATGAGGATCAGAAGTACCTTCCACGTCTTTTCCGTCAACCTTACCAGATACCGTGTTCTGCCTCTTAGGTATTCCCTTCGGATCCGGTATGTACTCGCTGATACTCCTGTTGCGGGTGTGCTCCACTTTCCCACTGCTCACTTCAGTTGCGTGGCCGACATTCAGACCAGCGTACACCTTTCTCTTAGTCTGGTGTACTAGAGCCGATGCGACAGACTCGCCGGCTGCGGTGATGAGAACCGAGTCCGGCATTATCGTAGGCAGCATGTCTTTCGCCTGGGATGTCCGGCGGGAACCGAGTCGCCTCCACGGACCGGGAGAATCACTGATCAATAATGGCGAAGGGAGGGGTGTCAGATCGCCCATAGCGGATATGACGGGGCTCGGATAGGCCGAACTTGCAGCAGAGCCTATGCTTCTCGCGTAGTGCTGCTTGAAACTTGGTGTTCTCGAGACAGGTCTCAGGTTCGGGGACGAAGCCTTGTGCTGCAGACTCAAAGCGGAGCGATAGGTCGGGAAGGCGCCTGGGTTGCTGTTGAGACTGTCGGACCGCAACGGGGGCGCAGGCGGAACGTCAGTCGCAACATGGAGAGAATGGCTGTCTTTGCTCAGCGGGGATTGCGTGTAGGACGGCTCGTCGGGAGAGGACGAATCTTGTAGCGTGTGTTGTGGCAAGGGCGGAGAGGGGGCTGTGGTATGCGAATGGAATTGGATCTGGCCGTGGGGGAGTAGTGGTCTTAAGCTCATTGGCTCTCTGCGACTGTGACTCGAGGGGTCGGACTCGTCGCCATGAAGCTGTGCTATACGGCTTGTTTGCACATTGCGTACATCTGGTGCATCGGTAGCCGTCGAGCGGGATTGAGATCCCGGGTCGAGTGCGTGAATCCTGTCGGCTTGCGATGGGGGCGAGTGATGGTGACGCACGAGAACTCCTGGCTGTGGGCGTGGCTGGGGCTGAGCCTGTCCGTCGGTCATACTTCTGAGAGCTGAACCCGTATCAGCAGGCAGGTTAGCAGCCAGGCTTGACAGGCTGGGCGAGTGTGAGACGGGAAGACGAGAAGACTAGAAGTCGAATGCGTGAAATGACTAGAACCGATAGCGAAATTGTAAGAGGGAAGTGGCTAGCAAGGATGCCTGTAGGAAAGGCGTCTGAGTGGGACGGCGATTTTTCTACAGCGAATTACGGAAAGAGCAAGGCTTCCCAGGTTCAGGCCAGGCGAGCCAGGCTTGTTCAGGCGGGCCCAGATATAGCGTAGATGGTACGTACCTGCTGCTCTAGAGCTAGCGGCTTTCCAGCTAATTGGCGGCGGCAGTCGAGACGTTCGAGAAGCCCGCCTTAGGTATCCTGCCTGTACTAACAAACGTGCCTAAGGTGTACTTGGTGACTGGGGTAATCCGCTCTCAAGCTAATGTAGTTTCTGACGAACGTGGTACAAATTGATCACGGTGAGAATCTGAGGTGATTATCTGTCTTGCCGTCAAGAGAAAAAAAGAGCTCAGGAAACAAGGCAGCGCAGGCTGGCGGGCTGGAGTCGAACAACGGCGGCACACCGCGACAAGCTCAGGTACCTTCGGTATCAGCTGTAACGTTGATCTCAAAGTGCATTAGCTTAAGCCGTGAGCGAGATGCAGCTGCACCGGTGCGCCAGAGTGGGAAAAATCTTGGCTGAGGCAGGGGTAGCCAATGCACCTCTGCTCGATGTCGAATAAGATGTCGTGTTTCGTGACGGAGCTGCGATTTCGCTTTTGATTATGACACGAATAAGATGATACGGGCTGACGGGATGAAGACGAGAAAAGTATGTACCAAGATATCTTAGGTGAATGCGAAGGTGAATAGTTAAAAGTGATCTCGTAGTGATTAACAAGGTCGAGGGAAGAAGATTAGGAAAATTAAATAAACCCATGAACAAGCCGGACGTGGGGGAGCTGGTGTCCGGTTATCTGATTATCTGGATTCTATGCAGATTGTTCACGATAAGAACATAGTTCTAGCTGTTCCACGGCAGCAATGTAGGAGAACAATAAGAGGGAGACCGAACCGAATAGGACACAATTCTTTATGAGAGGAAAAGAAAGAAAAAATAGCGCTATTGGGACATTCCACGAGAGAATCAGGTTAGGCTGATATCCCCGTATGATTTTCACTTGGAAAAGAAGAAAAAGGTTGGGATACGAGATTGAATCTAATTTCGCTGTTTAGGTCAGATGATGGTCTGGCGCTAGGTAGCTTACATATCAGAGTGTCTTGTCCCTCGGCGTATTCTTCTCTAGATTGCACGACGGCCCATAATTTGACGAGCTTTTGAGAATATTAAGGTGTTGGTTCTATATATCTTTTACATCCTCTAACGCAGCACACAGTCCGGAGCCGGCGGACTGGAGGCGGGCAGGGCGGGCATGTGTGGAGAGGTCTTCTGCCGGAGTACCTTAAGTAGAGGGTACCTTATGTCCCTAACACATACACCTGGGCAAGTACCCACGACGTTACCCGGCAAGCCCAGATTGATATCGGCAAGCATGTCTGTTAACTCATTAAAATTAATTCTCTTTTTTTTTGTTTTGCACCTTATTAATCTTGTCTAGGTAGGTATCTTAACCTTGTGACAGTTGCTAGCAATCAATGCTACGATGCAATTGTTTGCAGCTTCATATTTTTAGATTGCTTACGGACTGCTGTAGCGGACCGACAATCCCTTCTCATGCCTACCTACAGTCCGTAGGTAGAGCTACATAGAGGCACTCAACGATAGCCAATGCGCGTCATCCGAATATCGTTCTATTCCTGCTGGATCTCTCTCACATAACCCGACCTGCCCGAGCTGCGTCAATATACTATGTAGACCAAGACACTGATGTCATACGTCTGCACCAAAACCACCGAGTACAAAGTACCGTCCACGTGTACATTTGAAAACGGTCGGGAGGAGATCGAGTCGACGCGCTGACGAGCCTTGGCTGTCCCTCACCGTGGTACCTGTCTTAAGTACTTCGTACAGCATCAGCAAAGCTGTCGCCATTCAGCTCGGGCTGCAGGACACGGTCCGAAATCCTGACATCTCATTGGCTCACCGTCTTCACCTGGATATCCCCAGCAGCTTGGTGGCCTACCAAACACCCGGGCCACCACAGAGCACTAGCAATCAACCCCTTGGCCTACCAACTTAGGTAATACCCACGTGGATGGCTCGTTCTACCGTCGCTGTTCCCTGCGTTCATCACATTGGCATCCTTTAGAGCCGGTATTGTCCCAGCGATCGGGATCCGCCTATAGTAAATGTTCCATCAGTTCGCATGCAATGGGAACACACATCCTGCGTAACTTGATTCAAACGTAAAGACTTGAGTCCGCGTAGAGAGGTGAGCTCGAGTCTAGGTGTACACAAAGGCGGCTGCTTATATTCGAGTCCATCATGCTTGGCACAACAGCACGGACAGCCAATACGTATCAGTAAGCATATTTATATCTAAGAGCAATAAATCTTGTATTACAAAGACTCAGTAACCGTTCTTCTTACCAGTCAGTAATGAAAGAGTGCTGAATTTACGTCGTTACACATAAAGTTCGCCAAGAAACTACATCTATCACGGCAACTTATAGACTACCTAGGTCAAACCTCAGAAGTATAGCCAAATAGGTATTGATTGACAGCGAGTTAGCGAAGACCTCCCATGACCTAAAGCCTTGCCAAAGTTGTTCAATCTTTGTGTTCAGCCTCCTAAGCTGTCGTATACTCACGCGATGGGAAAGGATATGGTATTGCCGAAGTGGGGCTTTCGTAACTTGTAACATGCCGGTAAGATGTATTCCTCCGGGGTCCGTAAAAGCGGTGCTAGTGATTCGGTAGATGGCACGGCGTCAAATACTAGTAGGCATGTGATCTCCAGTTGATAGGTGTCCCGAATCATAGACGTTGATAAATATAGCTACCAGCTATACAGTATAGAAGTAGCATCTCCTCACGTTCAGCATCCGGTTCGAAACCCAGTAGATATAAGCTGCTGCTACCTATGTTCGAGCCTCTTAATTCTTATTTTAAATTTCCATCTTGATCTATCTGACACAATACGCCCCCAATACCACGGCTCGTCGAGCGAGATTGGCCAGGAGACGAGTGTGACAGATACCCTCGGGCGAGCCGCAGCCATGCGGGGAAATATTGCTACAGAATTATCGAGCCTATAGGAGCGCCATCCCGAGGTCGTTAGGGAACAATTATCACGGCCCATATTCCGCGTGAATTAACCGACCAGTCGATACATGTCCACAAGCGTACTAGCCCGTTTCATACCCCACGTCTGTTGCATCACGGCCGACGTCGAATCCTTCGATTCTCCGGGGTAGGCCAAATGCCGTCCGCTCTCGCCCTCACCCTTCGTCTCCATTCGGGACTTGGGATGCGGGGGATCGGGGCAATAGTACGCGCGAAATATGGGATGACTGATAGCAGGGTGCTTTAAAGACAAGCTATCCTGCCCATAATCTAGACATCGAGAATGAAAGCAAAGCCTCTAGGAAGCTGTCTTCATACGTCAACATTGTGATAAGTTTGGTAAGATGGGTCCGAAGTCGTTCCAGCTGAAAGATGAGCCCGTCGAGGGCCAACGCCCGATGAAGGTCCGGGTGATAGGGGCTGGCTACTCGGGCATATACCTGGGAATTCGGATACCCCAACGGTTACGCAACGTCGACCTTCAAATATACGAGAAGAACGAGTCCGTCGGAGGCACCTGGTGGGTGAACAAGTATCCAGGTAAGAAGTGCTTTAACTCATGAGACCCGCCTGCTTCATCCGTCTTTACTTACTCGTCCCAGGCTGCGCTTGCGATATCCCGGCTCACTCATATCAATATTCGTTCAATCCAAACCCTGACTGGTCAGCGTTCTATGCGCCACAGCGGGAGATATGTGCCTACCTTCAGAACACAGCAGAGAAGTACGGTGCGCTCAGATTTGTGAAACTGCGGCACCAAGTGGAGACTTGTCAATGGAACAACGACGAGAAGAAATGGTATAAAGATAAGTTAGAAAAATGCATATTGATGGAAACTAACTCGTCAATAGGCATCTCACTATCAAAAGGACGGATACGGGCGAGACCTTTGAAGATGTCGTCGACGTGGTTATTACTGCCAGGGGTAATCTCAGTGACCCTGCGTGGCCCAAAATACCCGGCTTGAAATCCTTCAAAGGGGAAGTTATGCACTCTGCGATATGGAACGAGAAGTGAGTGTTGGCTCTAAGATCCAACGTCGAGGATATCGCCCACTAATGTGAAAATAACAGTTACGACTTCAAAAACAAGCGAATCGGAATAATTGGTAACGGATCTAGTGCTATACAGATTGTTCCTAGCTTGCAAAAAGTCGAAGGGGCGCAGCTTTCGTGCTTCGTCAGAAGCAAGACATGGATCACGAATCCATTCGGAGACAGTGAGATCCCTTTCTGTCTTAGCCCGTACCCCTATACTGACCGATCTAGACGTGATGAAAAAGCTTGGGCTTGATCCGGACAAGTTAGAGTGTGAGTGACCAAACTCGCAAATTTCTTAAATGAATCTCACGCTCATGAATAGGTTCACAAAGTCTCCCAAGAGCAGCGTCAAGAGTTTGCGAATGACCCTGAAAAGCTTCAGACCTTCCGCAAAATCATCGAGGTCGACGGCAACACCATCCACGACGTCTCGTTCCGGGACTCGGAAATGCAGCGGGGGGCGCTCGGGCTATTCGGCGAGAGCATGCGGAAGAGGCTGATGAAGAAGCCCGAGATCGCCGACTTCCTCATCCCGACCTTCGGAATCGGCTGCCGGCGCTCGACGCCGGGGCCCGGGTACCTCGAGGCGCTGGTCGAGGACAACGTGGACTTCATCACGGACCCGATCGAGGCGATCACGCCGACGGGGGTAGCCCTCAAGAGCGGGCGGACGGTGGAGGTGGACGCGCTGGTGTGCGCGACGGGGTTCAACACGTCGTCGGCGCCGCCGTTCGCGATCGAGGGGGAGGGGGGGCTCTCGCTGAAGGAGCGGTTCACGCCGTTCCCCGTGGCGTACCTATCAGTAGCAGTAGACCGGTTCCCGAACCTGTTCATGATGCTGGGGCCCAACTCGGCGATCGGGTCGGGGTCGCTGACGGTGATCCTGGAGAACGAGGGCGACTACGTGGTCAAGTGCATCCGCAAGCTGCAGAAGGAGGACTACGCGGCGATGCGCGTCAAGCCGGCGCGCGTGCGCGACTGGGCCGCCTACTGCGCCGAGTACTTCAAGCGCACCGTCTACACCGACACCTGCCACAGCTGGTACAAGAGCGAGGGCGGCGACGGCGACCGCGTCACCGGCCTCTGGCCCGGCAGCACCATGCACGCCCTCGAGGCCCTCCGCGCCCCCCGCTGGGAGGACTTCGACTGGGACGCGCTCGAGGGCGAGGAAGAGAACCGGCTCAAGTGGCTCGGGAACGGCTGGAGCATCACGCATATGAAGGGCGAAGGGGACGACGAGTATGCCGGCGACCCGGCTTGGTACATCGAGCCGGAGTTCATGGACGTTCCCCCCTTGGGGCGTCCGGAGGACGACAAGACGCTGAAGATGCGTCCGTTTTCGCATTAGCCAGTTAGTGTGACGATGGGTCGTTCGATTTCTAGACTGTAAGAACTAGATTATTGGTGTTGAAGTACATAAATGAGACAGTAACGAGAGTTTGAAAAACACGCTGGAAAGAGGGGTCTCACTCGCGTATGAGGTACATATATGTGATCCGGTGCCGTCAGACTGGTAACATTCTATTTAGCAGATACCACATCGTTTCCCAGTACCCTACCGATCGAGTTTCCACCCATTTCGTGAGGCCCTGTCTCTGTATGCAGTTCTTCGGGGCCACGAGATTGGCCATATGATCGCATTCGATCACTTGCACTAATATCTCCAGATAACTCCGGCTCGGGATATACGGAGCCACGCTCCACCATCTGCGGCCCGGATGGCCCAGCCGGAACGGTAGCTCCCTTCCTCATCTTTCTATATGTCCAAAAGGCGAGACCTCCCAATGCCAAGAGCGCTAATGCAGTTCCCATGGTGATCCCAACGATACCGCCGGTGCCTGGCCCAGAGTTGCCGGTGGAATTCTGCGAGGATACCGGTGGATGTAGGCGTAGAGGTATGAGAAGCAGTACTATGTGGCCAGCCGTTAGAAAACGTTCATTACCATTAGGATATGATACTACCTTGACGCCGAGAAAGAGGAAATATGAAACCTTCCATCAGACGTGACACTACATTCACTTGGGTCTGATGCTAAGTCGCATATGGATAGGTAGTAGTCGTTGTCTCCCGCAAAAACGCTCGCCGAGATCCATGTGAAGGTGCCCGTATTCTCAGTCGATGCTATCCGCAAGTCAACCTGCCTTCTCCTGAAATAGTTAAGAGTCCTAGGAGAAGCTTACATGTGATAACCACGGGTTGCTCGTCATAGTTCAACGTAATCGAAACAGGGCCATTCGTGTCATTGTTCCATCTTATTTCGTATCGCTGGCCTACTGGAACAACTTCACCCGCAACCGGCGCGGTTATAGGCCAATTTTCGACTGCGTTCACGGAATACAATTCTTCGAATAAGATAATAAGGCAGAAAGTCCAAAGGCAGCTGCGGAATCCGAGGGCCATTGCTGTATCACCGACAGAGGCTGCCACGCTAGAGCGAAGAAAGAAGCAACTCTTCGTTGCGGTATCAATATGCGAATACGATGTGGCATTGCATGGAAGACGTTATCGAGAAGAAGGAAAAGCGTAATAAAACTCGATGAACATATTCTCTCAGGGACGGGAATGGCTGTGGGCGCTTAAAATGAGATTCGACCTGATGATGTACTCAAGGGAAATATACCTGGCTATACATCTCTGTCTCCTTGGGTCACGAAGCCTGTACCGACCGGTTTCAGGCGGGACGCATGGCCGGGTGCAACATATATTAGACTACTTTATCATGGCTGAGGGCGAATGAATGCCGGGAAAGAAGAAATCAAGAAGTCCTACACAGCCCTCCCGTCCTAACAGAAGCGACACCATTGCGCCGCCGTGCTATGGTTCACACTTGGTAAGGCCAGGATGCAGGAGTTGTAGGCACACTGTTACCGATCTGCTGCCGTTTCCAGAGCCAAGAGCTCGCAGGGGTGGTGGCTGAGATTTGACAGGTCATATTTGAGCTGTGAGTCTTGTGTAGCATGAGCGTACTCGACTCTCGCATTGCCGGTTTCTAGGTGAGCAAGACCTTTGTATTGAGGAAGTAGAACATCTTTAATACCAAGAGAAGTCAATTACAAGTTTACACGATATTAATTGCTATTATATAAGGAATCAGATCTGAGAATTGGTTAAAGCGACGGGGTTTTACCGTGAGGATTTGTAATTTTATTTATAGCGAAATACGACACGACAATATCACCAGCTCGGGCCCGAGGATGCGCCTCAGTCGAGCTAGTATTTTTGTTACTACTGGATTACATGAATCCGACTCAGCAGCTCATCCAATCTCTTGTCATGTATCGATCATGGTGTGCGAGTGTGCCGTGGGAGCCTGGAAGTATCACCCCTGTGCAGACTACCCAAATTGGCATACCGCACCAACATGATTGGAGAGAAAGACACGGCAAGGATAAGGGGCATTGATGCGGGGGACAGCAAAGGTGGGGATTGTTGGAGTTGTCAAGGTGCTACAGTCTGCGTAGGAGGGTCTTAAATATGTCTATCTCCCAAAAGTCCTAACTCATGTGTACCTATATGTACCTGATAATTCTGTGACATGCCTTAGGTACCCAAGGTATTGATGGAAAGTCATTGCTTGGTATCTATGATATAGCAGGTCTTTTCCTACTTGATCTGCAAGACTTTAGTCCTACAGTACATTCTACACTGCCCCAAGTACTATGGAAGACCAAAAGCCAAGTACAGAAGGATGATACCACCCGTAGACTTTGGCTCCATCCCAATAAATACCTCCTAAGAGGTACCCGCCTGTCATGCGGCGCCATAGCTTGCTCGATATATACCAGTCAACATCAACATACTCCAACCCTATTTTGACGCATCTCTACTAAGATGTCTTTGGCCAGATACTCGAGACATACTTCTATCAGGCCAAACTTGACAATTTGATATCCGTTAAATACAGAAGACAAAGGGTACGAATGCTACCTCGGATGTTTATATAAAAAGATCGCTGTACGTCAAGTAATAAGATAGAAGAGAAACAGGTGGAAATCACGCTCCCAAGTTTTCTAACCGTTGCCGTCTCGGCCACCTTGGGTCTCGCGTACCGGACCAACCCCTGGCCCCGGTTCCGGCCGCCGTCCCCTGCAGGACGGGCTTACGCCGGTGTTTCCTCTTTAACCTTTGTTTTATAATTTTTGTTCCGAGATGATCCTCGGAGTGGAAGAGAATGGAAAATAATCCGCGTCGCGTCTTGCCAGGACCACCGTTGGCGCCTGCAACCAATCTGCACCGTCTGGTATGGGCGATGAAACAGATAAGAATACTTATAACAGCGTTGAGCGCCAATTACGCCGTCTGCCTTGCCAGCTTGATGGTCGATGGCATGATGCAACTTTGGGGTGAGGTTGCTACGTCTTGTTAGCCGATCGGGCTTTGCCAGAGGTACTGCGACAGTGGGGGCGCTGATGGTAACGCACCAGGCTGGATTTTCTATGTCAAACTGCCCCTATTCAGATTCTGGCCTCATCTATCGTTTCAGTTTCGTAAGTGCCTGCATTGCTCGCAATCCGTTGCCCTTTTTACCATCTATTTCCGCGCAGGATACGACTGCTTCTTTCTGTCTTGATCGTGGACCCTGGGAACTACCCCGACTATGTTGAAATATGGACCGACTGGTCTCGCGGGCGCATAATGGGGGCTGCGCTCACACTATCACGAAGAGATGCTGATCTTCCCATTGTATTTACGACCTTCCTTGTTTCCCCTGCTGGCTCTCGCACCTAGTGAACCTTTTGCTTTATTTTCCACAGAACAGGCTCGGCCTCGGAGCCCCAACACGCCACTTACCACCAACGCTAAGCTATCCTGAACAAGTAATCTTTTGCTGACAACGGAATGCACACTCTTATGGACAGGATGTTCAACTCAACGCTCCCTCCGTCCGCTTTCTTCGCTTATAAGGGAGATGAGGTCGAGACTTTTGAACCGTGAATATCGAGTTTCACTCAATGGAGATGACTTTTTCTAACCTTCTAAGGTGCTTGAACCTATTCCCCCTTTTCTTTGTCATTCAGGTCTTGAGCCCGGTTCCTTGAAACGCGAAAATTGGTGAACCAATCCTTGAAGATATTAAAAAAAGCAATTATGCAACATAGGAAGACGATTGCGAGTGAAATAGGTACTACGGGTTAAATTAGTCCCAGTAAGTTGGTAAGTATAGGTACGCTTGTAAACACTTACCAAGGTATTTCAGAACGAAACCCATTGTCAGCTTCGGGAAGTCGGTGAATTGTATTGCGAAGAATGAGCTGAAAAACGATAGTGGTGCCTATGTTTTATTAGTAGGGGTACTTCGACACTGTTGATTTGACTTAGGTAGATATACCCATATGATTGTGACAATGGTAAAGGTCATAATTGCTCGGCTTTGCTTGCCGGATTCAATATTCTGGACGCTGAGGAAATGTGCCTCTTCGGCATTCGCTTGTTTCTGCTTGAGGTCAAGAATGTGAGAGAGCTGCAAAAATTAGCAGTAAGTTCACATTTGTTAAAGGAGGTCTAGATAGCGCTTACTGCATCTTGAGCTCGTGATGCGCGTTGATCGATCCTGTCCACATCCTTGATGCGGTTCGTAACGAGGTACTGGAGGTGATGGAATATAACAAAACCATCCACTGCAGATATTTGTGCTTCAAAAATCGTTCGAATCATATTTAGCTCGTCGCGGATATCCTTGATATCCTTAAGGAGATCTATTTCCTCTTTGATTGCATACCTCTCGTTCTCCCCCTTTTCAGTTCCCCAGTCTTTCGGTCGGTTTATGGAGCGTGAGAAGGCCTGAAATATAGACGATTCGCGGTTGGCCTATGATCGTGTTAGAACATCTGATTACGAGTGAATTCTTGTTGGTTTGTAAGCTTACTAGGTTTCCGATCGTATTTTCGTATATTTCTTGCGTCTGAATCCACTTGTCTCGGTGTCTTGCGGGATCGAATAGAATACCAGAACACTCGTTGGCAATCAATGCCGCAAGATCTGTACCGCTTTTTATCGCATTCGGCCAGGCTTTTGACAGAATTCGTCTCTCAATTGCAGCTACTACATCAGTCATGTTAAACGAGTCGATGCCACTGGCATCATTGGCCCACCTATGTGGGAAGCTCGTGATGACCGTGTCTATCTGAATCGGTTACTATATCCTCCTGACTTTTCGGTCTGAATTTGACTTACCGCCGTCAATAACCCATAGCCACAGCTGATCTACCATCAAGACGGGGTAATCATGAATCTTCTGCGTATTTGTTGGAACTTCGCCGGGGTTAACGTTATTTGCAGTGTTGTAATACTTGGAGATGGTCTGGTCTTTGTCTCGGATGTCCATCTCTTCCTCGTCGAGGTTGAAGTAGTAGAACTGATCCAAAGTTCTTCTGACATGCAGCGGGCTATCCCTATTGAAATATGTATCGAGGAGCTCTCTATGCTTGTTCCCGTCGGCATGTATGACACGTTCGGACTTTGATAGACTATTGTCACCATTCCGAATCGCGTGAATGGTATTTTTCAACATCAGGCGTTCAGTATCCGTCGCCCAGTGCAGGTACGGTATCTATAGTTCTATTAGGGATGGGAAATATCAAGTGTAAAGCGTATGTATCTTACAGCAAGCATTATTCGGCTTTTCCCGGGACTTGTAGGGTTCATTGGATCTGGATGATGTGAGATGCCGACAACGGCATAGTGCATAATATAGTTTCCTGTTGACTTACTAGTGGATGTGTTGCAGAAGTCTGTAGAAACAGGTCTCAGGCAGCGCTTGTAGTAATTCTTCTCTGCATTCCGGACTCGGTCGCGCCAGAGATCCGACCTTAACAGGTTCGCAGTAGCTTCTGGGGTACCAAGGACCTTGGTTAATAAGATCTACTTATGATATTAGCTTCATCTTTTATGTGCGAAGGAGATTTGAGCCAGACCTCAACCCATTCCATCTATTTAATAATTAGTACAACTGTGATTTTGTTCGCAACGTGAAATACTGACGTTATTTTCTGGAAGGTGAATCCATCTCACTGAGTTTCTTTCATTCTTGAAAAGATCTTCGGGCCTGTCATCCAACATAAGTTCGTTGAGGCTGTTACCTGGATCGAGTATCTCGTCGACTGGTACGGCCTTTGAATGACACCTCTGAGACGATCCAATGTCAATAACTCTTCCCCAGAATTTCTTTTCAACCGCTGCATTCTCTGGCAGTTTGTACTTCAATCGAACATAACCTTGTAACAATTGCTGCATTTCCGCACGAGTTCCCCTAAGCCATTCTGTCTCAAAGTAGACGCCATGATCTAGCAGCAGTCGCACTAGATCGATTTGTCTAACCTGGATAGCAACATGCAGAACAGATGATTGGTCTGCAGATGTGGCATTGGGATTTGCCCCATTCTCGAGGAGTAATCGTGCAACCTCATAGTACCGGTTTGCCACGGCCCAGTGAAGAGGTGTTCGTTCTAATCCATCGCGAGCATTGACATCAGGTCGATACTTGCTGTTAACAAGCACGTGAACAAGCTGAACGTAGCCTGATTCCGCAGCCATGTGCATCATTGTGAAGTTGACCGGCCTTGTTTCCGCCACCCCGTTTTTGAATAGCCAGTATTTGGTGAACCATGTACTCCTGATCTTGCTATGCTCATCGAAGAAATCATTTGAAGTGAAGAGTGTATGGACTTCTTCAACAGTTTGCGACGACATGCCGCCGTGCCTCATCCAATATAGTGTAGGATACTCCAGAAGATTCAAATTGCCTGCGTGGGATGTAGAACTCCTGAATTCGCAATAATCTGCCAGGGAATCGCAAATATATTCAAGGCAGCGAATAGATATGTTCTTGTGTATGTCTGATATGCTCTCATGTCCGAGTTTGCGAACGTTAACTGGCGATAATAGACAATCCCGAGCTATTTTGTGCGTTAGGAGCACGTTGTCGCGGTAAATGGTAACAAAAGGATGGCATATTTCATTGATCGTTGACTTGAGCTTCTCGTTGGTGACATCCAGGTCATATGTGTCTTTGGAGAGGAGTCGTACTGTCGATAATGACAGAGGGCGGAAGGTAAACGGTGCTAATGATAACACAAACCTCGCCAGTCTCTGCTTTTCCGTGTATGAATTAGCTACCAAACGGTCAAGATATTGGTCGTAAATGCTTGAAAGGCTAGATGGAGCAGATGCGATGATTTCGCTAATATCCAAGGAGGTAGCTTGTATGCTTCTTAATGCGTCCCCAGTGCGACGGATCCACAAGAAAGACCCATTCGCCTTCTGAACTAGATACTCTCTCAGAGATCTTTTCGAATCTTGGTCCAGGTCTAAAGAATCAACGCATAACCCGGCGTACACTTCGATGTCGCTTTGGGCCGCAGTATTAAGATCTAATTCAAAAGAACCTGAGAGCGCGTCGTCGATGATTTGCTGCTCGCGACTTATCAGTATCCACTTGTCTTGGGACTTCGCTTTGTCCGGTGCGGACAGAGTTGTGTTGAGATTTCTTATCTTGTCAAGTAGTTCCTCGTCGCATTCGTCTAGCCCGTCTATGATGAACACTATTGGACCAACTCCTGAATCCTGTATAATCTGCTGGATTATGGACCAGAGAAGTGTGGTGTCGCCAAACAATTTGTCTTTTGTCGCTTGGTATGCACGTAGCACGTACTCCAGTAGTTTTGGTTTCCGTAGGATGATTTGATGAATCAAGGACTTAAGAACTACTGATGTGCGTTTTAAGCCACGATCATCAGAGATGCGGAAGTAGTGCGCCAGTATCTTGTTGCCCTGTGCCTGTAGTATCCGCACGACGGAAACTGCGAGCGTCGTTTTGCCACTCCCGGGCGGCCCATGGAGCCAGCAAACACGGGGCTGATCTGGCTTGTCGAGCCATCTTATAATAGAATCCATTTCCGGTCGGATCGATTCGAATATCAATCCCTGATAGAAAATGAATGGATAAGAGCTCTGCTGCCGAGGAGCGGAGAGCGACACGAGACAGTGCCGGGCCTCTTCATCCATATCCATCACGGCCGCAGCATAATTCTGCCCGGTCGTTTTCAACTCTGGGACGCTTAGTGACTCTGTATAAAACTCATTGATCAAGTTAAAGGTGGCTTGCCTTTTAGGAACTCGAGCAGATTCTCGTCGGCAATGGACGACCATCTAGGCGCTGGAGCAGCTGGATCAATCAAGATCGGGCCTGGCCGATGTGTTTTGCCCAATTTCTCCAAGTAGCAATTTGCGTGAAACCTTTCATTGTTTTGTCTGCGTATAAGGACCGAAAGTATGAGCTTTTCTAGGACGGCGTCTCCATAAGCCTCCCACCGAGCAGTGTCATTGGCCGACGGTATGAAACCACGAATATACCCAGTATTAGTCTCGGTATGCGTGGGTGTCAAATCAAGTTCCTCTGATGACCTGTCGGTGTACAAATCTTCTCCAGGTGAAATACCTATAACTTCAGGGTCCGGTTCACTCGAGCTGGTTGAAGTGTATTCCGTGCTGAGCCTCACATGTCCAACCCCTTCCCCAGGTAGATAAAACTCCATCATCAGCAGTGTAGCGAGATCATTACTGCCGAGTCCGATTCGTCCATGGATGATTGAATGCTTTCGTAACTCGATGCGGTGCTCCCGGCGATGACTAGATTCAGAGTCCTCGCCACCGCCAAGTGAAGCACTTGCGTTGCTTGTCATGGTTGCCCGATGGTCCACTCGCGGAATGGCAAGAAGGAAGGGTCGAGTGAAAGGATGAGTTTGAAGTAATATGGCAACAACTAGTCGTTGAACTTAGTGATATCAACAATATATCCATGGAAATCGAGAGGGGGTTGGCCTAAACAGGAGGGGAAAACACACTGCGAAGAACCGAGGCTGCGAAACCCAATAGAGCTGGCCACGTAGCCATAAAGGCATGCTTCCAGAGGGTTACATAGATATAACCAGGCAGTAAAATGCGAGCCACTCTGAAGCCATATTACTGCCATGTCACCATCTTGGTTTCATTGCATGGAGGTTACAAAGTATTATTATGTTGTGTTATCGAAGATTTTTCTCTCTTATAGTTAAAAGACTGCTTAATGAGGAAGGTAAACGCGGATGGCGATATAAGTTTGTGCTGAAAGCTGAAATGGAAAAAGGGAGCTTGTTATTCGCACCTCTTAAAATAAGGTTACTATTGGGGGGGAAGGCGGGTTAGGGGGTTGAGGGATTCTTCTTAACTAGGAAATCTTCCAAATCTTAATATGGCGTAGCAATCAGAGGAAAAGGAGCTTGCCAATTACGCGCGCGACGCGTGAGCGGCGAGGGAGGTTTTTTACGATGGGGCAAGCGCAGTGAGCCGAGGAAGGTCGGGTTATGGTGCCGCCCCAGCCGGAACCCCAATACATCCGGCGCCTACGATTCAGTATAATCATCAAAACAGCACTTTCTTTCAGAGCTCAAATTCCAGGAAAATAATACTGCTAGACGCGTTCAACTGAGAGCTTTCGGACGATATATTTTTCGTATCAATGCAACCATGGGTTGTTGAGATATTGAAGGAAGTATACCCCGCGGGCCGCATGTCGGATTTTGAAAGCCGGGCCGACTAGCGCCACACACTGGTAATGATTGCTTCCTTAAACATGATTCTACGAATATGCAACCGGGGTCATTCAATTCGTAATAAAGAGGCCTTTTAAACGCGCCGAAGTTTAGTTGAATACCTGCTGGAATGGCCAAGTTATTGGAGTAGGAACATGGGAATTCTTTACTTGAATAAGACGCGCGAGAGACCGCCGAGGGGCATCACGTGAAGCCGCGAATATCGAACCATACTCAATCATACCATAACTTTCCAACTTGGGACCGCCTGATGGTGCAACTTGATTGATTGTACTCAGAACTTAATACGGAATTGATTGAAATTAATTATAAAGTCAAAGGCCTAGAGATGACTAAGTTATACTGCTGCAAGCGCTACGCGGCCCTAATCAGCGCCTGTTTTCGACCCCGCGCCGATGTAGCAGTGCAAATAAGCCGCCGATAGCAAGGATTGGTCCGATAACATTTCTTGTGTGCAATTTCTTAAGATAGATAGCTCAACTGCGTTCTATTCACAGAGAAGCCTGATGGATGAATATCCAGGATAGCTAGCGCTTAATCAATGGTAGTTTGATGTAAGCCATAGGTAAAGTACTACTATGGCGCTTCGACAGGTTAGCTACGTCGATTGGGCTTTTAATGTTAAAATAAGAGTCTTGACGGAGTTCCCGTCTCCTGATTTGCAGAAATTCAAGTACGTCTGCCGTTAAAACACAAACGAAGAGTCTTGCTACTGATTCCCTTTGTAGAATATTGAAAGCTCGGAATACTGATCCTTTAAGCATATTTGGTCTCCGTTTTACTTTCCTCGTCAGATTTCTCCTTGTTCTCACGTTCTATCTTCTCCATGCCAAACCGACGCTCCGTCACAAGAAATACAAATATAATAGATACGCTCACCTAGATTGAACCGCCAACTCAACCTTGAAGCTTCAAAGACTAGCACATCAAGGGATCAGGTAAGGAACCTGTTCCGCGTGTGTTGGTACTGTCCCCGTGACCAGACACGTCGAGTTATTAGGCTGTTTAGACATTACCAACCCAGAACACCCTATTCTGAAACAGTCGGGGAAAGAACATGAAAGTCAGCCGCCTCAGGATCTAGTTAGCAATACAGATACGGCGACCGAGGAGACCGCGGGCGGCATTGAAGCTCGTCCTACAGCGAGTGGGGAACATGAACGTGAATGACCTCCGAGCCCTGGGGGTAATACGGAATCCGTACCAGAAGAGACCTGAGCTGATGTTGAAGATGATCGACAAACATAATCTGGTGAAGAACACAGGAGGGAGCATGCTTAGAATATCACCAGAAATCCAGATAGATACCCCGTCAAAGAAGATCCCAGTAGACGGGAAAAAGTCGAAGGAGGACGCGGGAAATGTTGAATATGGTGCGTTTTAGGTATTAATCTTCGATTTCTAGAATCATATGGCATTTCCAGCTGGGTAACGTATATTATTGACTCGGTCTTGCACAAGAGGATTGTGATAATGTCAGAATCTGTGTTATTAATGGTCCTTGAGGAGTTCCAGGGAGGTAATAGGGGTAGTACAATGCGACCTCGGAGAGTAAGTGCGCAATGCTGATATAGCAAATCATTGGGCTCTGCTCGACTCCGTGCTGACGGGGCCGAGCCGTGCAGCGTATCACAGCTGCCAATCTCACACTGGCCAGTCGTCATCACGGCGTACGAGTCCCACGTTCTACGGTATGAATGTTTCGGAGTGACAGCCCACGGGGGGAGGACTTGGCGCAGCGGACGAGACGAGTATGCTCTCTTCTCGGATGTCACGCCAGCTTATACGAATGCGCGTACCCGACGCCCAGACGAAATGATCGTGCAGCGCCATTACGTTCAAATAAGATTTCAGCAATTAGTTGGGCCACGTTTTGGGGGCGACTGCTGCATTACGGTACCACGAAGCGCCACCGCAAGCACTAATATGCGTCTTGATATAGCCTCATTGATGCTGCCCTACCTCCCTAGGCAGGCAGGTACATAACTGATTAAGTCAGCAAACGTCCACCGAAGAGAAAGACTCCTTTTGCGTGCCTGAGTAAGAGCCATGGCGCAGCGATGTAAGATCCGGGACTGAGACATAATTCCGGAATGGCTTTGGAATGTCTTGCAGGTTTCTTTCTTTGGTAATATAACCGAAGCACGCACGCAGCGAGGCTACAGGATTCCCGACGCAGCGTCTCGAGCAACGCTGCTGCGAAATGATTCTCAGGGCCTTATCCGGACACGATTGTTGGTGATATACAGCCGGCTTGATAACACGATAACACGACCTGAGAGGTATGAGCGGCCAGCTCGACGGCGGTGCAATTGTTCTACAGCATGGTCTGTTAGCATGTGATTGTCAAAGCGGCGACGAGGTCTCCATGCGGGCCCCGGATCATAACTTGAGTAGAGATTGGATGTTCATATGCTCAAGTTGTGCCATGCCGGATTGGCAAGCGAAGCCGTCGTGACTCGACAGACTCGACGTTGTGAAGGATTAATTCGGCAGCAGATGCTCCCGTTGTCGAGATTTATGCTCATCCGAGAGCATGTGGTGGGACGAAAGGGACGAAGGGACGGGACAGGCGGCAGTGATAAGCCCTCGAGCTGAACAGGGTGGCTTGGCCTGATGTATAGGACCCGAAAAGTCAGCAAGTTCTACCGGGTAAGAATCCTAGGAACGGAATGGAATTCGATTGGTCGGTTGGTCTACCTGAGTATTCGAATAATAGATCTGCATGAAGGGCCGCGCTCAGGACTAACCCGGCGAGCGAATTTTTTTTAGTTTTTTGCTACTACGCCGTTTCCGTCTCGCCGTGCCAGATATTGGGTACCAGTCAGCCATCCAAAACTGCTACAGTGGACGTGTGGATAAGTGTGGATAAGCCGTGGATCCCAGATCTTACAGCCGCAAATGTCACGTTTATCGCCGAAGAGAGACCCGCGCTCCCGTCAGACCGCGTAACAAAGAGAGATTAATGATGATTTCATCGATCTGCTGCTCGGTAGTTTGGAACAGAGCCCCAGCCCGGCTGACGATATCATTGGTCTGACCACACGGCCTAAGAGCGTTACGGAAGAGCTACCTGGATGTCGGTAATGAATGATTCGAATCCAAAATCTCAACATCGCAATAACGACGTGCCATCTAGTCGCAGTCTGTTGGGTTCGTCTGTCCTACCTCACCAGCATATGTACCTAAGGTACCTAATAGTATACTGCATAGTACGTCCATCTCACCGTCGGAGCCAACCAGCTTCTCAGGTCAGCAAATGATGATCCATCTTGGCCCGCTCCGTGCTGTCCGGCACCCAGCCATATGCACCTAGCCTGCTAGCTAGTCACGATGCTATTCCAACTCCCTTCCCGGAGTGCTGGCACGGGCTGGCACGTCAGGTGTGGGACGCCTGTCGAACCTCTTTCCCGGCCGGCATAGCCGTTAGCAGTGAATCCGATTAACAATCAAGCATGTGGTGGGCCGGGCGCTTCTCCATATCCAGCCCTTTCCCAACGCTGTTTGTGCTAGACGGACATTGTGCTCCCCCAAGAATCCAAGCCTCGCAAGCATGCGACTTGTTACTGGTCTGAAGGGTCTCACATTAGGTAGCTTTTCCCTTTTTTTTAAACTTCCTGCTTAAAAATCTTCTGATTAACAATCAACTTCCTTTGTGGGGAGCCAGCTTAGGCTCAGGCTTAGTTAGACTTTGCTGCTAGACAAGCACCATCGCCCGCCCATAAATCTGCCCCAACAACACTCTATCCCCTCCCGAGTTGATTGTTGATAGTAAGGAATCTGTATTCCAGAGCTGCCCGGGCAACCCTCAGACCAGATTGCTCTGCTTTTCCGTAGCAACTCGAGATATTAAGAGAGGGCTGCCGGAGTTCTCGGGATTTTGACCGTCCTCTATCCTCAAGCTTGAGTGCCATTGTGTCGCTTCCGCGTTCGACAGCCAAATTCCAGTACACACATTAATATCGCAAGAAGGTGGTACAAGCCCTAATCGACAAATTGCGTCGATAGGCGACCGCCCATCATGTGGGCCAGCACCATTGACAACGATGCTTTTCGCCGCACCGACTCTGGTATGCCGGCGAACCTCTGGCATCGCGAAGATACTCATCCAGCTGTCGACGGAACACCCACGGCGCAGAATGAAAGAGAATCCGAAAGCAGTGAGAGGCCCGGGCCCAGCGCGGGCACCTGGGGCGAGCGAGATGTTGGCGGCTTTGACGAGCACGAAGCCATGGAAGAGCTACAGGTCCTCAGACAGAACCTCTCGCAGATGCATCGAACAAGGACGCGAGACACGCAGTCCAGTAGACCTTATGACCTGACCCAAGTTCACAGTCGTGGCACCGCGCCGCCCGACTCGACACCAGGAGGCCCTACGAGGCAAACGACAATGAACGAAGATGTTGAGGCTGGCGAGAAGCCTGAGGTAGAGGAGGATGATTTCGAATTGAGCCAGTTCATGCGCGACGGTCATTTCGAAAAGCGCAACGAGGACGGATCGGAGAAGCGAGTGGGAGTCATCTATAAGAACCTCGTCGTCAAAGGTGTCGGAAGCACCACTTCTTTCGTCCGGACAGTGCCGGATGCCATCATCGGAACGTTTGGGCCTGACCTTTATCGCATCATCACGCGGTACATCCCAGCTCTCCGTTTCGGAAGGAAACCGCCGACTCGTACGCTGATCAACGACTTCACCGGCTGCGTGCGCGACGGCGAGATGATGCTCGTTCTAGGTCGACCCGGCTCCGGGTGCAGCACCTTCCTCAAGGCCGTCAGCAATAACGGAGAATCATTCGCCGCCGTGGAAGGAGAGATATCATACGGCGGTATCCCTGCCAAGAAGCAGAAGAAAATGTACCGCGGCGAGGTCAACTACAACCCCGAGGACGACATCCACTTTGCATCCCTAAATGTCTGGCAGACTTTTACCTTTGCTCTCATGAACAAGACGAAGAGAGCCGCTCGAGCCGAGATTCCGATCGTCGCCAATGCGCTCATGAAGATGTTTGGCATTAGCCATACGAAATACACGCTAGTCGGCGACGAATACACACGGGGTGTGTCGGGTGGAGAGCGCAAGCGAGTCTCCATTGCCGAGACCCTGGCCTCCAAGTCCACCGTCATGGCATGGGATAACTCGACGCGCGGACTTGACGCCTCGACGGCCCTCGACTACGCCCGGTCGCTCCGCATCATGACCGACATCAGCAACCGTACAACACTCGTGACGCTCTATCAAGCGGGCGAGGGTATCTACGAGCTGATGGACAAGGTGCTCGTCATGGACCAGGGGCGGCAGATCTTCTCGGGGCCGGCAAAGGACGCCAAGCAGTACTTCATCGACCTGGGCTTCGAGTGCCCCGAGCGGCAGACGACGGCGGACTTCCTGACGGCCGTCACGGACCCGAACGAGCGGCGCTTCCGGCCCGGCTTCGAGGACCGGGCGCCCAAGACGGCCGAGGAGCTCGAGGCGGCCTTCCGCAGCTCGCCCAACCACCAGAAGGTGCTGGACGACGTGCGCGACTACGAGGAGCACCTGCAGCGCACCGACTACGCCGACGCCAAGCGGTTCGAGGGCGCGGTCCAGGAGTCCAAGTCGAAGCACGTCAGCGAGAAGTCGCCCTACACCGTCCCCTTCACGCGGCAGGTGTTGGCCTGCACGAAGCGAGAGTTCTGGCTGCTCCTCGGCGACACGACGACGCTGTGGACCAAGCTTTTTATCATCATCTCCAACGGGCTCATCGTCGGCTCCATCTACTTCGACCAGCCCTTCTCCACGGCCGGCGCCTTCACCCGCGGCGGCGCCATCTTCTTCTCCATCCTCTTCCTCGGCTGGCTCCAGCTCTCGGAGCTCATGAAGGCCGTGTCGGGCCGCGCCGTCGTCGCTCGCCACAAGGACTACGCCTTCTACCGGCCGTCGGCCGTGTCAATCGCCCGTGTCATCCTCGATTTCCCCGTCGTCTTCGTCATGGTGGTCTTCTTCGGCATCCCCATGTACTTCATGACCAACCTCGACGTCGACGCCGGCAAGTTCTGGATCTACATGCTCTTCGTCTACACCACGACCATGATGGTCACGTCGCTCTACCGCATGTTTGCCAGCTTGTCGCCCGAGATCGACACCGCCGTGCGCTTCTCCGGCATTGCCCTGAACGTCCTCGTCATCTTCACCGGCTACGTCATCCCGAAGCCGCAGCTCCTGTCCGACTATATCTGGTTTGGCTGGCTCTTCTGGGTCAATCCGCTGTCGTATAGTTTCGAAGGCGTCTTGACGAACGAGCTATCGAACCGAGTCATGGACTGCGCGCCCGAGCAGCTGGTACCTCAGGGCCCGAATGTCGACCCGCGGTACCAAGGATGCACTCTTACTGGCTCGCAGCCGAATTCGCGGACGGTATCCGGCGCCGACTACCTGCAAACGACTTTCAACTACAGCCGGGATCATCTTTGGCACAACTTTGCTGTGGTCATCGCGTTTGCTGTCCTCTACATCATCGTTACGGTCTTCGCCACGGAGCTGTTCAGCTTCTCGCACGAAGGCGGCGGCGCCCTCATCTTCAAGAAGAGCCGGCGGGCCAAGATCCAAGCGCAAAAGGCGGCAGCGCCGACCGACGCGGAGAAGGGAGGCGCCAATAGCAGCGGGTCTTCCACCACGGGAGTAGGCGCTGCCGTAGACGCATCCAAGACCTCGTCCCAGCAGCAGAGCTCGACGCTCGAGTCGCTGACAAAGAGCGACTCCATCTTCACCTGGCGCGACGTCGAGTACACCGTCCCCTACCTCGGAGGCGAGCGCAAGCTGCTCAACAAGGTGAGCGGGTATGCCAAGCCGGGCCTCATGGTCGCGCTTATGGGGGCGTCTGGTGCCGGTAAATCTACCCTCCTGAACACCCTGGCACAGCGCCAACGTATTGGTGTGGTCACCGGCGAGATGTTCGTCGACGGCAGACCCCTTAGCCCTGAGTTTCAAAGAAACACCGGTTTCTGTCTCCAAGGCGATCTTCACGACGGCACGCAGACAATTCGCGAGGCGATAGAGTTTTCGGCACTGCTGCGCCAGGAAGCGTCTACCCCCCGTGCCGAGAAGCTCGAGTACGTAGACAAGATCATCGACTTGCTGGAGCTCAGCGACCTCCAAGACACCATCATCAGCTCCCTCGGCGTCGAGCTGCGCAAGCGGCTCACCATCGGCGTCGAGCTCGCGGCCAAGCCGTCTCTGCTGCTGTTCCTCGACGAGCCGACATCGGGTCTAGATTCGCAGTCGGCGTACTCGATCGTGTCGTTCCTCAAGAAGCTGTGCGCGGCGGGGCAGGCCATCGTGTGCACGATCCACCAGCCGAGCTCGGTGCTGATCCAGCAGTTCGACATGGTGCTGGCGCTCAACCCGGGCGGCAACACGTTCTACTTCGGGCCGATCGGCGAGAATGGCGAGGACGTGATGCGGTACTTTGGCGAGCGCGGCGCGACGTGCCCGCCGGGCAAGAACGTGGCCGAGTTCCTGCTGGAGACGGCGGCGCGGCCCATCAAGCGGCGCGACGGCACCAAGATCGACTGGAACGAGGAGTGGCGCAACAGCGACGAGGCGCAGCGCGTGCTCGAGGAGATCGACGGGCTCAAGCGGATGCGCAGCGAGGCGTCGCGGCCGCAGGAGAGTGGTACCAACACGGCGGGCAAAAAGCAGCGGGAGTACGCGGCGCCGACGTGGGCGCAGATCACGGAGCTGACGAAGCGCATGTTCCGGCAGTACTGGCGGGACCCGTCGTACCTGTACGGCAAGCTGTTCACGGCGGTCATCGTGGGCATCTTCAACGGCTTCACGTTCTGGCAGCTGGGCAACAGCGTGCAGGACATGGAGAACCGCATGTTCACGTGCTTCCTCATCATCACCATCCCGCCCACCATCGTCAACGCCGTCGTGCCCAAGTTCTGGTCCAACCTCGCCCTCTGGCAGGCCCGCGAGCACCCCTCCCGCATCTACGGCTGGGTCGCCTTCTGCACCGCCAACGTCGTCGCCGAGCTCCCCGCCGCCCTCGTCTCCGGACTCCTCTACTGGCTCCTCTGGTACTGGCCCACCGGCCTGCCCACACGCAGCTCCGTCTCCGGCTACTCTTTCCTCATGACTATCCTCATGTTCCTCTTCATGACCAGCTGGGGCCAGTGGATCTGCGCCTTTGCGCCCAGCTTCACCGTCATCGCTAACGTGAGTCTCTCTTACCTTTTGTAACCTACTTACCTAGAGCCTGTCTATACCATACCTACCTCCTACCTATCCCTAGAATTCTGCTAACCGCACCCTCTCACAGGTCCTACCCTTCTTCTTCGTCATGTTCGGCTTGTTCAACGGCGTGGTGCAGCCGTGGTCGTCGCTGCCGGTGTTCTGGCGGTACTGGATGTACTACGCGAACCCGTCGACGTACTGGATCGGCGGGATGCTGGCGGCGACGCTGGACGGCGTGCCGGTGGCGTGCGAGCCGGCCGAGACGGCGCGCTTCGACGCGCCGCCGGGTCAGACGTGCGGCGGCTACGCCGGCCAGTTCGCCCGCCGAGCCGGCGGCTACCTGCTCAACCCCGACGCCACCGCCGGCTGCGAGTACTGCCCCTACAGCTCCGGCAACCAGTACCTGCAGACGCTCAACATCGAGGCTAGCCAGAAGTGGCGGAGTACGTTATCAACCCCCTCTGTCCGTAATGTAAACACGTGCTAACTAATACCGCGTACAGACTTCGGCATTTTCCTCTCCTTCTGCGTCTCCAACTGGGCGCTCGTCTACTTCTTCATCTACACGGTCCGCGTCCGCGGCTGGTCGTTCGGGTTCGGCCACGTCTTCGGCACGCTCGGCAAGCTCGTCGACGTGCTCAAGAAGCCGTTCAAGCGCTTCTCCAAGAAGAACGACGAGTGATTTGCGCACTTGTCGCTTGACGGTGAAAAAAAAAAAAAAAATACGGAAAAGGGGGAAAAAAATTGCTACGAATTTCATTGGCTTAGAAGGATCTGTCCGGGAAGGCAATCTGTCCTTTTAGGCCTCACGATCCCTAATTCAATACCTACACGGTCGGAATGGATAGGAATACCAAGGAAGGCGAAGGGCAGGGGTTCAGGGAATAGAATGGATAGAACGGACTGACGGCGCTACGAAGTTGCCAAGTCATCGTGGTTGTTACCGTCAGTGGTCTGATAGGAGTTGATTGCATTAGCATTTCGGAGGGGTTTACTTTTGAACGATTGAGGATGAGATGAGAGGCTGAGAGATGGTTGACAAATGTCACATGTCTTCCCTTTACCAAGCTCCTGCGGTAAAGATGTTGCGATACGTTGGGTGGTCTACCTTGTAGCTAGACATGGCCCAGATAGGATGAAAGATAATTTGATACTCGATGACCAATATTCAATCCCACCCCTACGTGACCGAGGCAAAGTAAATGTTGCTTGCTTACTATCATGGCTGATAACCAAGAACACGGATGATAGATCCGGCGTCTCTTGTTCCGTCCAACCTATCTTCTCTAGTTCAAATCCCGGCTGAAAAGACGAGAAGTCGTTGCGCCCCCGCTATGTACGAGAAAAACCGACGCAAGGCCGGACGCCTCCGGAGCGGCGACGCTAGAAGCATCAGCTGCCGACCGCCATCCCGTCGTCGAAGTCGGGCATTGGTGTAGATGTTTCCACATGGCAGCGCATGGTGGTGTGGCGGCGAAAAAGCGAGTGGTGACGATGGCAAATCCGCAAGGTTTCCCCAGCTCGGGCAGAAAGACTGCGAGAAATACTTACATATGTCATTTGGGGTAGGCAGGCTGGGTTATAAGAGCTGGTTGTAAGAGATCGTCAGGCACTTTTGCCCAAATATCAGCTCGTCACCTGAGATATGCCGTGTCACCTACGTTTCGCAGTTCGTGGCAACAGTTCGCGGTAATAGTTCGTGGCGAGCTGTGTATGTTCGACGCGTTCGCCGGCGGGGTTGTCATGCGCCGCCGCTGTTGTTCACCCCGCATATTGCCTTCGTCGGGGGGGGGGGGGGGGGGGTGCATCATTGCGGCGATAAGAAGAAGCCGTCTAGTAAAATGGCTCGGGGTAAAATAGGGGCGTTTGATTTGGTAATCCCCCTTCGAACTGGCGCTCTCCGTGGTGAAATTGTCCAAGTTACGTTACTTGACAAATCTAGACCGCGGACTATGTGAGCGCTCTTACCAATCTAACACCTCTTTAGACCGTCTCGAGTTAGAGCGTACCTGTAGGGCGACAGTCCGGAGCTTCACGATGCGGGCGCCCCGGGGTTGCGGTAATTGCATCATAGCTCTCGTCTGTCTATGAATAGGCGAGTCGGCGAACCGTCGTTTCAAGGTTTATGGCACAGGATGGCACGGCGATTAGGCAGTATCGCGAATGTCTGCAGCTGGGGTTGACGATGCCTCGGTAGGTAGGCTATCTAGCACCCGTGCAAAGTCCGGCAGAGCTTGCTTGCTGTAGCTCGACGGCTCGGCTCCTACGATCTTCGAAACGTAAGACGGGCGGGCTGTGCATCGTTTCAGTTCGATATGGTAGGATTCGCACAGTTGCTATAGCTCGAATAGCCTTCGACCCCAGGCAGACGCGTTCCTGGCCCCGGCGCCTTAGTGCGACGACATGACTTGTCTAGCTGCCTGAAGGTACATGTCGCCGACGTATGTACGTACCTAGGCAGTCAGAAAGCATTGACACCTGATCGCTTGGCTGGACCCCTAGCATACCCTTTTTCTGAATCCCCTCATTGTCCGCGAACCGACGGCGAGGGGTGATGTGGCACCTCCGTCCCACAGACCCTGAGACCGTCGCGAGCCCAACAAGATTTCGGGGCGCGCCAATGGCAGCTCGGACATCCTTTGCACGTGCGTGGAATGTCTACCTTGCAGTCAGGAATAGGAGCTAGATGGCTGTCAACGGGGAAGCGGCCAGGATCGTAAGAGCCCCCCGTCCCCAATAATTCGTACTATCTGCAGGTACTAGCTAGCTCTGGCTTTATTTATCTCATGAGCTATAAATGGTGTCTAGCGAGAGGAGAAGGGCATGATGCTATCTCCATACGTACCCCAAGCTGCCAAATGTACATGGTATCGATCGTGAGCAGCTAGCCCAGCTACTACGATAGACTGGTCTGCCTCCTGGGTAATCTAGCCGTCTAGCTCCCTTATCTCGGGTACTTATGCAGAGTCCGCTCAGGGCAGCCAACCAGATGGTCGGCGCCAGTCCTAGGCTGCTAGGATCAGAGGCCCGTCGGGAATCTAGAAGATGCCCTGCGCCATGATGTCGACGTGCAGGACCGTCGTAAAAATGCGAGTGTGCGTGATGGGGGGGGAGAATAGCCAGAAGGGGACCCTGATCGTCGCATCTCTTCCCCTTTTCTCGCCATCTACAGAGCGATAGGCGATCGAGATGATCTCTTCTTCTCTGGCAAATCCGTCCACCTGTCCACCTAGCAAAACGCACGCGCCAGCCGAATCCGCAACGTCAGGGTCTCAGCTTAGTGAAAGGTATTGCGTAGGGGTCCTTCTGGCTGCTACTGCGCATACCCCACGGAGCTCATTCAATGCGCGCACGTGCATGGATACGACGTATGCTTTACGACCTGCTTCTCCCTCGGAGGGTCTGCCGAAGTGGCTGCTGTATGCTGTCAGGGAAAATGCCACGCCGAGCGATCTGATGCCTGGCTGCCCAGGCGCGCCGGCGGCAATTGAGCCTTGAGAGCGCCGGCCCTATTCGCCAAGCGACGGTTATCGTGAGGTTGCACTGCAAGGGGGTAGCTATGCTAGCTACAGTTTAGCTGGCGACGTACATGCAGACTTGCAGACAGACAGCTGGCCGCATGAAGCTATACCTTTCTAGCAGTCGCAATAAGCACATCTTAGCAACCATGAAGAGGGTAGGTGGGTAAGCAGATGCATGCGTGTAGGTAGCAGCCGTCGTTCTCTTTCGCTAATCGCGGCTCTGAATCAATATTGTGAAGCTATTGCAAAGTCCCTCAGCGTAGCAATACACATACATCATACTGAGCAGAGAGGTCAGATGCTTCCTTACGCAGCGCCGACGAGCGCCGGGCAGAATCGGTGATGCTGTCCAGCACGTTACCTTACCCATCGCCGAATAAAACAACAAAGCCTATTATTAAAAACCCCGTTGCTAAAACAATGCCCAAAGGGATCGCGGCCCCATGGCATGCATGAGATGATCTCCGAGGCACAGCCAACGCTATGGCATCCAGGGACCTCGCGACGGGAAAGGACCCCTATTTCCATCGCTATAACCCACCTCGCCTGGTATTGCTATATACCCTGGAGTTTGATGGGCAGGCTGTGAGGAGGGTTCCCGGGAGGATGGGTAAGGGACGCCCGATGGGCACCTAATCCCACGGCACCCCGAGATCGCATGAATCCGTGCTAGAGCGCGCTGGCGCGGCGCCGTCCCCTGCAGCCCTGCTCTCTTCGCTCCGCGCTAGCTAGCCTGGGCCTCGGGCTCCTCCTGCTGGGACTGGCGTGCGGCTTGGTGGCCGCCCGTCGGCGACGTCTAGAATGGCGTGCATGAGAGGAGGGCGCCGGGCGACGGGACGAGGCGAGGCTCTTGGGTCCGTCCCTCATAGCATGCCCCTCGAAGTGGGATGGATAGGGTGGATCTGAAGCTTTCGTCGCACATCGTGAGAGGCTGGGAGGCTTGTACGAATTTATACTAGCTATACGGGACTACTACGTATGAGGAAGGAAGCCGAAGCAGGTAAAATTCGAGTACGGTAAAGTGTGCTAGCCGGTTTGTTTATAGAATCATGCCCGTCGACGAGGCTAATTGGACGGCATCGTGAACTCCGAGTAGAAGCAGCTAAGGTATGGTTGTGGAAATGGTGGAAATGACTCCCTGCGTGTATTCTCCTGATGTCTATGTATGTACCTAATGTATACCCATGTTCACTTGCGTGTGCTGCCCAATTCTAGGTGTATGTCCTTTCGTGTACTGACGCCCTAGATGTCCTCCGGTTTCCCCCAGTTGGAACGCCGCCCTGGTATGCAAACCATGAAAAAAATGCCAACGAAAGAAAAGAAGATGTTTCCACAATGCGCCCAAAATGTTTAAAAAAGGGGTATCCAACTGTTCACATGATGCTTTTTATTTTTCCCGAAACGAACCGACGGCAAGCATATCATCAGCAAGGGGGGTTAATCGCTTCCGGAGACGCTCCTCGTGACGAATGCTGTTAAAAAAGAGATACAGAGAAATAGTAGAAAAAGACAACCATAGACCTCAAGACCTTGGACAGGAACCGTTACAAAAGTCATAAACAGTCGTAAACGTAATCATCGCTGAGCTGACCGCGTTCCAGCGGGTCGCATACACAATCCCAAGTACGTTGTAGGGCAGGTTTCTTCCCGTCGACGACAACTCTTAGGTAAATGTTTGGGAATTCGACGGGGGTTTTCGGAATACGAGGATGGGGTGGAGGGAGAGCCCAGCAGCTGCGTCGACGGCTAGGCGTTCGCCGGGGCCAGCGCGGCGGCGCTGATTGGCGGGCTGGCGCGAGCGCGTTCACGTCACAGGCCCGCAGCGAGCTGGCGGGCCGTGGTAGGTAGCATTTGCCGGGGCTAGCGGGCTCGAACGCGGCGCGGTGATTGGCCGACGGCCCCCAGGAGGAGCGCGCCCGGCCAGGAAAAGATTTGCGCGTCTGGAATGGCCCAGATGCGCAGGCCGCGGCGCCATATGACGTGTGAAGGGACCCATCCGCTGCGCGAAAAGAGGTCGAAAACCGGCCGATGCCAAGACCCAAAGGAGCGTCCGCGGAATCTCGCGGCGCTGCGCGGGATCGAGGGAAGGCGGGAGAAGGCAATGGTAGGTGCAAAATAACCAAGGCCACGATGGGAGAATTGGTGTTGAGGCTGGTCTGACCACGCTGCCGCGGCGGAAATTGTCTGGGCAATGCAATGCAATGCAATTGAACGGTGGGCGGTGTAAGGTGGAAAAGGTCTAGAATGAATCTGAACAGACCCGGTGTTTTCTGACCAGTCAAGCCAGCTTTCCGCAACTCCATTCGTTGGTCCGGGGGCCCTTGCGATGCCGCTCAGATAGCAACCCGTGCCTTGCAGAGACTTTCTCGGTCTCGCCGGCTGGGTCGACTCGTCAAGTGTTGAATGTTGAGATTGAATGCACCCGATGCCGCGTGTCCAGCGCTCTAGCCCCGTTGTCATAGCCTGCAGGGCATGTTCTCGTGGTACCACACCTGAAAATTTGAGGAGATTGCATGGAAAAAGAGAAGCCAGGCACGGACCCAGATCTGCTCTAGGAGACAACGTGCGGGATCGCTAGGCGAGCTGCTTTGGAAAGATTGTCGAGGTTGTCCATGTTGCGCGTGTTTGAAGTCCTTGTCCGAATCCAACGGCAGACTCGAACGATGCAACACTTGGGTGGCGAAAAGAAAAATAGGTAGAACCACCAAAAATCCACCCGCCCAATCTAGAAAAGGGGAGATGATCGGGCGGGCCGGGATTGAAATGGGACCTCCGTAGATCGGGGTATGCAGCTGTTTCTGAATATAGAAAGCCTTAAAGCGTGTTGCGCATGGATGGAGTCCATCGTCGCAAGGGATCCGTGTCGTCGGCGTCGGCATCGTCTGCGCGATGCGGCGCGGCTGTTCTCAGATTGCGATGCATCCATCGGTATCGGCACCGTCAAGGTCCGAAAGGTCGAGCGATGCTGCGCTGTCCAGATCCATGTCCGAGTCCAAGTCCGAATCCATGTTGTCTCCTGTTGGAGAAAGGAAATCCAAGGCGGTATTGGGTGCAAATCAAGAAGTGTCGGTTGTAAAACAAACATCTTTCATCGTCGCGTGCTGTTGCTGTTGCTGCTGCTGCTGCTGCTGTTGTTGTTGTTGTTGTTGTTGTTGTTGTTGTTGTTGTTGTTGCTTAATCGTCGTCGTCCATTCTCCAATTCCAGTAGCCTAGAAGTTCTCATTTGTATCCGACTGCTATCGCACACTTCTGGCAGTAGTAGAGGTTGAAGCCGACTCGGATCATGCCCGTCGTGGCAGGGTCGTCGGTGGACGTAGCTTCGACGTGTCGGTGGCAGCGCAGGCAGCGCATCACCTCGACGGACGCGACCGGCTGCACGTCCATGCCGTAGCTTATCGAAAGGTCGGAGTCGGAAGACGAGGGCGAGCTGCTGTCTGACGACGAGGAGCTGCTGTAGTGCTTTGACGTAGGTCGGGCAGACATGATGATGGGTGTCATAGGGGTCGTTGTTGAACTAGTCGGTATTTGTGGAGGGGGGTGTGTGAGAGGGGAAGCAGACTTATAAGTGTAAAGCCTGTGATTGTTTGGAATGGAGTCGAGCCGGGTGAGTCGATCGTATCCGTGCCTGTCTTGTTTCGGCACCTTTATTGCAGGCTCGAGCGGACAGATCCAGCGGGCAGGGGGGTGTAGTGCTTCCGCAGGGAGGGTCCCATGTATTTATTCGAGGCCAAGATGGAAAATAAGAGTGAGAGAGAAGAGCTCCTCGAGGTGCAGTCCCGGTCCCGGTCCTGGTCCTGGTCCTGGTCTTGGTCCTGGTCACTAACGGGACTTGGAGAGGTACAAGTACATGAACCGTAGTAATATGCCACGGCTGTCTAAGTGGGACCGACGAGAAGGGCTGTGTGGCTCTCGAGTAGCGTAGGGCCGGGTAGGGGTGTAGATGGAAGAAGAGAAGAAAAGGGATGGAAGGAATAGCGCGGTGCCTAAAATATCAACCACCTCGGCGTTTCGCTTTCTATGTGCGGATCCGTCGGTGTCAGGCTCGAACAATAGCTTCGTTCATGCGCTGCTTGACTGTTTGGGCGTGATTTCTGCTCCCCTTGTGCTTCTGTACGTGTGTGTGTGTGTGTGTGTGTGTGTGTGTGTGTGTGTGTGTGTGTGTGTACATACGTATGTGTGTATGGGTGTGTGATGGCACGATGCACCAATACGCCGACGTACCACTGGAATCGAGTGCGTGGCAGAGCGTGACAAACTGTTTTCGGTCTGGGTCAACTGTCTGCTGGTACCTGTACCTGGGTATTCCGTAGACCGAGAAGAGCAGATATATAATGTCGTAATGTCAGAGCAGCTGACTTTTTCTTACTCTCCCCTTTGCTGATATAGTATATATAATATATACAGAATGATATGCTAGAGATGCACCCTAGGTAGAGAATTGTATAGATATGTGACAAAGTTTTCGTCTGAATAGTTTGCTTGTTGTTCTGACTCGAGCTGGACATGCGAAAAAGCGTAAAAGACTTAAGAGCTCGGGTAGTAGGGAACGGACGGGCCTGGACGGTCTTGATATGATAAAGGAAAGCTCTCCGGAACGTGTGACACGAGGGAACAAAAGACAGGGAGCGGCTATACTGCGATAGCTCTTACATAGTGCTTAAAGGATGCTTATAGCTCGATGATAGAATGATTCATGTTGGTCAGTATCGAGATCTCTCTGCCAGACAGCGCTAGGAGCGTGCGCTACCTGATTCCCTTGATCGAAGATGCCGACCTGGACACGACGTGATAGGACGGACGACAGGGACTGCTGCTGTATGCTACATGCGGACAGCTGTACGATTTTGCGGAGTTGAGAGGGAGATCTCAGATCGACGGCCAGCGAGGAGAATGCTATCATCCATTGCGCACACTTACTCCAACCAGTCTGGACGTCTCTACACACGGAGGAGCATCATTGAGCCGTCCCATCTATCCAATTATTAATAACCGGAACCTCCCCCCGGGTCTCCTTTTCGATGACTTATTCTCGACGCCTAGCTCGAGCTCTTGTGCTTCTCTATCATGCGGTCCCAGGAGGTCACGGAGTCATATTGTCATATCGTCTATGCATCTCCTGCACAAGAGCTGCTCTCGAAGAAGCGAGCTACGGGAGGAACACAGGGTAAGACGTGCTTCTGGGCTTGCATTAATTCCCTGACGGCATCACTCGTCTGCGCATTTTGTGCATGCGCTCGAATGGGCTCTCAAAGTCCTCCCGTCTGACAGGCCATGCAGACGGTCCTTGTGCGCACAAGACGAGAGACATTCAGGGTTCAGCATTGGGGCAGGTGGTGTTGGCTGCGATGGTAGCAATACTGTCTCAAGACTTTACGTGACGGGCGCGCATCTGCAGTTTGCGAATATTTCATCTGATATTGGGTTAGCCAAACAAGAAACCACTCATTAAAGAAGACAAGAGAAAAGAAAAGAAAAAGCCTCCTATTCCGCTTTCCCTCCTCTGGTGCCGAGCCTAAGCCTGGCAGGCTGCCCAGGCCGGCTGTCTGAGCCCCAAGTACGATGTCTAGGCCAAATGCTCGATCTTGACAGCCAGACGGTTCGCCTAGACCTAGCGACGATCACCGGCTGTGGGGCTTTTCGCGGGATCCCACAACCGTTTAAGGAGAAGATATATTTGCCACTCGCACCACAATAGCACGGTGTCCGTTTCACCACGCATCGCAGCCGAGCTGGCGCCAATAGAAAAATATCGATTTGCCTTGATAAAGGCGATGGGAACTAACGACAATAAATAGATATAATCCTCTCATGTATCCCGGCGCAAGAGAAACCCCCCCCCCCCCCCTTTATGCCCCTCTCTACCGATATCCGTCGTCCCATATTCCATCGTCCATCGTTCCATCGTGCCGTTACAAGTGATCCTCTCTCTCCGTCTGACCCCATTTTTACCCTCGGTCTGCTCTCTTACCTACGGCGGGGAATATTCGTCAAAAAACATAGGACGGTGTGGCTTTACGGTCAGGGGCCGGGGTAGGGAGGGCGAGGGGAACACGTATCGACAAAGCGGCATCGAAACAGCACTTGACCTTGCACACGTAATCTAGCTGAGGCTGTATGAGGTTTAGGTGTGACCTGGAAAGGGAAAGCAGAGATTCCGAGAGGTGAGCATAAAAACGTAAAGAGGTACCGGCAGCGAGGCAGAACACCAATTATGCAGCCTGACCATCAGAGCTGCAAGCCTTCCATGCACACAGCCGGACTCGTCAATTCCCCGATTACTCAGATTGGCCAATGGATTATCATGTCTACGAAGAGCCCTATCATCGAGATGCGGGTGTTCGCTAGTACCAGGTACTCTTGAATATTCCATCCATTCCTGCACATGTCAGGCGAAGTGTACCTTGAGTAGACTATACACAGTAGCCATCTAGCTACATACTAGCATGCCTAGCACCTTAGGTACAGTACATGACAGCTAGGCAGCTAGGTAGGAAGAAAGTAGAACCTCGCCAAAGAAAAAAGGGTTCTAATATATGTGACCGGCCTGTTTCCTACATACATATGTACATAGTCCAGACGGTTCTTTGGAGATATTCTACGGCCGCAGATAACATGAATGGGTAACTGGCGATACTACGAGGCTTACGTGATGCGTGGCCCGGAATCTCGGCCTGGAAAAGACCACTTGATCGACCAAGGAGATCGAAGATCAGGGTCCCCGATCCCGCCGCCCGGGCTTTGCCCGCCAGCCCGCTTGCCCAGCAGCGTGGTACGCACAGTATGTAGATGGGAAATTGTGGACCACCACAGGTTCCAGATCTTTCATGCTTCATCAGGAGGTCTATACTTCGCAATCTCGAGGAGAATCAGCAGTTGGTAGGGAGATGCGAATTCGCAACAACCCCATCTTAATCAATACAGCAATTCCTATGATCGGGGAATGCAGAATCTGGATGCAATCTGGACGTGTCACGGCCACGAGGCGGAGATGAGCGGGTGTAATATCGAGCTATATTGCGATATCAGAAATCACAAGATGTACAACACAGATCTCTCCTAGCCTCGCGCAGGCCAACTGGGAAGCTGAGGATCTAGACCGTCGCGCCCGGACCCCAATGACTCTTTCGAGACAGCAAATCGCTAGCCTTCTTTCGAAGCTCCGCAAACGCTGGTGTCGAACTAGACAATATATACTATCCTCCGGAGCGCCAGAGCGCTAGGGCTGGGCTGTTTCTGCTGCGAGGCTAGATCGCAAGCTCGACAAAGCTCGAGCTCTGGTGTTCTAGCGCCGCATTCCGAGCCCTAAACGTACCACATCCGCTGCCGTTATAACATCCCTACGGTATACTAGGTAGGTATACTAGGTAGTAGGCCAGGTACTATACAGGAAAATATGTAGGTACAGTAGCTTGGACACGATGATTTGCTCCGGTGTTTTTCTGCCCTTCATCGAGATTCGCAAAAATGCCATGCCTTGGATATCGAATTCTCTCCATTCTTTTCCCACTAGCATCGCCTTTCCGGTCTTTTCTTGTTTTTTTGCCTCTTTCTTTCTCTTTCTCTACAGGTAGAACCCAACTCGTAATCCAGCGAGCCGCATGAGTCAACCAACACAAACCTTAAGCTCTGGTCCCTGACGATCTCCATCTTCTCCGACTCATTCGGTCTTGTGATGAGCTTGACAGGTGTTCAACTCTTATGTCTCCACGTGGATTCGTTTCAAATGCCTTGGAGCTATTTCCCTGCTAAACCCGCAAGAGACATTAAAAAAGGCTCCGGCAAGCAAACCTGACTGGCATGTCCGACACAAGTCAGCTTGAAGTTAATTGAGTCTACGCCGAGAGCCGAGGAAATCCTCCGAACGCAAATATAGCCTACGTGCCATCTCGGTCAATGAGAAAAAATAGAAAAACCTTTTCAGTGGAGCAAATCTATCTCACCGCAGGTCGAATTGCATAGCTGGAAAGTAAGCACCGTTCCGAAGCTTCCTCTGTCATTGATTATCTTGGATAATTCCGGCATCTTTTTTTTTTTTTCTCTATCTCGCTAGAAATAAGATAAATAAAAGAAACATGGGTATTCCCGCGCGCCCCGAAACACTCGGTCTCCCAAGGACCGTCCCATCCCCTCCCTTTCGAATGGGGCCGCGTACGTTCATGTACGTCGAACCGGAAACGTGCGTGATATTGCACGTCCTCTACTACGTGTACATTGTGCGTACAGCTGCTCAGCCAGGTAAGCTAGACGGGCGCAATACTGCTGCGCCCAAGCGGTACACGCGCCCACGCGCACGCAGACACCACGTACTGTACATAGGCGCTCCGAAGAATAATAAAAAAAAAAAACAGCCGGGTCATCCTCGCATCGAGGAGGCTGGCAAGCTTGCGTACGCTATCTCTGCCGCGACTAGACCGACTCATGATTCTCAGCGGCAAGCTAGCCCAGCCTCGTCTCGTGCATGCTTCCTTGCCAGCTCTGCCTACATAGCACGCCGGGCGTTTCCGCTGTCCACACGTCATGCTCTCTCTCCCTCGCGAACCTGAGAGGGAGGAACAAACAAAAACAAAAAAAAAAAAAAAAAAAAAAACAAGAAACACACCATACCATACCATACCATATCCTAGCGATCCATTCCCACCGAACCTCCAGTGCAACGCGACCGTCCTTAGGGAAAACGTAAAGGAACGTAGGATGAAACGCGTCCGGATCTTCCCCGGCAGAGGCCCATGGCCGTGGGTCTCCCGTTCCGCATGTGCCGGACGTCGAATCGGACGCGGAGGGGCTGGATAGGGAGGCGCCCCAGCGCTGCCCATGCAGGGACGCCCCTCCTCCTCATCCGATTCCAGGCCTGGCCCTATGGAGCTGTTCTTGGCGCCTGTAGCAGAGAAGAAAAAAGGAAAGCAAAAAACAAAAACTCTGCAAGGCGTCGCCGGCGATGTTATGCAAGCCCCCCCCTGTTTGGAGAACGGCACACTCGCTTTGAACTCCCAACCTTAGGTACTCTCGGCCGAGATGCCACCAGAGCAACGGATTTTTCTTGTTTGCGGATAATTGGCGACATCCTTAGACCAGCCGGTCCCTCCTTTACGTAACCGGTCTAATTTATCTCGCACGTCCGCGGCCAATCCTGGATCCCAGATGGCGAGGTCTCATGTAGGCTGCCGTCGTGCCGCCCGCCACGCCTCTTTTTTCCACACCATGGGATGCCGTGCTAGGCCGGATGCGCACCCTAATGCTTCGAGGGCTCTTGGCTTAGGTACATGTTGGACGGTCGGGCTGTCGGGCGTGTTCCCTCGACGTGTCCCTCAGCGGCCCGTGCTCGCATCCCGAGGTCGTCAGAGAATCGTCACAGCCGTCGTCACATTAATATCATTTATTCAAGGATATAGGTATTTTTATGGGCATGCGTTTGCGCAAGTTTGATGGCTCCCTTCTGCGGTGCGACGACGCCTTTTCTCTCCTTATCATTAGAAAAAATCGGACCATGTTATATTATCCATCGGGGAACACCGCAACCCCCAACCCTGATCCCGTCCCGTCTGGGCATCGTATGTCGTCTTCGTTGGCGCTTGGCTTTTCCTCCTATCCACCGCCGTTGGCGACGAGAGCGCACCGAGCTGCAATCGAAACTCGGACTATTGCGCTTCTTGATATCATCACAACAAGTTTGCGCCGAATCGTAGCCGAGTGCACAATTAATTGTAGCCCTCCATCTTCACATCGTCGTTACTGTTGGCCTTCCCCAAATTCTTGAGCAAGAAGCTCCTCTTGAAGTATTCGTTGGGGTGGACAATGGTCTCAAGCTGGGCTGCCGTCATGATGCTCTCGTCCTTTGCTTTCTTAAGCTCGTTCTTGTGGACGTACTCAAATACGCTGTGTGAAATGGTTAGTATGATATCATCGTAAAGTACCAGGTTTAGCTGCGGGATAGGGTAGGAAACTGTACCGGTTGCAAGCCATGTGAAACTTCTGGTTCTCCTTGTCCTCCTTGACGCCGCGCAGAACGGAAGGATCTGAGACTCCCGTCTGCTGCAGCAACGCAGTCAGGTTCTCGAGGTTGAAATGTCGGTACGGACATCCGTGCGCCTCGCCCGGTCCGGGCGGATGCTCCGTCAGGATCTTCTGGCATGAGAACGGCGAATAGCCGCCGCCGCGACGGTTCGAGTCGCCGCCAACGTCGCCGTACGAGTGCCGCACATTGTATTTGTACTCCTTGTTGAAAGTGTCATCCGTAACCTTGTGGAAGGAGCTGCGCCAGAAGACCAGGGATTCTTCGAGGTTCAGCCCGATACCTTTCAGGAAGAGGGTGTACTGTAGACGACCGTAGTGCTTTAGATGCGCGTCTCGGCGTAGCGATCGATGCAGGTGCTGCATGCATAGCGGGAAATGTGCGGCTAGGTTGTCGACGTTGCGCGCCGTGATTTCGGCGCCCGGTACGGCAGAAGTACTGCTGCTATACGAAGCGTCGGGGGTGACGAAGTTCTTGGATAGATGATCAAGAATCGGTGTAAGTCGATCGTCTTCGTCTAGTCGAGGTAGGGCGCGTGCTGTCAACTGCGGACTAGTTAGCTTTGTCCTCAACGACTCGATTCAGATCGAAGGAGGTTACCTCTAACGCGCGCTCTATCCTCTTGGTGAACTCGGCAATGACCATGCTCGGTAGTTCTTTGGAAGGCACAAAAGCCTTTCCAGCTCTTAAGAATACCCTCCTGCTCTCGACCAGGTCAGGTACGCGCTCCCAATCGACCTTGTACCAGGTCTCGTCTTCGCCTCCTTTCTTGAGACCCCTGGTGGCTGTCAAATCGGGCAGGTACTTGGTTCGCTCGTCTTCCGATACAGGTACCCAATCCAAACTGAGGCTCTGGATGAAGGCATTTTTCTCGCGCATATTATCGTCGTCTAACCGCAGGCGAAAGAGCATGGTCTCGACGCGGCAGAATCGTCGACGTAGATCCTCGGTTGACGAAAAGGCGAGCCGTAGTATGAAATGGCTGTAGTGATCCTTTTGCCTCTCTGCGGAAAGTTTTGAGGAAGATGACGAATTTGACTCGAGCGGAAGGTATTTCTCGAGCAGAGGTTTCATGTGTGCCGCCGTCTCGGCTGGTGATTTGTTGCGGAACGAACATGCTTCGAGCTCGGCAAGGACTACAACACGTTCGCGTTAGTATGACGAGTCGACTTGTGCCTGACAATACAAGAAGAAAGCCTCAGCACATACTCCGTAGTCTGTCAATGGCCCATTGTTCGAACTGTTCGAGAGTGATGTCTGCGGTTGGGGGGATCTCGTAGAAGTTCATCCGATGCGGATATTGCGTCTCCTTGTATGTCGGATTGGCAAACTGCGACTTGCGGTAGTCGACATTTCGCCTCTTGGGGTCGATCCGACCAGAGTCGTGTCTGAGCATTGTAGATAGGTATCGTCAAAGGCTCCTGCTAGCAGTATCTCTAAAGTGAATGGAGATTTTCGAATACGAATATTCTCAATTTTGGGGAGGGGGGACTTTGCGAGACGCGACTTTGCTAAGGAAAAGCGCGTCTTGCAGATGGAGCGCGACTGTCAATTAAGCATAACCAATGAGAGGAAGAGATCTAAGTAGCCCACCTATGGTGGGGGCTATTCGGCTGTCAGTTGTTAAGACAGGCGGGGCAGAGCGGTCGGGACTGCCAATACCGAGCATTCATGTAAACCTCTATCTCCGTCTAGGTCTTCCTCTACGTCTTCTACAGAAATGCAGGCAAATGCGAACTCCCATCTCTTGAGGAATATGCCTTACTACACGGCATATAAGATAAACATCGGATCTAACCACTATGCATATCTTACGAGACTATATTATGCAATACTCACTGGCTATAGCCGGGCGTATAGTGCCTGCTAAACCAGCCAGCCACCACGACATGATGGCCACTCCCTTCCAATATATGTGAGCTCCGTGGAAAAGCATACGAAGATCGTTTACGATTTGGCGGGCCCAAGAAGCAAGAAGCATTCTTCGCAGCTGGGCTCTTCGAGTTTCGGTCAGCATTGTCTGATGGCCGCCTGCAACATCGAGTTCAATATGGACTAGCTTGCGCTCCCAAGCTTCCTCACATGCCATCGTGACGTCCAATCGAAGTATTAGTTCGTCGTATCCTAGTCGTCTTTTCAGCTCCCATCGACCACCCACCGGGTCATTTTGTATCCACGCGTTCCCAGATACGATCTTGCTGCAGGTCACCTTTGCTATCATTGGCTGCACCCCGGGTCATCTAGCCAATCAGCCTCACCGCATAAGGGGATCTTAGTCCGCCTCATAGATGGTTCTCATACTGCGTTTTACTTGTACGGAAGGAGACACAGCTACCTCGGAGCCTCAACCTGGCCACCGTACCATGTGGCGTAGAATATGGATGGAAGGGCTATATATAGTCTTCTGGTCGGAGGCCTCTGACCACAGACCTCTCGATTCGGGACTAGCCCATTCTAACTTATAGGCCAGGTACCTATCTGAGAAGGTCACCCACCAGAGATGGACGTGCCGGCGAGACGTTATGCTACATCTCAAGATTGGACAAGATTGCAGCCCATCATCATGCGACTCTACCTCGACGAAGACAAGACTCTCGAAGAAGTAAAGGCACATATGGAGGAGCACCATGAGTTTACTACCACGTATGTGTCAAATCCACATTACGAAGAGGATCGAGTCTGACGCGAGACAGCATATCAATGTATAAGAAAAACCTAGCGAGGTGGAATGCTTTCAAGAATCTCCGACCTGACGAGGTTCTTCAGATATTATATCTGAAAAAACACCGCGATGCCGCTCGGAAACTCTCCATTTTCTTCATTAGGGACCGGCCAATAGACTACGATGCTCTGCAGGTCTACCTATCCCGGAACCCATCCATTTTCGCCAGGCTTGAGGCCGGAGCAACACCCAGCCGGGAGGCAATTCAAGCTGTCTCCTGCCGTTCTCCTCTATTGAACCAATCAACGTCGGTATCCAGATCGCGCCTACTGATGTCTTCATGTCCAGCTCCTACAATGCGGTGCAACAGGCTGCTCCCGGTCTCCGAAGACATGTTCCGGGCCCTTCCTATCTATCTAGAAAGATGTTTTAAAACGAGTCTTTGGTCATGGTCCCAAAGCGACTGTTGGAATACTCTCGGCCGGCACGGACCTTCAGGATTCTTAAGTTCGGTTCTCGACAGATGCATTACTGCGGGACTATCGGCGACTCGCCAGGTAGAGCCAGGGGCACTCAGGCGTGCTCTTGACGTGCCGTTTGCGATGATAATCAGAGTATTCAGAAACCCTCCACCTATACTGATACCTAAGTTGCTATCAACTGCTGCCCATCTAAATCGGATTGGACGAGGCGAAGTCCGAGCTTTGCTCCTCCAATTTTGCCGGGACTTGACGATTGCAACATACGGCCAGGATCACCAGCTTGCGAGATTCTGGAAAGGCTTCCTGTCGGTGTCACATCTGGAACTACAGGATGCGACGGAACGGATTCTATTCCTATACATGTCCGAATATGATAAGCGACTAGGGCCTGCTCATTCTTTGAGCATGGAGGCCTATCTCAAATATTTTGATACCGTGGAGAGAGAGAGAGGACCTCAAGTGCAGCTGGAAAGTCTCCAGCAACGGCTTTCGAAAGCTGATAACACGCTGACAAGCCGATCCTTGCATGAACTGCTAAAACTGGAGCACGCGTTGGCAGTATGCAAGTTGAAGTTGGAAAAGGGGCAACTGGACGAGGCTGAAAACGCCCTCTCCCGTCTCGAGCCCGACTCCCTTGCCGCCAGAGACGAATCTTTCCGCTGCATCTGGCTCGGCTACGTACAGTGTCTAAAGGGAGACCTTGCTTCAGCGGAAACATTCTACAAGAAATCAGTATCGGCGGCGAGGCGAACAGGGTCGCGTGATTGCGTCCTTGAATCTCTTTATCAACTTGAGACGTTCTTAATCCATGCCGGGAAGCATCTCGAGGCCGAGCGAATTCGCATCGAACGATTTCGCCTGTTGCAGAAACTGGGCTTGCTCGTCTGGGTCGACCAGAGAGATATACTCGGCTTGGAAAACCGTACTTCCGGCCCCGTCGTCACTATGATACATGTTGGATCTGGTGCTAGCAATACCCGATGGCAGCCTTCTGCCTATGCGGAGGTGGCGGAATACACGAAACACATATCCCTGGGCCGTGGGAGCGGGTAAATTTGTACGCAATGGCAATCGCGGGTTTGAGCTGATTGTAGAAGGTTGGCTTGCACAATTGAGAGTTGGATGATAATAAATGGCTTTGCATTGAAAATATCTGAGCGGTACCAATTCGCCAATATTCCTCCGGTTCTTTTCTTTGCCAGTGCCCCTAAACTAATGACCGACTTATATCTACCTACCAATCATAATGAGACCAAGAATCTGTCACTACCCAAATCGACAATCTTTCCAAAATTTCCTCTTCCGCCAAGCCTATACACTTTCCCGCTCACACGACGAGAAGCTTGCCGCTTACCAGCTCCTCGATCACCCAAGAGGTCAAAACAGCCTCGACCTCCATGTTCCGGGGGACACAATCCGGCTCCCCCTCCCCCGTCTCCGGGCACGGCGGTCCCGACGGGACAGTTATATTCCCGATGGCGCTGAATTCCACACTATCAACGAACTGTCAGTCCAACACGAGCATATGCTATCCGCCTCTGACGGAATAGACAAAGACCGGTATGCCATAAAACAAACCCACGTCGGAGAATCCGCGCACGTCCAGTTCGCCTGCAGCGTGAGGCCGGACGCCGCGAAGTCGAACCGGAACCGCATCCCGGGCGACGCGCAGTCGTACCAGATTATCTCGTCCTCTTGCCGTCGTCGGTAAGCAGCCGCCTCGAGCCAGCCCTCGGCCGAGCACACGGTCGACCGGTTGGTGGCGTGGTGGTCGGCCGAGAAGTAGATGCTGCCGACGGGCCCGTCGCCGCCGCCGACCCGCGTCGTCGCCAGCGCCGGGATCGTCCACCCGGGCGACGTGTACGAGGCCCCCGTGCAGTTGAGCGCGTCGTCGGCTGCGCGGACGCCGACGAGGGCTAGCGTCTTGGACAGAATTAGAGCGCCCAAGCTCCTCATATCTGCAAGACGGCGGTCTAGGGTTGTCTGTTAATGTCTCGGGTATCGTCCAGATGGGATCTGTCGACTAGCGCACCGTAGGCAAGACTAAATATTTGGCAGGCTCTTCTTGATAGGAGAGACGCACTGGTATTCTCGAAAGCAGTCGTCGACCTTGCACGTGTACCCCATGTGCCTATACAGGCTAAATGCTTAACAAACTTATAAGATGCTTGAGCACTAGAACCCCCGGCCAGCCTCTCCGCTTTATAATATGACTTAGATAATATTTCAATCATATATATCACGTATAAGTTATACTCGCCATGTGCATCTTGAAATTACTACAGAGCTACTTAAAGCCACCTGGTTGCTGCATCTTTCTTGTACGGGGATCATCGTACTCATTGCGCAGATATATGTCGTATTCCCCTGAAATGCACACAATGTGACGGCTAAATGGATTCTACGTCTTAATAATGACTACCTCACTTCCCCTTCTCTGCCACTTAGGTACATACAGGCCCCCGCAGTCCATAGGTTTCTATAGGTTAGTTGAAAATAGCCCCGACAGTCTTCTTCGCGATTCCCTTGAGACCGCGAGCCTTAGGCTCCGTGGATTCGACGTCCTTCTTGTAGAATCTGCGGCCTTCATCAAGGTCGATAGAATCGAGATCGACCCACCACCTTCCGCCGTAGTAGACTCTGGCGCCGAGCCACAGCACGACGATGAGGATAACGGACACGTAATTTGCAAAGAACGTTTTGGCACTGGGAGAGTCTCCCAGCGGCCAGACCGCCAGATAGAATTCGACGATGATGAGAATGATACACATTATGAGTCCCCACCACGGACCGACGGGATAGATCCACGACTTCCAAGGTAGTTCCTCAGCCGTACGACCTTGCCTGGCCCACGCCAGTCGGAAGCGGATGTGTGATAGACAGATCATGCCCCAGCCGAACAGGGTAAAGAGGGAAGTCAGGTTGGAGAACCATGTGAAGACGTTGGCGCCGGATTCGCTGACGTTTAGGTAGGCAAGACCGCCGCCGAGGATAAACGTTGGGACCAGACCGTACCAAGGTCGGCCCGTCTTATCAGCCTTCTGGAACCTCTTCGGGGCCATGTTGAGATATGCCAGACCCATGGTCGTACGTGATCCTCCGTAGCCCGAAATGGAGCCCGTCGAGATAACGGAGATGAGAATAACAGCGTTCATCAGATGAGCCAGGGCTGGGATACCCGCATCACGGTATGCAATGACAAATGGCGAAGCGTTGGTGCCGCTTTTGCCGAAGAGGTCAGAGTTTGTTGGCGACACGTTAATGGTGATCATGAGAGATCCGATTAGGTAGAATAGCGACAGACGTAACCAGATGGATCCGACGGCACGGGGCACCGACTTTCGCGGGTTTTTTGTCTCGGCGGCAACGAGACCCGAGTTCTCAGAGCCGGACATGGCAAAGATGCAAGTGGGCATGACGCTCAGAAAACCCTTGAAACCGTTCGTGAAGGCCATCTCGTCCCAGTAGCGGAATCCAACAGGAGGGTAGGCGGCGCCTCCAGCAGACATGACGATCATGGATATGATGACGACGAATATCCAACCAAACTTGATTGAGCTGGCGATTACCTCGATCTCACCGAACCATGTGACGGCACCGACATTGATAAGTACGATGATGACGAGCCAGATGCTGATCCATGCGGCGATGGGCACGGCGTCGGTCCAGAAGTTGATGACTGTATTGGCAGCTTGTAACTCGTTCGCGATTGTGATACTAGGAAATCTGGCGTTAGCTATGGCTTTGACCGAAGTCCGATATTTAAATGAAAACAACCCAGGCCCATCTTTGGTGGTTCAGCCGACTGCGGGTAGGAATTGGTTGATGTTGTGCACGCTGAAGACTTCGGGAATGGATATGGAAAGACACTCACCAATAGGAAAACCAGTATGACCACCCTAGAGCAAACGCGGCGGATTCGTCGACGTATTTCCCTTTTCACGCAGTGATCGTTAGAATTACACGAGATAACACATCGATTCCGTTTTTGTTTGGTGGTACTAACCTGTCCACTGCACGAAGGCCGACGGCAAGGGGTACATGCAGGCCATTTCGCCGATGGAGTGACTGACGCACCAGATCATGGACCCGGCGAGACAGTAGCCGAGGAAGATACCGGCAGGACCACCGCTTGCGAGGGACAGGCCGCTGCCGAGCCACAGTCCCATGCCGATACTGGAGCCTAGGGCTATCATGGTCAAGTGGCGGGTGCTGAGGGACCGCTTGAGCTCCGTCTCTGCGCCGCAGTCATCGTCGACGAGGTTGACTTCGCCGCCCGAGACTTGTTTGTCGTGGATATCATCGTGGCTGCCCACGAAGACGGCATCATCGTTACGAAGCCCCATGATTCTGTTGGGAGGAAGGGGTTGGAGTCGAGGATTGGCAGAGAGAAAGAGGAAAAGAGGAAAGGAAGCGGAGCGGCTGAAATTATCCTTAATAAGAAGAGAAGAGAAGGGCAAGCAGGAGGAGGGGTTCACGCGCAGCTTCTATTACGGACAAGCCGTGGCGCCCAGGAAGTCACCAGTGGCTTAATGCTGGAGGGCTGGACTTCGGGGAAGGAAGCAGAGACCTCTGGGTGTCTGGGTGGTAACGAAGTAGCGACCTTGGGCTTCTAGAACGCGAGCTGGAATGGGGGGTGGTTGCTTTCTTATCGAGAAGCGAGCTGAAGGATGAGGAGATGATATACTTATTTCCTAAAGAAGGCCCGAAGCTTGCGGCGAATAGCACAGCTCATCGTCGACTGATTCAAATTGACGGGTTGGCGTGACTGTCGAATTACAGCTCACGACTTGGTCAATAGCTGGCCCCCTAGCCTGCGCCCCTAATCTGCCAAGTACAATCTCGGTGACAGTGACACCTAGATGGGTTAATGGGATAGAAATGCTGACCGAGGAAGAGTAGCAAGCCCTGTGCAATGATGCCTCATACCTACCTGTTGGTAAGGGGCTTAGATACCTAGGTATGCATAGTTGCAACTCTCTCGTCAATATTCCCCCGTACAGGCTGACCGAATTCTTCTGTAATACCTCGAGAGGGCGTCCAGCAAGACACATCGGGGACCGAGTATGGGCGCACCCAAGGCATTCTGCAACACCTCTGAAAAGTTCGTGCAACCATAAGCCGCCACACAGAGCTGATTCTCGCGAGAGACGCCCAATTCCTATGATCTGTGCCCAGGTTACATTGTATCTGTATCTGATACCTCAGTTGGGGGAGGCGAGATAGTGAATTATTACGCCAATCACACGTCGCGGGACACCTCCTTGGACGATGCATGGACATGAGGCAGAATCCCACGAGCCAAGCAAATATCCGACTCTCGATTTGATATCATGATATTGGGACTGGCTGGATGCATCATCCCGTGCGCCTATCCCAAGGGACAAGTATCTGTCCAGGTACAACTGTACCTTAGGTACATCAGGTGTATCTTGGGTAAGATACATACCTTCTTAGGTAGCCTTCCCAAGCCACGTTTTCTCTCCTTGTCTTCACCGCATATTCCACGAGGCTCTAGGCTTGCCGCTTTGCCTCCGGTCTGTTCCTGATACTGGGAAATTAGGCATTCGCTAAATCAGTCTGTTTTAAGAGTGCGAGCCATATCAGGCATACGATACCTCGCTTATATACATGTATGTTGGTCTCTTCTTATCTCCGTCCTTCTGCTTTGAGGGGGGCAACAAGTAGTTACCTGTTCGAGAATGCTATGTCTTGGAAGGCCGCCGCTCGTGATTGGCTGGTTCGCAGCATGAGATAAGCTCCTGCATGGGGTTTTGCCTAGGCTCGAGATACCGGCAGGCTGGCACCTAAGCGACGGAGCTTCCGGAGGGATGTCCAGAGAGTGACAAGCACAGGAAGCCTCGATGCACACGTGTGTCGCGGTTCTGATAGGGCTCTGACGGGCACAGGGAAGGGGCATCACGGGGAAGTACGTACGCAATGCGCCATCTCAATACTACCCTCCCTAGCTGCCGCAGTGGGTAGGTGACTAGCAGTTTTTCGGTATCGAGATGGAATATCTCTTCTACTAGCACACTCACTGTAGATTTTCACCAAAACATCCTTGAATTTCTTAAGCGGCTTTGACAGCCCCTGTCTTCGTACCTACCTGTCTGCCTGTATGACATCTGACAGCTGCGAGCCATGATCACAGCTGTTACCAGATGGGGCATATATTTACGCGGGAAGGGACTGGCATTGAGACGCGACCTGATCTGACCATATGGTAGCTGTGCACTATGCACGTCTATAGCTAGCTGAGATTAAGGCGATCGCAACGTCAATGAGGTACTCAGCGCGTTTCGCCGCCGGCGATCTGCACCTGAAGAGCGGCAGCGTCCGCTTCTCGTCGCCTTCGATATGGAGGTGTCGCATAACTAAGGCAAATTCAGAGGCTTGAACGTTTCTGGATCCTTGGCATGAAACGACGCACCAACGATATTTCCGCATTGAACCCACGGGCTCTGTGGATTCGTCTGGGGTCGACCCCAGCGTGAAGCCTCACGATGCCTTCGAAAACCGCACCATCGCTTGTTCAAGCTGAGCGTTATTAAGAGGGTTTCCCAATGGCTTGGTCGCGAGAGGTTTTCCGGTCCTGCTCTCTCGCGCTACCCCAGCGAGTCTGCTCTTCCGAAGATGAGATCGCCCGCTTTCGCATCGGCCTTCCTGGCGACTTATGCAGCCGCTACCACCGTCGCGGCTCTGCAAGTCGACCTACCGATTTTAGGAAGGACGAGTGAGGTCGATTCTGACTTTACAGCTGTCGTTTACGACGCCGAGCGACCGCTCCTCGTTGGTAACGACGGCGGCGCGAGCATGGGCGGTTTTCGCTTCTTCGATCTGGTCGGTGGAGCTTCGCTGCCCGAGGTGAAACACGAGACGCCTGGCCGAACCAAGCTCGTAAGCACCGTCTACGGCATCGGCGGCAGGGACCTCGTCGTCACCATCGCGCAGCCCGACTCGTACTTCCGCCTCTACGACGCGAGCACCGCCGAGCAGGTGGGCGAGCCGATCACGCGGACGCTGGGGGACTGGTCGGCGCTCTGCGCTTGGAAGAGCCAGGACAGCGGGGAACAGTACCTGTATCTGTTCGGCAAGCACAAAGCTGTGCACTTTCTCCTCCGAAGCAGAAACAGCACTTACGAAATCGTCGAGGTTCAGACCTTCGATACTCCGGTAGAAGCATCGTCTTGCGCCGTGTCTCTGTCGGCCCAGTCTGTGTATTATTCTGGAGACAACTCGACCGTGTACAACTTCGACGCTGCCGAAAGTACTGCACCGCCTCAAATTGATGCCCTCGGGAAAGCTGACGATGATGTTGCTGGACTCGCTGCTTACATTGGGCTTGAGTCGGACTATCTTCTAGTTGCACAGTATGACTCGATCGCAGTGTACAATACCTCGTTCGCCCTCCTAGGCTCTATGAAGCTTAGCGAAGACGAAGATATCGAAGTGGATGGTCTCAACATTTACCAAGCGCCGATACAGAGCTACCCGGTAGGCGTAATGACATACGCCACGAAAAGCGATGCGGGAAAGGGGTTTGCCATCAGTTCCCTCGAGGCCGCATTCGATAAACTAGGTCTGGAGCCGAACACGGCTTACGACCCCCGCGAGACATCCAACTCTTCATCCATTTCCGTTCGAGCCGAGTGCGCTTTCAGTGGCTTTTCTCAGAATGCGGCCTCCTGTTCGTGCTTCGCTGGGTTCGAGGGTGCGAATTGCACGTCCTTCACCTGTCGCAACGACTGCTCGGCACACGGCACGTGCGTCAGGGCGAACGTGTGCGAATGCGACGAGGGATGGGGCGGCCTGTACTGCGCGTTCAAGGTCGTGCAGCCCGTTGCTGAGACGGACGCCAACGGCAGCGACGGCGACGATCCGGCCATTTGGATATCCCCGACCAACAGGTCCGAGTCGAGGATAATCACGACGACCAAGTCAGAAGAGGGCGCGGGCTTCGGGGTCTTCGACATCAGCGGGAAGAAGCTGCAGACGGTGACGGCGGGGGAGCCGAACAACGTCGACGTGATCTACAACTTCCAGGCCGGCAACAGGACCATCGATCTCATCTACGCCGCCTGCCGAGCAGACAATACTCTATGGTACGCTTAACCAACTCCTCCTCTCATCCCCCGTCTGCTAACCACCCGCGTCCACCCAGCCTCTTCGAAATAACCGCCAACGGGACCCTGCAGTCCATCGCAGGCGGCACGCCGCCGACCAAGCCCGGCTACGAGGTCTACGGCAGCTGCGTGTACCGGTCGCGCAAGAGCGGCAAGCAGTACCTGTTCGTCAACGCCAAGACGGCCGAGTACCTGCAGTACGAGCTATCCTGGTCCGACGACACACTACACACAACTCTCGTCCGCAACTTCACCGGCGGCTCCGGCGGCCAGGTCGAGGGGTGCGTGGGCGACGACGCCAACGGCTGGCTGTTCCTCGGCGAGGAGCCGCGCGGGCTGTGGCGGTACGGCGCGGAGCCGGACGACGAGGCAGAGGGTACGGCTATTGACACGGTCGGAGCCGGCGGCCACATGTACGCCGACGTCGAGGGCGTGACGCTGGTCGAGGGCGCGGCGCCGGACCGCGGGCTCGTCGTCGTCAGCCAGCAGGGCGTCAGCGCCTTCAACGTGTACCGCCGCGGCGCCCCGCACGAGTACGTCGCCACGTTTACGATCGGGGATAATGTCGCGGCCGGCGTCGACGGCGTGACGAACACGGATGGCGTCGCGGCGGTCGGCGCTGCGTTGGGCGCTGCGTTCCCTGATGGTCTGGTTGTTACTCACGATGACGCGAACCAGCTGCCCGGCGGTGGGACTAGCGACGAGGCGAGCTTTAAGCTTGTTAGTCTGGGAGATGTACTGGGCGAGGAGCTGATGCAGGAGATTGATAGAGATTGGGACCCTAGAGCTTCGTAGTTCTAGGTTTCATACACAAGGTTTGAGCTCGTAGGTTTCTAGACCTGCTGCATTGATAAACACACTTAAGCATCGACTGAGTCTCCTATAACCTCGTTTTACATAATAACTCTAATAGACTCTAAGTGGGTGTTGTATACTTCACGTCTCGCGATCATCACAAAGCTCAAAGTCAACTCGAGTAGGAATAATCAGTGTCAATTACAAGTGAAAGAGTACCTCTAGTAAATAGTAAGAAAAATCAAAAGTATTACCATCCTGGTGTCCAACCCCCAAACAAGACAGAAAACAACAACGACAACGACAACCAGAACGGCTTTGCTAGGATGGTTAAATAACATGTATACAGTAGTTTCGAGTAGCAAGTCTAAATATTCACCAAGTACAGCCCAACTTATATAGCACCTAGACCACGTGAGAGAGAAGAGGAAAGAGGAGGAAGATGATGGGTGAAAGGAGAATCGAAAGGAAAGTAGGAATAAACAAAGTCCCCGGTTCCTTCGCGTAACACCCATTCATGTCGTTATAGGCTAGGTAAGGTAGGTTTTTATGAGATCATTTCTAACAAGTGATTTTCCTGGTTTTTTTCTTCTTATGTATGTGTATAGGTGTATGCAGGCATATATCGTGTGTAAGTAGGGAGGTATGGGTATATGAAGGAAGACCATCAACTTAGGAAAAGTTGACGAGCTTGCTCTTGACGCAGACGGCCTTGGACAGGGTCTGGATGGAGCCGCTGGAGAGCAGCTCGAGGACCTGAAGAGTAGCCTCGAACTCACGAGTGATGAAGTTGCGGATCTCGATGGCGACTAGGGAGTCGAGAGGGTAGTGGGAGAGGGATCGGGTGACGTCGAGGTCTTCAAGCTCCATCATCATGACGGCGGCGAGCTTGTGTACGAGACCGTCGCACACGACCGCCTCGGCCTCGTCCAGCGTCTTGGCCGCCTTGACAGCCGCGTTGTACGAGATGGCCTTGTTGGCACCGCCGTTGGCCGCCGCGTCCGCCGCAGCGAGGGCTTCGGCTGCTTCCCGTAGGTGCTTGCTCTTGGCGTCGGCCGTCCAGAACGGCTGCATAGTCGGGGTGATGCGCATACCCGTGATGGTGTGGTTGTTGCACGCCGTCGCCAGCCGGCCGCTGATCGCCGCGCCCAGCAGCGCCAGCACCTCGGCCTCGCAGATGGTATCACTGCCCAGGTTCTTGGCCACTTCGGCCGCCTTCTCCAGGTCCTCGGCCAGGTATCCCGAGTCCGAGATGGCCGTCAGGTCCAGCGACGCCGCTGCCAGGCCTTGCGCTAGCCGGTACTGCACGAACGCGTTCAGGAAGCAGTTAGCCGCCGCGTACGCTGCCTGACCTCTGTTGCCAACAGCGCCAGCTACCGACGAAATGGCGACGAAGAAGTCAAGCGGCGTGTCCAGGAGCGCGTTGTGGAAGTTCCATGCGCCCTGGACCTTGGACTCGATGACCGTGGTGTACTGGTCGTACTCCATCTTCTCAAACAGAACATCCTGTTCTCGGTTAGTCATTGATTTATTTGAAGCGTGAAAGTAGTAAGAAGGAAGAAGCGTTACTTACACGAAGGACCATGGCGCCGTGGACGACACCCTTGACGGGAGGAAGGCCTTCGAGGTTGTTCTTGACCAGGTCGTCGACAGAAGCAGGGTTAGCTACGTCGCAGCGGCGGACCACGATCTCGGCGCCGACCTGCGCAACTTCATCAATGAGATCCTTGACCTTGCCGGTAGCGCTGCCGCTCCTCGAGACGAGGACTAGATGCCTGGCGCCGCGGCTGACCATCCAGCGGGCCATACTGCGACCGAGACCACCAGTACCGCCGATGAGGATGTAGGAAGCGTCAGCCTTGAGTAGCTGGGCAGGTTTCTTGGGGGGCGTGGCGCGGACGACGTCGTGAGCGTGGGGCACGACGACGAGCTTGCCGTGGGCCTTGGCGCCGTGCAGTGTCTTTAGCGCCGATTCCACCTCGGAGATGGGGAAGACGGTGACAGGCGAGACGGCCCGGATCTTGCCGTATCGCATGAGCTTGGCTACGTCGGCGAGCAGCCGCTGCAGGACGCGCGGGCGCTCGGCCGCAATGGCCATGACGTCGACCGTCACGAAGCTGGCGTTGTGATCGAACTGCGTCATCTCGAGTCGCGTGCTCGCGTGGGTATCGCGCGTGCCGATGTCGATCAGCCGGCCGAACTTGTTGAGGCAGTTCCAGCTCTCCCGCAGGCCATCGCCCGAGAGACAGTTGAGCACCACGTCGACACCGACGTGGTTGGTGGCTTGGCGCACGGCGTCGCCGAACGACAGGTTCCGGCTGTAGAAGATGCGGTCCTCGGGCAGGCCGTACTCCTTCATGAGGAACTCCTTCTTCTCAGTGCTGCCGACTGTGGCAAGCACCTTGGCGCCGACCATCTGGGCCAGCGCCAGGGCTGCCTGACCGACGGCCCCTGCGGCCGCGTGGATCAGGACGGTCTCGTCCTCGATGAGCCGGCCCATCTCGATAAGCGAGTAGTAGGCGGTGCTGTAAGCGAGCGGAAGAGTGGCACCCTCCTCGAACTGCATGTCCGACGGAAGCTTGAACGCAAAGGCAGCCTTCGTGCGAGTTGACGTCGCGAAGGCACCCTTCGTGATAGCGGCAACCCTGTCTCCAACATGGAAATTCCTGACGTCCTTACCGACAGCAGTAACTATACCGCTGGCTTCGACACCGAAGTCATGGGTTGTGAGCTTGCCGTGAGCTGCGGTGAGATCTCTGTGGTTGACACCGACGGCGTGGACCTGAATCTCGATATCTTCTCCGTGTAGAGGTGCCTCAGCGACCACGTCATCGACGAAGTGAATTGTGTCGAGAGCGCCAGCGTCCCCGATGGTCATCTTGAGCGGTCGGTCTGTCTGGCCAAACGGCGTGGGCTGTAGGGCAGTCAGATTCGTCTCCCGATGGACAACTTCGTTCATGATGGGGTCGTTAATAATGCGCGGTGTGAAGAACGAGCCGCTCTTCTCCATGAACTCCATCTCGCCGTTCAAAGCACTGCTCTTGCCGAAGACGGAAGTGAAGATCTTGAGAATGGCTTCAGAAACCTGGTCATTGCTCAGCTGGTTTTGACCATCCAGGTCCAAGGTGGCAAAGGGTAGTAGCGTTTCTGAACGGATTGATCTGCTGAGACCGAGCATCATGTTCAGGTCTGGCGACGTGGAGTTGTCGTAAGCACCTCGTACAACCCATAGCGCGCCTTGCACTGTCGTAAGCATCTTCTGTAGCGCATTGAACTCGTCCTCCTTGAGCTGTGATAGTAGAGGCTTGTCAATTTCCGACAGGAAGATCAGGAGCTTGTTCTCGGCTTGCGCCTCGAAGAAACTACTCGTGTTCGGCAGCTTGCCAGTTATCCGCTGCAGAGCCTCAGCTAAGCTGAAGGCGACTTGGGTTTGAAGGCTGCCTTCTCCGTAGACGATCTCGATCTCTGCGTCGGGCAGCTTGCAGTCCTCGACGGGAACCCACTCTGATGATGCGCTATCAGTATCGCCAGAAACGGGGTCAAGAACAGGCTCCCAGTCCAGCTTGTAACAGAGCTCGCGATGGGCCTCCTGCTCGCTCTCAGCCTCACGATCTAAGATTGGGGCGATGGTCAGCTCCTCCAGCTTGATGAGGGGCTCCGAAGCATTGGCACCAGCCGTGGCGAACATGTTCATCTTTACTGGTCTAGGGCTGTCAGCTGGAAGAGAGCCGAGGCAGAAGGCTTGGATGGCCTTGCCCGGGGTCTTGCCAACCTCGATGATGTCTTTGGAAATTGAAACACTCGATACTGAGGATGGCAGGTAGACGACTTCGGGAGACTCAGTTCCGGAGCTGGCGATAGGCCAGTACATGGAGATGAGTGATTCGAGGAAAGAGGGTTGGATGACAGTGTCCGTCACGTAGTGGCTGGGCATTTCCTTTGCTACATCAGGAACGAGCAGGTCGGCGCGCGAGCAGGTCTTGGAAGCTTGGCAGTTGTTGACTCCCTGGAATGTAGGCCCGTAAGCGACGCCAACCTCAGACAGGTCATCGTACAACTTGTCCATGACAACAGGGGAGGAAGCAGCCTCGGTGATTTCGGCGATAGTTGACTGCAGGCTAATGCGCGAGGCCAGGCTCTTTCTGGCATCGTCCACCCCATTGGTCTCGTGAGCCTGGACGGCGATCAAACCCTTGCAGTGCTCTTTCCAGCCCTTGCTCTTAGTCCACGAGCAGATTCGGAACTCGTCCCATTCTTCTGAAGAGACCAAGGTGCCTTCTTGGTGAGGCCTGAGAGACGTAGTCATCTCCACATCCTCATCGGGGATTACCAGGGGAGCAATTACAGACACGTCCCGAAGTTCGAACTTGTCGAAATGCACGTTGGCAGCCTTTGCTTGTTGGCTAGCAGCTTCGACGGCCATCGATACATAACCAGATATAGGGAAAATGGTCAAAGACTGGATCCTGTGGTGTTGCAGCCAAGGGAGGTCATCTAGGCGGACAATGTTCCTCCACGTAGGTTCAAGATCGTTGGAGAAGTTGGCCAAAGTACCGAGAATGTCATTTCTCGGAGCTGTCCTGTTCTTGTGCATGTGTGTCATCCGAGACTCGTGCCAATACTTGGACGAGTAGTTCCACGGGTATCGAGGTAAGTCACTAAGAAGCATCGGGGGCTTGCCGGGCTTGGGGAAGTTGATGGCCTCAAAGTCGATCATGGCACCTTTGGCGAAGAGGTTGGCTGCGACGTCAAGGGCGGTCTCTACGGCATCCTTCTTACGCGCCAGAGCGGAAACGTACGGGACCTTGGCAGCGTCACCACCAACCTCCTTCAGAATCTGCTTGATGGGGCCTTGGAGGGCAGAGTGAGGTCCAAGCTCGAGCAGCATGTTGACGCCTGTCCTGTGGCCATCGATGGGCTCAAGCATGGTCTGGACAGCTTCGTTGAATCTGACCGGGCAGGTAAGGTTCTGGATCCAGTATGACGGCTCGAGCTCGGAGCCATCACACCGACGACCGAGTAGAGAGGAGTGGAATCTCACTTCAGTCGATACGGGGCCCTCTAGTTGATCGATAGACGCTTGGTAGTCCTTTGCAAGGAGGTTCATGTGGTGCGAGTGATAAGCAGTGTCGACGAAGAGCTTCCTGTTGAAAATCTGCTTCTCTTCAACAATCTTCTTCAACTCATCAATGCCAGCCTCGTCACCCGAAATGGTCAGACTGCTAGGACTGTTGTAGCAGGCAATTTTGACCATTCCGTCCTTGAGATCCGAAAGAAGTGGCTCGAACTCTTCCTTGCTTCCTCCGACCGCCATCATGGCTCCCCTGAGGTCGGGATATCTTTCCTTCAGCACAGGGATGAGACGACCTCTGTGGTAGGCGATGGAAACGCAGGCTTCGAAAGTGAGAACGCCGGCAGCGTACGCAGCACCGATCTCTCCACTCGAGTGACCCGCCACGGCGGTAGGACGGATGCCCCATGATCGCATAAGGTCGACCAACGCCAACTGGATCGCCGTGCAAGAAGGTTGGCTGATGTGAGCGGCGCCAACAGCAGTTGTCTTCTCGTTTTTGCTCAGCTCTTCTACTAGAGACCAAGATGAGCCCAATGCTCGTAGACACTCATCCGCATAGTCGATAGCGTGTGTGAAGACGGGGTACTGCTCGTACAGCTCACGACCCATACCATACCACTGAGCTCCCTGGCCGGTGAAGATGAAACCGATTCTCAACGGATCAACCTCTTTGCCAGGTGTTATCTTTGAGCTGTTGATGGTATCGATGAAGTCGAACGACCTTTGCGCGGGGATTGCTACTCTGTACTGTAGTAGCGATCGGCGCTGGCCGAGGGTGTAAGCCACGTCGGCCATTAGATCCTTTTGGAACATCTCGGGTCTCTGCTCTAGGTAGACGATAATGCTCTTCATGACGGCTTCGACTGTGCTCTTGTCGTTTGCCGTAATGGGGAACAGCTTTCTCCCAGGGTTGTCATTTTTCAGGTCGGCGTCGTTCTTGGGGGCCCTTTGGGTGAAAGGGTTCTTCTCAAGGACGACATGAGCATTTGTACCACCGAATCCGAAGTTATTGACACTCAGATACTTCTTGTTCCGAGGCCACGGACGTTGACCAACGGGGACCTAACTGTGAAGTAAGCACGTGACTATTCAACGAAGCCGAACAGTTGGATGTAAGTCGCTATGAACTGACCTTGAAGTTCCATTCTTTCCACGGAATCTTCTCATTGGGGAACTTGAAGTCGTAATTGGGCAGGATAAAGCCTCGCTCCAGCATAAGGGCCGACTTGATGACGGCCACGATTCCAGAGGCGCCTTCAAGATGGCCAATGTTGGACTTTACCGAGCCAATGTACAGGGGATCTCGTGGTGTTCTGCTCGCACCGAGCACGTTGTGAATCGCCGTGGCTTCGATCGGGTCTCCCACACGCGTACCCGTCCCGTGGGCTTCCACGAAGCCACAGTCAGCAGGGTTGATCCCAGCATTATTATATACTTGACGCATTAAGGTCTCTATCGGATTGAAGACGTGATTAGCTATTGCTCCATCGAATTCTCGTCGGAAATTGGCAGTGTGTCACTTACCTTGCGCCTCGCCCGAGGGCATCGTAATACCAGGTGTCTTGCCATCCTGGTTGATGCCGCTGCCGGCGATGATCGCTCTAATCTGATCGTTGTCTCTGCGAGCCTGCTCGAGCGGTTTGAGAATTATCATACCACACCCTTCGCCTCGGCCAAAACCGGTGCCTCTACTGTCAAAGGAAAATGATCGACCCGAATCCGAAAAGAGCCTGCATGAGCCACGCCGTCAGCGAGAGGAAAAATCACAGTTATGTCCGACGCGCCTTACCGTGACTTAGAAAAGGAAATCCAAAACTCCGGTAGCATATTTAGATGGCAGCCCCCCACGATCGCCATGCCCGACTCGCCCGTGCGTAAGCTCTGGCAAGCCACATGCAGTGCAACCAGACTAGAGGAGCAGGCGGTATCTGTGGTGAAGCTCGGGCCTCTCAGGTCGAAGTAGTGCGAGAGTCTGTTTGATTGCATTGCGTACGCGCATCCTGGGAGACGTCAGCTCTTCTGCAAAATAAAATCACAGAAAGCCACAATTGGAGGAGGCAACGAAAATCTTGCTCAGCCTACCTGTAGCTTGATGCATGGGGATCGTGTCACTATCTCGAAACAGGTGCGATTCGTACTCAGGGAACGACCCGCCCACGAAAACACCGACGTCCTTGCCAACGATCGTGTGCTTCGGAATTCCGGCGTTCTCGAGCGCCTCGAACGTGCACTCGAGGAGCAGTCGCTGCTGCGGGTCCATGGAGATGGCCTCCTTCTCCGTCAGGCTGAAAAAGGGGGCGTCGAACGCCGCCAGGTCTGTGTTGAGAAAGTGGCCGCCTACCGGGTTATGGCAACCAGCCTTGCCCGGGTTGGGGTGGTAGAAACTCGCAGTGTTGAACCGCTCCTTGGGAATCTCCGTGTAGCCGCTGCGAGCTCGAGCACACAGCTCCCAGAACTCGGCAGGGCTCGAGACGCTGCCGGGGAGGCGGCAGGACATGCCCACAATGGCGATTGGCATCGGCTTCTCCTTAGGCGGCGAAGGATAGCTTCCGTTGAGGCCGTTGGCCCCGTTGGTGTGACCATTGCTCAGACCGTTGGCGATGCCATTACTTTGGCCGACTCGGTGGCCGTTCGCCTGGCCGTTGAGCTGGGCGTGACTTCCATTGACGTGACCGTTCGTGTTCCCATTCGTGTGTCCATTAGTGTATCCGTTGGTAGGAGCTCTCGAATCCTCTCGCACTCCGTTGGATGTGCTGTAAGCGCTGTCGGTGGTGGCTGACGGTGCCATGGCGACGGGATTTCGTTGCGACGGTACTGTTGAAGCCGAAGGTTTTCTAAGAAAAGGCGTAGGATAGAAGCATCGAGTAGAGGTTACGGGTTTATATTCGTCGGCCAGAGAAGAAAAAGAGAACGATGGCGACACGTAATATGCTGCAGCTATCCAAGGTACCAGGTACCTCGCCTTTGATATCTACATATACTTGCACAATAAAGGCTGATATCCGGAGGACAGGAAGATCTTTCCACGCTTAGCACGGAGGCATAAATTGTAAGTTTAGGCGAGGAGCGTGTCCGCGGGTCTCGTGGCGTGTATCGGAAACCCTCTAGACGGGAATGGTAGGATCCAATAGTCGCGTTGGCCAACCGGCGCCATTTGTCATCCCTGACTATCAAGGCTTGTCACGGTGCCGATCCTATTGACAATTTGTCTTAAACAAGCTGCATTGCTTCCGTCGTATCATTGCTGAGGCCCGGAATCGCGAGGCAGCTTGCTTATGCAGGGGCTGGGGCGAGTCTGATACCAGGTAGATCTGGACACTCGACCAACGACGATGCTAGCGCAGGTAGGGCTTGATTAGCCGCATGCGCGTACGATGATTCTGTCATCGTGCTGGTATAGCCGTCGCCGTATAGACTCAAGAGACAACCTGGATACCTCCTTACCTAGGTAGGTGTCTAGGTCGATGTCAGGACCCCGTATCTCGCGGTCCGGCTACCAGACGAGCCCTCGACGACATGGTTACTGACGGGCTCCTGCTCGGGAGTATCGTCGGCAGCGGGACTTCCCACCGTGATGGGCGCAGGTACATGCTCGCGATACTACATCTGGGTCGCGGAGAGTCGAGACAGCGCGGGACCATATTGCCGATCCATTTATCATTATTGACAATACCTGCACTTGAACCAACCGAGTAATAGATTAGGCAGGTAGGCGAGCTCGTCGAGCGAGGCCCGTTTCTTTGCTGTCCGGTCTTGGGAAGTTGATTTCCGGAAGTTTTGATTGAGAAAGAATTGAGACATGGATATTGCGATGCGACAGGGATCGAGCTGTGGCGGCCAGCCGATAAGGGTGCAGCGAGAGGGCAGGAGGGACGGATACCCCTGGCAGGGCAGTGACGGCGCCTGTGTGTTACGTACCGAAGTACCTTAGATACCTCCTAGCAGGGCGTGTGCTATGTAACCATCAGCATGTACATGTATATGGGCATGTCTACACCTAGCCAGATGGCCAGACACGATGTACACGATGCCAGATACAGAAGCCAGATACAGTCAACAGTACATGCATCTGCATAGGCGGGCGACGGGCGGCCGACAGCTTGGCCATCCTTGCCGGCACGCAATATGGATAGACTGTATAGTCCCACCCCCGCGCCTTGGCAGCCGGCACTTTGCACCCCATTCGACGGTAGCAAGGGTGCCCGCTTGTACGGGTGGGGGCCTTGCTCCCGGACCGTGGGAGGTATCTCCATCTGTCTAAGCTACATACATACGCCTCTCTACATACATGTAGAGGTAGAGTAGCATACGGAACAGACGAGCGAACGGCGTACCGGGGGAGAACCGTCGTCGCGAGCCAATGACGACGGCCCAGCCTCTACCTATACCTACCTAGGTATCTAGTACTATGTAGACCTACCTCCTAGGTAACACGGACTGGCAAGGGCACCGACAAGGGCACCCAAGAAGAAGCCCGCTAACGCCCCGAATATCTGTCTCTTTACCCGGGTGGCGCCGACGCTTTACCCAATAGCTCTACCTAGTTCTTCTTCTGTCAGACACGGCCTCTCACTATCACGTACACAGCAACCCCTTCCGTGCCCCGAGCCATACCTGGCCACCTGGGTAGAGCCTCAGCCCCTCGGGACATTATACCCCTGTCACGCAGCCGTCTGCGATAGGAGAATCTCGAGAATGTCGCTACTGCACGAGTCCTGCAGTGTGGCTGCCAAGATCTGCCTCGCGGATCAATGTATCTCAAACAAAAGCCACCCTATGGTCTCGCTCTATACACACACCCCCGGATCCCCAGGTGGAAGCCCTGGAAGCCCAGGACGGCCTGGTCTCAGTCTCAAACTGAAATATCAAGTATCTTATACGTAAACTGTCTAGGTAACACGTAACCCTGTCTAAGGCTCTCCTTGATTCTTCAATACATTACGCGCTCCGTCATTTTGCTGCATTCCTCACCTCCTGTGCTGGATTCTTATGGACGCGAATCCGCCTTGTTCTCATCCCGTTCGGTATAATTCGGTGTATTGTTCTCCTTGCCACTCTTAGTCGTCTCTTAGCGTTATCGCCTCGATTTCTCAACATGAAGATTCTCTGTCTGCCGGGTGCGTACGGGAGCGCCGATGTAAGTCTTGGTACTCCTGCATACGACAGAGCACGCAACTAACATACGACAAGAAATTCCAAGTGCAACTGGGTACCACTCTCCTCTCGACCTTTTTGCCCTCCGGCTATCCACTAACAACCCTTTTCAGCGCCGTTGGTCAATGAGCTCATGTCCGATGGCACCGCGACCTTCCGCTTTGTCGACGCTCCGTGCGAGGCCATCCCGCCCCCGGGATTCGAAGACTTCTTCGGGAAACCTCCGTATTATCGATTCATCGAGCCCGACGTGAAGGGCACCCAGGACACCGATGTCTTGTCTCGAATTCGAGATTTCCCTGTCTGCGACACCTCCGAGGACACGATGCGAGAACTCATGAAGGAAGGCATTGCTAGCAGTGTGATCAGCACGAGAAGAGCAATCCAGTACCTTTTTGATATTATGGACAAGGAGGGCCCCTTTGACGGCATCATTGGCTATTCTGAGGGCGCCACCGTGGCCTCGACCCTGCTTCTTGCCGAGCAGAAGAGGTTCCAGGACACGGGAAAACCGCCCCAGATCAAGTGCGGAATATTCTTCGCCGGGTGGCCACCTCTAGACCCGTCTACCTTCGCCATGGTGCTGGCGGACGAGTCTGATCTCATGATCAACATCCATACCTGTCACATCAGTGAGTCATCATAGAGTGATCCTCAGTAATCTGCAGAGATTGGTAAGATTGACACTGATTATAGTCGGTTCCCTTGACCCCTACGTCGCGGGGTCGATGGCTCTCTACAATACGTGCGAACCCGATACAGCTTACATATTCGACCACGGAAAGGGACATACGCTCCCAAGAGAGAAGGGCGTCATCAAGGAGCTCGGGGATGTGATTCGCAACATGATGGCGGAGGCGTCAGAATAGACACCTGGTGTGGATAGAAACTGGTTCTGCATTACTACTTTTGTTTTCTTTCATTTATTAGATATATACTACTCCATGCCAAGGAGGCTCTAGACGCAAATATAATCTCCCACGCTGAAGCCTCATCTGTCAAGCACATGCGAGCGAGACGGAGTTCTGGAATTCCCATGCACGGCGCAGATCCCCATGTTGAGTCTATCTGGCAGTGTGCCACCTGATCTGCTCGCCCCGGAGAGAGGGGTTCATGGAGTTGAGATAAATCATTTAGCACGAGGATTTTGCTTCTCTGTATCGCCGTGGCTGCTCTAGCTATTGAATAGAATAATGGCATCTATTGAAGATGATCGGCAGTCAGGGATAGGCCGATCCTCCAATACTCCCGAGACATGCACGCGGATAAGGCACGACCAGGGGGGCCTGCCAATGGGGTATATCGATTCATTTATTTTTAATTGATGCTTAATTTTTCCTTCCCATTACTTAGCGGAGCATGCCTCCGCCAACCCTATAGCGTTCCTACACGAACATGACAGTCAGCGTGCGGTAGGTATCCCTTTCACATGGGCCAGTACTAGTAGGTCCCTGGTGGTTCTCTCATCTTTCTTCCTCCTCTGGACGTGTCTGCCTTTTCTTGCTTTCCTTCTCTCAGTGTCATTCTCTCTCTCTTGCAGATCTACGCAGGTCCCCTACTCTCGGCCTTATTCTAACCCCTGTCAGGTCAACGTTGCTGCCCGAGATACTGGAAGTCCTTAGCTGAGGCTTCCGGTTGTGTGCGTCCAGCATGGAGAAAAAATATGCCGAGCAGGAAGAAGACGCGTCTGGTAGCCCACACCATGACGCCTCTGCAAGTGCGCCAGCTCCGGTTAATCTCAACTCCCCCATACAAGTATTACCGGGAAGTAGCTCGGTAGCGGACATGCCTAGGATAGGTACTTCTGCCTCGCTCTCGACAGAAGCAAACCCCCCGTCACCACTTGCTAGAGAAACATCGACCATGGATCTCCTAGCAGCCTCTGCTCCACCTGGCAGAGCAGCCTCGATAACCTCGGAATCGACAGTCTCGCTGGCGGAGCATGAGAGTCCCTCTAAGCCTGCCAGCCATCCCCGTACCATAACCCTGAACCCATCTCTATCGTCCCTAGCCAAGCCCCCCGAGTCGCAGGCTGGAGGGACTGCTCTATCCCCAATCCCGTCAGGGTCCCCTGGTAACAGCATTGCACCCGGCTCTCCAGTCGCCGTCCCCAAGCCCGCCGCAGCCGCCGCTACAGCGGCCCCTAAGGCTCCAGGTCATGGACCCTCAAAGAAAGCACAGTTTAAGAAAAGAAGTTGGAATTTCATCGTGAGGCATTCGTCCAGAAACTGTACTCTTTAAACAAACTCACTTACACGATAACAGAGGGTATTCACCTATTCAACATGGCGCGACAGATTATTACTCTTTGCGTCTATTGTGGCCGCCATGGGAGCCGGCGTGGCATTTCCGCTCATGACCATCGTATTTGGTAAGAGAATATAAGTATGTAAATGTACAGAACGAATAGCTAATTCAATAATCAGGCCAGCTAGTTGGAAACATCGCAAGTACGAGAACTGATCTAGATTCTGAGAGTGCCCAGCAGCACTACTCTCAGCTCATTAGCGAATATGTGTAAGCTGAAGTCTAGTAACAGGCCTTCAGGGAATGCAGCTAATTGTTGGTGAATAACATAGTCTCTGGATGGTATACCTTTTCATTGGGAGGTTTGTGCTCGGGTATATTGCCACGGTAAGATCATATCATGCCTCCGAGAGGGAACCACATATTCACACAAATTACAGTTAGGGTTCCGTATGATGAGTCTGCGCATATCCTCAGCAATGCGTTTGGCCTACTTCAAAGCCCTGCTCAGTCTGCCGGTGTCTCTCCTAGACACGCAGCCGCCCGGACAAACTGCCGCCATTATAACAACAACTGCCAACACCCTACAAAACGGCATCTCGGAGAGACTTGCAGCTATCATACAAAACGCATCCATGTTTGTCTCGTCTATCATCATCGCCTTCACCCGAAGCTGGAAGTTGAGCCTGGTGACGAGTAGTGGTCTGCTCCTCATCATTATATGTTACTGTGTCACGATTCCGTTCGTCGTGAAGAATATGAAGCAGGTGGAAGAGGCAAACATAAAGGGATCAGCAGTTGCCAGTGAAACCTTTGGCTCGATCAGAATGATCGCTGCTTACGGGGCCGAGCTGAAGATGGTGAAAAAGTATCAGGAGTGGGTTGACGAGTCCAAGCGTCGTGGTCTTCGGCTCTCGAAAATAGTTGCCATGCAGCAAGGCACAAGTGAGTCTGCCAATCCCTTAGTCTCAGTATACACGTCTCTAACTCGACTTCTCAGTCTACTTCAGCGTATACGGGTTAGTATTCCATGTCCAATTAATGTGACAATTTGCTAATAACCAAGCAGAACCTTTGCTCTGACCTTTTGGTTTGCGGTGAAGTTGCTAGTCAACCTGGAGATTAATAATGTTGGAACATTAATCACGTTAGTCAGCCAAGGGTAACATCGCTCAGTATTATAGCTTACAGTATTATAGTGTTTTGATGTGCATCATGATGATAGTCATGGGAGTTGGCCACATCGCGGCGCCGATTTCCGCTGCAGCTCGCGCAGCAGGGGCCGCCAACATTCTCTTTAACGGCATCGACGCGCCGAGGCCCGTCGTCGCCGGCCTCAAGCATCCCGACGTATCAGCCACGGGAGACATCGTGCTCTGGGGCGTCAACTTTACCTACCCGACAAGGCCGCAGCTTAAAGTGCTTAACGGCCTGAATCTGATCCTGCCGGCAGGTAAGACCACAGCGATCGTCGGTCCCTCGGGATCCGGGAAGAGCACAATCGTAGCACTGATAGAGAGATGGTACGATCTCGACGGGGATACGGATCAGAAAAAAATGGTGAGTAAATTAATAGTCTAATAACGAGTGAAATACTAATTCAAAAATGCTTAGGTCAAATTCTTTCGCAATGGCTCGTTGACGATTGGCGGTGTCAAGCTCACCGACATAGATCTGAAATGGTGGCGATCTCAGATCGGGCTCGTACAGCAAGAGCCGTTTCTTTTCAACGCAACCATCTTTCAAAATGTTGCCAACGGTCTGATAGGCACGGAGTGGGAGGATTGTGAGCTAAGCAAGAAGAAGGAACTGGTAGAGCAGGCCTGCAGGGAGGCTTTCGCCGACGAGTTCATCTCTCGACTGCCTGACGGATACGACACCCACGTTGGCGATGCTGGCATCAAGCTGAGCGGTGGCCAGCGGCAAAGGCTTGCCATCGCCCGAGCCATTGTCAAGCAGCCCAAGATCCTAATCCTGGACGAAGCCACGAGTTCAATTGATGTGCGCGGCGAAAAGGTGGTCCAAGCCGCCTTGGACAAGGTCTCCAAGAACCGAACGACGATTATGATAGCCCACCGGCTCTCAACAGTCAAAAAGGCGGACAACATCGTTGTGCTCGCCAAGGGCAAGCTCGTTCAGTGGGGAAACCACGAGACGCTCATGTCCCAGGTCGGCGGTCCATACTGGATCCTTACCAACTCCCAGAAGCTCTCGATGGGCGAGACCGACTACGTGGACACGTCATCAGAGGTTACGGAAGTGGAGAAGAGAACCATGGACCTGATGACTCTGGACGAGGGCAAGGCTGAGCTTCGGGACAGCGAAAGCACCGTTGTCGATGAGCCGGAGTGGAAGCCAAGAGGCGTGTTCAGGAGCTTCGGAGCTATGCTCTTCGAGCAGAAGCCGTTTTGGCCGTGGTATTGTGTCATGCTATTTGGAGTTTTGGTTGCCGGTGGTAGGTTTCCCACGTATGCTCCTCGACCGACATTTCACTAACACAATGTTCAGCAAGTCCTCCAGTGCAGGCATTCATATTTGCGGCCCAGATCTCATCTTTTGCCTACTGGGGAGATGCGCTAATTACTGTTACCAACTTTTGGTGCCTCATGTTCGTTGCGCTGGCATCTGCAGCCGGTGTTGGCTACTTTGCCCTAGGATTTTCCTCAACGGTCGTCTCGTTTGTAAGTTACACACGGTTGACTATTTCATATTTCCCGGCTAACCAAACAAGTACATAACTTCGACCTATCGTCGCGAGTACTTCCACAACATCGTATCCAAGGCAGTGTCCTGGTTCGATGGCGAAGGCCGTTCGATCGGCGCCCTCACCGGTATTGTGGCCAGCGATCCGACGCAGCTGCAGCAGCTGCTCGGGACCAACATGGCGTTCGCGGCCATCTCCGTCTTCAGCGTCACGGGGTGCCTCATCATATCCTTCTACTTCGGGTGGAAGCTGACGATCGTGGCGCTCTCGTCCGCCATGCCCCTGGCCCTCGCCGCCGGTTTCTTCCGCATCAGGGTCGAGAAGCGCTTCGAGGCTATGAATCTGAAGGTCTTCGCCGAGAGCGCCAAGTTCGCCACCGAGTCGGTGGGGGCTATCCGCACGGTAACGGCGCTGACGCTGGAGGACAGCATATGCGGTCGATACGAGCAGCTGCTGGACGAACACGTAAAGGGGGCTTTCAGACGCGCTCGGTTCACCACGTTGGTGTTTTCCGCCAGCGATAGCTTACCGCTACTATGCATGGCGTTCGTGCTATGGTGAGCTTGCATTCCTCGGCGTTTCAAGTGTGTTGTGTTGACACATCTCAAGGTACGGTGGCACGCTCCTGGTGTCCGGGGAGTACTGGACGTTCCAATATCGTAAGCAGCCACCCCAAGTCCCTTATCTGAGGCGTAAGCTAATACGTATGTCTAGTGGTGGTATACATTGCCGTGGTGCAGGTAAATCCCCCACACCATTGATTAATACTACCTGATTGGGAAAAACTGACGAGGCTATCTCAGGGTGCTATGGGAGCAGGGCAGTGGCTCAGCTTCGTACCTAGTATGTGAAACGGGACGTAGATGTATGGCGCAAGATAGTGCTGACACTCTACGCAGATATTGCACAAGCCACCGCGGCAGCAAATCGCATCCAGGCTATGAGAAGCAGGCACAATGACGACGAGCGAGGAATCATGCTTGACGATCAGGATGCCGATGAGGATATCCGAGGCGTCAAGATCGAACTACGAGACGTGTGGTTCAGATATCCAACGCGAGACGTGCCCGTGTTGAATGGCCTGAACATGACGGTAAAGCATCCCACCCACCGGATGGCATTCCGGCGCTAATGACTTGGGATAGATTGAGAAGGGTCAATTTGCTGCCGTTGTCGGGCCATCTGGTAAGCCGTCCTGTGCACCTAATTCCAATCTACAGTTTCGATTTGACTAACATCGTTTAGGCTGTGGGAAAACCAGCATCATCTCCTTGCTTGAGCGGTGAGTTATCTCGATATTATTTCGGCGAATTACTCACTTATACTCGCATGCAGATTCTACAAGGTCAAGTCCGGGAACATAACGTATAACGATATCGACATCGACGATATAGATCTAGCGAACTACCGCAGGACAATATCACTGGTAGCCCAGGAGCCGGCCCTATTCGACGGCACCATTCGCGAGAACCTGTTGCTCGGAGTGGACCCCGACTCGGTCACCGATGAGGAGCTGGAACAGGTCTGCCGTGACGCCGAGATCCACAACTACATCACCTCGCTTCCAGAAGGCTACAGCACGAAAGTAGGCATCAAGGGAATACTACTATCGGGTGGACAGAAGCAGCGAGTATCGATTGCCAGGGCGCTCATCAGGAATCCGCGGCTCCTGCTCCTAGACGAGGCCACCTCCAATCTCGATTCCGAGACGGAGAAGCTAGTGCAGACAGTCTTCGAGAGGACGAAGAAGAGCCGAACGATGATAGTGGTCGCCCACCGGCTTGCTACCATCCAGAACGCCGACGTCATCTTCGTGCTTGGAGACGGGCAGGTCCTCGAGTCCGGCACGCACGCCTCGCTCCTCCAGAAGAGAGGTGTGTACTTCGGCATGGTACGTCTTCCCGGCCCACACCTTTCTAGAAGAATTCGCTCATCTTACATGACATGCTAATCCGATGGGTTGATAGTGTCAAGCACAAGCTCTCGACAGGTAAATTGCTACGCTGTATCTATTAAGCTTACGAGGATCTTGGTAGTGGCTACGCTACATCCGGCAGTGCACGTCGGTAATGGTAATATTGCAAATTAAAACGAAGCTTTTGGAAGATAGAGAAAAGGAACAAACAAGTACATAGAAAAAAATCTTGTAATCTAGCAATTTTACCAGCTCAAGAACGAAGATGGTGTTGTCATCTCAAGACTACCTAACCTAAGGTACCTAACAGGTAAACCCTACAATGTGCAACATGAAGAGTCAAGAAGAGCTGTGAAGCGCTACGACGCTGAGCTTGACAGGCTTGAAGGATCGGCACACGTTTCCGGCAGTCAGAGGCTAATTGGGCTTTTCCGGATCCTTGAACGAAGCAGAAAAAGGGGTCGCAATTCAGGGGACCGTCGCATTGACCCTCCTGAATTCAGGATAAATGCGTGACGGGCGCAGGGAAACGGTTCCGTTCCTATTGATCCGTACCCGTCGAGCAGACTACCTACCTAGGAGGTAATAGTACCTCGAGGCTTTCTTGAGTTGGAGAAAAAGTGCGCAGACTTATCTTCCGCTTCCACGTTCAAGTGCCATGTCGTGTGCTCACTCATACCCTCCCCTCCCAAAGGGTACCTACATTATCGTACCTTAAGGGGGTATGTATCTTTAGGAGATAGGTATGTAGAGCTCGGGGCACGACTTGGAGCAGTCTGTACTGTACTACCCTCAGACAGCTCTAGACAGCCACGCTTACATGCCGGTCTGGGTCCCGGTCTGGGGTTTCCCGGCTTGTGCTTTTCCAACTATCGGACACTCGCAATTTCATTTCGAGACGCCAGGTCCTCGGGACCGTGGCTTTCAACCGTCAGAAGTTACGGACTCCTCAAAGTATCACGACCGTTTACCAGGCAATCTGCTCCTCCATCAGGTGAGACCGTCAGGGGTTCCAGATCAACCGTCACGGCTGTTCGTCTCTATGCCCACACCCTCCCTTTTCGTTTCCGCGCTGGGTAAGGGTAGATGTGTACCTATGTATCTATCGTATGCAAGCAAGCAACACACCAAATGGTCTCCCATGTCTCTATAGGTCGTCAGCTTTAGGCCAGCTTGCGTCAAACATGTGATAGCGAGCCGTGTGGCAGCTAGGGTAGTTACCTGTAGCCCGTCGGGTTAAGGGACCAAGACCAATATAACTTAATTCCACCGGCTACCTGTGTCGTCATGACCAGTACCTACCTAGGTAAGGCAGAGCCAAAGAACCAAGGCATCTCAGGCGCAGCCGAGGTCAGATCCACACTCGTACCTAGGACCTAGGTTAGCGTACCTGGCCTTCCTCGCAGCTGTAACCTGTCAAGCCTCGACACCCCTTACGATGATACAGCTTGTCTACGTCAACTGCATGGTTTCTATGCCGGCCTGGCATGTGGATGCATATACCACAGGCGAAGTTGGATCCACGGTAGGCCTGGCAGGTCTGGACCATTCGATGGACGTAGTTATCCGTACTTTGGGCAGATGGGAAGATTTGCCACCGCCGACTCTTGCCGTCTCTTCAGGAAGGTGGCAAAGACGGAGATATCTCATTCTGACCTATCATACTACCAACCTGGATTGCATATACTTGCAATCGCTAAAACTTGACGTCCCAACCCGGTCCAAACCCGTGGTCGCAGTGTAACATGAGATACTGTCAAGAGGTTTGGTACATGATGCGTACGACTCTTCGGTTCGGCGGGTTGCAGCTCCAGAGCTCCAGCCCGCATGATCGGCGTGAACTTCATACTTTTGATCTAAGTCAACAATTACATATTACTGGCAAATGTGTCACATTAGGGGAGGGAGGATAGTCTGTAGCTGTATTTTGGTAGTAGGGGGCCTTACTATTGTATCTTGGTATCAATAGTCTTGGTGGCGAAGCATCTCGCTTTCATAGTTGAAATGGCAAGAATACCTGTTTATTAACAGAATAACTGATCATCAGTTAAGGTCTTTGCCGCAAGGGCAGCCTAGTTAACTGTGAACAAGCAAGTGTGTGAAAGGTATATCTGCTTTGCTCTAAGTTGGTCGAAGCGCTTACGGAACGGTTCTCTTATGGTAGTGGCTCTCCTTCAGCCCTCAGGTCAGACAAGTCCTATTATGCCATAACTCTTAATTTAGGAGAGGCACAAAACCGATGTTCGTAGAGGTAATTAAGCAAGTTAAATACACCTGGGTAATACCAAGTACAAAGGACTTGAAGCATTATTTGAGTCTTACGTGATAGACATGAAATTAAACGAATGAGTTAAGCTTGCATTAATTGCTAGCCATGGTTTCGAAACTCACAGATTCAACTTCTTAGAAGAAAAAGGCCTTGAGAGCTTATATCGAAGCCGGATAGACTTTGGACTTGAACAAGTCATCAGACGATGGTCAAGCGGCAATATGATGAAAACCAACTCTGAAAGACAGCACAATGCAATTTTCTGTGTATATTTGCTGTGCGAAGACGACTAAGAGGAAAACTAGTGGCTACCTACCTTCAATGGTGCTTTTCTTATGACGTTTTGACTTCTCCAGACTTGAAGCCTTAATAATTTGTGCCAGGGCATCACGGATCAAAGAATCAAGCTCAAGAATACCTATTTCAACGAGAAATGGCGATTGTAACCAACTTGTTTTCTCTATCCACACATTTGCATAATTCATAGCCTTCTGACTGTAATGCCTCCCATTGTATTTTGTGATTTAATTTTCTTCGTTGCCTGGTCACACCCAAGAGTTGGATCAATCGGTTGAATGCGTATTCGATATAGTTGTCCGGTCCGTAGGATGCTAAGGCAAATCCCACTTACGACTCAACGAGGTACCGATACTATCGATGAATGATTTACTATCTACGTCAACAACTCCCATTGCAGAATAGGAGAAATCGGTCAAAGAGATGCGATGTCCGTTTACGGAGTTTTTTTAACCGACTAGCTCAGCCATCATACAGCGCTATGCACCATTACAAGCAGATCTATATGCAATCTGAGACTTGCCCCCGTCTCAGCCACGAAAAAGCAGACACCCTCGACCCCCAAGCATAGACCGCTTGACACTGCATCGATTCAACTCCATAAGTCCGCTGCAATCTAATCGAAGGACCCGAGTTATTGGATCTAAAGATGCAGTTCTTTATCTGCTGGGTCTGGGAGGCGTACATATTGTCTCAGCTGCGGGGCGTTCGCCACTATCACAGGCGATGGCCAGACCGGCCAAAAGCAACGGTTTCGAAAATAAGCCCCCTATTTCGAATATCACGGACTTCATTCAGCAGTTACGGCCGAGTTCCGCGTTCCGGAGCGTGTGACAAGGGAGAATGATCTGCCTGGACACGCACGAACACGCGTGATGATTCATCGATGCTTTTGTTCGCTCTATCAACCTATCGGGTGACCTCACGCCTTTTCGTGCCATCACTACACATCGCCTCGTTTCCCGTGCATGAGAAAAAGCATTCATCCACAACATCCATTCTGAGTATCGTTCCTCCGCCACCTCCTCGCCCCCCACGCTGCAGACGCCCCTTACGCCTGCGCGTCCGACCCCAGCGCGCCGAACGGCTGCTCGTTATCGATGCCCTTCTCGCGGCCGCCCGCGGAGCCGGCATTCGCCGTGTTGGCGCGGACGAATTGGTCCTCGGCGGCCCTGGCCGGGTCGTCCGCAGTGCCGGTGCCCGCGGTGCCGGTCGCGCTGCGGGCCTTGCCCTCGGTGCCGAGGTTGGGGTCCTCCTTGATGTTCCGGCCGTGCGGGCCCGACGGGTCCTTTAGCGCCTGGCTCTGGATGTAGGACGGCGCGGGCGCGCCGTTGCCGTCGCCGCTCGGGCCCTGCTGGCGGGTTGACGATGTTGTGCTCCGCTGGTGTACGCCGCCCTCGTGCGGCCGCGACGCCGTCTTCAGGTCCTCGCGGCTCGTCTGCTGTGGCGCCGCGTCGTTCGCGTCCCGGAATGCTTGTGACTCTGAGGCCAGCGAGTCTTGCGCTACGACGCCGGGGCCCTCGCTGGTTACTGGGGCGTTCTTGCCGGCGGTGACCTTGGTTCCCTCGCTTGGTGCTTTGGCAGACATGATGCTGTAGTTGGTCCGGCGAAGTAGATAGATGACCGCTGGGTGGTATGGATAGAAAGATGGTCTTGTTATCTCAAGACGTCGATATGTATCACTTACAGTTGATAGATAGATCCGAGATCAGAACAGAGAGACGGTAAGTGAAGAGTGTAGAGTCTTTCTTTTTAAGTATTTCCCTTCATACATTTACAGTTTGCCTTTGCGGCGATGAAGCTTCAACAAGTATTGACGTCATGGGCAGCAAACGTCACAACTATACGGGCATGACCTCACATACTTCCTATACTCCTCGAATACATTCAGCAAACTGCACATTCAATTGACAGATGATACAATAATGTGGGTAGCTCCTCGTTTCTTCTCGTTTTCGTTGGGTTGCGAAGGTAGTTCGGTGCTACAGATCAGCCAACATCGTGCATGCCGGACCTTTCTCTCCGGCGTGATGATATCTGGTCTTACGGGACTGCACGAATCAGGTAGGCTGTAGGCTGGTCGGTGGACACTAATTCAATCAGATCATGTATATATTCTCTATCTATTGTAGGAAACCTATTCAGCACTGAAATGGAGCTGTGAGTTCGCCAGCTTCTGCCGCCTCCCGAAGCGAATAGATGGTGGCATAGAGGCCACCGACGCAGATGAATGCGCCCGCAAGCACAGTAAGTGCACTGATAATAAAGCTGATTGGCCTCTTAAACCATCCGCCGTATCCTCCCTTGAAATGATAAGTGTCATGCAGCCAGAAGGCACCGGCAAGCCCGTATGTATACCAGGCAGCAAAGAGGGATGCCGTGATACCGACCAGGTAGTTAAAGATGGGGATTCCGACTGCGAACACGAACGCTGCGACGTTGGCCAGGAGAATCAGGATGGTCCAGACGCCCCAACCCGTGAACGTGTGGGAATGGATGTGCCGACTACGTCTGAAGAAACGGACGAACACCAACTTGGCAGCTGTATGGCTATACAAGCTACCGGCGATGAAGAAGTTAGGTATGGCCAGACCGAAGGAGATCTTGGACCACAGCGGGCTCAGGCTTAGAAGGCTCGGGCTGGAAACCCCCTGGCCGATGTACCAGTACGTCACGACGGCAAAGACGACGTAGAAGGTAGTTGCGACGATCTGGAGGGTCCAAGCTGCTTTCATGGCGTCCTGCGGGTGCTTCATCTCGGAAATGAGGATGAAGAACATGAAATGACCCGCGTAAGCGAAGACGGGGTTCGTGATACTGACGAAGGCCGTACTGAAGTCGCTGGCCCTCGCAATCACGATATTTCCCGGGTCGACGGGGACGGCGCCCGCTCCGGCCATGGCGACGATTCCCGCGACTATAATCGATATCCCGCCTGCGACCGAGAGCCAGCTGAGGTTGTCGAGAGTCCGAGGAAAGCTGCAAATTGTCACGGCGACGGAGAATATACCGGCGAAGGCAAGCGCGCACAGTTTTCCGTCCGATAGCACGGTCAGCGCGAGCTGGCCGGCAAGAATCTGCGATCCCGTAGCGCAGACGGCGAAGATGATGGTTCCCCCGCCCAATATCTCTCTGCCGACAGGACCAAACAGGATATATCCGGCGTCTCCCATGTTGTGTACTATTTGTTGTACGGGTTCCGTTAGCTTCCAGCTGCTTTTATACCGTTCTGATACTAAGAAGTAAGAGTGGGATTGCCTACCTTCTGGATGTCGCAGTTTAAACTCTATGAGCAGCCAGGCCGTGAAGGTAGCAAACGCGCCCAAGAAGACGATGACGATGACGCCGGGAACAACCCCGACCGCGTCCAGCGAGCTCGGTAGGCTCAGCATTCCGTTAGACACGATCTCCGTGATCATCAACACGGCGACGAGCGGCCAGGTCAGCGTCTTGTACTTGATGTCGTGGTTCTGCTCCTCGCCGAAGACGTCGTTCGGGAGCCCAGCGCTGGTATATCCCACGTCGCCATCTCCCTCGGTCGAGCCATTGTAGTTGTATCCCGTGCGGTCAGTCTTATCCTGCGAGAGGTCTCCCGGATGATACGTGTTGCCCATCATCGTACCGGATTGCTGATTTCTAAACGCGAAGTCGCGCGTCGATCGTCCTTCTCCCTAGCTAACATCAACAATAACTGATAAGACCAAGTAATGCGGCACAGGCCAGGATGTCACAAATGAATGAGACCCCAGCAGTTCAGGGGGTATATAGAAGGTACCTGAGCTATATAGCGAAGAGGCTATCCAACAGCTGCAGATATTATCGCAGCAATACGACGAGCCGTGGCCAATCTGAACAGTCGTCGAGTCATTATCTAGGTCGCCGGTGCTTACATTTGGAAGGGGTAGAACAGAGATAGAGAGGGATGAAGTGACCCAATCGCTCGGGCTGGTGGGGCCGGGAATATGCTCTCGATAAGGAAGAAGGAGCCGGGGTCTGCTCCAACTTCCTACTACATAGTATGTAACTCAACACAGATAGCTCTTCAGCTTTGGGAGCTTTAGATATGAGATATGAAGTTGGGTCCGTTTCCTTGACTCGTAGCTTTTATCCTGATTTGGAAGGTCAAGTGTATGAGCTCTGCTTTGGATTGGACGCCGTCCTGTTTTCTATGTAGTTGTTGAGACTGTCTCAGCTATCTATAGCTCTGTATCTTCAACGTGGTCAGGAGATTACGACTCTAGTCATGTATGATTAGCATATGCAAAGGGGTTGTATATATGAATATTCACTTCATCGACGACCCTCTCGTACCCTCGTACTTGATAGGTGGGTTGAACTTGACATGCAATTGCCTCACACTCTTTATTGAACGATAGAGATGTCTGTCAAGCTTCGAATTCGTCGTCGGTCGAGACGGTTAAGGATGCTTGAGTGAAGTTCCCGCTTGAAGATATAGAAATTACTTATAAGCATGTGCCATTCTGAATTCCCAAGGTACCTACGTTATGCTCTAGTTGCCATTCACATACTTACCTACCTAGAGGTATGTATTCAACGGGGTTCTCTTTTTGTATACATTCATTCCATCTATACGCCTGATCCCACACTGGTTAACATTGCAAGTGAAAGATTCAAGTTGCCCCGGCAGCCTGGACAGAGGCCCGGGGATCGGACAGCTCTCACTAACAGGCCAATGAGAGTGCTGTAGATGGTCAAAGATGGCCAATTAGTGCGGGGTGTAGTGGGGTGCTCAGCACGCGAACAATTAATTCTGTACCTCCAATCAGCTTTCCGATTTTATCAGTGACCGATGTCGCCGGTGATTTTTTTTTTTCATGCTGTCGACTCACCGAAGTACAGTGAAGACGTGAGATTGGACATTTTCCAGTCTGTATCCCCCGAGAGTCTTCCTAGAAGTCCCTAGACGTCAATTGGTCTCCTTTCGACTCTAGGAGAGTGTCTGCTGGCCTACAAGCAGCCTCTACCTTTGCCTGACCTCTCAGTCCACCATGGCCTTTCATGCCCTTCTCCGAGCTAGAGCTCCTTCAGCTTTGGCTCGAAGTGCCCTGGCACCCGCAAGACAACATGCGTAGGTTGATACTAGTATACACGTATGCCATTGAGATGTGAAACTAAACATATCTTCTGTAGTCGCCTCTCGAGCTCCAAGTCTCGTCGCCTTGCCAAGGAGTACGCGTCCGACCCCGACCTGAACACAGTCTCCCGTAATATCACACAACCCAAGGCCCAAGGCGCATCACAGGCTATGCTCTACGCCACCGGACTGAAGGAAGAAGATCTGTCGAAAGCCCAGGTCGGCATCTCGTCGGTATGGTATGAGGGCAACCCGTGCAATATGCACCTGATGGACCTTTCAAAGGCGGTCAGGAAATCTGTGGTGCGGGCCGGACTCATCCCTTACCGGTTCAATACGATCGGTGTGTCTGATGGTATATCTATGGGAACGACTGGTATGCGCTACTCCCTGCAGAGCAGAGAAATCATCGCCGACAGTATCGAGACCGTCATGCACGGCCAATGGTATGATGCGAACGTCTCCTTGCCTGGATGCGACAAGAACATGCCTGGTGTCCTGATAGCCATGGGTCGAGTAAACAGACCCAGCATCATGGTCTACGGCGGCACCATCAAGCCGGGTTGCAGCAAGAGCGGTGCACCCATTGATATCGTCAGCGCTTTCCAGGCTTACGGGCAGTACATATCCGGAGAGATCACGGAAGAGCAGCGCTTCGACATCATCCGGCACGCGTGTCCCGGAAAGGGCGCATGCGGCGGTATGTATACGGCGAACACGATGGCCACGGCCATTGAGACGCTGGGCATGACCTTACCGGGCAGCAGCAGCTTCCCAGCCGACGACAAGAGCAAGCTCAGCGAGTGCAAGCGGGTCGGCAAAGCCATCAGGAATGCCCTGAAGGAGGACATCCGTCCGCGGGACATCATGACCAGGGAGGCATTCGAAGAGGCCATGGTCGTCGTCAACATCCTCGGAGGCAGCACGAATGCCGTGCTCCACCTGATCGCCATCGCCGACTCCGTGGGTATCAAGCTCACCGTCGACGACTTCCAAGCCGTGTCGGACAGGACGCCGTTCCTCGCCGACCTCAAGCCGTCCGGCAAGTACGTGATGGAGGACATGCACAAGATCGGCGGGACCCCAGCCCTGCTCAAGTTCCTCATCGGCGAGGGCATCATCAAGGGCAACCGCAGGACGGTGACGGGCAAGACCTTGAAGGAGAACGTCGAGCCGTGGATGTCGTTCCCGTCGGACCAGCAGGTGATCCGGCCCTTCTCGGAGCCCATCAAGCCGACGGGCCACATCCAGATCCTGCGGGGCTCGCTAGCACCAGGGGGCTCGGTAGGCAAGATCACAGGCAAGGAGGGGCTGGTGTTCACGGGCAAGGCCAAGTGCTACGACCAGGAGGACGACTTCGTGGCGGCGCTGGAGCGCGGCGACATTAAGAAGGGAGAGAAGACGGTCGTCATCATCCGGTACGAGGGCCCGCGCGGCGGGCCCGGCATGCCCGAGATGCTGAAGCCGTCGTCGGCCATCATGGGCTACGGCCTCGGCAACGACGTCGCCCTGCTGACCGACGGCCGCTTCTCCGGCGGCAGCCACGGCTTCCTCATCGGCCACATCACGCCCGAGGCCCGCGAGGGAGGCCCCATCGGCCTCGTCCGCGACGGCGACACCATCACCATCGACGCCGAGAAGCGCGTCATCGACTCCGACGTCTCCGAAGACGAGATGAAGGCCAGGCTCAAGGCCTGGTCGCCGCCCCCGCCCCGCTACTCCCAGGGCACCCTGACCAAGTACGCCTCTCTCGTCAGCGATGCTAGCCATGGCTGTGTGACCACGGGCGTCGCGGAATAATACTCTTATGTCACTAGAGTATATCCAAAACCTTTAGGTCGCTACCCAAAAAAAAGGAGAGAGAGCAAGATGAGAATATTCTTTGTATATAATCATTTCCCGGTCACGTAGTTCGACGGCGAGGTTTCCGGTCTAGGGGGAAGGAAAGGGGGCGTCTTTTCTACTACCATACGGTCAGGCAACAAAAAAATAAAACAAAATAAGTTCAATACTGAATTTCCCTTTTTTTCATTGAAGAATCCTGCTTGGGCATCTAAGATGTAATCTAAGTAGAGTGACCGTGGCCGGCCATGGAGGTTGAAGCCGAAGAGCAAGTTGTATCGTATATGTTAGGTACACTTTCTTCGCTCATCATGTCATCATCCGACTACCTGAGTGGACAGATATCGATCGTGCTACACACCTCGTATGTCTTTTACATTACTACCAGCTTTGAGCAGCTTTGGTAGGCCCCTTGCTTCGTTCATGGCCATCAAAAAACCTCCAGTTCTCCCCACTCTTCCCCTTTTTTCGTAAAATACGAGGTCACAAAACATCAGTACGTGCTCCACCCAGAAATGCATAATGACGACGTCGCAAAATATCAACAAGCAAATGATCGCGTCCGATAAATCAAAGACGAAGGGCACCAGGCACCGACCATTCACTTACTTCCGCCCCTTATTCCAGGCCTCGACAAACGCCGCCTTGTCGCGCACCGTCAAGCCGACCCTCTTATTGCGCGCGAGCCTCGCCAGCGCGTCGGCGATGCGGTCGAGCAGAGCCGCTTCTTCGGGAGTCAGATCTGAAGCGTCGTCGCCGTCTGAGGCATGTGGACCGGTAGGACCATCGCCGTTGGTCATAGCGGGAGCGGAGCTTTTGGTAACTCCCTCGGCGATGCGCACGCGGATGAGGTGCTTGGGGCGGCTCAAAAGATTCCACAGGAAGCCGAAGTAGGCGCCTGGGACGGGGGTGGTGATGTCGGGCGGCGTGTAGCGCATGCTGACGGGGAATATGGGGGCGCCGGCGGGGGCGGACAGCAGCGAGGGCGAGAAGGGGAGGATGCCCTTGCCGTTGGTCGTGCTCATCTCGGGGAAGACGGCGACGACGCGATGCGGGTTCTGTTCGACGAGGGCGCGTAGCGTGGTCAGCGAGGCGGCGGGCGGGCTCTGCGCGGGCGGAGCGAGGGCCAGCAGGATGGCGCGCAGTAGGGAAACGCGCTGGACCTTGCGGGTTCCCGGGTACGAGACGGTGAAGATGGGGTCGAAGATGGCGGCGAGGTAGAGGGCGTCGATGGGGCTGGTGAACTGGGCGGCGATGACGGCGCGCGCGTTGGGGAAGCGCGAACTGGGCTGCTGCGACAGCGAGCCGCGCTTCACGCCGTCGAGCTGCAAGTCCACCCACCAGATGCCCGGGATGGCCAGCAGCGTCCACAGCAGCAGCTTGCGGCCGACCTGCGGGACGACCAGGGACGGCAGGTGGTCGAGCACGAGGAAGAAGACGGCGCTGTACGAGAGGAAGATGGGCAGGCGGAAGACGAAGAGCGCCGAGCGCCAGAGCGTGGCGAAGGCCGACGTGGGCGTCGTCGACGGGATGAAGGGCGATATGCCGGATCCTGAAGAGCTCTGCTGTCAGACTCTCTGACTCTACGATGCCGTGCGGCTTGGCATGTACGGCTGGGCTGCGTGTTTAAGCAGGAGAGGCTTACCCTTATCGCGAAACTGGCTGTATTTCTCCATGGCTACAGAGTATACAAGTGTTGTGTGCGGCAGCGTCAACGAGCTAGGTATATAGACTTGTGCGCCTGCTGAAGCTACCGAGACATCAAAGTGGTAGTCGTCGAGAATAGTTGAGAATAGCCTCATGTAGCTATAGATCAGGTAAGATCCAGGTGTCGGGGACATGAGATAAGGTAAGAAAAGGAAGAGGCAGCGTAGTAATATTCTCAAAATGTGAGACCGGTCACCGCGAGTTTGTTGCTCTGGCATGTGAAGGACCTTTCCCCCACGTAACGTAATTTTTGCCCTAGCCTTAGCGCTCGGACTAACTAACGCTGCCACTGAGGCCACTGTAAGCTGTTAAGGTGCCAGCTCGCCAGGCTTCACGCTTGCTGCTGACAGGCTCCCGCAACAATGCGATTCGCCTCCTCGCTGGAACTCCAACATTTCTCCAATTTCCACCAGCCACAAAAATACGAATCGTTGACGCCACATGCACGCGCCCCACCCTGTCCCTCCTCGTTTCCCGTTGCCCGGCCAATATCGTCAAGTCATCAAACGGTAAATGCATAAACTACCTAAACACTTGCACAATTCGCCAATTCTTATCCCGACATTGTTCATCCAACGCTCTCAGCAGCCCAAGTCGCTTCATGGGAACAGCCTACCATTCCAACCCTGAGATTTCGCTCGGTTTGAATTCTATCTTTTAAGCACCTACAGATCGCTTTCTCGAGCCGTCGCGCGTCTTCCATAGCTTGGTCTCCTTGCTTTGCTCCGCTGTGTTTTGCTTTTTCCCTCGTCTTCCTCGACCTCCATCGCGCCTCGAGAACGGTCAACATGGAAGGAGAAACATTGGTACGTCTCTTTGCCACGATGGTTGAAACGAAATATGGCAATAAAGAATAATACTGGAATTCTGTATTGACCACGATTTATAGCAGCAGAGGCCGACCGGTCTTCCGAAAGCGACCATGTCCACCCGTCTACCCCAACTCGCCTCGTCTGTCTCCGGTGCCAACGGCCTTCACGAGATGACCAGCTCCCAGAGCAACATGCGATCGCAACCGTCATCTTCTATTCCCGCCACGAGCGGGTTGAAGCGCGGTCTGCCCACCCCAGGTGCGAAAAGCTCGATAGCCAAACCCCTTCATCGCGTATACTCACAGAATCGACGTACAGCCGTTCAGCCCGAACCGAAGCGAAAGCCCCTTTCCGAGAAAGCGGGCGAATTTCCAACGAAATCAGCGCCATCCCAGCCAGCATCCAGGAATGTTAGGAGCATCGCGCTGAAGGATACGGTGAGTACAACTCGCATTTTGCTTGACTGATACCACACACATGGCCTTGACTCGGGCATTATTTACGCCAGCTTAGACACTGTCGGACGTTACGAATGGTCCTATATTGTTGCATGATGCACCGTGTATGAGACATGAGAACCTTCAAGAACCAGCCTACGAGCAATAATAAACTGCTCAAGCAGCCAGACCCAGCAAACTCCAAATCAGCTCGCTACGCGACCATGTCGAGTTGACAATGTCGTTTATTCCATGTATATTTCTTGCTATTCGCATTACACTCCATACTAACTTTGTCGGTGACCAGTCGAGATCCAACCATACGAATATTAGCGGTCCCTCCAGCCGACACACTTCAAACAGCAGCTATTCCAGCACCAGCAACTATGCGTACAGCGTCGGTCCTGGCAATCGTCCTGCTTCCCGAGCGCAAGCAGCCCATTCCCGAGCACGGTCGACTACTAGAACTGGACGTCCTGCAACGTCTATGGGCACGCGCGAGGAAAGTCAGGGCAACAATGACAACAATGGTACGATGACCCCATGCGCTCAAGGCGCAAAGAAACCAACCTCCAGCATCCCTCGCAAGAAGAACGTACGCAAGTACCAGTCACTTCAGAACTTGAGCTATCAACAGCCTCTCTCGAAGTCTAGAGAAGCCTCTATCTCTAACAAACTCAGCTCACTATCACTCTTGGACGCCAGCGCACCAGAGCCTGAGAATCAAGCGAATTCCAAGCTAGCCATGCCTCCTCCCCCTTTCTCACTCACCCAGACAGACACAGTGGATGGCTCTGGGATCAATGGAAGACAACGCAACAGAGCACCTACACAGGATGCAAGATTTCCCTCCACTCCGCAGACCAAAACTGGCCTAGAGCTACTAGAAAGTCTAGGACGTAGCATCAAGGATGCTAAGACACCGCTCATAGCCATGTCACCCTCGCCCACAAAGGCGCCGTTTATGACCAGGGATTCTAACAACAGAGGGTTTATAGTCTCGGATATCCAAGAGAAGCTTGGTCGAATGGACAGCGAATTCCAGAAGGTGAAGGAGTTCATGTCCATGACTGAGAAAGACAGTGCCGCCGCTAAGGAGGAGCTTGACATGCACAAGAAGATAGGTGTGTAACTACCTAGGTAGATATGAATGTCTAAGGGCGATATAACTGACTGATACGTAATAGCTTTGAGTCTCGAGGATGAGCGAAGCAGGCTGCAGGTAGAAAGGGCGCAGCTCATGGACCGTTTAGCAGACGCAGAGCGCAAGGTCCGGAACCTTACCATGGATATGGAGCAGCAGCAAAGACGCCACGATAGGGTATGCGAGGAGCTCACCGAAGATCACCAGAGGAAGTTGAGGGCCAAGGAAGACGATTATGAGCGCGAAATGGATAAAGTGGTCAAGCTTCAGCAAGAATTCGAGGAACAGTGCGGCGCCGAAGCTGAATCTCGGCTAGAAAACCTATCACACGAGAACAGAGAACTGCGCAGCAGCCTCGAGAGACAAAAGCGAGATCACGAACATGACATTCGCCTGCTTCATGACGACTTGGAAAGAGAGACTCGCCGAATCCGAGACCTGGAGGAGAGTCTGAGGAAAGCCGAAGATGATCGGCGGGCGCTCGAGGCCACAATCGACGAAGACAACAAGACGATTGACCGTCTAAGAAAGAGAGCCGAAGATGCAGAAGAGAGACTGTCTAAAGACCAGGGTCACCTAGGTGGCCAGATCAAGTCCCTCAGTCAACTATTGGACTCTGGCTCAACACGCATTCAGACCCTCGAGCAAGAAAACAAGGCCGCCCAATCTGACTACCAGAGGAAAATTCTGGAGGTCGAAGCGGCAGCGCAAAGGAAAGTTGAGGAAGAGACGAAAATGCTGCGAGACAGGCTCATCAAGGAAGAAGAGAGGCGACACAAGCTCTTCGAGCAAGTGCAAGAACTGAAAGGAAACATTCGAGTCATGTGCAGGATCAAACCGCCCGCCGACCCGGAAAGCGACACCCTTATTCAGTTCAACCCGCGGGTCAGCGAACTTGACGAGGAGAAGATCGACGGCGTATGCATCCCGACAGAGAGAGAAGACTTCCGCGAGCCCGGCAAGATGGTGCCAGGCAAGCCGAAAGAGTTCGGCTTCGAGCGCGTCTTCGACGAGCAGTGTACCAACAAGGACGTGTTTGACGAGATTAGTCAGCTCGTACAGTCCGTGATGGATGGTAAGAAGGTATGCATCTTCTGCTACGGTCAGACAGGCTCGGGCAAGACATTCACGATGAGCCGAGAAGGAGATGGCATCATCCCGCGAACGCAGGACATGATCTTCAGCGAAGTCGACAGACTCAAAGCGCTGGGCTGGGAATACACAGTCGAGGGCAGCTACTTGGAAGTCTACCAGGACAAGCTATACGATCTATTAGCCTCGCGCAACTCAAAGCCGGAGCCTCTCTCGGTGGATCCGATAGGCGAGGAGCTGAACATCAAGGGCCACTCCTTTACCCTCCTACAAGAGGAGAGGGATCTCGACGAGATGGTCCGAACGGCCGATAACAACCGACACACGGCAGCAACGGCGATGAACGACCGAAGTTCCCGTTCGCACTCTATCCTGGTTCTCAAAGTCCGCGGTATCAAGAAGAACGAGGCAGGCGAGATTATAAAGACCCGCAAGGGTACGCTGAACCTGATCGATCTCGCAGGCTCCGAGTCCCCCAGCAAGGCGCGCGGAGACCAGATATACAAGGAGGGTGTCGAGATCAACTCGTCGCTAAGCTATCTCCGGACGGTGCTGTCGAACCTTGGACAGGGCAAGACGGAGGGCGTAGACTTTAGGTCATACACCCTGACGCAGCTCCTGAGACCATCGCTCGGAAAGGGGTGCAGGACTCTGATGTTCGTCATGGTCAGCCCTCTGAAAGACAACGAAAACGAGACGATAAGAAGTATGGAGTTCGCACGAGATGTAAGTGACGGTCCCCCTTGACATGACTGCCTAGCTTTACGAACGAAGATAGCTAACCATTTTCTTTGCAGGCCCAGAAGGTGAAGATGGGTGGCGGCGGAGGGGCGGTGAAGAGCAGGAAGTGAGGTTGCTAGAGTTATGTTTTAAGAGTATTTTTTTTTCTTTGGTCCGCGCAAACCCATACCCCATACGCAGTTGAAGTGGTTCGAGAGCAGGCAGGGGAGGTGTTGGGAGTATATCTACCCGTTGGAGGCTTTTTTCATGGGCGGCATGGGCGATTGCACGGCGTAACGATGAAGAGGCGTTTCTAGAATAAGTCAATGATGATGTCGGCAACCCTGGCAAGACGAAACGTGTTACATATTCAAGCTCAGTCCCTCGTCTCGTAAGAATATCAATGTTTTGAACGCTTGAGGTTCTTGTTAAGTGTTGATAGGTAATCCACGGCTCTAGTGTCTGTTTGTCATGTCCTCCCCTCCCCCTTCCCTCCTTTCTGTACAAGTACCACCTTGAAAAATCCAAGTACTCGTGTCACTATGAACACCTTTACTTCCTTCTTGAGCTATCTTGAAGTCGCACATATGGTTATTTTATTTCTTCTTTCCCGGGCTGACATGTATCGGCTCGTGGTTCGTTCAGCAGCAACCCGCACTCAGGGGCTTTCTCAGGTAGGCCACTGATTGAACTTGTATACATAGGCGGCACGTATAGGCCAACTTCTATATCAAATTCCTTATCAGATATTGCTGTCTACACCTCTTGTGGTATGATAGTCAATCAAATCGCACCCGAGTGGGTTGATGTGCTGTTGGAACATAACGACACCAGGGCTCGCGATTGCGATTTCTCAAGGGCCGGTATGAGAAATGAGGACAGAAACAGGTATATGCGCATGATCTCATCTACCCCAGCTAATAGGCTTGTTTGCATCCATGCCAGGCATGCGAGACAGTTATCCAATATGGGGGATACCATCTGCCTTCTAAGATCTGTGCGACCTTGGGGGTCACGAGGTATGGTAGTATTGTCTACCCCCAGACCGAGCTCCCTCCTCACATGTCTGGGCAGCTCTCTTTACGCTACTGATAGCTCTTGGGAAGCTATATGCCAGGCAGATATTTGCGATGCTTAATATCCGCGGCACACCGCTAAAAATAATCACCACAAGATTCTCTCATTCCCGACTCAACCGAGGGACCGGCCGGCTACTCGAACACGGAACCGTCCAAGGAATACATGGGTCCCGTGCGTGACGCAATATCCAAAAGTGCATTGCAATTGGATCTTGAGCCCAATAGCAGACGGGGTATTGGGATGAGCCAACTCCAATTGCGGCCAAAGGGATCCCCGGTTGAGTTGCGGGCGGCCCTCTTCCGAGTCTTAATCTATATCGAATATCGGGAACACAGATGCGCCCTCAACACGTCCCGCAGCCCTGCTCTCGCGCCATCACCTATTCTTATCACGCCCTGGCTGTTACGAGTTAAGCTCTAACAGCCGTCAGTAGCTATGAATCCAACCCAGACGATCCTTCTGGACCCTGAAGGGAAATTTGCTCGCGCGCGATCATCTTAACCATTCTGGGTCTGCCGTCACCTAGGGATATATACCTACATACATCTGCCCTAGACTAGCGAGCCGCATACTACCCAATTGTGACCCGTTCCTGTGCTTATAGCTGCGTCCCTGGAAGTAGCTGCATACTGTGACACGGTTAGATCGGAATGCTCAAGTCAAGGTCGAACTTCAGGTAGTCGTCGCTGAGACCTCGTCGGGGGTGGATATCGCTCCTTATAGACAGGACGTTTCCTGCCTAACTAAGGTACGCAGAAAATTACGGCCAATAGTACGGACTGAACTCGCATAGCAAGACATCCTGTGGCGGCCCTGTGCGGCGCTGTTTTTCAATGAAAAGAATGATCTCCACCATTTTGACGTACGCGTCGCTGTTGATCGCAGTGATATCGGCGCTCCCGTCAACCCTCCAGCCTCGCCAATCATGGACCAGGGGCTACTGGTCTCACGACCTGTCAGATTTCGGCTGCAAACCCGTCATACTAATATGGGCTAAGGCCACGGTCGAGCCGGGGAACATGGTACGTTGGAATTTACAGGGCACGATGATGACGAGGCGAGGAGTGTTTTTCAAGGAGTGGTAGATACTTGTCAGCATGCACAAGCATCAAGAACGAACTTCTCACAAGATCTCCCCGCTGACGAGCACCATCAGGGAACCAGCGTCGGCCCGCTGCTGTCGGATGGGCTCAAGTCGGTGTTCGGGCCGGCCAACGTGGCCACGCAGGGGGTCGACTACTGGGGCTTCATAGAGACCAACTTCTACCCCGGCGGCGCGCCGCCCTGGGGCATCTACGACATGCAACTGCTTCTAAGCGCCGCGGCCACCTGCCCGGGCTCCAAGATCGTCGCCGCGGGCTATAGGTAAACCCATCCCCTTATTTCTGTTATTTCTTTTCGGGAGAACATGCTCTGACAACTCGCACACGACACAGCCAAGGGGCGGCGCTCACGCACCGGGCGATCGAGCGGCTGCCGGACGAGGTCAAGGGGCGGATCGTGGCGGTGGTGACGTTCGGGGACACGCAGACGCTGCAGGACGGGGGGCGGATCAAGAACTTCGACACGAACCGGACGCTCATCATCTGCAACCAGGGCGACGTGGTGTGCACGGGCACGCTGTGGGTCTTCCCCGTGCACTTCGACTACCTCAAGTGGGTGCCGACGGCGACCTACTTCCTCGCCGCCAAGCTGCTCGAGGACGCCGCCGTCGCCCCCTGGCCCAACGGCAGCTTCGTCTTCCCCAACGTCTCCCTCCCCGCCATCAGCCCCGCCATCCCCCCCGCCCCCCAGCCCTCCGACGCCGTGCCCCTGAGCCTGCCGCCGCTGCCGACCGCCTCCGAGATGCCGACGGCGTTTCCACGGAACCTGGGAGCTGTGGAGGACTTACTAGCAGAGATGCCCACAGTCGGTTCATGAGAATACGCGTCTGCTATTCTCTCCCGAGATCGAACATGAGCCCGTCTCCTCTCAGTCGTCATACCCCCTTACGAACGATCAAGCTTGCTTTCTACAAATCGCGACTAAAGCTGGGAGCAGACGGAAAGTGCTCGGAGAACATCGAGACGTATTGTTCTTCCTAGGGTGAGCGGATGGCAGTTTGATAGATTTTCATAGACGAAACAGTGCGTGGGAGATCAGGGGCATCATGAGAATTTGCAGCGTTCAGGGGCCCTCGACTAATGCAGTAGAATTTGAAATTCATATCTAGTTTCAAATAAACTCAAAATTATATTCCTGACAAACGTGCCTCTGCCCGGTACGATTCCCTAGATTTCAAGCAACACTTACGCTTCCGTCAAGTCTCTATGTTCCACCCTTGAAATATGGAAATGGATGCGGCGTAGTGTCCTGCTTCCCTTTTCCCCTCTGCTACTCGTTCCGCGCTAAATAAGCATGCTATACGAGACGTGGCAGGATCGATACGATTCATGGGAATGAGACATAAATAGCCTGTTCGGGATTTTTTTCTTCTCTATTCACACCTCATATTCCAATAGAAACGGCAGGATCGTGGGTGAAAATGTCAGATCTGAGGTTGATGCGATAGGTGGGTTAGCTGAGGCAAATCCCCTTTTTCCCTCAAATAAGAAGTTCGTCGCCGTGAATCGATCAAGCGATCTGTATATGGTCTCCACAGGCTAATCTACTTGTTACTTGAGAACACATGTTTATCTAGAAAGGGAGCCTTTAGCTTGGCTTAAGAAAATAAAGTGTAGTTCCAGATGTCACAATTTATAGACGTCAAAGCAACTTGTAACAATCTTCGGTAGTCAGTGACAAATAATAGTAGCAGTTGACATGAATACCTAGGTACTTGACCGGACATGTTCTTGATTAGAGCCTACACTTAGGACACTTGGGCATAGAAATCTCCCTGATGAGGTACCTGTAAGCAAAGAATTATGAGATTATAACCATGACTACCTAGGTATTAACCAATGGGAACGGCCATGTGTGAAGCTATATAAAGATCTAGAAGTACTTATTCCTATAACTGACAGAGCTTTTTGTAGATGTAGATTATATATCCAAGACAGCTAAACAATGATATCAATTACGGCTCTATACTGAACCCCTTTAAACTCAACATGTGCATACCCAAGAACATGCAAGTTCAGGCATGTTATATGCTCTCATAGACTGCTCAAAGTGATAGTCATTCATTGGGATATGCATTTTGAGCTTGTCGTGAACATCCTATATAACACCCCTTTAATAATCTCATCTCGTATACACTCGCATATCACTGCCGTTATCGGGATTGAGCCCGACCATTCCATAGGGCATAACCCATTCAAAAAGAAACCACTTGACCCCTCTATACCATAAACATGTTGTAGACATTGGATAGATATGAAAAATTCGCAAAAAGATTCGATGATGAGAGTGGGACTCGAACCCACGCGGATTGCTCCACTGCGAATTTTTAAATTCAGGTTAACCTGAACGCAGCGCCATAACCACTCGGCCATCTCACCCGATTTGCATGTGATAGACTGGTGTGCTATTGCACTACATATACAATGCCAACAAGCGGGCAGACTGCAACCACACCTCAGTAGCCATCGGACATCCGATTTTCGTCAAGATATAATCCAGTAGACTTTCTATCGAAAGCTGGAAAGCGCCATGATACCAAGAAATCTTTTCGCCTACCTTAGTCTTCGTGAGCAGACAATAAGCAGGCAGGAAACAAGGGGTATCACCACGAGCATATATAGTCGAGTAATCAAACGCGTTTTCTACGGACTTTTTCTAGACGTCTATGTCTATCCTTTACCGAGGAATACCGTATCCAGGTAATCCATTAACGCCGGCGAGGAGAATCCTATATCCCTCTGAACGAAGCCGACGCCCGAATTCGCGCATGTCCCTGCCCCCCCTCCCCCAAACTCCGCCGCAGGTCCGGGGCAAGCAAGCAAGTAAATGAAAGACCAGCCCCCCCCCCTCTCTACGCCTCCCACTCAGGATCGCCACTAGCCGCGCGATCCTCAATCCCGCCCGCGCGGCCGGTAAGATCGACCCCGAACTTGTCGCGCAGGAACCCCTGGACCTGGGGGTTCCCGCCGAGCCCGGCGAGGAGGCCGGCGGCGGAGCCGTCGATTTTGAGGCCGGCGAGGCCGGAGGCGCGGGAGAGGGCGACGTAGACCTGGCCCTCCTCGAAGGCGCGCGAGAGATCGACGACGACGCGGTCCAGCGTCAGGCTCTGCGACTTGTGGATTGTCATGGCCCAGGCCGGCGCCAGCGGGATCTGCGTGCGCGCCAGCAGCGAGTACGGCCGCTCGTCGCCCAGCTCCGCCACGCTGCACTCGGCGCGCACCGCCCGCACCTGTCCGTTGTGGAACCGCACTACCGGCCACGCCTTGTGCGGCGCCCCCGGGTCCTCGATGAACCGCCGCACCAGCTGCTCCTTGAGCTCCGCCCGCTCGCCCTGCGCCCGGCCGCCGTCCGGCCCGCCGTCGCCGCCGCCCTTGCTGCTGTTCTTGCCGCCGAACATCATGCCCTTGGCCGCCGCCGCCGCCGCTGCCAGCGTCAGCTTGGCCGGGTCGTACTTCTCGAACCCGCAGATCATGCCCTGGCTGCCGTTGCACAGCCCCGCCTCCAGGTCCAGGTTCACCAGCAGCACCACCAGCATGCCCTGCTTCAGCTGCACGCACTCGTCGAATCGGTGGTCGTCGAGCGCCCGAAGCGAGCCCTGCGACTGCATCACCGCCGGCTTGCGCATGCTCTTCCAGCCCAGGTGCGGGTGCATCTCCTGGTTCCACTGGAAGTAGTCGAGGCACCAGTACGGGTGGTCCTTGGTCCGCAGCCGCTCGAACTCGCGCCGGTTCACGTTGGCCACCTCCTCGCGCGTGGCAAAGAGTCGGGTCGCGTGCTGCACCATGCACTTGTGGTTCATGAGGAGCTCCGTGTCGGCCGCGCTGAGCGCCCGCCCCACCCGGCACTTCTGCAGGATGCGGATGAAGGTCTCGTCGTTCTGCCGGTGGATCGTGTTCAGGTGCACGTGCACGAAGTCGCACTCCTCCCAAGCCTTGCTCCGGAAGGCCCACTTGTCCTCGTCGCGGTACTCGCCGTGCCTCTTGCAGACGTAGACTCTCCCGTCCGCGGTATCCTTCTCGGTGAGCGTGTAGCCGCACTGTATGCAGTGCTGGAACGGCTTCACGGGCGGAAGCTGACAAAAGTCGCCGGTCACGATGATCTGGACTCCTCCGAACGCGGGTTGGTCTGGCATGTAAGACTTGTTTCGCGCTGCCTTCATGACTTCGTTCAGCCTCTCGAAGTGCAGGTTCTCGACCATGCTGATCTCGTCGATGACGAGGACGTCTGTTTCTCGAAACCGCTTCGACACGTACTTGCCGTGAGCCGCGAGTCTCAGCTCGTCTAGCGTACGCTTATGGTGATCCGGGGTCCAGCCCGCGAACGTCCAGGTCGTGGATCCGTTGATTTGCAAGGCAGCGCGGCCGGTGGGGGCGACGATGCGGACACTCTTGCCCATTTCGCGGAGGCGCTTCGTAAAGGCTTTCAGTACAGTTGACTTGCCGCAACCAGCTGATCCGGTATAGAAGACATTCTTGCCGCTAGCTATCAACTCGACTAGATTCGCCTGTTCAGGGCAGAGCCGAGGCTCCTCCGGAGCGGTGACTTTCGGAGCATCGGCGGGCACCGGTTGTGACGAACTCATGATTTGACTTGATAAGAAAGAACCGGTACCTGTAGATGATGAAAGCAGCGGGGATGTGGTTTGATGTGAGCCACCGAAATCGCCGGCTGTGGAGCGGTCGCCAAACGCCGATTGGGCCGTTGAAGGGAGTGGCGTTGGAGACGGATGTATCATGCTAGAGGAGGTGGAAAGGAATTCCGGTTCCGAGGATGGGGTGGAACGCTGCTTAATTGCAGACTTTGCAAAGGCCTTTGCGGCTCGCATAGACTCTTTCGTAGTCATGCTTGGAGCCGTATCCCGAGGCTCCATCACGGCTTTCGCCGCCGCCTTCTTCTTAGCTCGACGTTCCGTCTTGTGCTGTTTCGCATGGGATTCTGGGCCATTGTGCGGAGATGGCGGAGGCTGTCTCTTCGTGGCGGCAGACGCCTTGGTTGTAGGGGTGTCCTCGTCGTCGCTTAGTAGACTGATAACCTCGGTTTTGGCAACCTGGATTTTTCTGCGCTTTCTGCGGGCATCGAAGCCATATACGTTAGTGGGAGGCCAATCGGGATCTCGCGGACGAGAAGGTGAGCTGGAATCAGGCTCGTCAGGAAGTGTCGGTCTTTCCCCGGGAGGCTGATCCCGTGGGACATAGCCCGGGATCTCGACGACGATTGGCGGCATCAGACGTGATTTTTACGAGTGCTGGAATGGCCAACCGGCTTAGACATGTGCTAGCTTAGACCTCCCACCTTCCAAGTAAAGTATTGAAGTGGATAGACCGGCGGGAAGTGACAGTGGGAGCTGCTACGTAAGTCGGCTAGTCAGGTCGAGCTTGACGCGCCTTCCAAACGCGGGTTGTTAAATTAATTATGGGTCCGTATCCGGCCAGCGGGGACTACCTAACCTCATATTCAAAACCCCTACCCATGCAATAAAAAGACTACTTTTCTCAAGCCAGTGTTGAAACTATGGATGCGAATATCTACATTTTATGCAAGTTCAAGGCAGAGCAGAGCGTTCGACCTGGGGCTACTCAGCAATCACGTCGTTGACATCGTAGTGCCGGTAAACACCCCAGTCCTGGTATTTCTGTCTCCTGTTGCTGGCAAGATACGCAGCTATGTCGGGTCGAGCCTTGACATCCTCCCATAGCTTGAACACCCTATCGTATTTGCCCGTCCCTCTGGCCTACTTCATGGCTCTCGGAAACGCGTACTGAGTCCCATCAAGGCACTATGCTCGGTGATCAGTCACAATTCTACGGCTACGTACATAAGAGGAGGTGGCGTGGCATAGAGTAGAAGAGAAACCTCAAGAACGTACCTGAAACAGGACCAGATCGGCGTACGTAAACGTGGCGCCCAACAGCCACTGTCCCGACCCGTCCTCGAGCACCTTCTGCCAGTACGCGAGGTGGGAGGGCAGGCGGCTCTGGACGAACTCCCTGCTGCGCCTTCGGCTCTCCTCCCTCTGGTCCTCGTAGTTCAGCATGACGGCGATGGGGTGGTGGCAGTCGTGCACCTCGTTGCTCAGGCCGTCGAGCGTCGTCAGCGCGAGCGCGTTGACCCGGTACACGTCGTCCTCCCCCGCGCCCGCGAGCCCGAGCTTGGGGCCCAGGTACAGCAGGATGTTGGGGGTCTGCGAGATGACGAGGTCCCCATGCTTGAGGAGAGGCGGTGCGAAGTAGCGCGGGTTCCCGCGGCCGCCGGCGAGCCATGTCGTCACGTACTGCCGGGCCTCGTCGAAAGACATGAATTGAGAGTCCTTGTACGGGGCGCCGGCTTCCTCTAGCATCAGCCGCACGTGTTCGCCACGTCCCGGGACGCCGGTGTAGTATATGAGTTCGTAAGGAGCAGTCATGATGGTATCGACGTTGAAAAGGTTGACGATGTTATTGTCGGAGCGCTGATCAGACTGTTTAATCGCGGGGTAACGGCCTATCAACCATAATTGCCATGCTATCTACCCCTGCTATTTTCAAAGCAAGGATCGCGCTACGCCGCAATCCTGGGGAAGAAGAACTCGAAGGGCTATCTCTTCATCCGTTGTCCCACCGGCGTGAGCTGGCCGGGTCAAAGAAGCCGGAGCGAAAGATCGCCGCGCTCTGTTTGCCTCGACGATGATAGAATGGATGCAATGTCAAGCGGAATAGAGAGCAGCTAGGCGTGCCGAGGAGGGGTTGACCGACAACCTTCGAGCAACCGTGACGTGCGTCCTGGTGCTCGCCGGGTGGGCGAGACGCCCGTGATCTCGCATATCTGCCCGCGGCTGTAGAGGGGTGGGCCCGTAGCAGGACGAACCGCAGCCGGATCGGCCTCACGGGCTTGGTCTATAACTCCCGAGTGTTCCGGTTTCGACGCACCGAGGGGCACCGTGAGAAGGCTTGCGAGTCTCGGGAAGGCAACTTGAAGGCTCCTCCTGGAGGCCTTACTGGAGAGGGCGCCAGCGTCGACGTCCCACCTAGGTACCTAGGTTAAGGACAGAAAGTCAGGGAGCATATATCAGGACCAAGCAAGAGATGGAGGAAGTCAGGGATGTACCTGGGCAGAACAACTTACATGTCAAGAGACTGATCTGCCCATCTGGGCCAATGGACTACTTTGAAAAGCACACACATTTAATACAACATCGATCATTACTACGTATTCTAGATTATTTATATATTTTCCTTTATTGTTGACTATCTTGATGCTACATAACGCGGTGACAACCTGTTCACCTTCAATTCCCATATCCACCTCATGCTCGCTGAGCTTTACCCCTCGTCGGGGCACTTATAGCAACCTCTATATCTCTAAGACCGTAACGTCTCTCCATCACTTGCGTTCATCCTCTTCTCCAAAAAGATACCAGCCTTGTCTTATGGGTTTAATAAAGCACCAACATGTAGAATAACTCAGGGGTGTCTCTCCATGAACACCGGTTGACCGCAAACGCCTCTTTCAACCCCCCTGTCGGGGCAAACGTGAAATGACGAACCGAAAGATTTCCAAGTGATGTCCTGATCGAGGTAACGTAGTATATTTCCAGTTCAAGTACCGGTAATCCGAGTCCCTAAATATGGTCTGTATGTAATGAGCCATCCTGTTGCTGATGTAATGCTCTTGCTTATGGGTGGCTTGGCTGATGTGCCAGAAATACGACATATGTTCTTCGGCGGGGGTGAAAACATAGGAAAGAGGCTGGCATCAGCACCAAGGTTGGTAGGATGATATAATAAGTAAGCTATGTTGCATCTTAGTCAGTACCAGACAAGATGGGTGAGTGTAGTAAGTAAGGCAGCTCGCCAGCTAAGCTCTTACTACCGCAGACCGCTGAAGTCGACTTCTGCGTTCATATGACTGAGACCCATCGAGTTCATTGAAACGTTCTCTGAATTCGCCCGCTGCAGAGCGTGGAAGTCGCCAACAGTCCTTGGTATTTGGGAGGGCTGGTGCTGGTGCTGTTGGTGCATCATAAAGCTGTTGGATCGCTGCGGAGGCTGCCGTTGCAGCATGTTGCCCATCATATTAAACTGTGGATTCTGATTCATGTTCTGCTGACCCATGTTGGCCATATTGGCTTGCCGATTAAGACCGTGACCAAGGTTGCCGTGTATGTCGGGTTGCATCGGATTATGACTTTGGTTCATGTTGTGCGACGATAGGTTATGATGTTGATGCTGCTGATGTTGGTGATGCGGCTGCTGCGGATTTAAAGAGCCTTGCTGGTTAAGAGTATGCTGCGATGGTTGGCCCATCTGATTCATCATCTCGGGGATCGAGTTGAAATCGCCGCCGTGATAATCTACACCGGGAGACATCATAGCTGGGGAGCTAACTCCCGGGAAGGGCGACTTCATATCGTCTCCGTTCGTTGAGTGGTTCGACTCCGTGCCGATATCTTGTATATGCTGCATGCTGCCAGGCGTGTACGGCTCCGTCTTGAAGTCGGTCATCATTGGCTGGGCCATACCGGCGTTGCCAAATCCATCGAAGATGTCGATGTTCTGGATGCACGAATTCTCGGGGGCGCGCTGCAGTAAAGGGTTGACGAGTCGCGGCAAGACATCGTGGACCTTGTTCAAGAGCAGCGGGAGGAAGTGGTGATCTCCGTTGCGCAGAACGGACAGCAGTTGTAGAAGCGAGTTGAGATGCTCACGGGGTCCAACGCTGAAGGGATCGCCGGTCGGAGGCGCGATATGCAGAACTTCGATGAGAGCCGATGAGATATCCAGCAACTTGGCAACAAGAGGCGTTCCGAGCAACTCCGTGCTCTGAGTTGAGAACTGCGATGTCATGGACATCAAATCCCGGGACATGTCAATAGGGTACTGGAACTGCATCTGGTCCTGGTTGCCTTGGGGAGCGCAGCCATTTTGCAAGCCGAGGTGCCAAGTAATGGTCTTGAGCCACTGCTGATTCGCTCGCAGATCCGAATCCTGAACGTTCATATACGGGGGGATAATGCCCGAAGATTGTTTCTGCAGGGCACTGAGATAAGATGGCGATGACTCGCTGCGTGTCTTGTTCCATAGGGTGATGAAAAGATCGTCGAACGGCCTGAATAGGTTCACCAGCAGGATATATCCATTCAATTGGTGTGCGAGGGGATCCGTCGGGTCGTCAGTCACAGTCGGAAGGTTGATGGAAGCCTGGAGGGTGAGAGGTCGACCACGCTGGAGAGCGTATGCCCTTAAATTCAAACATTAGTATTCCGCACAGAATCAGTCAGTAGCCGGTCATAAATACCTTTCTGTCACGAACAGAAGCCAATAGAGGCGGCGTCGTCGCGATGCTTCGACATTGTCGAACTGTAGATATGTCTCCTCCTTATTCATTCCGATGATGTGAGCCAATGTCGTCGCCTCCCTCAGGTACAACCAGGCCTTGTCGTGCATGTCGAGGGCGTAGTGGGAGCAGAAGAGGAAATAGCTGGTGCACAGGCTGTTAAGCGTCGGCGCTTCCTGGTACTCGTATCCCTTCCGCACGCGTATCGTCTCCTCGATCAGGACCATTCCCGAAGCGATGTTGGCGCCGGCTAGATGCTCGAGGAGAGGGTCGGCGCTGGGTATGTTCATTCCCGGCTGGAACATCATCCACGCGCAAAGCGAAGTTATCAAGCAATACGTGTCGAGGCTCTGGTCCAGATACATGGCTTGCTGTTCCAGTCGCTGTCGGTGGAGTATCGGCATGATGGGATACATGTTAGCGAAAAAAAACTCGATGCACTCCTTGGCCATCTCGCTGGCCAGGAGACCAGGAGTCGGCGATAGCGAAGGACTGCATGGCGGGCTGTTAATTCCGTTCAATCGACTCTGGACCTTGGCCGAAAGACTCGTCTGTCGCTGTGTTTCGCGTAGCTCGCTGATGACCTTGGCTCGCGAGCCTTTGGGACCTTTCTTCTGCGGAATGGCGTTGTACGTGCATGTTAATTGGGCAGAGGCACAGTTGCGGCAAGGGTTGATTCCGTCGCACTTGACCTTGCGTCGATGGCAGGCATCGCAAGCCCTCTTGACGGCTTGCGACATGTTGATGGCCCTTTTTTCTCGTCTTCCGCCTACAGTGAACTGTTGAAATGTCGAATTCTTATCGTTGCTGATGCGCAGCGTCGTCCGTCATACGTCCTCTTGAATGATCTTCGCAATCGAGCCCTGTAGGCTCGTGTGTGTGTGTGTGTGTGTGTGGACTGCCGGCAGTATTTGCGGAGAGCAGGCTGGAGTGTGTGAAGCAAATGGATAACCGTTCTTTAATCGGCCCGTCGTTGTGAGAGAGCAGCAGAAAACGCGGGGAATTCCGCGTCCGGGGTCGACGAGTGGGTGTGAGCGAGTTGGGAAATAGAGCGATGCAATACTAAAAGAGCGCGATAGGAGGACCACAGTCACGATTCCAAGAAAAAAGAGAAGGTTTGCTTGAGGGTATGGGAGAGATCGTCGTCGAAGCAGCTCACGACATGGCAAGAAAAGGTGAGAACCGGGAGGGAAAGGGAATCAAGTTTAGGCAAGGGAGGGAAGAAAAAAAGATGGGGGTGGACGGATGGATGGGGACTTGGGACTTGGGACTCGAGACTAGAAACAAAGCTAGGAGAGGCGAAGAATAATAGAAGGACAGTAGAGATGAGGAGGGTTCCCCGGGCTTCATAGCAGAGAGAAGGGGGGGGGAGTGGGAGAGCTGAAAGGGAAATGAAGGGCACTAAAGAAGGCCTAAGAAGAAGAAGGGCAGACGAGGCCTGACAGGGCCCGGCAGGGCTTGACAGGGCTTCGAGGGGGCCTACAGAAGAGGCGAGGGGGGCAAGACAGCAAGAGACAGCAAAAGATACACTGTGAGTGGCCGATGCGACTATCCTGACTCGAGCTAGTAAGGCTAAAAGAGGAAATCTGCTCCGGGCGAGCGGTCGTGTGCGCTGCTTTATTACTTTATAAGTAGATGTCACTGCTAAAATACCCCAACTCGAGCAGCTCAGTAGCCAGTAATGGTAGCCATCGCTAATACATTTTCGTGCGCAGCCCAGCTATCTTCCTTCAGACCCAGCAGAGAGGGCAGAGGCAGTCTGTGTCAGGCCGTGGCTGTAGAAGAGAGACACGATGTATCAACTTGTTGCTATTGTCTCGCAGCCACCGACCAGACCCGACCTAGGGCAATGTAAAAAGGACATGTAAATAGTATGTAAGGCCTTAATAATGGTAGACTGTGGTACCTAGGCGTAAATTCTACGTAGTATGTGTGTTATTTACAGTGTTATAGGCAGTGGTAAGTACTACTTTGGGTACTTAGAGGCGTGTATTATGAAGAACGGTCCCTAAACTAAGACAGGAAAGCCCTCCGGCATCACATCACAAGCACGTTTATTATCTGCATACCATTAGTAAATCTCATGTATCACAGCAGTCGAACGAGAGGAGACTCGACCAAGAAACAGGGAGGGTGGGAGGAAAAAGCACGCACTGAAAAGACAAGGTGGGCCTGAGAGACCTGGGGAATGACGAGGATCTTGGACAGAGACAAAGGAACTTACCGGGTTCTCAAGGTGGGATACAGGCAAGGTACCTGACAGGACGACTCGATCTAACCACCGTTGCTTAGCCATAACCCCTGGCAGAGTCTGGAAGCCCAATGGTGGATTGGTCGACTGACCGTCCACAGATGAAAAAGTTCCTATTCTCTCCTTGATATTTTGGTGCTGTGGCTTGCATCGTGTGCGCCATTTGTGCAAGAAGCCGTGCTGACCGTCTTCCCGTCGAGCTCAAACAAAGCCTCTTGATGACGCCCGGTCCAGCTCGATGAGGGAAGACGACAAGATGGCAGAATAACAACGGCCGGCTCCCAACTACCCACTACATCAATTTCCGACCTCTACTGCCGTAGCCCAGGACAAATCTCGCCTAATAACTCCGGCTAGGTATCATATTTGCCCAGAAGGCCGTGTCTACTACGGATACTGTAGGTGAGGCCGAACCCGTCGATGGGTATTGCTTGTTTACCGTCTCTTATAACCCACGCATAACTATATGAGGCTGACGGCATAATAATACGTGCATTTTTGCTAGTTTCTGTGGGCGGACGGCATATCGACTCGGGGGTGGGAAAGGAATGGGTCACCGATGGGAGATGCCCGCAAAATTTACAGGGGCGGATTTAACCCAACTTGCTAGCCGTTCGCGAAACGCGACTAGGTATTCACTATCAGATTGGAATGCCTTGGCCTGTATCTTTCTCATTCGCAAAGCGACTCGCTAAGCATCCTCCATCGAGAAGGAAAATAGAGAGAAACAAGAAACGTGCATGTCGCTTTCATGCAGGACACCTTCAGGCAGTTCTACCAAGGCCGCGTCGCCAGCTCCCACCGCTCCCGATAGGCAGTCGAGGCGGCCGAGGACTGCTATGTGCGAATTGAAGGCGCGAACAAAAGTTCGATACAATAAGAGCCTGTGGGCGTTGATCTCCCGCGCTTCCTGCCAGGCGAGCCAAAAATAGGCCCCCCCCCCCCCCCCCCCCCTGGGATAACCTGCGAGTGCTCAGCTGCTACGTTGTATGCAGACAGTTCGTCTGACGGGCCGCCCATTGGCCCAAGCCCCCCCCCCCCCCCCAAGTGATCGTCAATCGCTGCTTCGAGGGTGTGCGACCTGGGCGGCCTGGCGAAGAAAACGCCATGGAATCTTTTCTTTCATGTGTTCCCGTCTATCCGGCTCGTCGCTCGAAGGGACACTTGTTAGCGATCTGTCAGCCATGACATTACATAGTATAACGCCCTTCTTATCACGGCTTGCTTGCTAGTCTGATATCTGTGAGAGTGCTCATTTCAAGTACTGGGACCATCACCAATAGGGCTCGATCCAGCTGGTCGGACCAAGGTGCTCGCTATTCACGTCTGCTGGTTGGCTGGTGAGTTGTAGCCCTCCTCCCTCCATCGTCTCCTGATGTAAGCCACCTCCTGGCATCATTTCATCGTCAGTCGTGACACCGACAGCGTGGTTTGACTTTGAAACGATCAAGTCGAACCCCAGAGAGGGAAGGGAAAAGAAAAAGTGGACAGGGTAAACCAAGAGAATCACTATGTACACACATATACTGCTAGTGATGTATATACCCAATATAGACAGATGAATATGAAAAAAGGGGCTGGCATTTCACTCTAGGTGTTCTAGGTAGGTCGTTAGTCCTCAGTCCGTCATTCTACCAAAGGGCCCTAATGCGCTGCAATGACTCGTGCGAGCCTTAGGGGTCGGCTTTTCCGTCTGACCAGCATTTTATTTTTAAAGTCATGAGCTCGGTGAAGAAAGGATCGGGTCCCCGTATCTGATCTTCGACCAAACCCACGCACGCACGGAGACGAGAATATATCCAGTTCGAGCAGTCCTCTCCGTGCCTGGTCGAGAGGCAGATAAGCGACAGGGCAGGGCATGGACATGGCAAGGCAAGGTAAGGCAAAAAAGCATCTCCCGACGTAATGGGCTGCCAGCATCGTTTATAAATGTTTGCGCGTCGGTTTATGGTGGACGGACCATCGTGTGATCTCTTTTGTATCGAGACGTACGGTACCAGAACTTCGGGTCTGCACGAAGCAACTCGTCGTGTCTTTGGTTACCTGGCTCGGCCGATACGACTGGTATATACCTAGGTACGTGGCTCGCGACATGTCACTGCTTCGGTCATCATGAGCATATTCACATCTTGGACGGACCGTCGCACAGCAGCTTACTATGTACGCAGGCGGCAGGTAAGAGCTGGCAGAGCAGCGCGAGATATCATATTCTGCGTCGTTGAAACGTAACATGAGAAGCATGGATGGCAATCCCACGGGCTGCGATGTGCCCATAGTGCGAGGGATACGGTGCGCGCCTCTTACAGCCTCCCGCGCCTCCTCCCCAACTGCCGTTGTCAGCTTGCGAATCACAAGCACGACGAGGGTCTACCGGCCGAGGTCGCCATTTTCGCTGCTCGGTAAACGTACAGGGGACACTGTGCCCCCTTACAAGCCTGGGCGACCTGACGACTCTGGCTGATAATGGCTTACCTCGCCCGCCGCTCGCACGAGAGAGCTAGGGGTTAGGCCTAGCTGTCGATAGTCTGGCCTCTTTAGTCAAGTAGTTCGGGTTAGGCCAGAGATGGAATCTTCTCTATCGAGCTTCACGCGAATCACTTTTTTCTCCGTCGCGTGAGAATCTATCGATGCCACTAGATGATTCTTCTGTCAAAATCGAATCTGTGGAGAAAAAGGGCCGGTCCCCAGCTTTTGCGCTCCCTTTTGGCGAGTTCCCCCGCAAAATAACAGAAAAAGGGCCGCCCAGTAAGCCCTTTTCCTGCCCTTCAGTGCTTCACGGCGGCGCCCCTTTGCAGTTGCCCATGGGGTCGTCGGTCCGAATATATAGAATGCCATGCCCAATGCCCACACCCAATGCCCCCTTCCCCGGTTTCTGCGCACCTCGGGACAAGGCCGTCGCCCTGGATTCGTTCGTTTAGGGCTCGTCGCCCATATAACCGTTGGCATTTCACTGCCGGGCTGGAGATTTCCTGCATTGGCGAGAATCTGGGGTTCGCTTCTTTCGTCCCATCCTTTTCTTTCGAAACGATATCGGCACATGCAAAGTGCCTGGAATTCATGCGATGACATTCGAAAAGCCAATTTCATCTTATTTGCGCCGATCTGACCTTTGCGAATCGTTCTATACAGGGAGGGCACCAGAGAGCACATGGTCTCGACCGTCTGTGCCAACCGCGGTTCCAGAAGACGTCCGTCCGCTTCTGGAAGCATCACCGACTGCGCCGCCTTGTAGCATTTGCGACTCTAACATATTTCCACTCAACCGAACGCCATGCACGTATCCTCCCAACGAACATTTCATGTTTCATATACAATCCCATGATTCACTGCCTTCCGATTTTTGTCCAGGCTGCAGAATACGCAATTTATTAATGGCTCACGAAACGTGCGAGAGCTATATTTGAGATGGCAAGGCACTTTGTGCCCCCTGGGGAAATTGGTGCGTACGTAAGTGCTTAATTGCCAAGTGATGTTAGACGTCTGTCCAAGAGGAGAGTGGCGTATGAAGTGCAACGGACAAGTTTGCTCTATACTGCAGGCTTCACGGTGATTTTCCAGCTATCGTACATCCCGAGTCTATGCCTCCCCCTGAGATGGCGTTAAGAAAGCCCCTTAGCAACTGCATCTTCGTACGCACCTCGTAGAGCGAGATCTTCAATGCCAGCAGGATATAGTATTGGTCTCTTCGGGCATAATCTCGGTGTGGTACAGATGGGCTATTGTTCCTCTTTCACCTACTTCCGAGCCCATAGTCACACCGACAGCGACGCCCCATGCACGTCTGCGACCAGCGAGGAGAACTGCACCGGACGACACGGGATTTGTCAAAAGGCAGAAGATCCTAAGTGGAGGAGCGCAAGTTGTGATCATCAACATATTCTATAGCTGCCCTTCTATAGTTCCCCCTTCTGGTTCCTCCAGTCGGGCATAATGTGGACCTTTACATAACAGCGCTGGTCTATAAATGCTGATAATGTCGGAGTCGGGTCTTTCCCGGGCCTCTACCTCGGGGTCATTCGGTCAATTGGTAACCACGACGGCTCTGGCCGGCTTTTCCATTGCCGGATGTCAACCCAAATTGAACTACTCCTCCGAAGCCACCTTCTATTATTCCGGAAACAAACCGGCGTCTCTACTTCTATGAGCCATCAGCCAGCATCATGTATGCTTCATGCTCTAGCTTAAGCAACGCGATTCTGGACGTGAGCATGTTGCCCTCGGCCGGACTTCTGCCTGGGCGGTGTACACCTGAGAAGCAAAATTAGCAACCCCACGGGGAGAAGATCGCTGGCTACTATATTGCCAGGTAGGTGATGTGATCAAGCCAGCCGAAGCTCAGAGTATCAAGATCAGCAGCGGTCTATCCAGGACTATCTTGAGCTAGACCTATAATGTGAGTGTACACGCGGACGACTCCAAGACCGAGCACACCTAGATAGGTACTCTGGTCTTCTAAGCGATCTTCCAAAATGCGAGGAGAGAAGGAAGTTAGGTCACGGTGGGACTTATAGTATAGCCACCGTTAATGTAGAATAGGGGAGACTATCCCCAAGCCATTTCAAGGGACCAAGAGACTGGTGACTTTGAACCCCTGATCAGGCTCCAAATAGGCCATACGTTTTTTTGGGGTAAGAGACAGATACACGACTTGCTAATGGTCTCATGCGTGATAACCATGGTCTTGAAAATTGGTTGTTTAGTTAGAAGTTGTAAATGTTACTTGGGAGATGTTCATAGTAGAACTCACTTGGGTGAATAGACGAGGGACGTGTATAAAAATACTAACTTGTTCAAGATTCATTCTATATGGTAAGTATAACGCACCCAGAGCTTGTTAATTTATATATCATTAGTGGTATATCAACCAGACACAATATAATTCAAAATAATTATGAGAAAAGTATTTGCTTCGGGGCATCGAATGCTTCAAATAAGCTCTTAGTTCACATTCATCTAATGTGCTTCCTCAAATATACTCTTCTGGCTAATGGAGTGATATGAACATGAACTTTAACTTACAATTTACTTACTTGTTGATAGAGTAATGCCATTACTAGTAGAGGCGGCATAAGTGCTCTTGTTTTCGAACCTCTGATTCTCGAAACAGCCTGGCGTACTTCCCGCGTGTGAAATCTGCTTGCGATTCCTAGGGACGAAGTTTATGAACCAATTCTCGAGACCTTTCAGCTCATCTAAGGTTTAGACCTAAGTAGCAGTTACGCTCCCCAACTCTCCGAGGAGATAAGACGATGTCTTGTTAGGATTCCGGTATAGGAAGGACCTGACGCCTTAAGCAACATAGCCCACGCAGCCTCGGCCATGATTCTGTGCATGATGATGTCTATGAAAAGACCAAGTTCAGCTTCTTCTACGGATAAGTTTAGTCGTCAATCATTTAACTACCTGTAATATCCGAATTACATGAGATAAAACTTGAGAAGAAGTTCATACGGAGGTTATGTCCGCTGCGTAACTAGAGCCAGATCCTCTTTAGACTGCTCTAGGCCAACCCGCATGGAAATACCTACCCTAGGTAGACATGCTTGGTCAACCGACGTGCACTTGGACTACCTCCTCGACGTGGTTAGTGTTGGAAGGCGAAGCTGCAGTCGAGAAACCTAGTATATCTCCGACAGATCGTAAGACACGCGTACACACTATCACAATAGCTAGCAGAGACCACCGGAAGTAGGTGAAGCTCATAGATACCGATGCTCGTAACAATCGTATCTAGGCCCCAGCATTTCGCATTGGAAACCAGAGTTCTCGTCCGACAAAATTGGAAATTAACACATATCACCTTCGCCGCAACAGCCTCAAGTCTACGTCACATTATACAGTCTTATCATGTAGAGCAAGAAAAGCAGTTACTTAAACGACGGCTCAGATTTGCATGCTTGTCTGTATTCATCTACTCGTATTCTCAAACCATTCAAAGACCGACGAACGCGTCGACGGCCGAGCTTGCTGAGAAGGAGGTAGGTATCTTGACAACCAGTTAGTATACCGTACGACGGCAGCGAGGGATCAAGTCATGCGCGTCGTCGATTTGAATTTGGAACGGGCTTCCGTCTGCGAGAGAGACTGTGTCTGCGCGTGGGAAGGCAGCTCGTCATTTCCTCACTTATGAAAAAGAAGTGCTAATACCATCGTACACTGCATGTTTGGACGCCAACGAGAGCGGAAGAAAAAAAACTGGAAAACTTTAGAGCGCAGAGATCATTCATAAAAAGAACCCTCCCTTCACTCCGCCGCCTGATATGTCCAATCCAACTCATTGCCACCCCTTCCCCTGCCAAAACCTGTCCTCAGAGTATGAGAAAAGATCTAGCCGCGTTCCCCTTTTCCTCATTCCGTCATGTACATGCATCTCGGGGTTTACCTCCCCGGAGAGGCCCTGGTTTGAGGCTATCACGAAACAGGTCCATTGATGTGATTCTCATCAGTACCCCGGGCGGTACAGGGTCAATGCTTCGTGGCTAGAACATCAAGAGCATCGCTATTGTCTATATTCACATCGGGCAACTGGGGAACCCAGCCTACACCTAGTGTTTATAGACATCGCTGGACTTTGTCCCTATCAGCTTCTTGATGAACCACCTGACCGGTCTTGATCCGAGACCACCTTCTTGTCCTTGCGCGACTTGAAAGCGAAATCACCCATAATCTGGATATGGTCAGCCGGGAAGTGGTAGTTCGGAAATCCGGGAACACGCTTGAGGTATTCGTAATCCGGAGGACCCAGCAGTTCCACGACATCTAGCGTATTGGTAGTGTACCAGATGTAATCCAGCACGCCCGAGAACGTCGGCGTGTAGTTGGTAAAGGTGAGCTCGTCTGGGGTTCCGAACAGGTGCGCATACGCGTTCCGTAAGCTGAACGGGTGTTCGATGCCGTCCCGCGTGAAGTTACCGTACGAGTGGCCAACTAGGTCAGGATGGTCGGGCGGAATGCGGCCTTTCTCAAGCAGCTCATACACAGAGCTGTCTAACATGGAGTTATAGTCACCGCAGACAAGTAGGGGAATGTCCGTATTGTTGCGGTACTCTTGACTCGTTGCAGGCTCCGGAAATTCATCTCCTGAATCTTCCTCGTCATCCTCCCCTGATACGGGCTTGCTCAGTCGCTTCTCGCTAATCGGTAGAGCCGGGCGCCGCGTGTATCTCTCGGACTGTTTAGTAACCAGCTCCATCAGGATACCCGTCTGCACGGCCTTCACATCGGCGAGGAAGGACTCCCAGCAGAGGTGCGCGTTCACGACGATAAAACGATTGCCGGTAAACCGTGATTCGAAAAAGCAGTAGACAGCAATAGTGTCTTTCGGCATCACGCGGTTGAAGACGTCGTCGGCGGACTTCATATCGGGCCGGTTAATAGCCGTTTGCCGGAAATCGACGAGTTGTTTATCCAGGAGAATGTACTTGTCGCTCTTGTAGAAGATCGAACAGCCGTCCACCGTTTGTTGATCCTTGCCCATCATATGCTTGATACGAGTCTTCGGATAGAAAACGCCCCTGTAACCGTGCTTGGCGAGTCCCGGGGTGAAGAAACCGTCGAAGGCGTCCATAGCGGTCTCTTGTAGACAGATAACATCGGCGTCTCGCTCGCACAACTCCCGCATGATGCTCTCCTTGCGATACTCCCAGGAAAGAGCACTAGCTGGAGTGTACCCGTATAATGTGTTCGACGCGTACCTGTCACAGAGAGTGTTCCACGATAAGATCCGAATTCGCTCCTTCTCTGAGCCCACTTCTTCTTGGATCGTGATGGGTACACGCTGCGCCGGGGGCATCGGTACTAAGAGCAGAGTCAGTTGTCAAAGTTCAAGCAGCAACTAACGTAAGCGACGGGAGAAAAGGGGTAAAAAGAAATAAACAGTTAAACACAAGTATATATATCTGGGGGGGGGGGGTGTGGGTGTGGTTCATACCAGGAGCGGTCTCCTTGAGATGCGAGATCAAGGCTTTGGTGCCCTCGTCGACGAGCTTCTGCTTTTGCTCGTGCTCTAACGGATTGCCTTGAATTCCGAGGAGCTCGAGAAAGTGTAACGCTCCAAGTTCCGAGGGGATTGTTTGGATCAGGTTGTTATAGAGGAGTAGCTGGCGGAGGGGAGTACACATGCCCAGCTCCGGAGGTAGTGTGGTCAGTTGGTTATGGGAAACATCCAAGTAGCGCAGCGACCGCAGCTGGCCTATCTGACGAGGTAGGTGGGTGAGGCTATTGGACGCGAGATATAGCTCGGTGAGGAACGCGTAATGATCAAAAAGCATTACTGAGATATTCTTGAGGCCCTGCCCGCTGAAATCAATATTCAGCCAATCCTGTCTGTTGAGAGCCTTGTCGACGTTAACGGGTCGGCCCCTATCCTCCAGTTCGCCGTCGACGGTCGTCTCGGTCGAAGTACTCGGCAGGGCAGGACCAATACCTTTATTCTCGCTTGCTCTGAGCCTCGCAAAGTAATGCGGTTGGTGTTGCTCCGTCATGGTCTGGTGAGCGCGCTCAGACTCCTTGAACGATTTCATCTGTTCTGCCCAATGTTCGCTTAGCTGCTGCCCTTGCCCACCACGAGAACCGGGAGTGTTCCCATTCTGATGGCTGCTCGGAGTGAAGGGGGTGACATTGGACATCAGCCCAGATGAGAAGGTGGTGTGTGATAAAGTGCCGGAGGTCGCGCTATGACCTGTGTGATCTTGCGGCAGGTTCTGGTGATGTTGTTGCGGATGGGTATGATGCTGATGTGCGTTCTGCTGCTGCTGGACGAAGTTGTACATCATTTGCGGCGCCATGCCGCGTCCGCCAGGGACACCATTGAGGCGCGAGCCATGCCCCTGCTGATGATTCGGCCCGTACATGCCGCGCGGAAGTTGAGTCGGGCGGGTTATTGGGAGGAGTATCGTGCCGGCGCAACGGGCGGGCGGCGGGGTGGCAAGAATGTAGTGGCCGCGCTGGGTGCGATATCAGAGATTATATGATTTGCTGGCTGTAGGTTTATTCTTAGAGTATTCTCGGGTACGAAAACAGAGGATGCCAATGTTGGTTTTATGTATAACGGACGTGAAGTAGCTCGCTGTGTGTACGAAATACTCTTTGCCATCGAGGTGCTAAAGAGCAACCTAGTCTGCGGCGAGGGGTGGTCACGATGCGCCGTCTAGAACCGTCCTTATTTACCTGTACCGGGAAGCGAAAGGAACAGATGCTCGAAGGATATCCATGCATACAGATCGAGAAAGCTGCTGAGCGGCATGAACGATTACGGGACACCGGCCCAACCGAATTGGAGAGACGTGGACGTCGGGTCTTAGTACAATCGGCGCCGTTTGAATCGCGAATAACCCGTGGGGAGGGAAGATCGAGCCGTGGGCGTTTGCTTCACTTCGCGCCGGGGTGGCACGCAGGTATGGACGCAATCTTGACAGATATGGAAAGCTTGCGCACGGGAGAAGCTATGTTAGGGCGATCCGTTCTTAGCACGCGTAGCTCATTGAAGCTCGAGGTATCGTTGCTCCGATAACTACTTGCGAGCAAGGAGGGGCAAGGTTAGCAGCAGGTTGTAAATGGTTGTTGTGGCGGCAGTGGCGGCAGCAATAGTGGCAGTGGTGGTGGTAGAGAAGATTCGAGATCGAGCTCGAAGTGCGGGTCATATAAAACGCGAGAACGTGGGACCGAGCACCCGCGACTTTCCTCTTCCAGCCCTGGGCTTACAAGCTGTGGGAGGGAGGAAGTGTATAGGAAAAGCAGAGGAGCTGGATAGCTAGGGAGAGGAATGAGCTTACGATTTAGCAAGGCGCGCGGTGGAAGCGACAGGCTGCGTGACGAAGTTTTAGGCTTGGACGAGAGAATGGTGCGAAAGATGGTGATACGGTTGAGATGGGTGCATAAACAATCGAGCTCGGCGTGCGATGAGATGGGTAACGAGTAGGCCAGTACCGATAGAGCCGAGTCAAGATCTGGATTGGCGGCTGTGCGTGTTTTGGTTTCGATAATAGCTTGAGAATGCGGGCTGGCAAGCTACAAGTAGAAGATGTTGCCGACAGGGGGTCGTCGTGAGGTCCAGGCGGGCTGCGATGTCGACGAGATGGATACTATGTACGATGGCGTCCACGGGTATGTAAGGCAAGGCAGGGCAAGGTCCGTGCCTAAGGTATCAGTGGAGGAGCTTTGTACTTTGCACCCGAGCTCTGCGCACTTCCAGTTGCATGTGGTTATGTCGTTACGAATACCTGAGGCGGATGGGTACAAACGGTACCAACTGGCCCTGGCGAGTGGGCTGCCAAATGCGGACCGCGCGAGCCTCATCACATGACCTGCAAAATTTCGATTGGCTCAGACTGCGACAAACAACTTTAGTCAGCATATTATATCTCATATCGATAACCCGGCTGGCCTTCTGGCTCAGCCTTGCCGCTTCACAGCCAGACATCTCACCGGCTTAGACTGTATACCTACCTCTAGGTAGGCAGCTTGTTGCTTTACCGGCACTGCTTTCAACCGCTCTGGATCTGATACGGCGTTGGGTATCTCTGCGAACAAACAAGTCTCACTTTGGTCCTTAGTCGACCCAGGTACCCTATTGGATCTACAGGTACTATGGTAGAGACACATTCTATTCCATACCTGAGGTGTCTAGCCTAGACAGTCTGCCGCATTCGTTTTCGCATGCCCACAACCTGAACATACCACTCTGCTGTCTCAACCTTTTTAGCATTGTCCTTTGAATATCTCTCGTCCCTCTAAAAAATGAACATGCTAATGATGAAACCAACCTCATGTATGGAGAAGTAGTTGATAATCTAGAGCTCTCAAGGCAGGTAGGGGGGAAAGGGTATGTAAGTCGTGCTGGTATGTGCGTTTCTATCATCTACCTTGTGTGTTGACGCTGTCTCTAACAAGCCACCCAGGCAATCGTTTCCGTCACCTACAAGGCTCGATGCTCTGACTTGGCTGTGTCATCACCGATCCGCGGGTAAAACCCAATCTGTAGCGGTACACGTATCCTACCCACCCACACAACTCATATAACCAAGCATAGGTATTCGACCACTTCAGCCTCAATGCTCTTGTCTCTTGCCAAGAATCTGGAAGCTGGGGAAGCCGGGGTCATCTCTCACTGGCCTTCCTGCACTTCAGCCTGATGGGTGCGAAGCTGCACGATATTAAGCGAGACATGTAAAAAGCTTACCTGGGTGCCAGTGGTATACTGTGTAGAGCCTTTCTTTTTCTTGAAACGTGGAGCCGATGTCGAAGTTGCAACGAGGTTGGTAAGGTGGTTGGAAGTAGACGTTGGCTATGCCGCCCTCCATTGACAACCAGCATGTGAACAACGGGTGTAATCCTTCATAAGTAGACGAGTAGGCCGAATACCTGGTCATTATCAGTTCATCAGACCGCTTGAACTTCGACTTGACTTATACACAGGGTATTCTTGTATGATATTGAGTTCTATCGAGTGTTATGTGCCGCACTTGGTGTGACTGAGGCCTAGGACCCTGGAAATGGCCGTCCGACCCCAGAATGCTCCATTACTCCGACGAGCCAGTCCGCCAGCCAGCTCCGACCTATTCGTTACCCTGCAGTGAGTAGCCGAAGACCCCTACTGCAATAGGTAGCTAACGGTCGGGGATTCTACGAGCTTGGATCGATCACAAGACGCAGACGCAGACGCAGACGACCGACTTCGTACCAAAAAGAGACCAGTTGGCACCATTATGCATGTGTAATGCGGGGGAGCCATACAGGCCAGGTCGTACGAACCTCGCCCGCAGGGGTTCTCGGTCCACTGCAAGGGTGCAAATTGACAGGTAGAAGTCGTCCTCGTCCCGATGTGGCCATAAGAAGACGAGTCAAAGCATCGTGATAACAGCGCTAGACGAATGTGGCAGCTTTGGTTTTTGGAGGAGGACGTACATACATAATTAACCAGCCAGCCGCTCCCAAGCGTGCCTATGACTTTGCAATATTATGGCCGTCTTTCAAGTTGAATGACGAATCGTGGTCATTCGAATCGCGAAGCGCTGATACAACCCGAAGCCATATAAAAACACTTACACACTTTCCAAGATAGCCTACATATATTCGATTCTTGTACATTTCCGACCTTATTCTTCAAATTTGCGGACCAACGCAACCCTACCGTCTAAGCAGCCTACTTGGGTGATATCAGTCTACCACGTTCTTCACCGATACTCTCACCCTTGAAGAGACAGACGTGATCAGGGTCAGATGAGAAAAACATCATTTGACTGATAAAGCAGAGGGACAGTCACGTGCGACGACCAGAAGTTCACCTCGTCGGTGGGAATTCCTGGGTTTCGTTCGCCAATAAGTTTCGTAGACAAATTCCCGATATCCCGAGGTATCTCGTGCCAAGCAAAACCGCCATCCTCCTCCCTCGCAAACTGCCCGAGAAAGGCACCGGGCCGGAGGAATTCGAAACTTCCAATTGGACGTCACTCGGAGACTTGACACAGCAGAAAGCCGACAGAGCACCTCAAACTTGTTTGCGTCACGAGTAGCTCAAGGAGAGGTATTAGCTGGGTTCGGGCCGTTGGTTTGGCATCTCAGCATAGTAGCAGCCAATTTTCCAGTATAAGTGTAAGGCGGGGAAGGGCACCTCGGGGCCTCCAAGGACCTGGGGAACTTTGGAGACTGAACAGCACATCCGTTTAGGAGCGCAAGCAGACGACTGTGCCTCTTCTTCCTGCTACGACGGAACCCTTCCGCCTTGTAACCTCAGAGTGGTATCAGCAGGCGTCATATGTATGTCTGTCAGTTGTCAACGTTACACACACAGAGAGACTCGCTGACACAGAGAGACTCGCTGACACAGGGGGGATGAGAGGGTGAAGTGTTAAGGAGAGAAAAAGAACAAGAGGAGAGAGAACAGCGCAGGCAGAGGTTTGGCCGGCCTCGGATAAGGAAGCAGGCCGATTTTTCGAAACAAGAGGAGCATTCCTTCGGGACAAGATTCCCAAACGAAGACGAGACGAAACCATTCCACCGGATGCGCTGCCGGGAAATCGCCAACACCCAATCAACGACCGGCCAGCTCGCCCGAGGCGGGTATCCTTTTGACCGCCATCTCTGCAACATTCTTCTATTCTTCTCTTCTCTTACTGGAACCCGACCCGGCACCTTGTCAGCTCGTCTGGCTGTTGCGTCAGACTCCCAGCCCACTTACCGGTTGAGGCAGCTGGTAAGGGGCAGCGTCGCTCGTAAGTGTGCTCTCTGAACGGATTAACACTTGATCCAACGTTGCCAAGATGGCATCATCCAAGAAAGAAACGGACTAGGAGAGCAAGACAGGTCGCAATTGGGGGATGCATTGTAACGGTGACAGGGTGGTTGTTTGAGATGGAACCAACGGCATATCGCAGCATTACTGACATATGACATAGCACGACGGGGGGCGGCATTGAGATTGGGAGAGCAGCTCTGCTTTTGCATGCTAACCCTTTTCATACCGAGGGACTTGCTGGTTCGGGCAGCTAAGAATTGGAGAGCGAGTTGGGGTGGGCTGTGTGAGATGAGAGAGAAGCGGTGATTGACGAGCGGTGATTTGACGAGTGACGAGTGACGAAGTGATGAGTGAGTGAGTGAGTGAGTGAATGGTGAGCGCTAAGTCGGTTATACAAGCAAGCCTTGGAGAAGAGAAGAAGATCTGGATTGTCGCACGACGGTTGCAATCCGAGCAAGTCTGTCTTGCATTGGCGACGAGGCACATGCGCAGAAGCGCGTAGATGTGCTGGACAAGTTGGAAGATCGAAGCTGGTTATTGCAGAGCCGACTTGCAACTGGAACAAGCCGACAAGATCGCCGAAGAGATTGGCGGCTTTCTCCTATTTTCCCTTTTTTATTTTTTATTTTTATTTTTTCCATTATTCGCATCCGCTCCTCAAAATCCATAAAGATCCCTGAGTCGTACAAGGTACGCGGCAACAACCCAGGTACCCATACCGAAGTTGCATCGGGGTAACTTGCAGGCCGCTGCAAAGTCTGGGATTTTAGCAGGTGCCCCAGGCTGCCCAGGTGGCCTCGCTCATTACTCGGCAGGAGCAGGAAGAGGTACAAGGCGGGGGGAAGAGACGTGCTGGGAGAGACCTGGAGACCTGCTGCCTGCCCACTGCCCGCCTACTGCCCGCCTACTGCCCGCAGCCCGCAGCCCACCACAGAGCGCAGAAAGTGACAAGGCCCCGGCTGGCAGAGAAGGCAGAGAAAGGAAAGGGTGCAAAAATGGAGTTCGCATACAGCATGTCGATGTACTCGCCCCCTGTTAGAGTCAGACCGGCGAACACTAGAAAATCGTCCAACGCCAACGCCCACACTAACGCTAGCACTTACACCTTTGTCCACGGCGCTAATAAGCAGCAAAATACCACTACCAATACTGCTGCGAGCCCTCAACAGCGAGACGGCGACGTTGGGGCTCAAGGCGAAGAGCACGACAGAGAGCCAGAGTCTGATCCAGACGCACTTGCACATGCATATCCGCTTCCAGATCCAGATGTCGACAACACCATCAGCATCAGCAACGACGACGACAACGACGAGCACCCCGGCCGTTTTATGAAAAAGTCGAGGTCAAAGAAGCACAAGAACAAGAACAGCGACACGGCCTCGGTCTCAGCTAGATCCAAGATTCCTGGCAGACGACGCCCACCGCCAGCCGGAACACTCCCGCAACCTGTCCACAGACCGGCGTCGCATCGCTCTCACTCGACCACCTCGTCCTCTTTTAGTCTCAGCTCCCGAGCGTCGCACGAAACACAAGCACGGGTACAGGCGCAATCACAGGCACACGCACAAGTACACGCACAAGCACAGGCACACGCACCGCTGCCTGTACCAGCCGAAGCCGAAGCACAAGCTGAAGCACAACAATTAAACCCGACCTCCACCCCATCCAACTTTCATTCCACCCTCCATCCTACCCAAATCCACGCCCAGGCCGCAGCCGGCGACACTGCGAGCAGCACCCACATCCCGTCACTGCCAGCTGTTTCGTCACCATCAAATGATGGGAGAGACGCAGGTGTCGTAACTGCTTCCTCGCCAGTGATCGACAGCGGGCGTGGCACAGACGCCGATACCAATACCAACACCAACGCCAACACCAACAACAACCGCATCAGCACGAACAGCAACACTCAACCTTTGACGGCTGCATCTGCATCTGCATCTGCATCTGCATCTGCACCCGCACCCACGTCCACGTCCGCCCCCGTACTCGCGCCGACAGCACCAATCGCCTCAGTCTCGACCGCATCCGCATCCGCATCTCTCTCGCACGCGCACGCCTCCGATCCTGAGCGTCAGCAACCGGCTTCTCCCAAGTCGTCCAAGTTCATCCGATCCGTGCACATTCCCATATTCAGTACCGACAGCGGCTACCACTACCAGCACACCACCGCCAGCTATTCTCTTCCCCAGAAGAGGCTGTACAGGCGCGATTCTGCGAACAGGTCGAATCCCGCTCCTAATCGTCCACCGAGCCCAACTTCGCCTGCTCAAACTTTTGCGGGCCCGTCTTCGCCTGTCCGTCGAAAGTCGTCCAGGGGCAAAAAACACCATGACGCAATGCCCGTCGAGCCTGGTCAATCTAACCCTTCTCAAATACACGCCACCACCCCCTATCGTGCTGACGGCGCCTCTCTTTCCGGCCCTACACTCACAAGTCGGACTGCCACCATGCCTTCAAGCGAGAATATGAACCCCTCGTCGGCCGAGGGGAGCATCGCCGCCTCTACTGCCTCGACGTCCACCCGGATGTCTCTTGCGGCGAAGCCCTTCATCGTCCGCAACAACCGTACTTATATCAACGAACCCAACCTGCTGTACCCCCTGCCCGTGGACCTGGCAGAGCTCCACAGGCAGTCCCTTCGCACGCTTATGCTCTTCCAGCTGTTTGGTGGGCCGACAACTGCTCCCGGGTTCTCTAACAAGCCGCCGTCGCGCGTCCTCGAGATAGGCTGTGGCTCTGCCTTCTGGAGCATGATGTGCCACCGTTATTTTGCGCAGCATGGCTATTCGCAGATATCCTTTACTGGGATTGACATCGTACCCCTCGTGGGCTCGGGACTCGACCAGAACTGGAAGCCTGACAGGGACATGCGATGGCGCTTCGTCCAGCACGACATGCGACGGACGCCCTGGCCGTTGGCCGAGAACGAGTTCGATCTAATCATGGTCAAAGACATGTCGCTGTGCAACTCGATGCGCGACCACCAACACTTCTTCGAAGAGTACCTACGCATATTGAAGCCAGGTGGCGTTCTCGAGTTTTGGGAAAGCGATCACACTATTCGTATGCTTCGACCACACGTTCTGAAGACGCCGGCCGTGACAAAGGTCGATTCTGATTCCGATTCCGACGACAGTAGCGAGGAAGAGGATAGCAACGAGCGGCTAGGAGCCTACGCCATGACGAATAACACGCCCCTGAGCGCCCCCTTGAACCCGTTCCTGGTCGAGTACAATGGCTGGGCAACCAAAGCCCTGGACGCGCGGGGGTTGTCTTCGGTCCCCTGCACGCTGATCGGACCCAACATCCTGCAAGAGGCTGATATATTGACCGATATACGATCAAAGCGGCTGGCGGTACCGCTGAGCGAGATCAGATGGGAGCGCGAAGGGGTGGGCGGGGTCGTGACGAAAGACGGCAAGAGCTATATCGACTCGATGAAAGGAAAAGGCAAGGCGGCGGCGGACCCGAAAGGGGAGAAACCGCGTGGTAAAGCATTGACTGCTTCCCAGGCGGCGCTTCGACGAACGGCGCTCGAGACTGTCGTGGGCATGATCCAGTGCCTGGAACCGGTTCTCCGAGAGGTCAGCGGGAAGAGCCAAGACGAATGGGACAATTGGAACGGCAAGATGGTGAATGACCTGCTGCGCGACGGAGGCACGAGCTGGGGAGAATGCTTGGAAGTAGGGGCCTGGTGTGCGAAAAAGAAGCAGGATGTATCAGCATAACACGACGAGACGGGGACGATATCCTCTGGATTGTCTATTCCCGCCGGTTATCCATGGCTACCTATATGTTTATTGTTCGGCATGTCTCAGACATTGGCCTCCCTACTCCACCAACCACTCGGAGGGGGGCGAATTCACCGCCGCAACGTATACAACCATACAGCTATACCGCTTCCAAGGAAAAGTTGGCCACCGAACTACCCCCTCGCATCATACCCCGTCGTATCTTTTCCTGAGCGTCCGATACCTCTTCAGGTAATACCTGTACGCCACAAGTCAACGACCAAACGAATCAAAAACGTTCTAACGCCCAAATATTACGTTAAACCAGACGGGGTCGCCCCTCCTAATACCCGGCACGTTCTGAGAGAAGCACGCCCTCTCCTGGATTTGGGCAAAAAGGGTGCGCTTGGGAAGGGGGGAACTGGGTTTCTCTCTCCCCTTGCCTGCCTGCCTATTCTTGTCTTTTAATTTTCTCCTGTTGGTATATTGGATGACGATGCAACTATGTGGAGGGAAGTATGGCTGAAGATATTACAATTTACGGGTACATGTTTAGAGTCTGGCTAGGATGGGAACTCGTCCTAGCCATGGTATATAAGGGAATAGCGGCTTGCAGGCCGGAGAGACTGAATGGATGTTTATAGACGGTCAATGATATCAACGTTTGTGACGTTATTCTTTGCCTCTCTTGTCGTCTCATTCGGTGACTGAAGACCCCATGATCGATGAATCCTACGAATCAGTGAAAAAACAACTTACAATGCTTCGATTTCTTGAATGAGAAAGCAAAAAGTCAGCTAACCGTCATGCCACGATGATCCGTCAGATGTTCTTGATAATCACAAGGACAGAGACAGAAAGAAGGAAAAGAAGATAAGGGAATCAGGCAGAGGATTGGCAACCTACCTTTCTTTACAAAATCCGCCCTGCCTATCGCATTCCGAATGGCTTCGTCGTCGCGCAGGTGCGCGTTCGCCATGAAGGCCTTGTGCAGCCGCGGGCGGAAATAGGCGAAGCCCTGGGGATAGTCCCGGCCGAGGTTGAGGAGCTCCTTGTATATCGCAATCACCTGTCGCCGCAGCTCTGGCTTGGGTGCTGACATAGTGGGCTGACGAGGCGTTCCGTTGTGTATTCTCTGCGTGTGCGAAGGCTCGAAGGCTGGAATGTGGTGTAAGTGGGAGTAACAAGTAAATAAGTGCTGGGTGCGCGGAGCTCCAAGGTGAAGGTGACGCCATATCTTATCGTATACCTGGTAAGGTAGCCTGAGGAGGGAGCTACCCTAGCTTGAGGCGTACCTCGGGTAGCTTCTCGTGGGAAAACTTCATACTCCCGTCGTCATTCACAAATATGCTTCCATTATTATAGAGCAACCGACTACCTTCTCTCCCTTTCCGGGCCCAACTCGCCAGAATGCCTCCCAGATTACGTATAACCCCGCCAGCGCGCGCACTGCTCTCGCAGCACCACGCGCCCCTCCGCTTCGTCCCTTCGAATCCCCCGCCGCTCTCCCGCCCGCCCCCCGACCCCCGAACACCCTTCGCGACCCGCTGTCGTCATTACTCTCACAACTCGTTCGACGGCAGCAGCGCCGACGAGGACACGCAGGGGCCTCCGCCGTCGCCCGGCGCGCGGTGGGCGTCGAGGCTCGTGGCGCGGGTCGGCGAGTGCGTCCGGTGGGGGTGCGACGACGCGCAGGCGCGGCGCGCGGCCGAACTGGTGGGCTGCGTCGCGGCCGAGTGGCGCCGGCTCACGGCCGGCGCCAAGGGCTTCCTGACGGTGCCTGGTATGGGGCTTGAGGACCAGCGCGTCGCGTGGGGCGAGATGGATAGCTTTGTAGGTCGCCCGGCTGGACTTGTGCTCTTGGATGCGGGGCGGTGGTGATGTGATCGTAAGAGGAGAAGGGGGGGGAGGGGGATACGAGGAGTTGAGGAAGAGGAGAAGTGAACAGCAGTGCTAACGAGTATGTCGTGGCATAATAGGGGCACGTCAACAACACCAACTACCTCCGCTGGGCCGAGTCGGCGCGCGTGAGCTGGATCACGAACTTTGCGAGGCTGGACCCGACGAACGGCGATAAGTGGCGGGCGCTCATGACGCCCACCGGGGTCGGCGTGATCATGGGGACTATCACGGCCCGGTATAAACTTGTAACTTATTGCCCTTCCTCCCTGACCCCTTTTTCTCACCTTATGCCTTCTTCCTCCCCGCCTCCCCATCTTCTCCTCTCCTTTTCTTTCCTGATATCCAACGTCGTATCACCAACGCCCCGAGCATACCAACCAACCCACCCTTCCCAGAAACTAACAGCAGCACCAACCAGCCCGTGACATACCCCGACACCATCTCCGCCTACCACAAGCTGCGCGCCGCCCCGGACGCGACCAGCGAGCGGCTGTCGCTCGAGTGCGTCATCCTGTCGCACCGGCACCGGCGCGTCGCCGCGCGCACCCACGAGGACGTCGTCGTCTACGACTACGCCGGCGGCGGCGGCAAGGCCCGCGTCCCGCCCTGGGCCCTCCCCGGCCTCGACGCCGTCTGGCACCACCAGCTGAGCGAGCAGGCCGCCGCGCGCGCGCGCATCCAAGAGCTTGATGGTATGGTCGCGGAGCTCGAGGGTGATACTTGGGATCGGCCGGGTGCGGTGGAGGTTACGGGGGTTGGGGAGAGGAAGGGGGAGGAGGAGGAGCGGCGCGGGGGTCGGGGTGGGAGGATGTATTTTGAGTGAATGGTTCGGTGAGTAGGTGGGTGTCGATCCTATCTGGGTGGCAAGCCTGTGAGTAAGGGAGACGGCGAGGCGGCTTTGCATTGTGGTTGAAGGTTTTAGATGGCATGTGATAGAGTTAAGTCAAAAGGACAACGGCTCCGGAGACATATACTGGGTGCTTAGACGCAGCGGTTTCTGGCCTGCTTTGGCTTTCACGGCCCTGTTCTCTGCGGCTTTGGGTAACGAATGCCGAGTCGTAGTATCATACCATCAAAGTTGCTTCTATGCAGACATGTTGGAGGTCATGTACATATTCAGACAGCAACGCGCCGGGCAGCTCGAGGGCGAGGTTGCGAAGCGTCGTCTAGCTATAAGGGGCATTTAGAAGTCAAATCGACTGGCACATACTTCAGTTCAACCACCGATACTATACTCATTCTCCTCTCCTTTTCCCCGAGTAACTTTAGGCATGTAAAATTTGAAGTTGTTCACAACTGTATTGGATGTTGAAACCACTATATGCCTACCTCACTTAGTATTGTATATATCTCTAGAGAAGCGGCTGTGCTGAAGAAATTTTAGTCCTCAGTCAGTTATTACGGTTGAATCTTAAATGGAATATTCTGCCCTTTTGTGAGCGGCCATAACAACGACACGAATGGGCACAGCGCCGCAAAGCACATGCATGTACTTCGTCTATCATCGGTGCGGTCGACTTGCTCCAAACTTCCAGACACTCAGGCCTTCGCCTACTATTATAGTTTCAGGGGCATGTTACCCCTCGAGATTCGTTCAGAGCTGCCCGAGCCGTAGCTTGGCGTACTTCCCGTATCTTGATCGCGTTTCTCGGCGTCCGGAGACGTGTAGCCACCTTCTCAGCCGAGGCTACGCCAGCCGTGAGCGTTCCCGCACTCGGCTCGGTGCAGCCGGGACCACAGGCCATCTTACACCTGGAGCCTCTGGCTACCAGCCTGTCGCTGACGCTTTCTTGATTAATATCTGGGTTCATTGGTCAGTCATCGTTGGTCCATCTTCGTGACCAAAAAGGAATTGATCCTCCGGAGCTGGTTCAGCAGAGACCGAACGTTGTAGTATAGCAGAACGTCTGAAAGGCTTGTCGTTCACAAGTTAGCGCTTCCTATCCGTTGCCGTGTTACATGTCTCTTCGTGATCCCCGCCGTCGAACTTCGCATCGGAGTACTATCGGGGGCGTGAGATAATCAAGAATAAATATTAATGAATTATTCTAGAAAGCCATGAGAAGCTTCAAGTAATGCTAGTAGCTGGCCAACCCAAGTTATTATACCTCGTATCCCACAAACGCCCCGTACCTGATCCATGCAACCTTTTTTTTCATCCGAGATACCATAATCATCGACATTTGCGTAGATAGCCGGCGCCCTATACCGGACTCTGCAGAGCGGCTGTTAGTCCGTGGACGGGTACACGCTGTAAGCAGACCAGTCTACGTCGGTAGCCTCGTTATTGCAGACGAGGGCCTTGCTCTCTGGCGCAGTCGCCCAGATGATGGTCCCCTCGTCGGAACAGTCGGATGTCTTATATGCGCGGACTAGGATAACTGGATTAGCCACGATGCCTTAAGTAGCAAGAATAACAACGGAACTGAAGTGAAGAGACAAAGAAAAATTAACTCACATTGCCATGCACCTCGCATGTGGACGTAGATAGAGCGAAATGACTCGGGATAGGCGTTACACCGGCTTGTCATGGAGAGGGTGAACGTTCCAACGCCTTGGTCCCACAATGCCTCGCATCCGTATTTGCTGTATGTTCTGAAGTCACCGACGTAAGGGTCTTTGTGTTCTTGCGTGTCCCTGGGGAGGACCGTGGCCGAGCCGGTAGATGCGAGGGCTGCCGCGGCGACGAAAGCGAGGATAGATGTGTAGCGCATGTTGGTGGTATTTGCGATGGTTCTTGGCTAAGCTTGTATTTGCAACTTGTCGAATAGATGCACAGAAATGGGTGAGTGTGCGAGGAAAGCTGCGGTCTTATAGGGAATCAAGATTGGGGACTTGAGGTGATATGATATCTGTCCGGAAGACTACCGGGATCCAAGCTTAGACACCTACCCAAGTCCGTACCTACATGGCCTAGGTAAGTTTATATATGCACCTCACCTTTGCTATGCCGGGTCAAGGTTAACCAGGGGTCAAGGTTCACCAGGAGGACGAGATGCGGGAAGATGGAGGTAGGCCGAAACCAACCGAGGAGAGGAGAAGAGCCAGGCTAGCCACGACGGTGTTCATAGCATCAACTAGTATCTCGACTTTATCTCGTCGTCTCGGTAGAAGGAAAAGATGCCCTTCGGTAGGTGTGGGAGAGCTATCAACCACGTACTACGGATGCCAGTCAACGAGGCCCATAGTGTCGTGTCGTCATGTCGGAGTCCAATATACTGTACGGACACCAGGGACCCAGGGCCCGCAGGATCATGTCAGCCAGTAGCCGTGAGACTAATAGGAGCTCCGTCAGGTTGGCCGTTGTGTCTAGCCCAACGTGCTAGAGCATAAGGTTAAGACCATCTCTTAGGTGCGGCGGGCACTCGGGCACTTGAGGCATTTCAGACCCTTATCGGCCTTCGTTGCGGGAGGGGTATTCCGAGTCCTTCGGAATCAAGAGCCGGTCGGACCCCTCTGCTCGTTACTCTCATGTGAGATCTATGGTCTGGACTTGGCTGACTCGCGACGAGGGCATCTATGTAGGTACATTATGTAGATCTTCGGCCCGAGGGGTATCACTGTGAATGCTGGCCTGTTCATTGATCAACAAGGCATCTCGAATAAGCAGAAATATCGGAATCTAGGTAGACATTGGCAGTTCCCGGACGGCTGTAGGGACGCAAGGAGACCGCTGGTCTAGCGATGCATGGCAGTATGTACCTTAGGTAGGTATGTAAAAAGTATGTAAATGGGGAAGAAAATAGGTAGAAAATAGACAGCCTTACGTAAGGTGCCTACCTGTAGAAACCTAAATCGCCGACAAGTACATACATGCGTTATGTAAGCCAGACACCCCTGATCCTGATCGCGACACGAGGGCACGCGTCCGCTACAATGTGAATAAGAGACGCTCATCACGTTGACAGTTCTGCTATGCAATATCTCTGACTGGATTCATGTCTTCTAGGTGGGAGAGAATATCAATCCCTTAGCAACCAGCTCACCGTTTTTCCTGTCCCAGTCACTTCTAAATCACCGACATTTTCGCAGTAACGCACACGGGCCCCTTTACGCCCTTCGTTACCTTGGTAGTAAGAATACTATATCTAACACGCTTTCGCCCAACTCGAATTCTCAGGATGCTTCAACTTCATCGTCTACCTTTTGACCATAGGATAAATACACGCCATTAGGAAAAGGAAAGAAGCAGCTATGCCCGGCCTAGGCGGATCGAAGTGGGCGTCTAAGTCCAACGACAAGGGCCAGAACCCGCATCGTAAAACCAGCCGTCGCCCCGACGGCCATCGTACACGTTCTCTATCGCCGCCGCTTACTCGTATAGCCTTGGGAGGAGAACGTCTCCCGTACCAGACCCAGGCAACTTCGAATCAACCAGAGCTCCAGCAAGCCTTGCCTGCTCCCCAGGCTCAGCTTTCACCTGAAGCCTTGCAGCATGAGCTGTCAATGTTCATGAAGATCATGGCCCGTCTATCTTGGAAGATGCCGTTCCTTAATGAGGGATACAGAAGAGCGACAGACACGTTTGGCAGATCCAAGTCCGACATAGAAGCAGCAGAAGTCCAATTCAAGTTGGATTTTCACGAGTTCTACATGTTCCTCGAACGAGCTTTCCTGCGCCTCATGGCCATCTTTAACATCACCGTTGACGGCACGTCGTGGCTGTTCAGGGTTTCGGACAACGCGAACGGCCTCGCAGCTAGCAGACACGCAGGCCCGCACCGATTCCACGCCAACGTCCTGGCCGCCCTCGAGGACCGCAGGAACCCGCTCAATGGCATATTCCGAGCTCCCGAAGTCCGCGAGCAACTGGCGAAAGCTAAGGAGCTTCGCAACCGCTGGAAGAACATCGACGAGGCCCAGCCCGGCCCGGTGGCGCCTCCTCCCCTCAAGTCCTACAACCTCGAGGTCATGCTGCCCGTTATTCTCTCGGCGATCGAGCAGGCACACGACGTCGCCATCAAGTACATCCGTGAAAACGGCGGCGAACCCACCGAGGACGCGGCGGAAGACTGGGACTTCATGGTGGACGCAATGGACTGGGAGAAGGTCTAGAACTCCAAGTTCTTATGTGTAAAGTCTACGGGGTACGCAAGGTGCGAGGCGGCATAGGGTGTCTTTCAGGCGTTTAAGGTGTCTCTTGAGGCTCACTACCCGACTGCCCAGGATAGACTATCCTGGATACTCTTGTTTGTAGACACCATTGCGCAAACTCTAATTCAAGTTACTGAACCTGATGTGTCTTCTTGTAACGGTTATGATATCTTGATGCTTGGTAAGTTACCCCCCTTCTTACTCCCTCCACAAGGGCCTCTATACTGGGGGTAAGTGTCCGAGGCCGAATGAACGTCCGGGCCAGCGAAACGTGCCAAGCGTGCTGAACGTGATGGAAAGCCCGCTAAGAATGCCCCAATCTGACGTAGCAGCGGGCTCCCCAGCTCCCTGAAGCAGCTAAGGGAGCAGGGGGGCATCGGACAGCCTCCCCCAGCCCTGCCAGCTCCCCCGAGTCACCCCTCGGCTCACGTCAGAGCGCATCGCTTATCAGTGTCAGGTGCTCATGCTAGGGAGCTCTAGTCACTCGTTATCACATCCATGAAGCTCTCCCGTACATTCAACATCGAATCCGATTCATCCTCTACGCATGCATAGCTCTTCGTTCATCTCTGCCCCTAATAGAATCTAGGAAATAACATAGAAAGAGCGCCGATAGACATAATGGCGCCGCCTGTTTCTCTGCGTTCTGCATTTGCGTATGCGAGCAACTTCGTTTCACAGATACCCCTAGGCTTCTCCAACCTCCCGAACCCGCTCTCTGCCTTCAGCCCGCAAACGCCTTTCAGCACTGGCAACTCCGTTACGCCCTATGATCCCTTGTCCGGTGCGCCGTCCTGTCCTCTCGATGGACCTACGAGCTGCAATAACAATACCGCCGCCGACTCCTGCTGTTTCGTCTATCCAGGCGGGCGTATGCTCCTCACCCAATTCTGGGACCAGAAGGTTCACGTTGGCGGGAGCGAGGAGGACTGGACTCTGCATGGCCTATGGTTAGTTGACCGAATTCATACAATGCATGAGGGCATAACCGAGTTGATTGCTAATGGAATACCCTAGGCCAGACCTATGTGATGGGTCGTACGACCAGTACTGCGGCCTGGCCCCTCGATTCGAGAACATAACCGACGTGCTCAAGCATTACGACCAACAAGACTTGCTGGAGAATATGAACAGATATTGGATTGCCAACTAGTACGTCCCCTCCTCACGCAGTACTACCCGCTCGGGCCGTTGTGTATGGACGGTGCTCAAGTAGGTCGAAGAATGCTAACGGAATGACGCAGCGGTACCAACAACCACCTATGGGCCCACGAGTACAACAAGCACGCGACGTGCATCAACACGCTGGCGCCGAGCTGCTACGGCGAGGGCTACGCGGCGGGCCAAGAGGTGGTGGACTACTTCGCGCGGGCCTTCGGCCTCTTCAAGATGCTCGACACGTACTGGGCGCTGATGAACGTCGGCATCGAGCCGAGCTACAAGAAGACGTACGCGCTCGAGGACATCCAGGCGGCGCTCGAGGACTTCAGCGGCAGCCGCGTCATCCTCAAGTGCACCGGCCGCCACCGCAACGTCTTGCACGAGGCCTGGTACGTCTACTTCGTCAAGGGCAGCCTGCAGAGCGGTGCCTTCGTCCCGGCCAGGGACAGCTTCAAGGGCGACGAGGGCAACTGCGCGGCCCAGGTCAGGTACCTGCCTAAGCGCCACAAGTGAAGTGAGATTATGCCAACACGCAGCCGGGGAATGTTTGAATGAGGGGGGTTTAGCATGATATCGTTTGGCGTTCGGGCATCGGGTACGCATACGGAATCGCACGCTTGTTTCGAGGCATTCATCTTTCAGACGTTGAGATCGCACTGGTTTTGATTAGAATTTCCCGGCGAACGACGATTGGTATTAGTGCCTAGATTTCATGGGCTTGTATCCTGAAGAACTATCACAGACTACTTGGTAGATTCTAGATCTGATACTAATGATGAGCGATATGTGTCTTTCATTTTATGATGTATGGCTATCTATTCTGATATAAGTGAGCGCGCTGCCTATGAGCTTGACGCTTTACGTCTGAGCCGTCGTATGTGAATACACCAGGTCGACGACGTAAGGAACCGGTCGAACGCGGTGTGGCAGGCAATGGGCTCATCGTTTCGCCCTGTCTGGCACCCACGACCGTATCCATGGCATGTCCGTACCGGCACATACAAGAGGGTTGAATTTCGAGGAATACCGACATGAGTACAGTAGGTGCATACCAGCATGTAAATTTTAATGCTGGAGGCTGATGAAGCCATATCCAAGGAAGCCCCAGAGTCCATAGAAGGGGCATAGGAAGCGTATCGTAGACCAAGACTGGCCGTTCTTATTGATAGCCATTATTTGCATTCTGACGAGTGTGCGACGAAAGCTTGCGCCTCAACCACTTTCTCATATTTTCGCCTTGCCCACCACTCTCTTGAAGACAACCTTGATGCCACTGGCTGTCAACGCACTCAGCCAGGTAAAATGAGACTGGTCCACTATGAGGCACAATTAACCAAGACATCTTAGGCCTGCTCTATGATACTTCTCTCATCATCTACAAATGCCAGCATTCCGGAAGGCTCGCTCATCATTGTACTTGATAGAATCGTTGGCATGCGATCTAAGACGGTTCAAAATATCTACATGTCACCAGGCCGGTCACTCTTCGTAGAAGAACTCGGTGCAGCGGCATCCCCGGCCTCCTCTTCTGCAGGAAATCGAGACCGGGAGCTTCGGAGCCGCATCCCGAGCCAAGCCGAAACTGCCTCGCCTACATACGTGGACAACATTTGGGTACTTCGGGGAGCACCAATAGCAAGAACATCGGTTCTTCCGCTGTGCGCTCCTTCCATCCGCAAAGTCCCGGGTTCCGGCGCAGAGCCTCCTTCCGCGACTATCCGACCGATCGACCAAAAACGCGTGGCCGACCGACGTACGTCACGCCAGAAGGCTGCGGCTCAAAAGTCCCCTGCGCTTCCGCGAGCGCGTCTGCTGAAGCCCTCTTTTCTTTTCGTCCTCTCGCTTCTGCAACCGGGTCTGAGTCACCTGCCTATCGAGTCGAGCAGGAGCGAGATCGCCCGTTGTGCTGGAGGGGGAGCATCCACATGCAAGCCACCCGCTTCCGCACGTTCAGGGCTCTCAGTCGAACTCTTGGAGGGAGGGACTGCAGGAGCGTGCCCGGGGAACACTGCCTTCCTATCCGAGTAAGGAATTTCAGTGCTGGATAATATGTCGTCGCTCAGGGGTGTTGCGCATCTCAGGCCAGGACGATCGCGTTGTCACAAGCGAGCGTCTGTTAAGTCACGCCTTTTCTCAACTACCTAGTAGCCTACTAGGTAGGCACTCAAGCATCTCAATCGCCATTGGTGGGAAATTGATAGGTCCCCTGTGGGCAAACCTGTCTCAAGGAATGCCGTTTGCATATGAGCTACTTCGGATGCAGTAGGAAACGCAGATAATCAGCGTTAGGATGCGCCTACTGATGCGTCTACTGTCATATTAGCTGTCTACAGTTTCACGCAATTATCCCGTGACTCATCGAGGAAGTGAGATAATCTACACATGGAGATGCCTAGGTTGGCAACATAGCTGCGGTTCCGGATAAGTGCAGTTAGAGAGGGTTGTTATTAGGGCTTGGCTTGCAGAAGTTGATAATTTTACGACGCTTCGACGTAGTATTCACTAGCACTAGACGACTTCAGTCGTTATAGTCCGATAAGAGGTGAGGGGTAAGGGCCGCGGTTGAAGAAATGTATGTGCGCCTGGACACAATCAGGAGGTAGCATGGGCAACTGTGATAGCCGGGAAATATATTGTGATATTAGTTGTGCGGTATATCTTAGTTGAAGCCGTCGAACCAGATGAGGGAGACTAGACCAAGTATATCTCACTCAGGTTAGACACACAATAGAGCAACCGGGAATTAAGACACTGCATTAGATGGCGGTACGGAGATAAAAGGGCATCTTCGGTAGAGAACCACGCACACCCGCCCAAGTGCCGACAGAGCCCGTCCATGGCTATTCGCTACTAGCCTCGACGACATGGTGGTGTGGGGGCAGCTCGTCGCCGTGTCTTATTGAACCAACTGCTTGGTGGTGAAATATTGTTTGATCTGAGATTGGTAGGACCCTATTCCGTCATCGCCCTCCCGCATTCTACGTCCGGCCAGTGACGATGCGCTCCTGGTAAGGAATCGCGTGCTATTTATGCCAGCGTGGTAAGCGACGGCCAACGGCATCATGAGGCCTCGCATACTAGCTCCCCGTCCAACACAGCCTAGATACTTGGCCGATCCAGGTAGCTTACCTGGGGGGTCTAGGATAGAGATGCTCTTCTCGGAATGAGTTGATACTTTGATATCCAACACCTTCGATATAGCGGTCAAAAGGGGGGGATGAAACAGATTTTTTTTTTTTTCGTGCCCCCTCCCTGCCTCTCTCTCAGTGCTACGTCTGTCCCAATGCTACACTGCTGACCGGCGCCTCGCGATTGAGCGTCGGCGTGTGTTCTCTAGATCGCTCGTCAAGCTACGGCACGTATGTACCATTCATACTACGCAGAGGCAATAGTACAACCGTTATTGTTCAAGTAAGGAGCTCAAAGAAGGTTAGCCGGCCACTGATCGACGATGCAAGCTCAAATTGGCCGCTCACTCACTGGCTGCAGAGACGCAGCATGACTTTGCTGACTCCGCTTTTGACTCCATGCACAGTGCCGTAGAGGCGGCCCCCCTACCTCCTAGCCCTCTCGAGACTCTCACCTCGGCCAGTAACAGGTCAGCATTCCCGCGTTCCCTGGACGAGACAGGATCGATGTACTGTACGAGCCTGTCAACCCTGCCAGGTCGCATCGATGATCGTCGAGGCATTGAGGTCCTACCCCGCGTTACGAGTTTCTGATATTGCGATGCTATCATATGAGCCGAGGGGTTTGCGGTTCTCTTTGAATCCTATATCAGACAAGTTATTCTGATGAGGAGCTTGTCTATACAATGACCAGTAGGTAGCTAAACAAGCCGAGAAGGCAGAACGCTAGATAATCTGTATAGGAGTCACAAAGTAGATGAGCGATAAACAGGCTCAATATGCTAGTTATAGGTAAAGAGAGAAGCTAGAAGTCTGAACAAGCTTAGAGCACATGAGGCAAGCATTGTCCTGTGTATGTAGAGTCATATACGCACCTACGTAGAGAGTAGCCATGCATGTTGCAACGGTGGTGCGCTATCACAGTACATTTGATGATGGGCACCCTGCTCATCGACGCATCCGCACACGTCCATGGCAAGAGGCGCTGCCACGCGAGCCATTAAGGCTGGTGGATATCATCGAGTCTGATGCTGTACTGTGTACGGGACGGCTTGTCGAGCTAAGCCGGCCGCTGCCGTTCTAGACGTCGACAACGGCGGCACTTGTGAAATATTCTTACTTGAGAGTATCCATATTGTGGGTTCTTTGAAGATTTTTTTTTTTTTTCTTTCGTTCTTTTCGAAAAACTAACTTAAGAGAGAACGAGGCAAAAGTCAGGAAATGAAAAGCCGAACAAAGACTACTATTTTACAAGGGTAGACGTTGGACTTTTCCATTGCCATGTGACTTTGGGACGAAAAATCTCGGTGGTTAATTTACATCTGCCCTCATGCTTCCACAGAACATTCTTTCACTAGAGACTTAGGACAGCCGGATCTACAAAATAGGACCTACTGGCAATTAATAGGAGACGGTCTCTATTTGGTATGACGAAGTCTTCGTTCCAGGGCTGTTTATTTGATGTCTTACGCCAAGCAAGGCCAAGTCCCAAGAGATCCACGGATCCCGATATGCGCCTGTAGAGCGGCAGGGCGCTTTTCACACCTATGAGACCGTGCTGATATCTTACCTACCTTAGGTACCTATAGGTAGGTAGGTACATGTATGTTTAGGGGATCTAAAGAGTGCTGTTACTTGCAAGAATGATGTACCCTTAGACAGCAATGCCAGCCCAGTCTCGGCGTGTTCAGGACGCCCTCGGGGGTGCATAACACATGCTGACAGGATCACTTAGACACACGCAACACGGTGGGCTTTTATTAGCAACTCGGAATATCTCTCAGCCACTTGCAAATCTCTCCGGATCTGAGAAAAGCAAGAGATGAAGCAAACAGTCAGGCAACCCAGTAGCCCCCCATCTCGCCGAAAATAGCCAGATGCAGTTGCCTGAATGTCTGTGACCTGCAATCGCTGAGTCGCTGCAAGACACCCGCAAACGCGACAAATACAAGCTTACCGTGGCTACCGGCAGCCTACATACACCAGACCAGACGACCAAACGACCAAACGAGAGGAGTGAGACGTGTTAGAATGTCTCTGTGCTTCTGTGACCTGAGGCCCTGCGCCCTGTAAGTCTTAGATCGTGCCCTGCCAGCCCGCCAGCCATTCAGCGTCGTAGACACAATGCAGTACAGTGGGGGCCGTTCCTGCGGGCGACCTAACGGATGTACTGTGCCTACGCGCAGTACTTTGCGTTGCAGTGGCATTTCTATTCCCATGCCGGGCATGTGCGATCCTTGGCCGGCGTACCTGGGCTGCCCTGGTACAATCTCACCTGCCCTGGGGGCACCCCCCCTAGGCCTACAGCGCAGGCCTGGGTGCCTGGGTACGGGGGCCTAGGTACAGTACCTGCTAGCCTCTCTCTACCTGGCAGGCCTGGAGGCTGCTAGCCGTGCTAGGCTCTAGGCTGTCCACTTTGTTCTTGGTTGTATCTTGGATGCTTTCAGTTCAATTTTTGTTCCCTTTCTCCCACCAGAGCAAATTCCCGCCTTCAATCCCCACGACACGCCCTCTCCCACTTCATCCGACGCTCGATTCTGTTCCCGCACGAGTCGAGGCGTGGTGAGGTGAACGAGTGCGACTAAATAGCATTCATCTATTTTTATAATACTGCATCAAGCATTACTCCGACTTGGTTTGTCAGCGCATGACGGCTGCATTGCCGTACACCTTCTTTTCGCTTCTGGCCTCATCCGTCTTCCGCCTTCCGCCTCCCGCCCCCGGAATAACTTCCTATGAATCCTTCGCCCGAACGAATCTGTTCCCGCCGCCGTTCTGTCCTTTGGTCGAATTAGTCCGTCCGAAGCCACGGGAATAGGTTTAGGTGTCCGTCGCCCTCGCTTGACCTGGCTGGCTCGGAACACGCTTCTGGGTCGAGTCAGCAATATCGCAAGCGTATGCCTCGCGCCTCAGCGTCGGCAAAGCGACAGCAAGGTGCCTCCAACCAGCGCGATACCCGTCACGAGAATGGCCTTGTAGGTCCCGGAAAGCGCGTGTCCAAGCAGAAGAGCCAGAACCACCTGAGTGGCAATGCGAAGCAGCCTTCCGAGGATGCGGCTATCCCCCCGGCTCCCTCGACACCGCCTCTCACCGCGAACGATTACCCCAAGCAGTCTGTCGAGATGTCTGCCGAGCACAGGACCACCGAGTCCCTTAGGAGGGGCTCGCTGGGCGGCTATTCCGAGTCCGAGTCGTCTGAGTCGTACCATTCTCACGCCCAGCTCGAGGAGACCCACCGCCGAATCGATGTTAATGCCACCAAGAACTCCAACGTGCACCGCGACCCAGGCCCGCTAGGCGTCGACTTTGCTCTCACCGTCCTCCGGTCGTGCCCCCTGCAGGATACTATTGCCATACTCATCATCTTGATGCAAATCCCGCCCCTGGCTCTGTCCGGCATTTATGTGCTCTTCACCCTGCTTACCTTCGTGACTAGCAATGGCTTGACTTTCAGCGATGTCTTCGAGTGGAACCTCGGCGCGCCCTCACTGGCGACCGTCATCTGTGTCGATGGCATCGTGCTTCTGATCTGGTTATTTCTCTGGGGACCCATTCAGCATGTCATTCTTGACCTGGCGCAGATGGTGATTGCTCTCGGACTGGGCGGTGGCTCAAGCTCGAGAGACGGAGGATCCATGAAGAACACGCTCATCTGCTTGAGTATGATCTTGCTGTCTCACGTCTTGCGCCATACCAAGATGAAATATTCTCCCATAGGCTATCTTCTCGGTTCGAGCCGGTTCATGGCCCCCGATTTTGACGATCCCCTCGAGGCTTTAGAGTCCATACGTGGCTATGACAAAGTACAGACGGGGTGGTTTGGTTGGGTGAAGAGCATATTAGCCATTCATATTCTAACGCAGGGCCTGGTTAAGTACATACGCGACTGGTATTTGAGGCGAGAGAGACGGGATATCCTGGCTCAGAATGCCGCCGATCCCGAAGCCGGTAAATCATTCACTGGCGAGAACGACGGCGGGTTTTCGACGCCGGACAGCGACGCCGCCTCGCTCCAAAACTCAACAGCGTTAACTACGAAAAAGAAGAGAAAACAAAGCGCTCAGATCAGGAATCGACAGCCGCTCTGGGCGGCTTTAGCGAGTACCAAAATTGTTGTCGTTAAGGAATACGAGCTCACGCACGCTGCGGCAGAGTCTGCAGGCTCGAATGCTACCGACATCCACAACCTGGGCAATGCGCCGTTCAACACACAGCCTGAACAGATCTGGATATCGTACGTTGGATGTGATGAAGTATGCTTTCAAACCAGTCACTTTCCTTACGCGCCGGATCCCAACGTATCCCAGGACAGCTCAGGAATCGACATCTCGAAACCTTTCTACGTAAGGGTCAATAATGCCGTTTGGCAGCCTAGGCGGATGGTGCCGGTACAGGACTCTGAAGGCGACAATACTCTTGGGATTCGATGGAGTGGGGATATCTATGGCCTCACGCCCATGTCAAACTACGAATGCGAGTTCGTGAGCACTACGACGCACGAGATTTTGTTTTCAACGAGCGTTAGGACAACTCAAGCAAAGTCGGCAGATGTGGACGCCAGCGGTACGAAACCTGTTGATCGACGATCGCTCCGGCCCGACTCGCCCGTCACAACCCTGAAGACATCGATTGCCGCCTCTGAAAGCAAGTTAACCGAGGAGAGGGCTCGCCAGAAGGCTGTGCGCAAGGAGTTCCATCGGAAGACAAATGCTATGAAGAAGGAAAACGAGAAGCTTTCCGCTGCAGTTCAGTCAGCCGGCACGGGTGACGACAAACTGCGCCAGAAGGTCCAGCAAAATACTACGCAGCACAAGCAGGCCGAGCAGCTGGTGGCTAACCTTGAGGCGGAGTTGAAGGAGCTCGAATCGATTCCGAAGTCGTTGAAGTCGGCGTGGAAGGCCAAGCAGTCTGCGTTGGTGAACGAGAAGGCCAAGTATGACGGCGCGGTTGCTACGTTTAAGAGCTTCAAGGCGTCTGTCGATCGCGGTATCAAGGATCTGGACGAAGAGAAGAATAGCCTCCAGGGCAAGCGTAACAAGATCAGCAATCGCATCGCCAAGGTTGACGGCGAGCATGCACGTATCACCGATGCCAATGCTCGCGGCCTCGACGAAGCGGAGCGCAGGCGACAGGCTCGGGAGACGTACGAGAACGACATCGCTATTATCGAACACGACCTGCATGCCAAGATCAGCGAGGCTGATGCTGCGACTTACAACAAGGAGCAGGACATTGCGCTCCTCAAGACACAGCTCGACTCGTTTCACTCGCAGCAAACTGCCTACGCCATCGCGGCTTCGTACGACTTTGCCGATACGAACGGACCTTTTTCGTCTCCGGGCTCGGCACCGCCGGCGCCAAACAACACGACCAACACGGCTCCGGCTCCCTACGACGCCACGACTGCTTGGAACAACAGCCTGTACAATACGTCGCTCTGGGGACCTTCGCCCCTCGCGCCGGGTTTCGTGCCGCAGGGGGCCGCTACGTCTAATTCGCACCAGCCCGGAACTAAATCTAGAGGTCGCTCATCGTCGATGCTTAGTGATGTGTCAGGCTTCACCCAGAGCAGCACTGCGGGCGACGAAGGAAATACAACGCTATCGGCCTTTTCGCATGTGCGAGACGGTTCTGGCTACTCGAGCGTTCCTCCAGGTTTCGAGTACCCGACGCCGACCGGACCGCGAAGCGACATGGACGGCGAGGCCATTAGCGATGGCAGCGGTAGTCCTAGCGGCGGTAGTGCTGCCACTGGAAGTGACGGGGACCCGATGAGCCCTCCGCCGTAATGGGATACGATTCGCTGGAGACAACGTAGACTAGCGGGCTGTTTGTGCTGATAAGGTTGAAGGCTGAAGGCTATCTTCAAGTTCTGTAGCGACGAGATGTTTGCATCTGGTCCATCCAGACAGCGTAGATGGGACAGTCGGACTAGGCAACAATGAAGAAAACTCGTTCTTTTTCGCTTTACAATCTGCGGCTTTGATCGATCATGCTACTGTGACATGACCAACAACTACCTCAGATAATAGCGCGTAGTAAGCTATCGCACTCGACCGGACATGGGCCGGACGCAGTTCTGATGGTCAGCTCGATTTCCGAGCTTGGTTTGACGTGAATACTCTCAGTATGTACGACGTAGATCAGTATAGACAGGGGCGTAGAGAGGTGGGTGTATTCCGTACTTAAGAGCCGGGATTCGACATGAATGCCGTCACGGTGACAGGCGGCTGACTGGCTGGGCGAGCTGAACCGTTCAAGGTTGCTATTATTGTTAGTGGACAGGTATTCCTCTCATACTAATATGCCCTGAACAGTACCTCCACTCGACTCCTCCTATTCTTACCCACCGTGCTGAAAAAGTACCTGCTACTCAGCCACCGCTCCAAGTGCGAGTCATTCCCAGCGGGATTCGGACGGACATTAGTGAATCCCGTACTTGTTGGGCTCTCGAACCCATTAGAATCTCGAGATCTGTCGACCCTTTTCTCGTTTCGTGTTTCTCCCTCACCTCCATGAAGCACCGTTCTCAATCCCGTCTACGGAAATCGTCTTTTGGTGTATCCCGAATAGCCTTGTGGATTCTTGCGCCAGTAGCCTACCGGCTTTCTAATTCCTGAGACAATCCACAGATTGACACTAGCTAACACACGTGTTCACACACACACACCGGCCTTACTACGCTATCCTGACTAACCAGGTTAGAATACTTGGCACGGGGGACAAGCGTTACGGGGAACGTATGGAGAATGGACATGGACCTGGACACGGCCGGCCCGAGCACTGCTCACCGCGCAGGAGCGTCGGCGGCGGCGGCGGCGCGTAAGTCGGTGCCGTACGGGCAGGCGTGCACCAACTGCTCCAAGGCCAAGTGCAAGTGCATCGTCAGCAGCAGCAGCCGCGGGGGGGCGGGGTCCGCGTGCGAGCGGTGCCAGCGGCTGGGTAAGGAGTGCGTGCCGTCGGTCAGCGTGCGGAAGCGCGCCGCCGCGACGCGCAAGCCGGCCGTCGAGCGCACCGCCCACCTCGAGGAGAAGCTCGACGACCTCGTGTCCATCCTGCGCGCCCAGGCCGCGTCCAACCCGACCATCGCCAACATCTTCCGCGACGCCACTACTACCACCACCAGCGAGGACGCGCCCGGCTCCAGTTCCAGCCCCGGCGTCGAGGATCTAGACGGCCACCGCCACAAGAGCGGCCGCGCCCTGCCGCCCTTCCTCCCGCCCGGCAGCGGCGGCGGCGGCGGCGGCGGCGGCAAAAACAACAACTACGCGCCCGCCTCGTATCCCACGCCGCCGTCCGTGGCCTCGTCGTCCCACGACCTCGGCTTCTCGCTGCCGCCGGCCGAGGCCGAGGACGCACTGCGCGAGTTCCGCGAGGATTTCCTCTCCTTCTTTCCGTTCATGTACATTCCGCCTGAGACTACGTTAGTGCCACCGTCTGCTGTGTCCCCCCCACCCACCTTTTTTTCTTCCTATGTGTATATGCTGTGTAGCATTGCGGCTTAATCGTAAAGGGCCACTGGCTGTCTCTCCAAATTGTCTGTTTGTAACTGATCATGTGTTGTTAGTGCTGCGCAAATACAACAGGAAAAACCGTTTCTGTGGTTAAATATCATGGTCGTCTGCTGCAAGTCGGCGACGCGGAAGGCGGCTCTTGCGCAGAGAGTTAGGGAAATCTTCGCGCAGAAGATGCTGCTGGATATGGACCGGAACATGGATCTATTGCTTGGAATTCTTGCTTATCTTGGCTGGTATGTATATCTCGACTCCGTCTATACTCGTCCTAGGGCGACTCCTTTCGTACATATTTACCACTTGTACCTCTTGAGAAGGCCTTGATCTAACATGTCGGTCAGGGGCATGCACCATTTCAACGGCAAACCGTACATCGTTTCGTATATGAACCTGGCCATGACAATAATCACTGATCTTCGCCTCGACAAGCCGCCTCAAGACCATCTCTACAGGGAGATACATTGTTTCAAACCTTCATATCAGTACCCGAATGTGCGACTCTCCACGGATCGCACCCACGAGGAGAGGCGAGCAGTTCTAGCATGTTCCGTTCTATGTTCGGGGTACGTATGGTCACTTTTAGCTCTATACCTTGTGTTTTTGTTCGAGACTGGACTAATCCCGCTGTTTCCATAGGATCTCGGCCTTTATAAGAACCCAACCAATGCGGTGGACTAGCCATATGGAAGACTCGCTCCAGAAGCTGGCCGCGAACCCGGAGTGTCTAAACGACTCGATTCTGGTGTTCATGACTAGGGTGTTTCGAATCCACGAAGACGTGGCGCAGATCACTTGGCGGTCCGTCGAGCCCTTTGGGAATGCGTTGACGAAGACCCCGACGCCTCCCGTCGTTTATGCGGGCTCTCTCCGCGCGGGCCTGGAGGCGGCCAAGAAAGAGCTGCCACGCGAACTTGTAGACAACAGTAGGTTCTTCTTTGACTTCCTTGCTCACAAATGATCCACCCCCCCCCCCCCCCCCCTCACGGCTTGACATGACGCTGATACAGTTACAGAGGTGGTGCTCTCCTACATGTACATAACCGAGCTTTGCATAGCGGACATGTCGCTATGGAACGTGAACCCGTGGCTGACGACGCACCCGATGAAGCCTTTGCACGCGAGCGCGAGCGGGAGCAGCGGCGGCGGCGGCGTGGCGGACCTGGGCAAGCTGGACGCGTACTACAGCAGCCTGCAGGCGAGCAAGGCGGTGCTAGACAACTTCCTGGGCTTCACGCCGAGCGAGTACCTGCGGGTGCCGTTCTCGATGACGCTGCACTTCGGGCGCGCGTCGCAGACGGTGTACCGGCTGCTGCTCGTCGACGACCCGGACTGGGACCGCGCCGTGGTGCGCCGCAGCATCGACCTCATGGCCGTCATGGAGCGCGTCGCCGCGCGCTACGAGGGCGTCCACCGCGCCTGCGGCTTCGAGCCCACCGACGACCCCGACGCCTTCGACTACTACTCCAAGGCCGCCGCCGCCCTCCGCGCTACCATCCCCGCCTGGTCCGCCAGCATCGAGCAGGCCAACGCCGCGGCGGCACCGGCACAGGCGGCCGCGGGAGACGCGCCTCCTGCCGCTGCCGCTGGGTCCTTCGACGTCCAGTTTCCGATCGACTTCACGTCCATGGAGTGGCTCGATGACCCGTGGCTGACGAGCAACCTGCTGCAGTCCTTCGAGGGCGGCATGTAGATTTTCGTGGTCTATTTGTTACCCGCTGCGGCGTCCGTGCCGTGTCTTTGTGCCTTGCCGTCGCGTCGTTAGCTGATATGAATTTATGTATGTATAACGTAGAATACCCCTCAACTTCTTGGAGTTCTCGGATATGGGGAGGGAAAAAGCAAGCAAACTGGCGTTTTGAGGGTTTAAACTCTGACGATTACTCCCTTCTACGAACTTGGACCACGGGAGGACCTTGGTTTCGGGTGAAATAGCACCCATGATAGAGTGCTGGGAAGCAACGTGGTCTTGTATGACACGGTCGTTAGTAGCACAAATTTGGTGCCATAGAAGGTATATATAATGCATCAATCCTTTACCTGCCGGCTATTACCCCCGGGCAGCCTCGCTAAAGGGGGTCAGGACTCACATGTTTTGCTTTCACTGGCTCAGCTACTTCAGCAATACCCGGTCTCAAATGTGATCTATTTGGACAAGGTGTAATACATAGCAGGTAAATTGAATTTGAGTTTTATCACGATCCGTTTTTTATTAAAATAGATATTACCATGTTCCTCTACAAATTAGCTATTATACGTGACCCATTGAGGTATTGGCTATAGCCTCTGCCACGTCAAGGAATTAGCCATTACCGTACCCCGAAAATATGATATCAAAGAATCATTGTCAAGCCAATTTTAACGGACATTGTTCTATACCGAAGACCGTTCCAGGGCTATATTCAAGGATACTTCTAGGAGGTAGGTATTCGGGAATCATTTTACCACCGGAATCGGTTGTGTCGGTGTGCCCCTGGACCACTCTCGTGGAAGGACCATTCTCATCCGAGAAATGATTCTCTTCTCCCCTGGGAATATGTAGATGGATACCGGCCTGGTATCAGCATACTATAGTACATACCTACCTACCTTGGATAGGGAGGCAAGTAGCTAAACAACTGTCATGGGAATTCTTCCAAATCCTTATCTTTCATTTCTCTTCTCCTCCTAGCCTTTCACTTCTTATCTCCATCTTCATCAATGCCGGCCAGTATCCCGATACAAGTTAGTGTACTTAGGCATACAATGCCTTATTTTTCAAAACTAGATTTGCTGATATACAGTGTAGATTTCAAGGCAGCTATCTACCTACCTATGTAACTCTGGCAGATGACCAGGTATCCAGGCCATATCACGGCTGCCTAAGGCCGTAAGCAAACAATAGAATAGTTCTAGATTCCGGTTGTGTTTCTTTCCGAAATATTGAACAGATCATTTTCAGGGGCACCGTTCCGGATCGCGAGAAACATTCTGGGGTTCCACGTATTCCCAGCACGGTGAATAAAGAAAAGAAATATATCTATCTACTACCTTGTACGGTCACTATAATGAAATTCATTGCTTCTCTAGGCAAACTTGTATTTTGTTTGTCTACGAAAAATTTCGAATTTGCCATTGAGGCCCACCTCGCGGTGAGATAAACAACGATATCGTTGCACGAAGAGCTATGAGCCTTACAGTTAAAGATGCCTCTCGTATATATAACAACATCTGGATGAAGGGGCCACTCTTGCAGGAGAACTCCTCCTGTCCCTCGTCAACCTTTTCCCGCGGACTTCCTGAGAGACCTCAGGAGGTCAGGGTTGAGGATCGTACGTACAAGGCTTAGGCCTGATGGAATTAATACCTTTAGTGAATGTAAACTACCTTGCAATATAACACAGCATCATGTTGATTGCTAGAATTTCCTCCATCTGATGATATGCTCTTTGATACTCCGAGTGTCGTTACGGACAAAATGCTTCGTGATATAGAATAGCGATCTCGTATGGGAAAACCGTACTTTCGTACGATCCAAAGGGAATCCCTCTGATCTCGGCGGATGGAAGTCGAAACATTCCAGACGCAAACATATCAACGTAAAGCACAGAAGTCTCCTCTCGTGACTTCTATCAGGAGTTGTTCATTTCTCATGTTGATGAAAGGTGGCACGGTTGGGAAAGGAGTGTTTGACACTTTTTGCGGGACCGAGAATCGAAATCCTAGCTGCCTACCGTAACCTATCTCAGCTACTCACTGTAGTTACCTCCTTTCAACCTATCAGGACATAGGGGTATCAAGAGACCCTGGTTATTGTTGACCAGTCTGTGACCGGGGCTGGGTCAAAGTATGGGAACAATAGACTCACTCGCCCCGGCCTAGTCCCGCTATTGCAGCCGCACGTCTAATCGTTGCTAGCACGGCTACGATGCATGGGCACGGCGCAGAGCGGATTTCCAGGGTCCTTCCTTAACTGAATTCCTATCGACAGCAACGACAAATATCTTTTCCTCCTATCCAAGCGACCATCTCATTTAGATGACCCGCTTCTCACCCCCCTTGTTCCATAGGAGAGCGGGGTTCGGAACGGGATTGAGAGCTTGGCGGTCATTCTGAGGAAGAAGTCGGTGCCTACTGCGACATACGGCGTGCTGTTCTAGTCTTTCTAGCCCAGCGAGATCCGTGTTGGTATTGGGGATTGTTTTTGTTCTCGGCTATTTAGTGTTGGGTTCGGGGTTGAACAGGAGACCGTCCGTAAGCAGCATGCAAAACATGCTTGACGCAGTCGACTTACCAATTTGTTGTTGTTTTGCTCTCTTCTTCTGCTGGTAATATATAATAGAACTACTGGTCCCACTTGTCGTGACTTCGAATGAGAGTTCAGACTCACATAGTCCTTCATATCTCGACGATAAATTGACGACGAAAGAATAGGCAGTGAGCCGCAGCTATCCTTCAGTCCTTGTACTGCTTAGCGAGAGAGAGGGGAGAGACGCAACCAAGATGGAGAAGGCCACCGAGCTGGTGGTGCCCAGGGCATCGCTGTCCAAAAGAGAGGGCGGCCCGACGCCATCCGCCACACCGACGCTTCGCGGCAACGAGACAGACGAGCCCGCGGAAGTATCCCCGAAAGCTTGGGAGGCCGAGAACGCGGGGAATCAGATGATGGATTCGACACCAGATGAGCCAAAAGAAGGTACCGAAAACACGGAATACGTTACGGGCTACAAGCTCGTCTTGCTGCTTTGCAGTCTCACCACATTCTTCTTCCTGCTCATGCTGGATATATCGATCATTAGCACGGTAAGTATCATTCTCCGGGGCGGCGGCGACGATGGTCTAAGAGATCGTTGCCGTCTCAGGACTAGAGTTATTTCTTGGAGGCAGCGGAAGCTAATCCCTGTTGCACTTCTAGGCCGTACCCCAAATCACGTCGGATTTCCACTCTTTGCAAGATATAGGCTGGTATACCGGAGCCTATCAGCTTACTAGGTACGTGTGCTTGAGTCTCTCTTTCTGGGCTGCGGCTCTTCGAGGATGCTGGCCAAGCAGCAAACCAGTATGGATAGCTGACTGTCTGCCTTGTGTAGTGCGACATTACAGCCCCTCACAGGGAAGGTTTACACGCGCGTCAAAGCCAAATGGGTCTTCCTCTTCTTCTTCATGATCTTCGAGCTCGGGTCCCTGCTATGCGCCGTCTCGGTGTCCTCGGCCATGTTCGTCGTGGGCCGAGCCGTGGCCGGCATCGGCAGCTCGGGCCTCCAGAACGGTTCCCTGACCATCATCGCGGGCGCCGTGCCCTTGGAGAAGCGGCCCATGTATATGGGCTTCACCATGGCCTGTAAGTTCGACTTTCCTATAGTGCCTCCGGCGAGTAGAGGAGAGTCGCGTGCTGACGAACGTCTTGAATAGTTGGACAGATCGGTATCGTGATCGCGCCGCTGATTGGAGGTCTCTTCACCCAATACGTGACCTGGCGGTGGTGCTTCTACATCAACCTGCCTCTCGGCGGTCTCGCCGCAGTATTCCTAACCTTCCTGAACGTGCCGGACCAGACCGTCAAGCCGCAGGTCTCGTTTGCGCTGCTCCGCAAGATCATCCCGGACCTCGACCTCATCGGCTTCGCCATCTTCGCCCCAGCGTCCGTCATGTTCCTGATGGCCTTGCAATTTGGATCTTACGAGTACCCGTGGGACTCGGCAACGGTGATCGGTCTTTTCGTAGGCGCCGGCGTTGCTTTCATTATTTTCCTATTCTGGGAGCACCGCGAGGGTGACGCTGCCATGATCCCCTTTTCAATGGTGAAGAGGCGCATTGTTTGGGTCAGCTCCCTCCAGTGCAGCTGTCTCATGATTACTGTTTTCGTCCTGGCCCAGTTCGCCCCGATATACTTCCAGTCCGTCAAAGGCGTTGGGCCTTCGCTTAGTGGTGTCTACATGCTGCCCAATATCTTGTCTAGCCTGTTTTTCACCGTCCTCTCCGGTGTTCTAGGTACGTAATGCTTTCTGGTAACCTTCGGCTTGTCTCGTCGGCGAGGGAGATCGCCTTGTGAACAAAGAAGCTGACATCCGCTAGTAACCCGACTTGGCTACTATCTTCCGTGGGCAGCGGTCGCCGGAGCTGGCGTTTCCGTCGGGGCCGGTTTAATCTCCACCTGGGACGTCGATACACCCTCGGCATTCTGGATCGGCTCGCAGGTCCTGTACGGAGTCCGCGGCTGCGGTATACAGGCCGCTGTAGTGGCGCTCCAGAACTCGCTCGCGCCGGCGCAGAGCGCGCTCGGCATCGCGTTCCTCATCTTCTGCCAGAACTTCTCGTCGGCCGTCTTTGCCGTTGTGGCCAATACAATCTTCACGCAGATGCTCTTGAAGCAGATCACGACTCTGGCGCCCACCGTGAACGCCGACGCCGCTGTTGCTGCCGGCGGCAGCGCCACAGCCGTCCGCGCGCTCGTTCCCCCGGGAAGCCCAGAGTTATTCAACGTCCTGCGTGCCTATTCCAACAGCTTCGACACCGTCTGCTACTTGCTCATCGCCAGCGGTGGCTTGAGCTTCGTGGCATCCTGGGGCATGGGCTGGGTCGACGTGAGAAAGAAGAAGGAGCCCGGAAAGGGTGAGCCGTAAGAGGAATAAGAGGAATCGTCGAGTTTTCGAGCGGCGGTGCATGGGTTAAGTAAAATTCATAGCGGAATATTGTTTATAGACGGCATGAGAGGAATTGCATAGTCATAATGGTAGAACAGGACTAGGAAGGCCAGGACATCAACCAACTCCTTTCGACATATTAATAGAGACTTAGCCTCCCTGGTAAATCAGGTATTTTGGTATATAGTAATAGTGCCGCCACGGAATGCGGCCCAAATCATTCGTCGGCCGTCTACGGCCTTTTGATGTTGTCTTCCTGGGCCTTATAGCATGAATAACTGCTGGTACCATAAGCACTTTGTAGGTATCCGGGATGGGTGACCAGAATATTTGTGACGCAATCGAGTGCAGTTCCGACAAGAGCTCGGTGAAAATCACTGTGTACGGAATTTTTCAGATATTTCTGCTAGTATTGACGAGCTAAGCCGCTTCATCCGAGACCGACGGAGACCTGCGAGATTGGGGCGGATGATTCGATGAGTTGAGACGCACACCTTAATCTACCTATATAGCCATAGCAGCTGTAGACAGGGAGCAGTCATGTATTTAGGTATTAAAATACTATACCAAATTTTAACAATGGATATGTTCTGTTATATAGGAAAATGGAGCCATGTTCGTTAGGCTTGACGGAAGCTGAGGTCCTCGGCGGGCCCGGGATGGTGGCGCTACTTCCACACCGGAAATTGTTCTGAGAGGACACGCGTAGACATCAGACACGTTGAGTGATGACCTCTGTCTCTATCCACATGGAATGTGTCGGTTTTCTAGTAGCTGGGCTCTTAGCCGAGTACCAGCTGTCAGGTACGTAGACCGAGGTGCTAGTGAGGTGGATAGGCGGATAGACAGGCCTATAGGGTGATGTCCCTTTGCGACTGGACAGCCAGCTTGATAATTCCTGTCGTAGCAACGTCCTTGTCTTCACGGCTCTCCTATGGCGTCGTGATATTTTCAGACATTGCAGAAACACAAATCAGGCTTGAGACATTGGTGCTGGCATGGAATGAATATCTGTGCAATCAATATCTCAGCTGAGGTAACACATCGCACATCGCACATCACCGCCACGGCTCAGCCATTATTGAGCCACAGCCCACAGTCGGGAATCGATTTGCTTAGCGCCCCGACTACCCGACTGGGAGTGGAAGTCGCAACGCCAGGAACCCTCAGCCAACCAACCCAGCCCCGTCAATTAATTCGACGAGTGACGTTTCTTTCTTTCGATTCACTGCTGATTTCGATTCTTCTATAGTGGACTCACACATGGCCGTGAATGCCTAAGGTAGTCATGTGTGAATGAGAGACTAACCATGTAGAAACAGCTGTCAGATAAAGTCCCTGGCCTCCCTGGCCGGACGAAAAGCGGTATGCAGGATAATACAATACCAATTCGATTTCTCTACTCTCACTTGGTCCTCTTTCCTACCTGTCATTCTTTGGCTCGGGGGCCCTTCTCTCGTTTGACTTACAAAGCATTCTTCTAGACTCGAGGACAATGCCATTCATTCCTAACACCCCCGAGTCCTTGTTGGGCCGCTCCGATTCCAAGGATCCGGCGACGACATGTCGAGGCATCACCTCGGGCGGTCGTCCGTGCCGACGTCCTCTAAATAGTTCTCCGGGAAACTCTCCTGGAAGTTCTCCTGCGGCCCCTCGATTATTAAAGGCCCATAAGCTACGCGTCGATGACCCGAGCAACCCTGATCTGTACTGCTGGCAGCATAGGGAACAGGCAAGCCGATCTGCAAGGTCCAGTCCCGGCCCGACGACGAGTACCACACCGATCCTCGAAGCTCGCGAAAGTCTAGAAACTCTGATCGACCGGCTCGGTATAGTAGAGGCGCAAAGACAAAGGCGACATCCAGCTCCGACGCACAACACCGGTAGGCCTGCGACAGCTACCCACGGCGATCACCGTCGCAAACATTGGAACAGGCAGTACGGACACTCGAACGCATCACCGTCACAACCACCGATGCGAAAACCTAAGGAGAAGAAAAAGGTCTCCTTGTGTTACTGCTTCACCGTCTACGAGGAGGAGGAAGAGCGCCCAGTGCGGCCGAAACCTAGGCCGGTCCAGAGCGCGCCTGCGAGACCCGCCGGCCCCAGACCGCTGTCCAGCCAGCACCTGTCGCCATCTGCTGCGCGCCCGCGACCCAGCGCCGACTCCTCGCGCCGCCCATCTTCGCAGAAATCGCAGACGTCGCAATACCTGTCGCTGATCCCGGCGTCGGCCTCGCCGCAGACGGCGTCGCAGCTGATGGCGGAGCTCGCCAAGCCCATCTCGCAGCAGGACGAGCCCGGCTACATCTACATCTTCTGGCTGACGCCCGAGTCGGAGTCGTCGGCGCCTCCGGCCGAGACGGCCAAGTCTCTGCTGACCCCGCCGCGCCCGGACGCGCGTCAGCGGCGCACGAGCGACGTGATGCAGTCCTTCGCGGTCCGGGAGAGCAAGACTGGGGCGTCGCCCAAGAACAAGAAGGTGCTGCTGAAGATCGGGCGGGCGTCCAACGTGCAGCGGCGGCTCAACGAGTGGACGCGCCAGTGCGGCTACGACCTCTCGCTCATCCGCTACTACCCGTACATCTCGTCGAGCCAGCCGGTGACGCCGCGCAAGATGCCGCATAGCCACAAGGTCGAGCGCCTCATCCATATCGAGCTCGCCGGCGCCGGCCTCCGGGTGAGCGACAAGGGCAACTGCGACATCTGCGGCAAGGCCCACAGGGAGTGGTTCGAAATCGACGCGACTAGGAAGGGCATCGCCATGGTAGACGAGATGGTCAGGCGATGGTCCGACTGGGACGAGTCCAAAGGATAGACGCTCTGCGATTCAAGAAGAACACACGATTCACGACGCTATGACGAGTAGAGGGGCTTGTATTACTATGGCGTTGAATAGATAGGTGTGCGGTACCATTCGGCCCGGTGAGGTGCATTTAGAGGTAGGTAAGTGTGCGAAGGGTACCTAAATGCCGACTTATCAGACAAATGCCCTTTTTGGCTTGGTGTCCTTTGTGTCACCATACTCGTCTACTCGTCCTTTGTTCTGCTCATCTTACATCGAAGTCACCGTCGTATCGAGCACCAATACCTCTTGGGGTACAATACCCAACTGTACATTTTTTGGTTGCGTCGTAAGGCCGGACACGTTATCCAACTGCTTGGATCAGATCAATGCTGTTAATTTGCCTTAATATAAATCTTTGGCGTAACGCAGCCAATGGCAACACAAATCCTCGTGCAAGCCCTTGTGAGACATTCGTCTGAATAATATGTGCAACCAGCACACTTGACATATGCTGTCCTACCGGAGCCTGCTAACGTCTTTGCGAGTTGCTCTGCGAAGCAAGCAGTCCCGGGCCGGATGGTAGAGCCGGGCTCGAGTGTTACACGTCAATTTCGATCTCAACCTTCTTTCGACGGTCGCTAACCCGCCCCAGCCTACCGAAACAGCCGAGCCATCCATGGTTCTGCCCATACCGATGGAATGGGCATGATTCTGAGTGGCGGTATTCTGCGAGCAATGGGGGGGGATCAACCCTCGCCAAACCTTGCCAATGCGCGGTGCGCCATGACGAATCCGGACAGCGCCCCGAGCCGTCCGAATAAAGGCAGGGAGAAGCGTCCCCACCATCACATCTCTCGTGGGGAGCTAATGAGTATGTACGAACTCCAACGGGTTGTGTAATGTGAAGGGAGAACTTTCGCTTACCCGTCATCTGATACGTAGATGCTAAGTTTCACAAATGGTTTGCAGGAGGATGAACGGATCTACAGCGGCCTGTCACTGGTCGACCTTGGTATTGAGAGTTACTACGCACATGTATATTCCTGCCCGCCACGGCTGAACAAGAACGGATCCTTCTAGATTTAGTATGAACATGCGTCGACTCCTCGACTGTACATTCTACGTAGTAGCCTACCTCCCAGCCAGCCCAGCCTACCTGGCAGTTGGAGTGGCAGTTCGTTACGGCTGCAGCGTAGGTGTCTATGCTTACACCTCACAATTTCAAGCGACCGAATCCAGATCAAGCTGCTTGTCTCGGATGATACGCTACGAGGTACGTTGGTAGCAGGTCATGCAGACTTCAAGGTGCCAGTCGCGCTGAGAGGCTCAGGTAGGCGTTTCTTAGCGCTTCCTTCAGACTTGGACATCCGAGAAATATGTTCTGCCGTGGGGGGAAGCAAGCTCGATCACAAGCCTTTGTTCGCAATTCACGACCAACATCCCCCTTTCTTCCGTTCTTGTATTAAGTGCTTACCCTCGTAGCCCCTTTGCCATGTGATAAGCCAGACTACCCTAGGTTACTCAAACCTCGTTTAACCTTGAAAAAAAAAAGTCCTTCCTATAATTCCTTTTCTTTTCAATTCTCGGTTTAGTGTAGCGTTCCCGAAGCTCAGCTCGCGCAAGGTTTCGGCCCTAGACGCCCTCGAAAGCACGGAAAATGACAGCCGCGCCGACCGACCCTGGCCACGATAGTGATAATGCAACACTTAGCCGCACTTCGATAAACCTGTCCACGCCGCTCTCGGTGCTATCATGGGGCAGCGGCAGTGCGCCGTCTCTACCATCGGTAGACGATGAACAGACAGTTAGTGCAACGCTGCGTGCGGGACGGGCAAAGTGAGCTCATATGATTGATTCTCGGGTTAGGAAGTCGAGTCCATCGCGGACACCACCAGCATAAGGTACGGGGACGAGAATGCGCAATGTGCTTTGAACCTGCTCAGAACGTCCAATGTCCTGACTAGTCTGAAGGTCTTCGACGATGTCGATTGACTCGAGTCTCTACCACTTCGTTTCGGAGAATGGCAGAACATACCATAAGTACAAAGCAGGCAGTATGGCAGACTAGATGCCGTCTAAGGCTGAATCGTTTGCTGATACATGTCTCAGGATATTTCCTGCCAAATGACCTTGTACGTCTCGAGACACGTGTGACAAACTCTTTCAGCGACTGATTGTTCTGGTAGGCAGAACAGGAACGACTAGGTACAGAGCCCCGTGCTATTGAGTGTTTATTGAAGAAACTTGCAGCGGTACTTAGGACCAGAAATAGATCTACAGCACCAACTGTTTACCGTAGCTATCGGAAACAGACTCAATATTGCGCCTATACCAGACAATGTTGGGCGCGTATTAGATATCGCGACAGGTTCGAACGCCACGCCATACGCATCCTCCACCTGACTAACTGCGCTTCCAGGGACGGGAATATGGGCTATAGATTTTGGTTCGGCTCGCCGCACCCTTCACAGCTCCTTAGACTAACCTGTCGGGCAGCAACCCAGCATCCCGAGTCCGAAGTCATCGGCACAGAGCTCAGCCCCATACAGCCGCAATAGTACGTGCACCCAGGATCGTTCCGCTGGGCGCTCCCTACTCTTCAAGCACGTGCTGACTTATCCGCCCTTCGATAGCCTGCCGGAGAACTGCAAGTTCGAGATCGACGACGCGGAGGACGAGTGGACGTTCGGGGAGCCGTTCGACTTCATCCACGGGCGCGCGCTGATGAGCTGCTTCGACGACCCGGCAGCGGTAGTGCGGCAGGCGGCGGCGAACCTGGCGCCGGGCGGGGTGCTCGAGTTCCAGGACGCGCTGTTCCCGATGAGCTACGTGGGGGAGCCGCCGGCGGGGTCGGCGCTGTACCGGTGGAACGAGCTGATGCTGGAGGGCGTGGCGCGGCTGGGCCGCTCGTGGAGCAACGCCAAGAACTACCGCGACTACTTCGAGGACGCAGGCCTCGAGCGCGTCGTCGAGAAGCGCTTCTACTGGCCCACCAGCCCCTGGGCCAAGGGTGCCTACTTCAAGACCGTCGCCGCCTGGTTCCAGGAGGACATGCTCGTCGGCATCGAGGCTATGAGCCTCAAGGTCCTCGGCGGCCTCGGCATGGACCCCGACCAGGTCCGCGACTTTGTTGAGGAGGTCCGCAAGGATCTTAGGGATACCAACATACATGCCTATCTGACCGTGTAAGTTCTTGATCTTCTTGATGAGTGGATGAGCGAGCTGGGACGGGCCGTCGGCGTGGTTGGGAGTACCTGCTTACCAGTGTTTAGGACGTATATTTACGGGTTCAAGCCTGAGTCCTGAGCACCCATCCTAGCTGCTGCTAGCGCTTAACCTCACGTATATAGTCATCTTCATATCCGATAAGCACCCCTGGAGTATTGTGACCCTCAGATATCCGATGGGATCGGCTTCCCTCCAACGATCTTGGTGTTGTCGGTGTAAGTGGTGTGATGTTCTGGAAAGGAAGATATTTTTTTTTTCTTTTCGTCTTTATATATTGAAGCGTATATCCATTCCATTCGAATGATGACGGCTAAGTACCACATATTGAGGGAGTCTGATACTGCCACGTCGGTTCATCCTCGACCGAATCTTCGAGTGGTTGTTGTACATAACAGAAAAGCTTTTCTGTTCTGCCCCTTTCCCTCGGAACATGTCTATTTCTAGCTTACCGAAATCTATACTTGCTATAGGTCAACACCACAGGCCTGCGCCACCGTAACTCGTACACTTCGAGAGTTATCCAAGAGTCCGAAAGAGCAAACACCTTGTGCATATCTGCTTTAAACACAACCCACGTTTTACCAAACACCGAACTGCCCGCCATTACCAGAACTACTCCATGCTGTGGTCACCTGGACAATCTCCGAATGACCTGTAGATACCTATGGGTAGACAGATAGTCAGACTAAAACAAACCCATCATCATCATCCGAATTACCTTCGCTGTTAGAATCAACATCGTCTTGTGTCGTGTCTAGCGCCTTACGAGTGACAAATTCCCGTAAGCTCGCCTTGAGCTTCTCTAGAGGAGTCCCCGCCCTCAGGAAGTCTTTGGCTTGTTCCGATGTCACGGCGATTTTCTCTTCAGTTTGCTGCTTTCCAGAAGCCCTTGGATTTCCATCATACTCTGAGGGAGGGTCAGGTTCTTCTTGGGGAGCCTCATAGTGCAGATTAAGGTGGGAAATTGGCGGCATGGAGACTCCATCGGGATCGGTATCGTCGCAGCTCTCTGAGGCAATTGATTCATCAGTCGAACTCTTCTTACTTGATTTCGTGTCATCCTTGCTGCTGCTTATTTGATGTTTCGTTAGAGGGCCAGTTTCATTGACATGCCGAATAATCTGCCCAGCTAGGAACGGCGAGAAATTCCCCACTACTGTGGCAACCTCCTTGTAAGTCGGGTCTCTCGCGACAGAGCGTAGCTCCTTTGAGAATTCGACCAAGAGTCGCTGAAAGTTTCTCTGCAGTCTCGGGCCCCCTATGTTCGCATCCTCTGTCGCGGCAACTAATAATTGGTTGAGCTCAAGATTGGAAAAGAAGAGATGAACTAGCTCGTCAAGCACGATTTGGATAGTGGCACCAGTCAAGGGAGATTCCGCTATCTCCAACCCAGAGTCTTTTGGTAGGCCGAAGATTGACCCGGCGTTGGTTGGCATGGTTGTCCATTCCATATCCGTCCCAAAAGGCTTGTCACTGCTTCCAAGATGACCCGCAGGTGGTTCGTCATTACTGACCAAGGCTCGGTCCGCAAGACGAAGATGGTGATTACCGCTAACGTCGTCCATCATGCCAGGTATAGGTCGACTGGAGACGCAGACCTTGCAATTCTGGTGTTTAGTGAGCTCAGAAAGTAGTCTGTAAACCCCCTCATGGTCGGTCTCGTCGCATTCATCAAGGCCGTCGATGAAGAAGCAGAAACTGGCGAGGTCACGCATCTCCTGTACCAGACCTACGAGAGAACTTTCCAGTTGCGACACATATCGCTGTGAGGATTCGAGATCATCGTTTCGTGGCTGTATCACTGGAAGTACCAAAGGACCATAAGCTGGATGTTGTTCGATGACGGTGACAAGTAGATAACGGAGAAGGCCTTCTAGGGAGTGCTGCAAGGGCGCGCCAGGCCGGGCAAAGAAATGCGATACGATGGTCACCTTCTTGGGACTCGAGTAGATGTCGAGTCGATCCTCCGTCCGTGGATGGCCAACGATGAACTTCATCAAAGTCGATTTCCCAGACCCAGCTTTTCCCGTGATCCGGTATACCCCTTTTCCCCAGCTCAGCCAATTCGATAACCCGACGCTAGATGCTTCACCAGGGCCCGGTAGACCGAGCACCCACTCCAATATTTCATCGTCTACATCGATAATGGAATGAAATTTATCGCTGGAGCCCTCGTATGCTAGATGCCGGTCAAAGATATCTGCATTGACCGCAACTGTCTCCTCCGCCAACTGTTCTAGGAGGCTTTTGGCTGTAGACAGTTCCGATTCGTACCGGCCAAATTGATGCATATTCATCACCCGGGACTGTTCGATACGCTGTAAGTACTGGATCCGACTCAGCATTTCTTCAAGATTGACGAGATTAGCTTCTAGCGATGCGAGCCTTTCGGATAATCCATGGTCAACTTTCAGGCTCATGAGGGTTTTCAGGTTCGCGTTATGGAGGGCATGGCAGTGCCTGCGATTGTATTGTAAGTTACATGTGACCGATCAGATGTAGTGCCCAGCCGAATGAGATAGCAACCTACCTAATGAATCCTTCTATCGCAAACATCGCCGACCCTTGGACGGATCGTAGTCTCCTTGCCAAGCCATCGTCTCGTAGCGCCGTAAAGAAGTTAGCCCAGCTTGAGCCTGAAGCATCGATGAGTCTCAGCCTTCGTGATATGTTCAATAGCCGCTGGCAATCCGCATTGCACACCTGTGCGAAATGCAGGATGGATGGCACGTAAGGTAATTCTCGGAGGAGTCGTGTCTCTTCGGCCTTCTCTGTCAGCCTGGAAATGGCAGACGTTAAACCCTTGCTTATGCCATCCAGGTAGGCTTGGACAGCAGGCAAGGGATTACCATCTCTGCTATCTAGGTGGACATATTGAGGGGTCCTTCTTGGTATGAGCTCGACCACATAGGTCGTGAAGAGGATAGTGGCTTCAACAGCGCCAAATGCGCTATGCAAGATCTCAGCTTCAATGAGTTTGCCTGAGGGTGGACGAGAGGGTGGGCGAGAGGTCGGCATGATTCCAAAACGGACCGAGCCGTAACAATGAAAGTAGGATAGGGAAGTTACTCTTGATAATGCGTGTTGTAATTGAAGGAGACAGAAAACGAAGTCCGACGGGGCTTTGCTATCGGAACCAGGTGCGCCACTCTGATCCTCCCACCACGTAGCCCCCAAGGTCTCGTGTAACGCTTCATGGCAAGAAATAGCATAATGTATACGCCGCTTGGCGAGCAAGAAGTAGGCTTATCTCCAATTGTGTTTCTGGGGGCGAACGCTATGGCACAGCCGAGCTCAAATAACACGGTGCTATCCAAGCGCTGTGACGCTCAGATGTCTGACTCAAGCGTAACAAAACGAAAGGGTTAGGCTGCCAATGTTCAGATTTGGATGGTGTTACGTCACGAAATGATAATATCCCGATGCTAGTGGAATGTAATTCAATGGTGTGGCAGAGAATTCCAAGAATCTCAGGTTTCGTGTGTCATTAGCTTAGCATTATGTGTCGTGGTAGTAAACTACCTGAGGTACGTAACTAGATCATTACATTAAATTGTTGAGAGCCATTTCGTTCCCACCTTCATTCCGAGTTTGAGCAAGCTTAGTGCTCCGGGGCCGCGCTTAGTAAAGGGCAGAGACCGCTTGGTCGCCGCCGTGCCGTTGCCTGCCGTCGTGTTCCAGTGCGTCAGGACCTCCTCGATGAAAGTCGAGTTGCCGAAGATGTCGTCCAGCATAGTAGGTATAGAGACGTCGCTGCCGTTGGTGAAGCTGCCGATGAGGTCACCCAGCAGCTTGGTGACCGGCGTTGTCGAAGACACGCGCCTCTTGTTGAGCACGGCCTCGACGTACCGCACGTGCTCGCCGTTGATCGTCGTGGCATTCCCCACCGCGTCGATCTGAATGTTGCCGTTGTTCAGCGCGTCCTCCTGGCTGGTGAGGATGCTTCCTATGTTTTGCACGAGCACGTCAAGAAACAGCTCGCCATTGAAGTACTTCGAATTGTTGCCATGAGGTAATAGGACATCGTAGACTGTGATGAGCCCGATCCTGATGTCCCCGGCCATTAGATTGAGCGACAGGTCGCCGATGCTGAGAGTCAGGGCGCCCCAGTTCGGCAGGTTGAGGGTCCCCTGGATGTTGGTGCCGTTCTCTAGGGCCGGCAGCATGAGCTGCATGTGCTCGATACCGAAACCGCTGAGCTTGTTCAACGAATCCACTTGGACCGTCTTCTCAATGTGCGCGCTCGAGTGGAGTTTCCCTAGATGGACCGTCGCGTCGCCGCGCGTGGATATCGCGACGCTGGGCTGGTCAAATACCCTACTAAACCAGCTGATGAGCTCTGTCTCGTTGGTAATCGACACGGTCTGCTCCTTGATATTAACCTCCGTATCACCGTCTATGTGCAATGCCGGCAGGGTAACGTTGACGAAGGGAGAAAATGTTGGCGTGTCCTTGTTGTATATGAAAAGCGTCACAGGGTCAAGGTCTGCCGGCAATGGCGAATTTAGGAGTGTGGTGATGGAGACGTTTAGCTGAGTTGGAGAGAGCACTTTGAATGCTCCTCCAGTAATCGGCATTTCCTGGTTGTTGATAATACGCTGCACAATGGCAGGAATAATGACCAAGAACCTGGCTGCCTGTTAGTCTAGCAGTTCATGTCGTGTCTCGCTGGAATTGTCACTTACAGGATTGGGAGAAAGATGGCGAGGAAGACGACTCCCGCTATCAAGTACCACCACCAGAACCGGCCACAATGACGCTTGAACTTTTGCTTCTTGGTGAGAGGAGCAGCGGCCGGTGTCTTCTCTTGAACATGGCCCGTCGAAGACTCGTCTTCGCTTGGCCTCAGTGGAGTGGTCGAAGTTCGTTCGCCTTCACCTCCGTTACCACCACCACCATTACTGCCACCGTTACTACCACCGTTGCCGCCATCTCTACCGCCGTGTACAGAGGTAGAGGGGCTGTGCTCGTAGTGGGAAACGTCTTCACGAAAGGCCGACGCCATGGTTCAGCTTGTCTTCAGCAGCAATCAAGTGCTAGACGGCAAGAGGCGAGAGGAGGGAGCACTCTCAAGGGACGGGCTGACCAAGATTCCAAAGAGGGCGAGAAGGCAGATCTTGAAGAAAGTCCGCGATCATATGCGTGCCCAACGCCCGGCTGTCCTACCCTCCGGCATTGTAACATACGTACCGTCATCTTATCGCGGGATCCCTACCGCATTATTGTTAGCCTAGCCCGGCTTGTTGTCGACCGCCTCGTTGCTAGGTACTTACCCCTCACGATGTTCTTTCCGCACACCACATCTCGCATCCATCTCACATCCATTTTCCTAGCTCGTATATTCATTACTCCGCGTGTGGGACACATCTAGTACTGCCTGGGTGGGTTGGTCAACTTGTTGTTACCAGGATCTTCAGTGGTTCTGCGCGGGTCACGCACATATGTGACAGGGAAGAGGAAAGTTTTAGTGTGGAAATGTCCCAGAAATTAATTTGTCTTAGTAGATCTTCATTCTCACCGCAGCAACGCCAGTAGAGGTGTTGGAGATGGGTGATGTCAGGATGCTACCTGGGAAAGGTGTCGATATTCCAGTTGCCTAATAGGGAAGACGTGGAGGCCGCGACCATTCCCGATCCAAGCATGTACGGCCGAGGAGCTCCAATAGTCTCGTCGACTTCGCGGGGATAGCAGCGGTAAGTTGGGCATCGAAATCGCGATGAGGCTTGGCGTTACCACACGGAAAATTGGTTGTTGGAACGGAACAGGTCAGTATTACGAGCTGTATTGATCAGCGTGGGACGCTGTTGAGCTGGGAATACTCGCATAAGAGGGGAAAGAGAACAACAGAGGAACGGGAAATTGGACCTGCTCATCTGATCTCGGCCTTTACCGAACCTCGTTCTCTGCCGCAACAGCGTCCACGACAGCACACCCCGCGAACGAGAGGCTGCCCCAACTTATCGTATAGGTACCTAAGACACTGTCGTGACGGGAAGCAGATATAAAGGCTCACATACTCACAAGTCCTACTAGTCTGCTTCTGTTGCCAAGCAGCGACGCGGTTGTGCATACTGATCTGATAGTACCACCCACACGGCCACGGTGCGGGTCAGGGCACGTTCTACCGCTTGCCCGCTTACCCATCCATCACCCGTTGCAACCCTGCGCCTTTCCCATCTGCCCATGTTGTCGAATGAGCTCCGAAGAAAAAGCTTGATAGCTTGCCTTGTTTGGTTCCACAAGCCAAGGATGTCTCCACTCCCCGGCCCGTATAGCAGTAGCTGACAGGCTAACTGGGAGACTGAGAGGAGTCGTGGAGAACCCATGGAGAAGTCTGGGGAAGCTGGGAAGTTGGGGTAAGCTATAGCTTGAATACCTAGAAATTAGGTCCTTATGTGTGAGGGAGAAAAAACACACAAATCCCAAGACAGAAGAATGTCCGAAAGCTCCTCTTTGCGTGCCGAGAGTAATTTTCATGTGACAAGGAGTAGACGCACGATCGAGGCGGCATGTAGGTACCATGTATGACTACTTACCATGTATGACTACTCATATTTTCCATCTTCCCACCTCGCCTACCACGTTTCCGAGTCCGTGGTTGAGCTGAGTCGGAGCTGCAGCTTCAAGCAGACGTGTACGACAACTCAGACGTCCTGCCTCTCCGTCTCCTATCTCCCATCTGCATCTGTCAACCGCCGTCATGCTGTTTTCAAGGCTTCTCGTCGCCGCTCTGGTGCCGGTCGGCCTCATAGCTGAAGAGGCGCCTCGGACAGCCTCGTCGCCAGAGCTGGAGCTGAACGCGGCTCAACTCGATGCGATTCTTGCCAAACACAACCTTGCATTAGTGCCTCGGTCAGACCTCACAGACGCGCTGACTGAGCTCAATGGTCTGTTACGGAAAAACCAGGTCCAGCAGCAGAAGACCCCCCTATATCCTCGTCAAGGCGGCAATGACACCAACACGGGCTCTGGATCAGGAAGCGGTGGCCTTGATCTGCCAGACATACCAGGACTTGGCGACCTTGGGGAGATTCTCTCGAGCTTGACCAAGCTGATCACCCAATTAGGCGACTTGGGAGGTTATCTCAAGGCCATCCAGGAACTGCTGAGCGACGAATTCTTGCAGGCTCTACACGATGCTATGGTCTACCTTTCTGCGACGCTCCAGCCCCCGATCCCCAACATTGCCAGGAGTCTCTTGACCAAGACGGAGCCGCTAGTCGACCTCTTGTCCTCTATCGATCTGGAAGGCATCATTGACGAGGTCAAGGACATTGACATCAAGGGCATCGTCAATGCCTTGTCTCCGCTACTGACGCCCGATACCATCAAGGGTCTCGTGACTCTGCTAAACAACACCGAATCGCTGTTGACCGCGGATACTGTTGACTCGCTCAAGTCGCTGCTTTCTAGCGCGCAACCGCTCATCGACAGCCTCGGAGACCTAGATCTTAAGGGCCTGCTTGATGCCTTATCTCCTCTACTCACGGCAGATTCGGTTAAAGGCATCGTCGGTCTACTTGGAAATGCCGAGTCTCTCCTCACGGAAGACTTCGTCGACCAGACTAAGGACCTGATTTCCGGAGCGGCACCTCTCCTCGCTAGTCTAGGCAAGATTGACCTGGAAGGCTTGATAGATCAGATCAGCCCGATCCTCGACGAGCTCAGCCAGCTTGACCTCAAGGGCTTGTTCGATGCCATCAGCCCGCTACTGACGTCTGATTCCGTCCAGGGCATTGTCGGACTGCTCGGCAATGCTGAGAAGCTCCTGACGAGCGATTTCGTGGACCAGACCAAGTCTCTCATCGCCGGAGCAGGACCTCTGCTCTCTAGCTTAGGCGACATTGACTTGCAAGGCTTGATCAAGCAGATCTCGCCTCTGCTGGACAGCCTCAGCAAGATCGACCTCCAAGGTCTGCTGTCGGCGGTTGAGCCGCTGCTTACGCCCGACTCAGTCAAGGGCATTGTCGGACTTTTGGGCAACGCCGAGGATCTGTTGACGCACGACTTCGTTGACCAAACCAAGACGCTCATTTCCGGTGGCGTTCCGTTAATATCTGCCCTCGGCAAGATTGACTTGGAAGGTCTCGTTGATCAAGTCAAGCCTCTTCTGGATTCAATCAGCCAGATCGATCTGGGTGGCCTTGTAGACCAAATCCAGCCTATTTTGAGCGCTGTTGGCAAGGTTGACATCGCGGGCTTGATTAGCAAGATCACGCCACTTCTCAACTCCCTTGGCGACATTGATATCGATGGTCTCGTCGATAAGGTCGAGCCTATCCTCAATGCAGTGGGCCAGATCGACTTTGAGGGCTTGATCAAACAAATCACACCAATCTTGAACGCCTTGGGACAGATCGATGTCCAAGGCCTCGTCAAGAAGATACAGCCGATCCTGGATGCACTGGGTCAAATCGACTTTGAAGGCTTGATCAAGCAGATCACGCCAATCATACAGTCTCTGGGACAGATTGACCTAGAAGATCTGATCAAGAAGATACAGCCGATTCTAGATGCCCTGGGCCAGATCGACTTCCAAGGGCTGATCAAGCAGATCGCCCCTATTCTGACTTCGCTGGGAAGTATCAACTTCAAGGGTATCTTCGACTCTATTTCCCCGCTGCTCACGCCGAAGTCAGTTGACGGCCTCGTGGGCCTCGTCGACAATGCCGAGAATCTCCTGACGAGCAACTTCGTGAACGAGACCAAGACTATCATCGACGGCGCAGCACCATTGGCCGGAGCGCTGGGACAGATTGACGTCTCCGGCCTCATGGACAAATTGAAGCCTCTCCTCAACGCCCTAGGCCAGATTAACCTGGAAGACCTTATTAATGGGGTCAAGCCTCTGCTCAGCTCCCTGGAAAAGATCGACATCCAGGGCATCGTTGAACAGATCACTCCTCTGATCACGCCAAGCTCGGTCAAGGGAATAATGAATCTGCTAGGCAATGCAGAGAGCCTGCTCACGGCAGCCTTCGTCTCGCAGACGACAGAGTTGATAGGCGACGCCACACCGGTAAGCTCTCGTTAAATCCTTCCATTCCCTTGTATCATGTTAAGATGGTTGTGACTGACATCCTACTCTCCTGCAGATCGTGGCAACAGCATCAGACTTCATCAATGCCATCCTTAAAGCGCTATTGAAGAGTTAGGGTGCGAAAGCATTATAGGGACTGGTAATGAGGGAAATGAAATAGGGATGAATGACGGTGGTGGACCTAATGAATAATTATGAACGCTAATGCAATGAGAAATACACGAACATCATTTTTATGCAATCAGCGTGGCGTACCGGATTTGATGCTGGATGACATGACCGACGACTGCGCGTGCTGTGAGCCCCTTTGCAAGGTTGAAGACGGCGAGTACGGCCCTGTCGGGTGTAGCGTAGAAGTGCACGTATGATCAAGGAGGAGAATGAGACCCTTCGCCTAGTATGTGAGTCACTTCGTCGGCCTCGGCCAGGGACGATATGTCGATAGCCCTGTTCATGTTAGCAGCCTGGCCGGTGTCTAGGCTTCTGCGCTGTCTCACATTTGACTGCCTTAGTTGCCATTGCCATCGTAACCCCAATCACATCATACCACGGCGGAACGAGTACGGAATCCCCCAATTCTGTACCTGATGTTCATGCTGGCTGAGGTGCTTGTGCAGGAAGATCAACGACGGGAAAGGTGCTATGATGTGGAAAAACAAGGTTCGGAAAAGGGCTTCGTACATCTTGGCGTTTTATGGATAGATAAGATACCTAGGTAGTCTTGTTAGTGTGCTTACCTCACCCACTGCCACGCCGGAATCTTTCCTGTAACGCCAACTAATCTCTAGCTTCAAGCCACTGCGCAGTCCTATGCGATTCTTGACGATCCGAGAGGCTCGAGACTACGGCACCGTATCCGCAGTTTTCGGCATGGCTCTCCACAAACCCCACAGCTGCCGCCTACAGCCGGACTGACTCACCGAAGTCGCGATGTTGCCTGGCCGTGGCCCATAAAATACCGAATCCTTCATGGCTGGCTGGCGAGTTGGCGACGGCCCCGGCGCGCATGAGCGGCACGGCAGAGTATCGCCTCCTGCCGGTCTTATCTTGGCGATCACTAGCAGACATCGCCTCTATGCTCGATCCGTATAGAGCTTCCATTGGGCTAGAACACGTCGCCGATCGTCTCAGATACAGCTGATACGCTGCCGAGTGACTCAGCCCCTCCCCACGTTGCGGCTCAGCAAAGGCACATAGCTCGCATAAGGCTCGCATTGGTAGGCAGGAGGTGAGAATATGGAGAAGTCATGGTGTCACTCGAGGCTCTCGAGGCTCTCCAGCCTGTCTACCTAGGAATATGTACCTAGGTACAGGTAGTTGGTTATCCGGGTATATAACTTGATTCCCTTTCCTGGTGCTTTCTTCTGTTACTCATTGAGTTTTGTATTCCCCTTGTTCCAAGTCTTCGATCTTCTTTCGCCCTCTTAACAAACCTGACGTTCTATATATTCCTGCGCGATTCAACCAAAGTCCACGATGGTTAGAACAAGGAAGAGCGGCAATGGCAGCGGCAACGGCAATGGCAACAGCAACGGCAAGCGTAGTGCGCAGACCGCATACCGATACCAGAAGCAGCATCACCGGGAACATGACCCCGATATTCTAGCTGCCCAGAAAGAAGCAGAGAGGCGTGAGCAGATTCTGGCTGATCGTCGCCGGACCGAGGCGAAATGGCGACCCAAGATTCCCGAGGTTCGCAAGCTGAACTTCGAGAACTTCAAGAACCGTTTCCACAGCCTTGACGACCCTGATTATGCCATTGATGTTCTCATGGCTGGCCCTAATCTTCAGAGCCAGATCCGACGCGAGCAGGCTTCCCGACGCAAGGAAGAGCTTGCTCGCATCCGTCAGAAGTACCTATTCTCTTACGGCGTCGGCAGGGAGCACGACAGGCGAGACACTCAGGATAGGTTCAGGAGGGACAACAAGAGAGCGGAACCTCCTCAGTCAACCGAAACCGACATCGAGCGTGTTCGTATCCAGTCTCAGCCCATCCTAGGCCATCTCACATCGTTGCTGAAGGACACCGAGCAGCGGTCTACTCCTCGTACCTTTGTGAGACCCTTCAAGGCTCTTGTATACTTCCAGCCCAAGATGAAAGAGATCCTCGCGACTTTGGAAGAGAAGTGGGCCGATTACGAAGAGCTTGATGAGGCCGAGGGAGACAAAGTGAGCCCCAGCGTCGAAGACGCAGAGCTCGTGGAGAGCATCGACTCCAAAGACGAGGGCGGTGGCTCTGAGTCTGAAAGCGCCGACCAGGACGACACCGAATCCCTCGTGTCGGTTGACTCTAATGCCGAGGACGTAGACACCATCATGGATAGCCTTGAGGCACTCAGAGATATGCGGTGCTATGTCAACTTCATTGACAATGAAGTCATGCCCCTGCACGGACGATATGACGGCACCAGCGCGGACAAGGTCAAATTCGACGACTTGTGGTCCCTGTTCCGAGTCGGTGATCTGATTTACATGCCAGCTGCTGGCGAGACTACCGGCCGGTACCACGAAGTCTGGCGCATCTACCGAACCGAGGTACCGGAACCGGAGGCATCGTACCCATCCAAGATGGAATGGGAGTTCTTCCCGGATGACCTACAGCAGGACAAGAAGAAGAGGTTCAACATATTCGCCTACTACATCGACCACGACGGTAACTCTTTCGGCGCCGTGCGCCACAAGTTCGAACTCGAGGCCTTCGGTGGCGAGCGGCTCATCGAGTCTCTCGAGGTGTTCCCGATCCGTTACCGCCAGGACCACCGGCTGCTCATAGAGTCGCTGAAGAAACAGGGGAGGGACTTCCAGAAGTACCTCACCGACAGGCACCAGTCATACAATGCCTGGACGCTGACGAGGAACCCACCTTTCGACACCAACGAACCCGACGATGAGATTCTGGAGGACAACGAGAACGGTGAGAAGATGCGACATCCCGAATTCGTCGAGAGCGATGTCATCGTGGACCTGGCAGAAGCCTACCAGAAGAACCCCGACTGGCGCCCGCGATTCCACAAAATGACGGTAACCAAGTCGATCCGATGCGAGGTGTCTGACGACGACATGAACATCCAGCAGTGGCTCGACGGATCGCGGCAGAACATGGCGTTCGCGCAGCGCGAGTTCGTCCAGCAGGATGACGGCGTGGAGATGTGGCAGCGGCGCGAGAATCTCGGCGTGGACTTGTTCATGCGAAACCGGACCAAGGGGACCCGGACGTACGAGATGAACCCGAGCGCACTGGAGCTGCGGGAGGAGGACCTCGTGCTCCTGCCCAAGCGCATGTTCGCATACGCGTTGCGGGAGCGGCGGTTCGTGCCCGTCAACACCAACTTCCTCAAGCCGATCCGGATCGAGCAGGGCGTGTTCGAGAACCTCAAGATCCTCAAGGACTACAAGGACATCGTCCGGGGCCTCGTGGCGTCCCACTTCCAGAAGAAGTTGCTGGAGCGGCGCTACGTAGACATGTCGACTGAGGGCCCGAGCCAGGACCTGATCCAGAACAAGGGACGCGGCCTCGTCGTGCTGCTCCACGGTGTGCCCGGCGTGGGCAAGACGGCGACAGCCGAGGCGGTGGCCATGGAGTACCGCAAGCCTCTCTTCGTCATCACGTGCGGCGACCTTGGCCTGACGCCGTCTGAGGTCGAGTCGTCGCTGAGCAATGTTTTCCGCCTAGCCCACCTTTGGGATTGCGTCCTGCTGCTGGACGAGGCCGACGTGTTCCTGTCGCAGCGGTCCAAGCTGGACATGAAGCGGAACGCGCTCGTGTCGGTTTTCCTGCGGGTGCTCGAGTACTACAACGGGCTGCTGTTCCTGACGACGAACCGGGTGGGGACGATCGACGAGGCCTTCAAGTCGCGGATCCACATGTCGCTGTACTACCCGCCGCTGGACAAGGCGCAGACGCGGGACATCTTCCGGCTCAACATCGCGAAGCTGCGGGAGATAGAGACGCAGCGGCACCAGATGACGGGGGAGCCGGCGCTGGCGATCAGGGACGGCGAGGTCGTCGACTTCGCGGGCCGCCACTACGAGGACAACGCGCGGTCGACGGGCTGCTGGAACGGCCGCCAGATCCGAAACGCGTTCCAGATCGCGTCGAGCCTCGCGCGCCACAACTACGCCAATGATGTTGAGGCCGCGCGCCGCCGCGGCCAGCAGCCCCCCGCCGCGCCCGTCCTGGACCGCTCCCTCTTCGAGAAGGTCCAGATGTCCACCCAGAGCTTCGACCGCCACATGAAGGAGTCCAAGGGCTTCGACGCCGACCTCCCGCTGCGCAACACGTTCTACGAGGAGAACCGGTTCGAGTGATTGGCGGGCGGGAGTGTTTCGTGGCCCCGTGATGGGAGGGGATGATTTGGCTGAGGTTGCGCATGGTTTTCATGAGGGGTATTGTCCGGGATGCTTATTGATTTTGGGACATTGAGATACTGGTGGCTTTAAGCACACAATTAGTCAAAGTGACAATATAACGAATGCTTCACGCAGAAGACGTCTTAAGTGCCACTTCTGTTCCTTCTGTTTCGCCTTGCTGTCGGAAGTATTAGGTTGAGATCTTCCCAGAAGACGTAATTATACCACGTCTTGAGGTTTGCGTCGCAGCGCGAATTCTGTTGTTTTACTCTTCATTATGCTAAACTATAGAGAGTACGCGATACAGAATTTGAGAGACTAAATGTCACGCGCATTGATCTTATTCTCAGGGGGGCAAGACGTCGACTCTAGCAAGGCAAACAGGCTTAACATTCTACGAACGACAGTATCTCCTGCTAGGTATCATCATCTCTTCTTTGCCCCGATAAAGTTTTCTTCCGGATAACTCGTGCCTGCTCCAGCCCGAAACTTGTGGCATGACCGATCACTGGGGAAAGTCATAGTCTAGTGCAGATACTCCCTGAACCAGTGGACGGCGGCGTTCTTGGCGCTGACCATGGCGGAGCGCTCGCCGGGGGTGGACTCGACGCCGCGGATGAAGGCGCCGTGGGAGACGCCGGGGTAGTGGCGGTAGTCCCAGGGGATGCCGAGGGTGGGGAGGGTGGTGAGAGTGTGGGCCTTGAGCTCGGCGGTGTAGACGGGGTCGTGCTCGGGGGCGAGGATCTGGACGGGCACGGCGACCTCGTCGATGTCCTGGGGCGTCAGCAGCGACGGGTGGCCGGTGGCGATGCAGTCGACGAGCGGCGGGCTGTGCTCGCGCGCGCCCAGCCGGAACACGGCCCAGCCGCCGTAGCAGTAGCCCACGGCGCCGACCTTCTTGAACTGCAGCGCGCGCAGCGCCCGCGCGGCGTCCAGCACCTCGGCGTCCCGCGCCGCGCGCCCGTTGCGCTCCAGGAAGCTCTTGAAGTCGAACTTGTGAAACTCCCCGCTCAGCAGGATCTGCGGGTCGACGACCTCGCCCATGAAGAAGTCGGGCAGGTACACGGTCGCGCCCACCTCCCGCGCTAGGTGGTCCGCCATCAGCCGGCAGTTGCTAAAGGTCCAGCCGAAGGCGTCGTGGACCATCATGATGGCCGCGTCCGGGTTGTCGCCCGTGATGTACGCGTCCAGCTTGCCGAGCTTGCCCTCCTTGCCCGACGGCGTCCCGCTCCATTGGAAGCCGGTCAGGCAGCACTCGGACATGGACATGGTGAAAGAGGGCGAGGTGTACTTGGTAGTGTCTTAAGTGATATGTCTTGTGTGTATGGAACTATGTCGTGTAACGCTGACCGATCTGTGAGGTATTATCGAGGGGCCGACCCGAGTCGGGTTGATATACTCCTTGAGGTCGGATATAATGGATTTAAATAAGCTGTCCGCCGGTCGAATGTCGAAGGATCGTCCGATAGCGACAGTATCGATCACACTGTATATTCGAAGCCTCCGGCTGGCTGTTATAATCGTCTCAACTCCGCCGTGGGAGTTGACGAACTTGATCAGAATTCGGCAGAAGTCGCCAGTGAGCATGTCACGAACCCCGTGCCGAACGTGTTTATATCATGATTATTATTTGTAAGATACCTAGTCAGCGTAAACGCAATGTGCCATCGGCAGCAGTGCCGAGACACATGCATATCCCGCCGAGAACTTTGCTCCGCGGATGACACCACCGAGAAACTCGGAGCCGATTATTGACAGGGCCTCCAACGCTTACAGATAGATTACCGATATCCTCGCAAAACGGCATCAATTTTCGAGCGCTCACTGTAACGTGTTCCTATTTGTCTTCTAATATCATCATTCGATGCATACGTCACCATGTTAACATATGGTAGGAATATGCAAGCCAAAGACGTCGGAGCTGAATATTCTGCGCACAGTATCGAACCTGTGTTGACCCCTCTTCTGAAGTGCATTAGGTCCCGTCTCGCTACGCTCGGCTGCCTTGTATTGGGCTTGCTTTTTGATACCTAGAGGTACTTGTCCTGGCAGCCTGCCCATGCCTACACGTAGTCACTTATCTAGGTGCCTTCCTGGTAGGTAGGGACTTTAGGTAGGACAGACTTCATATGTCCGGCATCTAGGAGCATCACCGAGTAAGGGTCAAACTCGCCGTACTTTGGACCACTCATACAGAGACGGGGATACCACTATCCCGGTGGAGTTAATTCTGCTACAAGAAGCAATCACTATTCCGGCGGAGTTAAAATTCAACCCGTGCTTAACATCGAACTTGAGAATGCGTTCTCCAGACATTCACCGACTGTGTTGAGGAGAGTCTGGAGTGCTTGGTGACGGCGGCCAGGTGACGGACCAGTAATACTTCAGTTGCATTGCAGGGTCTTCTGGAGATTGAGTTCCTTTGAGGTCCATTTCGTTGAAATACGTGAGGCCGCTATAATCGCCTTAGAAGTTCAGCACCAATGTTAGCGAGTCATATGTCTAAATGCCCAAAAGTCAATGCTTGTCTCCAGGGGCTTGACGGCGATGTACGGCCTGTTGGCATGGGCGAGAACGAGACCTCTTGTCTATAATCGCAACATATCATCATGTACAGCTAGACAGCGTACCCAGGGTATACCGCTGTTCGTATTCGGGTTCAGCTAGGATATCGACAAGAGGTAGGAACCTCTATCCAAAGTCTTACATAAATATCGACCTTAGACATGTTCGTTGTCAAAACCGCCGCTACGGAAGTTGCCGTTTTTATATGATGGTCGAAAGATGTATCGTGGAAAGGAGAAATTGACAGGTAGCAGAGTCGAGGGTCAGGGAGGACTGGTCTGGGATGTAATAGTGGGCAAAGGTGAGCGATGGATGAGCTCAAGCGGGGAGGTTAGAGCCCCTAAAAGCCATCCTTCAACGCTACGGATTTACAAAGTCCCCCCATATTAGGGGCTGTGCCTCCTAAGCCAGGGGCACGCGTTTGACTCAGGTTGTACAAAGTATTGGTGCGTGCCCAATTCTCATCGTACATCGCCTAATCCCATCTACTCACACTCATTCTATAATATTATGATAGTCATTATTATATATTTATATTAGTATTCAAATAGAGTCGCGTTAAACTCCCAATATAATGTGCAACATAGAAGCAGCCGCTCTAGTGTTCCCTGGCAGGTCTAGGACCGCTAGGCCGTGGGCGCTTTGGTCCACGGAACAGTTCCGACTTTGCTCTGGAAGGGAACGAACTTCAGAACGTGCATGTCTCGCATCCTAGTAACGAAGTGGTCCTTCATAAACTGCTCCAAGTCCGACCACGGCAGGACGAAGCGGTCGTAGAACCACGCCAACCAGGAGGACCAGGTGACCATGCGTGTGATTACCAGTCCCTCGTCGCAGGCTGCGCGAGTAGCCTCCTTTTGAGTGTCCTCGTACCTGCCGAAGGCCTCCGACAGCTCCTTGCTCGTGAAGTTGGGGCGCGAGGCGACGAGGCCCTGCAGCTCGTTCGCCAGGACGACGGCGGACTGCAGGCCGGTGTTGAGGCCGTTGCCGCTGATGGGCGTCTGCTTGTGTATCGCGTCGCCCAGCAGCACGATCCGGCCGTGGTGCCACCTTTCGACGAAGCCCTCCTCCACGTAGGCGAGCGTGGCGTCCGTCGCGGGATTGCACGTCTCCCATATCTCCTTGAACTTGACTTCCGGAAACATGCGGGTGTCGTACAGCCTCTCTGCTTCCTCTTGTATTTCTTGGCTGGTGAATCGGTGTCGCTCCGTAGTTGGCTGAGGCAGCGCCTTGTATATGCCGTATAATATCTTGTCCTTCCCGTTCATCACTTGTGAAGCTACCCCGGAGCTGTGGGTCTCGTAGAACCGGCCCTCGGCGTAGTCGTCCCGGCAGGGCGCGCGGCCGAAGAGTCCAATATAGCTGGCGACCATGGGGTATTCTTCCTCCTTACCCTTGGACGACGCGAGAGCAAGTTTGTTCATTATCTCCCTCGTCTTACTATGGACCCCGTCGACCCCGATGACCAGCGATCCCTCCTCGACGCTGCCATCCTCGAGGCGGACACGGACGCCGCTGTCATCCGTCTCGATGTCGACGATCCGCGCACTGGTCCTAATACGGGTGTCTCGTTCAGGCAAGCCTTCGTAGAGAATGTCGAGCACATCTTTCCGCGCCAGACCGATGGCGGGGTACGCACAACTATGACAGGGTCAGCAACTGTTCTGATGTCTTTTATGGGATATCAAGGCGCGACCAACGCTTCTTCCAGGTGCTGAAAGGGATGGATATGGGAAAGAACCTTTCCGTTACTCATCAAAGATACCTTATCGATGAAAACGGTCCCTACTTCTTCGGTGCGTTCGAGTAGCCCTAGTTGGTCGAGCAGCCGCACCGTGTTCGGGAATAGGAGGATACCGGCGCCCCTAAGCCCCATGATCTCGCGTGACTGTTCCAGGACCACATAGTCGATGTTCGCTCTTCCCAGAGCGTGTGCCATGTACAGGCCGACGGGTCCGGCGCCGGCTATGATGACTCGAGGTTGGTTGGCCATGTTGAGAATGTTGGTATCTACAAAGTATTGACGATTCGACATTGACGTGCGAGGCACGACCGCACATCTTAAGTACTCACGCCATCCTTCGGCCCGACCCCCATGCTGCAGTCGCCTATGAGCCAATCCCGGCGATGCAGGGTTCGGTGATAGGTGCCTGCGAGTCGCAGTATGCAGACGATACGCTACCAACGCTACCCACCCCGAGCGCCGAATGGACCCTGCGGATCGGGACAGCTATTGTAATTGCATACAGTCATCCCCGAGCGCTTGCGGCGAGAATGGTCTTTTGATCAGAGAGACTAGATACGAATACGGTAATCAGTGATACCATGGACAGGACCAGGAATCTGGACAGCTGGGGTCTGTGCCGCGTCGCCCACATTGCCGGAATGCAACATCAGGCAGGCTTTTCTTAGTAACTGTCGTAGGGCTCCTATACCCACGAGTCAGTTATTTCACGTACGGGTCGTAGAGGCAGGGGAGCTGAGGCACAATCTTCTCGAGGCGACCAACCTGCCATCCCCGTAAATGACATTTGCAAGATGCATCGTTCGTCCATTAGACGCCTAGCTCGTCGGTCCAGTTGGCCCCAGGCCCAGAAATCTCGCGGCCAAGGAAGAGCTGAATGAATTCGCTGTCCGGGACAGCTAGGCAGCTAGGCAGACTCTTGCCGGCGGTTCTAGAATAGTAGCGGATGACCCATCGATCTGGATAGGAGGAGCTGCATGGCATTTGGCAGGAAGCCACGTTGTCACCGTGTCGTTTGCGCCGGTACTATGTATATCCTGTGCCTCAGAGCCCTTGTTATTTTAGGGGCAGGCGGAGGCGGGGGCTTCTCGAAGACGGCTACTTCAGCTGGGCAGCCCGGGGTCGCACTGATGTCCGCTCCATAGTCAACATACGACTCGACTCGTCATCTCCATGTCGACTGACATACACTTGTGGTCTCTAGATACGACGATTGCTTATGAATGCTTAGGTTGAATCGTTTAGGAATACACTCCCGTCAAGACTCTCGAGATGAAGAGACTCCCATCATAGACACACTATAGTACCCGTAGTTGGCTGTAAACCACGCAGGCAACATTGAAATCTGCAGGGGTAGTGGTGTGTACATGTGCATCAGGATTCCGATGAGCCGATATCCGCCTTCTCGAATCCGGCGCCTCAGTCCTGTAGGATTCTGGCGTTGCCTACCATGTAGGGCTGCATTCATGCATTCGACACTGAGCTCGAGACTATGTCTCGGCCTCGACTTATTTTCCAGGGCCGACAGAGGTAGGTAACCCTCAGACCACACTGAGATCCAAGTTATTAGGATCTGCAATAGTGTGTCTCTTCATCTGCTGAGCTGCCCCGTTCAAAGGTGAGGAACACGCCTTCGGCTAACCCTACCGGAAGGTTGCTTATCTGATGTTCCTTCAGCCGTCGGAAAGGGAAGCCAATGCTGTCTGGACATGACTAGAATGGGGCCGACACCCGACGTGTCATGCCGAGTGACGCAGTCGGAACATCCGACTTGACTACAGTTCAAATTAGTGATAGGACTTAGCAGCAGCAGCTAGGACGACCCGAGGTCTGCAGGGCCAACTTAGGTGTGTCGTCTGACAGCCAAGGTCAGAGTGAATAAGACCACGACGTTCTTCAACGTCCTTCCGCTTTACAAAATTTACATCCATCGCGCGGTTGGTCGTATCATACGAACAGTTGGGGCCGGGTAAGCAGCTGGTGCCTAGCAAGATAACGCTGGCTTGGAACCAACATGTCCCCATCATAGACTAAGCAGCTATCGGCTCGACGAATTACAGGCGACTCCAGGTCCACGGAAGTTCCCGCCGTCCGGGAGCGTGTCTCTCAGCCCAGCCGCTCAGCTGCGACAGTTCCCGCGCGGGCCACGGATGGGGGTCTTTGTGGTCTTCCGGCACCGCTCCGTATTTCCACTTCCACAGGTCCGCGTACTCCCGCCCCAGCCTGCCCTCCAGCATGTCGGCGACGTACCGGCCGATGACCGGCAGGAACTTGAAGCCGTGGTTGGAGCCCACCGTCCCGACGAACAGGTTCTTGGTCCGCGGGTAGGGGCAGATCCTGAAATTCAAGTCCTTGGCGATCCCGTCCCTACGAAAAATTTCGTGTCAGGTATTTTGTACAGTTAGGAAAATGCAGATAAGGAGCTGAGAAGAGGCGACTTACCAGCAGAGCTTGCTGTGGTAGAGCGGCCGGTCGGCCAGCTCGGGGATCATCTCGCGCACGAAGGACCGGATCTCGTCCTCGATCTCCTTGGGGCAGCCGTCGTAGGGATAGTCGCCCAGCGAGTGCGTGACCGAGGAACCGGGCACGGACGCGTTCTTGTAGTTGGTGATGTTGCGGCAGCTGCACAGCTTGATCAGCCCGTTCTCGTCCGGCGGGAAGATGATGGCCTGCTCGAAGTCGTCGACGATGGGGATGTCCCGGTACTTGGCGATCTCGTCCGGCTCCAGCTTGATTACCATTATTGCCGAGCTGTTCGCAACCACCTCCTCCTTGGCCTCCACTAGCGACGCCGTGTTGGCCCCGCTCGCAAGCACCACCACGTCGGCGTTACGAGTCGCGCCGTCGGCGGTGATCACGCCCGTGCAAGTGCCGTCGGCGGCGTAGACGAGCTTCCTCGCGTAGCCTGTGTCTCCAAAAATGTACTTGACGCCGAGCTTCCTGGCGGCGTTGGCCATTCGGAGAAGAGCTTGACCAGCAGGTACCTGTGATAAGTTAGTATACCCGCTGTTAGACGCTATCGGTAGTGACACAAACCCATCCCGCCGCCGGGCTGTAGAGGTTAGTCCAGCCGGCAAAGTCACCGGTGAAGGCGGGCCATTGCTGCTTGATCTCGTCCGCGGACATGTACTTGACGCCTTTTCGGCCGATCTTCTCCGACAGCTTTCGGGAGCTCTCGAGCCAGTCGCGCGTCAGGTCGTGACCGGACATGATCCAGCCGGACTCGCGGTAGAGACCGGCAAATAGAGACTTGGGGTCTTTCCACTCCTTCATGGCCTCCTGCCCGAGACGGGCGTACAGAGGATTGGGGTAGTCGGCGCGGATGACCTTGTTCAGGTCGCAGCCGGCCGAGTCTTTCGAGGGCGCGTCGAATCGGTCGATGACGGTGACCGACTTGTAACCGCGGGACGCTAGGTGGTAGGCCGTCGATGTGCCGAAGACACCCCCGCCCACGATGAGTACCGACGAATCGACCGAAATGGGAGACATGGCGGAAGTTTGGGTCATTTAATTTCAGATGTCTCTTACACTGTAAAAGCACTCGGAGATGCTCTTTAGATATCTACCTCCCTAGCACTACCGGTCTTATATCTTGATATGACTTCTATTGCCATATCTCTCATTAGCTGCATCTTCGAGACACCGTGATCGGGAGTGTCATCAGTGCCAGTCGTTCGAGAATGTGGGTCTTATCACGCATAGAGAGTAGAATGCGGGGGACGAGGGCCTCCCTCTGGGCCTTAGGTGGTGAATGTTGGATAAAGGCGGACGGCTAAGGCCATCTCCATCGGCTCAAGGCCGTAGTGGCCAAAAGGCAGCATTATACCCTCGTATACGAACCTGCTAGACTTTCCATCGGCCATCAGTTGGCTCAATTCGAAGATATCGGAATTCCAACCAAAGCACCGAGGATCGAAGTCCTTATCAGCAAGTCAGGGGTCCCGGTCAAAAGACAACGAGTTCCCATCTTCACGAAGCCTTGGTCGGGGTATTCGGCCGCTTGAGGGATAGTGGCTGAAATGTTGCAGATAAGAGTAGGTAGACAGAAGTTATTGGTACTATACCTGGCAATCACAGGTAGCTATCTCTTTCGGTTTTATGCGTTGCTTTGAACGGCTAGCAGCATGCTGGCATAAGAGCTAGGAATATATGTAATCTCTCCAAACGGATAGGCCCTGGATAGCTTCTTGTATCTATATCTCGAGAAGACCGTAGATAAAGCGTCGCTATTGTAGCGTAGGAAGATATAAATCACGGTCGCTTGTTGTTCTTTATCTTACTTTATATCCTTCTTTCTCTTCGATGAGGTCGATATTATTCCCTGGCTCTGTTGCTAGTGACGGAGAAAAGCGAAAATGGGCGACGACGCGAAAACCATCGATGCCGACTCCAGGTCCCTAAGGCAGGGTGAGACGGATGCAGTCTACATCGTCCAGAAGCCGCCGCTGATTAGGGACCTCTCCGACGAGGAATACGGCATTCTGGAGAAGAAACTCATTCGCAAGATGGATTTCCGCCTGATGCCGATGGTCATCCTCATATACATCATGAACTATCTTGATAGGAACGCCATTGGGTCTGCTCGACTAGGTGGTCTCGAAGAGGATCTCGGGTTGCAGGGCTACCAGTTCCAGGTAAGTAGCAGGATTGCATTTCCGCAAGATGGTCGTGCGAATGCTGACGGTCGGACCATACAGACTTGTGTGGCGATTCTGAATGTCGGATACCTTCTGATGCAAGTCCCGTCTAACCTCTTTCTTAACAAGATTGGGAAGCCGGCACTGTATCTCACATCATGCATGGCGGGTGTGTATGACCTTTCGTGTTTTGATTCTTTATTATCGAACTGTCGGATAAATTGATGGCTAACAACATTATAGTTTGGGTATGCGATCATTCAATACCCATTATCTCTGTTAAAATGCTCTTAATTAACTTGAGCTGTGGCAGGGCGTTATCTGCGCCTGTTGTGGTGCTACAAGCAATTTTGGCGGTCTGTTGGCTTGCCGATTCTTCTTGGGATTCGTAGGTCGCCTCAAAAGAACAGGTCTTCCTTACGTTACCCGTTGCTGATACGAATTCCTGATTTAGGTAGAAGCCGCCTATTACCCAGGCGTGCTGGCTACTCTGAGCGCCTGGTATGTCCGGAAGGAGATGTCTCTGCGGACAGGCATCTTTTACTGCGGGTCGATGCTGTCAGGTGCTTTCTCGGGACTGATAGCGGCGGGGATCGTTGACGGAATGGATGGTACGCGGGGTCTCCGGGCCTGGCGATGGCTATTTCTCATCGAAGGCTCCGCAACGGTCGTCATTGCAGTCACAGCTTACTTTATCCTGCCCAACTTCCCAGCGAACACCCCGTGGCTTACGGAGCAGGAGAGGCAGCTGGCCATGTATCGGCTGGAAGTAGACGCGGCCGGGGAGGCGGACTGGGTGTCGTCAGACCGCGAATCCCTCGTCGCGGGGTTTAAGATGATTATGACCGACCCCAAGAACTGGATCCTCGCGGCCGTGGTGTACGGAGCGGCCAGCTCTATCTCCATCAACAGCTTCTTCCCAATCGTCGTTTCCAGCTTCGGCCGCGATAAGGTTCAGACCCTGCTGCTGACGGCGCCACCTTATCTCCTGGCCTGCATCGTGTGTGCTGCGGTGTCGTGGAACGCCGACCGGACCAACGAGCGGTACTGGCACACCGTCGGACCACTCGCCACAGCTATGATCGGGCTTATCATCGCATGCGCGGCCGAAGGGATCGGTCCGCGATACTTTGGCGCCATGATCATGCTTCCTGGCATCTACACCGCCTTCAACATGTCCATGGTCTGGACGGCTAACACGAACAACCGCCCCCCGGCGAAGCGCGCCGCGGCAGTGGCCTTTAATAACGCACTTTCCGGCGTCTCTGCTGTGTATAGCTCGTATCTGTATCCCAACAACGCGGGCCCCAGGTTTGTGCTCGCGTTCAGCGTCAATGCGGGGATGGCGTTGGTGGCAATTGTCGCCAGCACCATCTTGCGATTTGTGTTACAGCGAGAAAACAGAAAACTTGAACAAAAGGAAAGAGAGGAAGAACGGGCTGGCCAGGTAAATGTTATAGGAGCTGGGTTTAGATATCTTACGTAGGCCTCTGCTGGCGGGCGCGGGATGGTGTATGTGAGTTTGAAGGCCGCCGTTCTATGTGAGGGATGGTATGTGATGTATGTATGATCTGGATGTCTTCTTTCCGGTGCGATTCGAACATCTAGTCCGCATAGACAAGTCGCCGCCGCCACCGCAACCAAAGCCTTTTTAATGGCGACAGCTTTGATTGAGATTGGGGTTTAGACAGAGTCTCAGCGCAGTCCTCGACAAGGATGGTCTGAAACCTCGCGACGAAATTCTCGGCCTCTTCTTCGAGCTTGGCCGCAGCACCGGGTGAATTCGGGAGCGTGAAATAAAGCTGCATCTGGTCTTTGTCGCGAAATATCAACTCCGTGACGCAGTCGACCCCTACGTCTGCCGAGTTCCCTCCAAGAACTATTGCGGGATATTCTCCCTTGCTGTTGGAGGAGTCTGGTGCTGGCGCGGAGGGTGCGGAGCGAGGAATGTATCGACGCGTGTGTGAGATGGGGAATGTGTCGCCCGTCAGCTCTTTCGTTAGGGGCATGTGTATGTCCTCATAATGCTGTCGAAACTGCTCCGGAGTCAGATCCGGTCTTCGGTAGATTAACATAAGAACTCTGATGGCCATGATGATGTTATACAAAGAGGAATCTTGCTATGTGAGACTACATGCATGTAAGAGAAGCTGAAATCCTACTGCATCTGCCACGTGGGATAGTACGACCTTTTATGAGCTCCTCGGTAAGCTACGATATAGGCAGGTAAGTAAGCACTTACTTGAAGAGGTACTCGAGGAGCTATGAGCGGAATCCTCTGCAGGATCCAGTGTACGTCATCATACGAGTCCTCTTTTCCTTCTCTCCAGGTAAAATCAAGCATATAGTCGAGAACGATATAGAAAATATCCAAACCCATTATAGAACAGGATCAGCTCAGACTCTCGGTCCTATTGGTCCTCGTTTGAACATGTTGGACGGCTAGTCCATGAAGCTGCAGCCAACCGCGAATCGGCCCCGGATCCGGGCCACGGACTTGCGGGTACACCCGCAAGAACTGCTAACCCTTGTATAAATTAGTGGAGTTTGCAGCTAAATTAGCTGTGTTACGACATCTCGCAGGCGGGGCAGGGCACCAAATACAGCACAGTCTCTCCCAACATCAGTGATCTCGAGCCTCTCACCGCTGAACGAACCGTCCCACCTCAGTCTAGCGCTGCGGTGCGAACACCGCTCCCCGTTTGCCGGAATCAATAAGAAGCAATGAGAAAGCCGAGTTCGGATGAGAATGTGCATGCAAGTGGACTGCATTTGAGAGCCACATGCTCTTTGGGGATGCGAATATCTGGATTATTGCAGTCGACTATTGACGTATCAAGGCAGTCTACCCACGTCTTGAATCCGCACCCCAAGCTTGACCCTTATCCGTCATGCGCTCGTGAGGGGCTCTCGGTGTCGCTAACCTGAGAAACTCTTGCCGAGGACTTAGTTATCTTGGGATTATCATCTTCAGCATCCGGCTCTATATCCGCTGGTTCCGGACTACCAGGTCTCGAGCCCTCTATCAGAGTGGCGCGGAACTCCTCTCGCTTGGGACTATTCCCTGTATTAGCAGAAATTGTCACCAATCTGACCGAAGGCCACTTACAGAAGGTACCTAAAGTCGATGTATCGCAGGACGCAAGTCATTACGATCACTAGGATCCAAAGCGCGATAGACGACTGCCAGCCGTATTTGTCTGCGTGAATCAGCACAATGTGTCTCTTGTAGGGTATCATGGGTGGCATACAATATGGGGCCTGAACGGCGGGCCATACGAGGACTTGACTCCAGGCCGAGATGGCGTAGTACGCTGCTATTGCCACTCCGACGATAAGCGACCTAGCCTCCGGATCTTGAGGTAATCTACGAAGCGTTAGTTCTTGTCAAGAAAACGGCCTCTTTTATCAACTCACAGATCTGAAACCCAGGCCATGATCAGGGGTGCAGTTCCTAGAGTTAGGTAGGATATGAAATAGCTGGCGTATGCAGTCGCTAACGGGGTCGAATCAGGATGGGAAGTCCAGATACTCAACGCAATGCACGGGACGAGGCCAATAACCGCTGCATACACGTCAGTTTCCTCAGCCATCGTATACGAGCATCGGGAAACCTGCTCACCTTGGGCAACGATTAAAGTCCATCGCGTTCTGAACAGATCAGACAAGATGGCCCAAACCCACACTGTTGTGATGTTAGTCTAGATGCCTGAGCTAAGAGCGTATACTTAAGAGGCTGGTCAGCAATAAAGCACATACCGAAGACGACATTGATAGCACTACCGGCAATCGGAATGGCATTGACTTGGGAGGTGGTCCAGGTTGGTGTACCATCGGGATTCTTCAAGCTCTTCAAGAAAAGGTTGAAGTAAGAGTAACCCCAGGATGCGAGAACAGTCGAAATGTATAAAACAGGGATGAAATAAGTCACCCAGTTGACGAAAGTACGCCTGAAATTCGAGTCAGCTTGGTCATTCGGAATATTCGCCTAGATAGAGGTGAGTAAGGAGGTAGACACTCACTTCGCAGCAGCCCAAGTCATCTTTTTCGGCTCAGCACGCCCATGTCTTTCTAGGCGCTCCATCGCGAGTTGCGCGTGGCCCTTCTTGAACCAGAACGCTCTGGGATTGACGTTATTTGGAACGTCAGGCAGCAAGAAGAAGCCAAGAAGTCCCACCACTACCGTCATGACGGCGTTGATAACGAACAGCCAGCGCCACCCGGCCAAGCCCCCGGCGTCGTGGAGGGTATTGATTATGGCGACTTGTAGCGCCCCGGACATCATGGAGCCGACCGCCTGGCAAGAGTGGTAGAATCCCATCCTTTTCGCAAGCTCTGAGGGCGTGTACCAATGCACTATGCGTCAAGTCGGGTAAGCACCTAGGCAAGCTCGGTTACAATAACATTAGAAGGGCCACCACGTACTAAAGAGCGTCATCATGCCCGGCCACGCTGAGCTCTCGCAGAGACCGAGGAAAACACGAAGCACGTAGACTTGTTGCGCATTGTGAGTGATGGCGATAAGCCCCGTGATCACGCCCCAGCAGATCTCCAATCCCGGCAGCCAGTAACTTGGTCTCACATAGGTCAAGATAATCTGAGACGGGATCAACATGACGCAGTACGCGACACTGAAGAAGGTAGAGAAGCTTATGAACGGGAGCCAAGTCAGCAGCGAGTTACAGTATCCGAGGAGGGCTGTTAACTCACTAGTTCAGCTCATTTCCATATAGACCGAGGTCCTCCTTCATCCCGGACACGTAAGCGTTGCTAATGTTTTGCTGGTCGAGATCTTGGATGATATTAGATTCTACATGCTCGACACAGGGGCAATAACGCTTACATTTGATAACTAGAGTGGCATTTCGCATCAGCATCAGCTTGCTTTGTTACGTTTGTTGAGATGGGTCTTGTCACCGACCTTGAGATATGCACCCGAATGTCATGAGGAAAATGTCTAGCCTGCGAACGAGGTCGCGCTCTTCTGGCGTCCGCTCATGGCGCTCGGTGAAGGCCAACCGACCGAACCTCATCTTTCCCTCAGCTAGAATCAAAGGTAGCTGACGAATATTTCGAATCGAGATGAAGATCTCGGTTATGAGTAAGGCGGACAATCTGTACCGGCGATCTCATGGTTTATAGATGCGCCTCTTATCTATGGCCACGGCGAACCCCGCTTATGATCGGTAGGCATTCAGACCAGGGGCCAATCTTCGGTCCAAGTCCGAAAAGAATACATCTATCTATACCTGTCTCGTCAGCCTGTCAGCGGTCTTGTGATGCTAGTTAGTAGCGTATCAAGTTCTCGAGACAAAATTATACAAATTAGATTCAATTTTTCATATTAATTCCTGTCAGTTCTAAGAAAGTGAGTAGTGCGGGATGGAAGCCGGAATAGATCATCACCATTGCGCGGGCAGTTACATAATCGCTAAGGTTACTCGATCTCACCTGGAGAAACCCCAGGTTTCTTTTCTTCTACGACATCAATTGAAATCAAATTGTATTTTGAATCAATTTATGATGGAAATATCTTGACCACAACGCGTTTTCTATTGACACCATTCCGTCCTATCCACAAGCATACCTGCATTCGAACAGAGTCGGCTGTATCAGAAGCGGCGCGCTTTCGTTCCTCATGTTGTATTCGCAGAGCCCATCCTCGTTGCAGCCGCCTTCGAGCTGGTCTCCGACCATCGCGCGAACAGAGCCCGTCATTGACTTGTAGAAGTCGGACCCGTAGATGTGCATGCTGTACGCCAGCTTGAAGTTCAGCGACATGTAGTGCGCCGGGGTGTCCTGGATCTCCTGGATCGTGATGTTCCACTCCACCTTGGTCTGCCCGCTCTGCTGCGCGTCGCACGTCGCCTTGGTGTTCCCGTACGGCGTCTCCGCGTCCTCCTTCCAGTGCACCACGCAGTTCGCCGTCGTCTTGTCGAAGGCGACGTACCCGCCGCCCGACGCGTGCGGTGCCGGACCCGCGGGGATCGAGCTCGGGTTCGCGATTGTCAGCTCCAGACTGGTGGCGTTGGCGCCGTACGGGGAGTCTAGAGGGTTGGTGGCGTGAAATTTAGTGATTTCCCACGGCTTGAGGGGATACCATGGAGGCAGAGGGGGATCGTCCGAAAAGGCGAGGCCAGCTTGGGCCAGGAGACCTGACGACAGGACGAGAATGGAGTCGTACAGCTTCATCACGGCTTTCCCTCGTGAATATCGATATGTTAAAATGTGAGGACGATTTCCCTTCTTCTCGTCGAGCTTCAGTCCAAGACATAGCAGACCGAAGACTTTAAATTCGTTACCCCTTTTGCAGTCGACGCTCACGATGACTGCATACAGCCTCAATATATGTACGTAACGTTTACTTGCAAGGTAACAACACTGGCCTCGATCGTTCGAGGCCCTATTATCCTAGGTGCTCAATGTGTGCTACAGGCTCGACGGTTCCTTATTTAGCACCTCGTGTTCGATGTGGCTTACGCCGGCTAAATGCGATAGACATACATGTACCACCAACGCGACGCGTGGTACGTGATACAGACTTATTCGACCTAGTTGTGTGATCGTACATACAAGTGCCACGTTGAACTACGATGCAGAACGGATCCTTGAGAAACACAAATCTATGCATGTCCAAATTAGGTACGTTACCTCTCCATAGCTACCACAGTCTTCAGGGCCATCTGAGGTTCATCACCTTACACATTACTGATCTTCTGCGGACCGTGTGTCTCGTATGTAACACTGTAAGAGTCCGTACGCCAAATGTCCATCCTATGTCTGGCTGCCCTGCCTTTTCGCTGTTCCAGCATTGGACTTTGATCAGGAGAGTGGTCGGGGCTCTTCCAATCATCCTGTCCCCGGCCGAACATGCGTCTTCTAATGGATCTTCCAAGCGATTTCACAGCTTTGCGGAGGTGGCCAGCGCCAGCCTTGAATACACAGACCAGAGGTGGCACGCTGCCCAAGATGATAACGGCACACTGCTCACTATTGGAACTCATGATATTCGAACTCGGGCTACCCCACCATGTACCAGGCACTACTCCAGTGGTCAGTACCTGAGACGCGATCGCTCTGACGATACAAGCCGCCGCCGTCAGTAAGGATAGCGTCATGGCTGCGGTAAGGGCGACTCTTTGGCTTAGAGGCATGTTGAGGCGCCAGATAACGATGACGGGGAAGAGAACGTAGGTAATGTCGGAGAATGTCCAGAAAGCTGATAAGCAACACGGTCAGCCCCTATCTATCAAAAACTCAAGTGATGACGGGAGCTCAGACTAACCCATCGCAAGGTAGGCAATGTACTGGAAGTATTTGAGTTCCATACACCACGCACCCGCCTGTCGAAGTTCCGCATCCCAGTACGCACGTAGTGGTACGCATTGTACGCAACCGACGATCAGGGCCATGACCCCAACTATAGTCATTATGGTGGTGAAGACGATCAGATACCACCTCAGCCATAGCGGCCTGTCGAATATGCGCACCAGCAAGATGGTAACAGAAAGTCTGGCTAGGATAGCGACCGGCATGGAGATGAGGACCTGGAGAAAGTAATACATCATGATGTGATTTTCCTCCTTGTACGTCAAGGTCTGTTCGCCATTCCCCAGTCCCCAGTCGTACATCTTCTGGCACGTCGCCTGGGCACCGATCCTGAAAACCTGGTAAGGCTGGTCAGCGGAGCTCGACAAGGTCCGGATTTCGACGTCCTCGTTATAGGTTATAGTATCAGCAGATCAGGGCAATATTTGAAACCATCTACATACCAGAGCAGAGAGCATAATCCAATCGTCAGAGCCGATGGCGTTCTTGACTTTCGAACGTACGTAGAACCGAGCAGCGACCATGATGACGCAGACAGCCGTAAGAGCCCATGTTACCCCCACCGTCGCCGGCCCGATCGGTCGCAGATCAGGATTAGGGACGAGGATATCATCGGGGTCCCCCGTGGACGTGTCGTTACGAGGAAGCAACAGCATCGTGATATGGCCAAAGGACTGAGGGCTTGCAGGGATACTTGGCAGAGAGCCGAAGAACTACCTAGGTAGGTAGCGAGGCAACTAAAGGATACTGCCCTTATACATCCAAGCCATCTCTTTGTCTCATCCCTCTCGCAAATGGCCCTATCCAGATAGCCCGGGAGGAAAAAGAAACCGGCTTGTGTTACTTTGAAACGGCGCAATCTCTAGCTAATACAGTTGTTCCGTTCTGAAAGGTACTCGATAAACTCGGTATTTGCCAGTATGGGGCTTGGTTACCTTGCCTTCAGACTAAACGCACATTGTTGTTGAGTGCCCCTTCTACCATCAGGACGCTAAGATTGACTGGAATGCAACAGTACCTTGTAATGAAAGGGCTAAGAACATGAGGTACCTCCAACACTTCGCCTCTTAACGTATACGTTATTGCTATAAATAGCGTTGACCCCCTAAGCTACGACAGGTAATGCTAACAGGATGCCGCAAGCCCTACGCCGATAGTGTTGAACGCTTAATCAAATATCCAGCGCCTAGAGGACTGTGTCTAAACGTATTTGTAAAGCTTGAGACCATGCCGATTAGCAGTGCGTGTGTCACACGGCCGGATACGGCCCGGGGTGCCAAGAGACGTACCAGAGCCTTATAAGCCAATCGATCAGGCAATACATATATGAATGTGGCCCCAAGGCGGAGGTGTTGGTGATGGAGGCATTGGGGATATTCCTATAGGCTGAACCACTATACGGCGACCTGCAAGACGTACCAACAGCGTCTCGGGCGCTTGGAGAAGATAAGAATGACTGACTAAAGATGGTCAACCCAACGTGTATAAGTAGGAACCTTTCCTCTCTCTTTCTCAAAAGAAAAGGGAGAAGGACAAGGCCCTTGAGACCCAAGAGAATTATTAGTTGAATTTGAATGACTAATTCCGAGTCCTATACCAGCCCTCGTCACAGCGTGCCAGTATCTTCTGCCGCCTCCAAGCTCTATCGAATCCGCCTAGAATAGAGAAACGAACCGGATTCCATCTTGATCCCGAGGGGTGGGGGTTAAATTGTTGTCTCTCCATCTTTATCTCTCCAGCATTGACTTTCCATCTGTTTGACGGCCTTCCTCCTTTCATTCAGAGCTACAGCTCGGAAATACCGACGCTCGAGCTCTTCGAAGTCGAAACAGACCGCCTCGGCGCTATCAACGTATTCGGTATCGTCTGGGCGAACGATGATCTGTAAGCGAAGCATGTTGCGCGTCCCGGAAATCTCCCCTATGCATCGAAGAATGTTTGTTCCCTCACGAACAGTAAAGAGTCTGCCTTCAGTCTGCTCGAAAGCATCGAGGCTGCGCTTCAGCTTAACGATATAGGCCCTGTCACGGGAAATTTCGTCGTTCATTTTGATATGGATGGTATTGATGGTATTGATAGTTTCTTATTCGGTTCAGACTCGGCGTATCGATGGTTTGACTAGAGGCTGTGGAATAATAAGAAGGCAGTGAAACGAGAAGAGATGTAGAGACTATGATGCGCTTATTCCCTTACCTGTTCTACATGTTTGTCGTCAGGTTAAAGTCCAGGAAGGAGTGACAGCAAGGCGTATAACACGGCTGTAAGTAATTGATAGAAAGAGCATCTGGTAGCCCAAGCAGCCGCGGGCGACGAAATTGGCTCTGTGAGATCGTTGATGTAAGAGCTTCGTTGAAGCCCGATGGACCTCCCTTGGCTTTGATTGGTGTGCAAAGTAAAGGATACTATCACTGAGACGCAGTTGTATACAAGTTCAGCTCTAGGTGCTCCAGAGCCGTAGATATGTGACTCCAAGCACATACCAGACCAATTCACACGTCCAATTTCTAAATATATCTTACTATTAATACAGCTCGAGCATTGAGTGTACAAGTATCTACAGGTATATTGTTCAGTTTTCAGTGCTACGTAGAGAGTAATAGCCGATCAAGCAGGTCGGGCTGACTATTTGAAAGCCATCGGCCTAACCCGGACAATTGCTTCAACATTGAGTCCGAGGGCCCAGGACTTAACCCCGTATTGCCTATTACCTTGCGTCGCACAGCCCAGCACATTCCGATTCTCAACCCAACTGCCTCATGATCCAGGAATGCAATGAATCATCGTAGAAGAGCCTCGCGGTGTTCGGAAATGGATTTTATCGAATTCCTAAGTCCATATCTCTTGGATGTGTATATATAGCTGAAGGCTGACATGCCTCGAGTCCAGCATCTCGCAAGATCACACATCACATCAACGAGTGAGAGAGAAGAAGAAAACAGCATCAAACAGCAAACTCAACATCAAAATTATTACATACATCCAATCAAGATGCGATCCGGTGATCATGCTGCCATTGGCGCTGCCAAAGACATCCCCGTCAACGCGGCCACTCCTGTCTTCACTTTCAGTCCCATCGTCCTGCCTTTCCCGGAGCGTCTCGTGAACTTGGACGTGAAGGTGTCGGCTCCCCCAACCGGTAGCAACCTCCCCATCATCGTCCTCTCCCACGGCCAGGGGCGCAGCAACCACCTCAACTCCCTCGAGGGATACACCCCGCTGGCCGAGTTCTGGGCCGCGCACGGGTTCGTCGTGATCCAGCCGACGCACCTGTCGTCCATGTCCCTCAACCTGCCGGCGCCCCCGGACCAGCTGTTCCACTGGCCGGACCGCGCGCAGGACCTGTCGCGGGTCATCGACCGCCTCGACGACATCGAGGCCGCCGTGCCCGGGCTCCAGGGGCGCCTCGACAAGACCAAGATCGGCGTCGCGGGCCACTCGCTGGGCGCGTGGACGGCGAGCATGGTGCTGGGCGCCAAGAACGTGAGCCCTGTCGACGGCGCCGTGGTGGCCAAGCACGACAGCCGCGTCAAGGCGGGCGTCGTGCTCACGGGCACGGGCACGGGCGGCGACGACATGTCGGGCATGGGCAAGACGATGATGCAATTCTACGGGCCCGACTTCGGCGAGATGCGCGCGCCGGCCCTCTTCGTCTGCGGCGACGAGGACCTGAGCCCGCACCTGACCGTGCGCGGCGTCGACTGGCACGCCGACGGCTATCGCCTCGCCCCCGGCCCCAAGGACCTGCTGTGGATCAGGGGCGGCAAGCACGGCCTCGGCGGCATCTCCAGCTGGGACGCCGCCGAGACCCAGGACGAGGGCGTCGAGCGGCTGAGCACCGTCCAGCGCATGACGCTGGCCTACTTCAGGACCGAGCTCTACGGAGACAAGTCCTGGGAGGAGGCGTGCGAGGCGCTGAAGAAGCTCGAGCAGCTGGGCTCGACCGAGAGCAAGAAATGAGAAACGCAATATTTATGAGGATGAGGATTCGAGGGAAGAGAAAGGGCCAATGTTGTCCTGCTGAGCCGGTACTTGCAGGTTATCATGTATATTCCACTCATTTATATCAACTAAATACAATCCTTTAGCACTTGCCGATGGACCATATAGCGCATGTCAGACCCGTAAGCCGCTAAATCCACGGCTCGGATAGCGCACCATAATCGTACCCCTCACTAAACACCTGTTATTGATAACTGTAAACTGTAAACAACCTAAACATCTAACCCCTGATGGAAAAGGTTTGGTCGGTCATTGCCTAACCTTATCAACGCAAAGATGGTCAAGCGAATCGGAAACTCACCAGCTAGTAGATGTATCGATTTCTATTTGAACGCATGCTGATGTGATCTGAAGTCGTGGCAACTCTACAGCAGCTCAGAACAAACAGCGAGCTCCACAGGCCATGCTCCCATCCAACCGGAGCATGTCACGAATAACAGGTAGCTAAAGTGATCGATACTGTGGTGAGGGGAACTCAGGCTGGCGTCACAGCAAAATGACATATCTCAAGAGCTGAGAGGGAGGAGGCATGGATTCCCCCGATCAGACTCCGTCAGAAACAAACATGCAGATACCGTGTCTCATCAAGGCGAGGACGACGAAGCAGCTCGTCGTCCATGGCCGACCCTTCCTCATGCTCCCGGCCGAGCTGCATAACTCGTCCTTCTCTTCCGCCGAATACATGGAGACGGTATGGCCGAAGGTCAAGGACATGAACGTGAACACGCTCCTCGGATCCGTGACCTGGGAGATGATCGAGCCCGTCGAGGGCGAGTTCGACTTCTCCGAGCTGGACAAGGTCATCCAGGGTGCCAGGGACCACGGCCTGCACCTGGTCTTGCTCTGGTTCGGCTCATTCAAGAATGGTGAGAGCGAAATCCTAGTGACGTATGGGCGCGAGCTTAGACCCCGATTCTCACATCTATATGCTAGGCCTTTCGACATACGTGCCACCGTGGATAAAGACCGACCCGAAACGGTTCCCCCGCGCCAAGCTGCGTAAAGCTCGCGGCGTCCTAGAGACGGCCGACGCGCTGTCCGTGTTCTACCCGGAAGCGATGCACGCGGACGCCCGAGCCTTCGGCGAGCTGATGTCGCACCTCAAGGAATTCGACGGCGGCTACTCCACGGTCCTCATGGTGCAGGTCGAGAACGAAGTAGGACTGCTAGGAGACTCGCGTGACGGCTGCGGGGCCGCCAACCAGCGGTTCGTCGAGGCGGTGCCCGAGGACCTGATCCACTTTCTGGAAGACGAGTGGGACTCGCTGCACCCAGACCTCAGGGACATCCTGACCTGCGGGCGGAGCACCGAGAAGCCCGTCTTCCCGGACGGCAGCTGGGAGGAGGTCTTCGGCCGGGGCCCGCGCACGGACGAGCTCTTCATGGCGTACCACTACGCGACGTACGTGAACGAGGTAGCGGCCGCGGGCAAAGCCGCGTACCCGATCCCGCTGTACACCAACACGTGGATGAGCTACGCGGGCGACAACCCGGCCAACGACGCATTCCCCGTCGTGGCCGGCGGCGGCAAGACCCCCGGCGCGTACCCGTCGGGCGGGCCCGTGACCAACGTGCTCGATGTGTGGCAGCGGTTCGCGCCGTCCCTGGACCTCGTCGCGCCCAACATCTACCTCAACGACTACGACGCCGCGTGCGCCGCGTACCGGCACCGCCACCAGCCGCTCTTCGTGCCGGAGCAGCGCCGCGACGCCCACGGCGCGCGCCGGCTCTGGATCGCGTACGGTTCGCACGCGGCCCTCGGGGCCTCGCCCTTCGGCATCGACACCGTCGATTCAACCGCCAGCCAGGCTGTCGCCCGCCACTTCGGGCTGCTGGGCTCCGTCGCGGCCCTCGTGCTCGAGGCCCAGCGCAGCCCCGGGTCGTCCGTCGGCTTCTGCTTCGACGACGAGCCGGCGCGGCCCGTGGCCCGCCGCTGGGCCGACCTCGAGGTCCTCGTCGGCTACGGGTTCCAGGTCCGCGCGCGCTCGCTGGCCCCGCGCGCCGCGCTGACCGGCATCCTGCGCTTCGAGGAGAAGGTTGTTGTCGACCGCGACGCGGGGCTGCTGGCCACGCAGAGGCGGCTCAACGGCGATGAGACGCGGAGCGGGAAGTTCGCGATGATGCCGGGCGAGGACCCGGATTATGGCGGGTTCCCTATCTGCGTAACTGTGCCGGCGAGGACTATGATTGCTGAGCTGGAGGTGTATGTCCTGGAAAGTGATGAGTAGGACGGTTTTGTTGGGTTGGTTGTAAATGTGGGAAATGTAAGGGCTGGAGTGTCATTTATACGTTGGAGTCTTGGATTCAATCTTTCCCTTGTCATTTCTAAATACTCTGAATACTTTGAGACCCTGTCGCGACTGTTCATCTCGTTTGAGGCTCACGCAAGGTACGTGTTTTCTCATTGGAATGCTGCAATACCGTTATGACGACCATGCATACCTGTGGCCTTACCAAGTATAAACTAGAGAGCATATCCTCGTTTCAACACCCTGTACACTTCTACGTTTGCTGAGGTCAATTAGATCTCTGACTCGCCGTATTGTAAGAAGGGATTAACAGAATTTCTTCCGAGGCAAAATGCAGGCACCAAGCAGTCAACCTCTCGTCACGTTCTCTGCGAGCATCTGCTTCATGAATTCATAATATAAGAGCCTCGTGGACCTTTACTAGTACCAACCGCACGGTTTCTACGAGAAGCAAGGCAATCCCAAGCGCCTATGAAAACGTGGTATCTATAACCTCCACCTCTTTCAAAGGAAACCTATACGATAACCCATCTCCGAAAACAGTATACGCGTGACTGCAGGTCGGCTACCCACCACACCGCTCATATGAACTTGACTTCCTCGAATAGCGCTGCCCGAACCTGCACTAGACCTGCCAATTCCAACAAGAACTGTTGATAGACGATGACGTTGGTGAGGATGTGCGAAACTGAAGCGGTCTTGATTTCGGATGGCGTTGCCTCGGGCGGCGTGGCGGCGATGGATTGATCCCCAACATCGCTTCCGGTTTCGCCATCTTGTCCTCCTGGAGTATACGGCTCCTCATCGTTGTTGTCTGCTTGTTCTTCCCCCGTATCTGCTTGGCCGCCGGGACTTTTCCGGTCAAAGTCCAACGGGATAGGCTCAATCTTCTGCGTCGGAAGAGCTATTTGTCGAGCAAGTATTCCTTGGTCAACCGCCGCAAATGCGGCGGCTTGGCTGGCGACTGGACTATCTCTACCAGAGTGGTGGCTGGCCGGTGAATATGAGCGAACGAGGCCACTTCTGCTCGGGCTTTCATAGTTGATAGGAAATTCCTTTGGAGGGGGGATCGGCCTAGGCGGAGGTGTCGCGAGTCCGCTCGAGCCTCGTACCGACTCTTTGCGCCCTCTTGGGCCACCTGATCGGCTTGGGGTTCCAAGTTCGGATAATATCCTCTGCGCAAAACCTTCAAGCGCGCTAGGCCGTGCTGGCGATGCCGTGCGGGATCCCTCTTGGCTTACTTGATCTGGCAGCGGGGTTCCTGTTGTGGGAGTTGGCCGCATGTTCGGCGGCGGGTTTTGGACTATCGAATCGGCTGTTTGGAAAGCTTCTCGCCGCTGCTGCAGGAGTTCTTCAAATCGTGGCACCAAGCTCCGATAGTGGTCAACTTGATCTGCCAGAGATTCTAGAACGGTTAAGATACGAGGAAGAGTCGATGGTTGCCATTTTGGCCGTCGGCGACACCTAGCCATCGTCCGCAGTTTTTCGTAGTCATCGGAGGGGAATTCGGGATCCAGCGGCGGGGATGCTGGTTCGTCCGCATCCTCCTCGTATGAATATTTTCTCGGATGACGAAGAAGCCACCCTTCCACCGATATGTACCCACACACTGCCAAGTCAATGATGGTCTCTGTCGCCGAAAGGTTCGTTTCAACGGGGTTTATGAAAAAGGTCTCGAGGATGTCTAGGATACTGTTTAATAAGGGATCGTTTGCACTCAGAGTGTGAGGTGGCACATCACGAGGTGCACCTGGTAGACTGTCGGGGATAGCTGGTAGTTTATGGTTATTCGTGGAGAGCTTCGGTGCGATGAGCTTGAGGGAGCAGGGGTGGCCCTCTGCACGAGTCATGGTATCCTTGACGATGTTGGCGTACACCTCATTGTGGTTATCCTGCCCCCCAACGGTGCCAGCTAAAAACGTAAAGAACTCGATATCTTGTTCATGAGCGCCTATAGTTCTACGCGCAGTATCTCTATCGATGCTCTCTGTGTGAAGTAGGGTCGTGGTGGCGTATCGGTGATGCCGCTTAAGGATCGCCGCTACAAGCTGAAGGGTGACGCAGACTGTTTGCTGATTCCGTGACTTGAGACAGGAATGGATCAAGTCGACCAAATTAAAGAGAAGGGGCGTGTAGCTGGACTCAACCTGAGTAGCCATCATAGTTGCGAGGTCCATCGACTTTCGCTTCCGCGCGGCGCTCACGGATGGCTCAGTCTCAGACGGGATCGATGATCCTGCGCCGGGTAGAGCTAGAAGGTAATGAAGAATAAGATTAATCATGTCGGGGTGGTCCAGCGCCTCCAGTATACGCCGGAGATACGTTAGAACGGCTACTGACGAGCCGCCATCAACATCAGAAGACTCTAAGAGAGAAGGGTATCTGGAGATATCAGCGTTTATGCAGTCGAGAACCGGTCCGCGCGCACTCACAATAGCTGCTGTAGGAAGATGACCTGGAAATGTTCGAGCAGAGTAGACTTGACTTCTACCGATCGACAATGGTTCAGAACATCCTGCCAAAAGAGCAAATGGGAAAGAAAGGTTTCTAGGTGCAGCTGAAAGTCCGGACTACAGGAGTTGACTATCTCAAAGGTCGACACGGGATGCTGATAATCAGAGAGGGCGAGGATTGGGGGTAGATTCTCTGGAGGATGATCAATGACAAGCTTTCGACTGAGTTGGCTATAGAGAGCACCAAGCCCGGTAGCCATCAGGGTGGATAGATCACTTTCCACTATCCACTGCTCCAATGCGACAGAAGACGAGGCTGCTTCGATGATGTACAGCAGGCCGGTGCGGGCGAAATCTCCTATCTTCCCTTCATGGTGTATGTAGTCCATCAGCAAATAGAAGAGGGGGAAGTCTTGTTTCTGCGTCCTTCCAGCAAACTTCTCTCTTTGGTCTGTGGATTTCTCGTCACCCCCTTGGCCGCTTGGTCGAGCCTTGAACCAGGCGGGGAGAATGCGCGGTTCAAGCCGGAGCTTGGTGGTGATATTAAAGGCCAACTCAACGACTCTGACCTCGGTGTCAGGTCCCAGTCGGATGCTGTTGGCGCCAGTAATACGAACGAGGAGGTTGGTCAGGCTGGCTGAGAAGGCGTCGCTCTCGACGAAAGCCTCCTCCTCGCTCTCGACGAGGGTGACGAAGAAGAGCACGGCTTCCTTGATGATCCACTCATTGTACGATGTTGTTGCTATCTTGGCGATTGGGACGAATATCTGCTTGGTGGCGCAAAAGGAGATGCACGGGTGCGGTAGGGGTCGGCGGGACTCGTCTGCGAGAATGTTGGTGAGTCCCTGAAGGCGAAGCTCGACGTTCTCGGCGGCATCTTCGTCCTGGGCGAGGTTGGACGACTTCCGCCATATTTGCTAGTCGGGTAAATCAGTCACGGGGCTCGTCAGGTAGTGGAAAGGGGGGGGGGGGGGGGGGGCAAATCGGAGCTGACAAGTAGTTGGCTATATTCTTTTTCGAAGCGCTGGCGACGCCTCATGGGATCTCGAGCAGCATCCTTGCTGGAGCTTCCCGGCAGGCGGGTGTTTGCTACGAGGCGCGACCACTAGGACGTGTAGGATTAGCAATGCTCGGTCTCGGTCGCAGCAACGGGCAGAGTCGAGGCGGAAAATGGGGCTGTTACTCACAAAGTCCATGTCGTCAGGAGAGACATGTCTTTTCTGAGATGTTTGTATAGGGAGAAACTATGCGACGACGTTGAGACGGAGCTGTGCTATACTAAGTACACAAGTACCCAATTAGCTGCATTAACCGCTTATCCTGGTTATCCAAACCTGTTGCCCGAGTTGTTTCTTGATGATCAGGCGACATGGGGACCCTTGGGCGTACCATTGCAGGGTCTGTAGGGCCTCAGGGGGGGCTGCGGTGCCCTGTAGCAGCCCTGTTAAACCTGATTCTGTGCCAGTGCTTCCCCAAATGCCCGCTTGAGGCTGAGGGGTAATGTGGCTTACCCTAATCAGCCCGAGGCACCCGGATATCGCACCCGCATCAGTCGCTCAGTCGATACGCTCCTATCTTATCGCCCTAGGTCTCTAACGCAATCAACCATCTCTTTTCAAATCTGATGTACATATATGGTCTGATGGTGTGAAATTTCAGCTGTCTTATCATACCTATGAGGTCTTGTATTATCTCTACAGAGAGTACCGGATTCCAACTCTTCTGCTAGGTCAGCCTTCTACTTCCTAGGTACGTAGGGACGACCAGCCCTCTGGGGACCTCCACAAGCTACGTATCGTATGACCCTCCGAGGAGACACAGATACACGTCAAGATCGCTTCACCGAGGGCTGGGTCTTGTCTACCTCAGCACCAGATAAGTAGGTGGAACTTGGGGGTGACGGATGACTCTGACTTGTTCGGGTCGCATCCAGTTCCAATTCTCCCCATCTCCAGATCGACAATTCTTGAAGCTGAAACGACATCATCACCGGTCGAACTCGGGTGGCTTACCGACGTGTATATTTCGCCTCATCCTCTCATTATAAAGTGGGCGACTGGGAGCTCCCCAGTTTCCCTCGACTCCGTTTATATTCCACCGAGCATGTGTGCCCGGCAATGGCTTCGGGCGACAGTGCCCAGGTATTACCCCAACGTCAGAGCTCTTATCTACAACAGTCATCAAGGCTCAAAGCCTGCCTGGTTGTCCTAGCTAATAGGAGTTCTGCATCCTCGGCGGCTACGTGCAGTTTGCATACGCATGAGCTCTAGATGCCTCGAAGCTATAGGGGAGCCCAAGCTCACGGCAGCCTTCAACAAGTTAAAGCTAAGCATCCGAGGCTCCAGGCCCTTACACAGTCGCAGCGGAATGCCCCGCGACGCGTTGCGGGGTCCATTCACAAGGCGAGCATGGCAAACATGGAAGCTTTCCTGCATGAGCCTGCAGGAGCCTGCGTTTCTATTTTATCTGAAGCCTCTGGTTCGTCTCGCTGTTCTGCCGGCCTGGCCTCTGTGGACCATTCCCAGGCACGCCGAATAGACGATTGGGGCTGAGTGACTGTACGTCAGCGAATCACGGCTCTTAGCACTAGTCATGCAGTCTTGGTGCTCTGTAAACGGCAAGGCATACCCGCTGAGAGACACACCAATTCCCATAACTTTAACTGGCCTGGCGTAACTCGGAATGGCTGAGGGGAGCCGGTCGACGACGGGCTGATTGCTCCCGTAGTACGCATCTAAGAGAAATGCCATCATCTTTCCTCCTTCCCTCGAGTCTTCCGGTCGACCTTAGTTGTACCACTCCTCTTGGTCTCTGTGTTTTATATTTCCCTTTCTTGTTCTTTTCTAGACTCGTCAGCTCTCGTTAGCCAGAGTCGGTAGGCCGTTCTGTTGGATCCTCAGCTGCATAGCATCTTTTGTCTTTTTCTTATAATTTTGCCCCTATATGCAAGACCTTGGCCGAGTGTCTTGGTCCAGGTCCACTGTATAACCCTTCGTCATGGGATTCTTCGGTCGGTCCAAGAAGAAGCCAAACGCAGACGAGTCACCATATGTTGACCACCAGCCCATCTCATGTACATCATCACGAACACAAGCACCACCACCATATTGTCATACCGATGACAGGCTATACCAATCTTCAGCTCCGACTCCAGCACAACCTGCCGGCTATCTTCTCCCACCACCTTCGGCCTTGCCACCGCCGGTGACCTGGAACAGTCCGTTACCCGCTACATCAGTTGCACCTCCACAGTACCACGACCAACAATCCTACCCCATCGTCGTGAATCAGCATTATTACTTGGGGCTGCCAGCGTCTCATCGGCCACCGACGAACTCGTATCCCTACGGAAATGGCTCGGCCACTCTGAGCAAACTCAAGCTAAGTTCAGCCGTCAACGTAGCATGTGAACTTATCCCTGGGAACGCCGTCCAACAAATAATAGACGACGGCCTCCCGAGATGGCATGCTTATGGTACACAACTGGTCAACCAGAGTGCTGCAATGTATGACCAGATATGTACCAGATTTGACAATGTGATGACTCTTATCGATCGGGATAAGTACGCTGGAAACGAGAACGACTTATTCACATACCAGCCACAACTGGTAGCAGTTCCTGCAGCAGAGACATCACCGCAGCTCGCCGTGAATAAGGGGCATATAAAAAAGGGCAAGAGAGAAACATCAAAGGATGTTGCGAAAGGTCACACAAGCGCCCTCGCCTCGTCGCTCGCCTCTCGAGGTTACTTCACCAAGGTAGAACTGTATGCGAACTCAAAGCTGCCGATGAATCTCCCTCCGCTTCGCCTGTATGTAATCCTGCATGACACGCACAACTGTAATACTGACACTTGATAGACACATTCCGAACTATCCTCTGGTCTGCCTAGCAGCGCAATATTCGGAGAGGGTATATGAGAATCCACGAGGAGCGGAACGAGATGCCCATGTCAGCGCCGACTGGAGGACGGGAACGAAAGCTATGCGCATCAAGTCTGTTCCCATGGACCATATGAACACAATCGTCTTCGCCATCCGGGGGACCGCAACATTCATGGATTGGTCTGTAAATCTAAACACTGCACCGACGGCGGCAACTGGATTTCTTGTGAGTCAAGCCACGTCTGAGCTTCACCCTCGCGCAACTAACCATGCGCAGGATGACCCGAGCAATTTTTGCCACGCAGGATTTCTGTCGGTCGCGCAAAAGATGATTTCCCCAGTTGCCGCGAGGCTTCGTCATCTTCTAGAAGAGGACCCACGGCGATGCTCGTATTCGCTTTTGATCACTGGCCACTCGGCTGGTGGCGCAGTGGCCTCCCTTCTCTATGCCCATATGCTAGCCACGTCAAAGGGTGCATCCTCGGAGCTTAACAACCTCACAGGCTGCTTCAAGAAGATACACTGCATCACATTTGGAACACCACCGGTCTCGCGCTTTCCCCTCCGGAAGCCCGACCGGTCGGAGTTTAAGAAATTCATCTTCCTAAGCTTTATCAACGAAGGGGACCCTGTCGCCAGAGCCGACAAGGCCTACGTGAAGAGCCTTCTTGAACTCTTCATAGCCCCAGCACCGACAGAAGTCAGGGGGCCCAAGAAGCAGTCCTCGAAGCACAGCAAACCTCATAAAAGCAGCTCCAGCACGACTCTTGTCTCGAAGTCTTCAAAGCTGTCGGGGAAATCCAGCCGATCATCGTCACACTCTGCATCCAAGTCCAATACTACCAGTCGATCTGGGCCAGTATGGGACGTTCCGCCCAGTACTCTCAGTAGCGCCGGACAGATCGTAGTCCTTCGATCAGGAAATCCTAATTTGAGGGCCAGGGCAGCGAGATCCGTGGAAGAGCGGCTAGACGATGGAGTCCTCGCGCAAGTCGCTACCGACGAGCAGCTGAGAGGCCTCATTTGGGGAGACCCCGTATGCCATGTCATGAAGTTATATGTCGGCCGAGTTAAGCTGCTCGCAGTTGATGCTGTTACCGCGAAGGGGCATTGAATATTGATTGACAGACCAGTGCTGTTTGGGCTCGGGCATTGGATAACTTGATCTAACGAGGTCATGACGAATTATGACAGTGGTCTTGTTTACTTGGCGCTTCTATACGATACCATTTTGGGTTACTCTTTTTTTTTTTCTCATATAGGAGCAATGGGATATATCTCGGTATGAATTATACGGCTCGAGGAGACAATCAATACCTAGGCTTAGGGAGAGCACTCTGTGAGTGCGATTTACTATATACAAATCTAGTCAGACTAGAGAACGGGGAAGCTGATGAGTAAGGCTTTCAACTGAGTCTAAGGTGAACAAATCAAGAAGAGGTGAGCAGAAGAGTCAAGATGAGAACGTTAGATGAGATAATAGACACTTGAAAACATGGAAAGCTAGATGGCAAGTGAAGCGATGGACGAACTAGCGGCGAACATGTCCCAAGCGAGGCAGCAAGATGCGGTTAGACGAAACGAGTGACTGAAGTTGGCTAGACGAAATCATGAAAACGATGCTGCTAAAAATTACATGTGGCACTCTCCACAACTTCACATCTACACAATATCCCATACCACCACCGATAAGCTGACCATGCAAGGAGTGTCAAAAGAGACCCCGGGGGCGTTTACAAGATACCGCCCAGGGCCACGCAGGGCAGGCCGACGTTGAGAAGACCGTCCTCCTGGCTCGTTAGTACAACTTGATGTCAGAAGCGAAAGGGGTGGGTAGCTTACCTGCTCCATGCCGGAGTGCTGGCAGCAAGCCGGGGTCTGCTTGCACTGGTTGTCGAGGATGTCGGACAGACCAATGACTACGATAATGTGTTAGCCAAGCCGCACGAGATAGTAAGGAGCGAAGAGAGAGGTGGGAAGACATACCGGCAGCAACGTTAAGCTTGGAGCAGCTGTCGAAGAGACCAAGAGCACCCTCCTCGAGACCACCGGTCAGGAGACCGGCGAGGAGACCCTCCGCGGTGTTGATGGCGTCGCCGGACTGGTCGACCTCGTTGCAGCAGCTGAGGTCGAGGTCGGAGCCGCAGGTGTCACCAGCCTGGCCGACGGTAACGTCACCGGGGACACGGGGGAAGGGGCTGCCGGCCGGGGGACCACCGAGCTGGGGGCGGGCGACGACGCCGAGGGCGAAGGTGAGAACGGCGGCAATGGTGAACTGCATCTTGATGGGTTAAAGTTGGTTCTTTGGGGAGAGGAAAAAACAACGACGACAGATTATTATATAAAGGAGCGAATGGGCTTCAAGAAGCAGGATATTGTTGAGATAAACGAGTGTGGGTTGTTGGAGAGTGCTCTTTATTTTTATTGTTTTTGTGGTTTTGGATGATGAGAAGAGAGAAGTCGACTAGTGAATGGTCGACCACAGGACTTATATAGAAAATCGCAACTGCATGTTCCTTGCATCTCCTCCCTGTCTTCCTCTTCTGCTCATTCATAAAGTGAGAGACACCGACTATTGACAGTCTGCCGCGAGGCCGACACTGCGAGGAATGTCCACTATGACGATCGGCAGTCCCTCGACGCTCTTGAGAATGGCTTGTCTTATATCGACACCACTACTGCGCGCCACCGACAAGTATTACGCGCCTCTTCCCGGCCCCGGCTAGTTTCAATCGGTAAAAGATCTGCCGTTCTCTGCGAGCCTCAAGAATCTGCCGCCCGTCAATTAAGGCTGCCAATTCAATATCAAGACGGTTGGTGGAGATTAGGCCCTGTCCTCGGGGCTTGCTCCGCGGCAGCCTGGATCTCGTTTATGGCAGATATTGAATGTTTCGCGACCGGTTCTAGTCATCAACAAGACAAAAACAAGAAGAGGACCCTGAGCGGACTGCACGTTGCTCCCCGGCGCTCTTCTGTCTAAGGTCCGAGTCTCCAAGTCCTCCCTTTCATGTGGCACACATACAGTATGGCTGTCGTATGTTACTCTACTCTAGTACGTGTCACATAACGCGTCTGAGCAGCATGTGAACTGGCCCTTTAGCAAAGGGGACTGTAAAAGATAATTGAACTAAGTTCCCATCAACTGCTTCATTAAACTGAGTCCAAAAGATTCCTGGCCCTGAGAATTCCTCGTTGCCATCCGGTTTACCAAAGGAGGCAATTCGACAAACGCTGTTGAGCATGAACGAGAATACGCGTCGACGAACACCCATTACATTAAGCATTCGAAATGCAGGTCCCCCAAAAATCGATGTATAGTGCTTCCCAAATGCTCTGTCAATCTACCTTGATGACAAGCGAGAGGACGAGAGCTCGAGGAACTTCACATCTTTCATCAAGACACGGGAATAACTCATAGTATCGAGTCTACTAGTAGGTAAGGAGGTATGTTGTCTGCCTCTCAGACAGACAGGCTCAAGAAAACATCTAGTGCTGCTGTCACTCAATGTTCCTGTCATCCGGCCGCATTTCAAGTTCAGCCCAGATCATCACGAAATGCATATCTGTCCAACATGGTCCAACTTGCTAACCAATGATTATCTGCAGCAAATGGCACCCCACATTTGTGTACAGTCGGCTTCAACCTACTATATATCCCGGAAACTTCCCATGCGCCCTAGTGTACGCACGCTGCCGCCGCCGCTGCCATGCACTCACCGTCGATATACAGTCATTCAAACCAGACCCTATAGAAGGAGCAATGACGTCTATTTCATGCAGCTACTCGCTCAAACCGTCTTTCACCAAAGCCACCACGCGATTAGCCACGAGGTGCTGGGATATATCATCAACGTCGAAGCTAGGAAGCAGTCACCCGAGTATATCAAGATCTCTGCACCCTGATCATGGGTACCTACATCTGTGGTAAGTATCGTATTTATTTAAAGATGCAGCTTCAAACGCACTGACTGATGCTGTGTCAAGGTTACGGTCACGTTACTCTACTTCACACCATGCTAGGAAGTCCTCGTTGGTCTTGTTGTGTCTTACTCGCTGCCAAAGTCTGACCACGTTCCGTATGCAAGACGGAACTAAAGCCAGGGAAATTCTTATCTTGAGGTGAGTCGACTGCTGCCTGGATGAACCCTGATCACCAAGCCGGAAGACGTCGACCTCACCGTTGTCACAGAGTCTCGGCATATTAAAGGTCGTCGATCCGTCATCATACCCGTGCGCTAACGACCGTAACTAGCCAATTACGAAGAAAAGAGGCCCGGGTCCCGCCGTTCTGATGCTCATCACGGCTCGGAACTTTCTATGTCTGAAGGGTAAATCGACGGGAAGCACCGTTCTTTTCTTCCGTATACTTGGGTCTCAAATACTGATCCTCTTGACCTAAAAGGTATGCTATAATTTGATCCTAACTTGAGGCATTCACAACACGCACTTCGATTGGAGAGTAGGTATTGATAGCTTCACGATACCAGCAGTTATCCAAATGCCTTATCTCTTCATCATTGACTTCTGTCGTTTTGAACAGCACCCCTGGGCATTAAAGCCGACGCTCCAATGCGTATCACTGTTTGTAACCCGTCGGACGGCATCGGGAACTTGCGTGCTCAGCACCTGCAAGGCACGTAAAATTACGACCGGATCACGCTTCCCGCTCCTGTTGGCCGGCCCTGGACAGCGAGATTTTCCAAGGACCGGCCGCACCAGTCGTGGCACTTCAAGTCTGGTTCTTCACCCTGGTATCCAGATATCCCCCCTCGGTCAAGTGGCCACGGAGCTCGTAAACATCGCAGGTGAGCTGAACTTTACATGTCATTGCTCTGCATAAGCGTGGTAGCGCAACGGATCTCTGCATGCTTCTCCGCACCACATCTCACCTGCCAGGCAATGGGGACAGTGCCCAACGTTGAACAGGATCTGGCTCTTGGCTTCGGCAAAGATGCCGTTTGTTGGCGGGATCGAAATGAGTAATCCAGCGGGCCGAGATATCTTGAGCAAACGGAGTACGCTCGACCTCAATGAAGTCCTCGGATAGCTTGGTACCTAAGTAGAGGTAGGCAATCAACATACCTAAAGTATCGATCTTCTGGCAATCACAAAGCCTGCTCAGACTTCAATCCGAGTTACACCTTACGGGCGAGTCCTTGACCAAGTCTTCGACATGTGAAACAGCGAATAACCTTGTGTATACGGAGAGAAACGTGCTTGCAAGACACATCGCCCCGTGAGAACTGCCCAATAGCCGTGCCAGGATAGCTTGACCGTCCTCGCGTTTGGACATCCTGTCTTAGAACAGTGCCGATTCTGACGAGATGCTTGGGTTCTGCACTACCAACATCGACAAACGCACACCTTTCCGTGCCGCCTCACTTAACCTGAAATCTCGGACGGTTCTGGGCGTGGACGCCATGGAGCTGTCCCGTCGGGACGACGCATAGGTCAGGAAGCTGTCCCGGTGCCATGCGAATGTAGACCCACAAGGCCCCTTGCAGTTGGTGATCAGGTAATTCTTGTGCTTATAGTACATCAAACGCTGGGTATTATGTAGATGTGATTGTGTAATATGAAAGTCGAGAGCATACAGAAGGTATATAAAGGCCCGAAGCTGTCACCATGTGTTTCTTGTTTCCACCACCTTGGATCTCTCGAGGCACTCACATTCGTTTCACCTTCCTAATATCTTGAGATTCACACAATGCGTTCCATGGCTCGTCTGGCCTTTCTGGGCTTAGGGTATGAGGCTTGACCTTCGTAATTCTTCATCTTATGCCTAGATACTGACATAGAATCAGATCTGCCCTCACCATGGCCCTCGCTCAGAACCCTGAGGCGAACACGGTGACTACAACCGTCACGGTGTGCGGTGGTAGCTGCGCATCCACGGTGACAGTTTTCACTGGATGTTCTGGTATCTCGACAAGCGTGCCACCGTACTCGACTCCCATCTTCGGAAACTCTTCCACGGCTGCCACTCTGACTTCCCTGTCTAGCGTCACGACTCCTACTAATTCTGTCGTGACCTTGACCTCAAGCTCTCTCGTCACTGTCAGTTATAGTGAGTCGACATTCAGCTCGCCGTCAAGTGTTCCGTACAGCTCCTCGACTACTCCGGATACCGTCGTCATCCCGCCCACTTCGTCCTATGGGACTGGGTCAACCGTGAGCTCTACGGTAGGCACCCTATCAGAGACCACGAGCAGCACCTGGTAAGTGAGAAGCTCTCTTGCTTGGGCCCATACATCCACCGTCATAAAATACATGCTAACAGATAATAGTACTGACGAGTACGCGACTGGGACCACAACCCTCACTACCACCGACCTCACCTCTGTCTATTTGTCAGGATCGGTTTCAACTCCTAGCACGACGCCGATTAGTTCATTTCCTTTCACGAGCTACCCAAACACTTCTTCGTCGGTGGTACCCTCTACGCTCACTCTGACGACCACCCTCTCCATTCCCTCAGGCTCGGGCTCGTCGACCTACGGCACCTCTAGCACCGCCGCGCATAGCTCGAACTCGACTACCGGTTCCTGGACTTGGTCTCACTCCTACTCGACGTCTTTGGTCTCTTCCTCCACTAGTGCGACTTCAGATGTATTTAGCTGGCCCGTTACGACGTACTCGATGACTTCATCCACGGGATCAGCCAGTACCGAAACCACGTCGGCAACGTACGATACTTCATCAGGCTCGTCCACTTCAAGCACTAGCACCTCTTACACGTGGACGACGACGATCATTATAGGCAGCTCAAGCACGTCAGAATCGTACTCGACTTTCCTTCCTAGCACTTCAAGCTCCAGCTATGGAACAGTCCCGTCATCGACATATAACCAATCTACTTGGTCATCCACCGCCACAGAGTCTACTCCTTCGACCATTGGTACGTCGTCAACATCTCCGGCTACTGGCTCTTCTTCCGTTGGGTCATACTCGACATCTGGACCGACTCCTAGCTCACCCGGAACATCCACTGCGACGTTGCCTACTCCCTCTAGCAGCACCCCTACCACGCAGTCTACAACATCGCCCAGCCCGTCCAGCTCGACGACTTGCTTGCAGCAGCCGGCGTACGGAGGCAGTTACAGCTACATCTGCTACACCTACTCGGCGCCGTCGTCTACTTCAGCCACAAGCATCGGCACGTCGAGCGAGTATACAAGCACGTCGACCCTCACGCTGTCCTTCCCCTCAAGCTCGACCTACTCGACCGGCAGCACTGCCGCCGAGACCGGTTCCACGTCCTCTTCGGCGACGTACGGGTACCCGACGCTGCCGCCTCCGAGCATCAGCACGTCGACCCTGACATCGTCGACCGAGTCCTCCAGCGCCACCTACACCTACTCAACCAGCAGCACCGAGACATCCTCTACCCCTCCCACCTCGACTGGATACCTCTCCACCAGCGCGCCGGACTCGAGCACCACGGCCACGTCGACCGAGACCGTCACCGTCACGCCGCTGCCGAGCTCGACGTACACGACGGGCGGCACGGACGCCGCGAGCGGGACTTCGTCGTCGCCTCCGTCGTCCTCGACATGCATCGCGGGCGGCTACGGCGGCGGCGAGGTCTGCTTCCCGCTCGGGACCGAGACGGCGGTCGCGCCGACCACGCTCGTCACCTACTCGTCCCCGTCCCCGGCCGTCGACAGCCCTACCGCGACGCCTTACGGGTCTGGAGACGGCAAGCTGGAGTCTCGACACGAGGCTACTCGAGGAGGTATTACGCGTCTGCGCCGGGGCTGGCGCATGATCTAGGCTGCCTACTACATGCACACTCTCGTCCTCTTGCCCGGCCCTTACCGACCATGGTGATATGTGGCGGGAAACCATCGTACAAATGAGGAGTGGAGCCGGATTCATACTTTACTTCTTGACATTCATTCATTCATTTTTTTTTTCAAGCAATATTCTTATTCCTACCTGGAAGAATCGAAAGGGTATCCTTCTTTACGTGGAGATAGATAACAGATTCAATAGAAATGATAGAGCGAGATCATGCTCGCGTCATGACACCAGACGATAAGATATTCTGGGCACAAATTCGCTTGTCTTCGTGTTGTGCGCTTTCATTAGGCAACTGATTCAGTTTTCATCGCATGTCGTTTCACATTGCATCGTGGTGAGTCATAAACTTCTCAGTGCTTTTGCTGTATGTAGGATCAGCTCAGAATGACGAAGCGATGGGCAATCGAGCAAGTGTGGCTTTTTGGCTATCTGTCGCGTTCGGCTCGGCTCGCATGGGCAGACGGGTAGCGCGTTATGGGGAAGGGAAGAAAAAAAAAAAAAAAAGGGAGGAAGGCCGGAGATAGGTATTAAGTGATAGCGCTCTCGGCGCCATCTCGATACCTGGCTCATGCGGGAGACGAGGTCAGATGCTCCAACGATGCGAGAAGAGCAGCGCTCGAAGTGTGGCTGTAGTAAGTCGAGTTATTCGTGGAAGATCCAGGCAGTTGACCAAGTCGAGCTGTCTAGGGGGTCAAGTGCCTGCTCCGCCCTACCAACTCCTAACGAACACCGTCCCCCATTGGAGAGGCGGATGAAACCATGGCTCTTGAAGAGGGAAGACAATAACATGTCGCTAGCAAGCGAAACGAGAGGCCCGAAGAAACAAGACGAGAGGATCAGTCTGTTTCGTGTTGGACAAGGTGGTTTGGTCAAGTCAGGTCAGCCCAGATGCCCCTTTGGCCCCTGCTGCCCCTGTAGCCCCTGTAAGCCCTGGCATTGGCTGACCGCACTCTAGCCCGAAGAGGGGAAAGCTGTTATCTCGCTCACGACAAGTTGCGGCTGCGCCGGAGATTCGCAAGATTCGTAATGGCCTCGTCGTCTTATCGATTTGGATCCGTCTTCGTTTTTTTCTTTTTCTTTTTTTCAGCATCGCCACCTGCATCACCCTGAAGCAGTTCAGCATCTCCTCTCTCCACCTCTTTCCTGCCCCCCTCCAGCTTCTGTCTGGCTGTCTGGGTATTGAGATATTTACGTTAGAGACATAAGGTATCTCTGTCTACCCTGAACTACCCCCTCGTCTTTTCGATTTGGGTTTGAATCGTTCTTCTCTCTCCCTCTTACGTCCTCTTCCGTCCCTCCTCCCAGTCCTCTCTCTCTTCCCACTGGCAGCAGAACTGGTACCTCTCAGCCTTGGCGGTATTTGCCATTTGGGGGTCCCATCGTCGCGTGCAGTTGGTAGTGCGGAGACGAGGGCCCGGCAGGGGTTTATTATTGGACGGGCGGGAGACAAGGGGTGCCGAGCTCGCAGGCTTGCCATTGTGTGGAGGAAATTCTCCCTCGGGTCTTTGTATGGCTGATGGGAGCTCTGTGACTGGCAGGCTGCCCAGCTGGGTCACAGCAGAAAGCCTGGTCTGGCTCGTTCTGGTCCCCTGCTCTGTCGTCTGGATCGATCTTCACCGACGCAGCCCCCATCTTGCTGCCCTTCGCCAGCTTGCCTCTTGTTTGTTAGAGCGTACGCCGAGGTGAAGGGGTCAAAGACATCGAGCTGGGAGTTTTATATAGCACACATAGCACGGAAACCTTTGTCAATGGAGAATGGAGAAGTGATGATGACGATGGGATTCTACTTTGTGAGAGAAATAGACTGGACAGTGACTGGACAGGAACGAGAATGGGGGCCAGCCGGTCTCCCATCCCCATCTCCCCATCTCTCCATCTCCATAGCCATCCGTACCCATACCCATCCCTATTACCAATGCGATGCCGATGCCGTAGATGTGTGTACATGGAACATAGCGCGGTGGCCCACGGCCCTATTATGCAGCCATTGCCAGGTACAGTACGCACGCTACGATACGATACGATATGATACGATACGATACATACGATGCTGTGGTAGTCATCATCTCATCCGCCCTCATCCCTCACCCTCAGTCTCTCACTCACCTCAAGTCCACACCTCTTTCGCCCGTCTGCTCCTTTCACTCGTTTCTTTTTCCTCTTTTCTTCTCGTCTCTTCACCCGATTTCCTTCCCCCCTCCCACACCAGAGCTCTCTCCCTCTTCTTATTTCATTGCCATTCCCATTTTTTCTTCTAGTAGCTCATTGCATATCACATTAGAATCGGTCTGTATCATCGCATTCACTAGTCTGATATAGCCGTCCCAGCCACTATTTCCGCATTCTGCATGTATCACCACCTATGATTTGGATTCACGTCCTACGCCCTGCCGACCTATACCTTGTCGGAATTTTAACTGGCATCGTTTAAGCGGTGCTTGTTGCAAATCACGTCCCGTCAAAGCTGTCTTTTCGGTGCGGCGCATATCCTCTGCGACAAAGAACTACCGTAGACAAATACGTACTCTAAGCCTTTCTCCAAAAATCCTGGCCGCGCACGTCACATCGCGGCATCCGGGACTGTGTCTCCCACGTAAGAATAGCAGCAGCTTGAACGGAAGCATCTGAGTCTTGAGAGCACGCCGCGCGCACTTCTGAGTCGCGGACGAGAGAAGTATCTTGCTCAGCTCCGACTAGACGGTAGCTCCGGTTTTGGGGTTCTGATCGAGAATCTTGACCCCAGAACTACTTGTATCTCTTTAAGGAATCACCACCTTGTCTCACCCCCGCAGCGTCGCACTTTGGGATACGATGATTTAGGAACATTAAAAACAGTTGAAACCGAACGCCGATCGCCGGAAGGAAGTAAGCACAGCCGAGCCAGTGAGTTGCAGAAGTCCAAGGCCAAGATGGCGTCGAACGGGTTCCACGCGACCGTCCTCCAGCCTTCAGACGATTCTCACGGCGAGATGAGAAGAAGTGCGACGAACGGATCGATATCGCGGTCACGATCACAGTCGGGGTCGGAAGCAGAAAGGGGAATGGAGGGAGGGATGGGAAGAGGAAGATGGAAAGAGGGAGGAGGAGGATCAGAGTCAAGGTTAAACTCTAGTAATAATATGGGAGTTGATGTTGGCGTTGGTGTCGGTGTCGGTGGTATGGCCTCGGATGGGCTGGGACCACGTTTCTCGTCCAAGAGCGATGCCGATGTCGATACAAAGTCGAGAGAGGATTCTGTTACCCAAGCCCGACCAAGCCACGGCCACCAGTTACGGGAGGCACAGGCAGCTCACGCTCACCCTCGCACCAATACCGATACCGATACCGATACCGATACCCACAATGTTACTGGCAGCACTGGCAACCCCGGCACTGGAATTGGCAATGGCAATGGCATTGGCGTTGGTGCTGACACTGGCAGCGCAACTGGCAGGACAAGCAGCGGTAATACCTTCACTAGCACGCGCGGCAAGAGCACCAGCACCAGCACCAGCACCAGCACCGGCAGCAGCGCCAGCTCCAGCCTGGGCCTGACAGTGACATCTCCGATCGTCACGGCCTCGACGCACTCACTAGTTGGTCAGCCCGCCACAATCGCATCTTCTTCTTCTTTCCTTCACCCTCCATCGCCCCCAAATCACTTCCCAGTCTCGTCCATCACGTCCATCACGACGCCCGCGTCGCCGCACTCGACATCCGTCTCTGCATCTGCATCTGCATCGGCATTATCCTCCTCGACGCGACCGTCTGCCCCCATCCTCGCGCATCCCTATAATAACGCGTCGCATGCGCAACACCATCAATCGCTGTCGTCGAGGCCGCTGACCTCTGCATCGTCTCCTCTGCCTCCTCTGGCGCCGCCGCCCGGGGCACTGAGCTCCATCATGGCGTCGCCGGCCCTGCCATCGGCCAATGGTGCCAGTGCATCGCCGCTGCAACCTCCCAAAACCTCGGGCCACCTCTCTCCACCAGAGTACCAGCAGTCGAGGGAGAAGACGGGCAGCTTCTACGATCCCCTGACCGACACCACGCGAGAGAGGAGGGTGTCGGACAGCTGGTCCAAGCAGGTACGTGTCTTCTGACTGTTCTGTCCTTCTTTTTCTTTTTTTTCTTCTTCTTTTTTTCTCTGCATCTTAGCTGTATCCTCTTCGTCCACCAAATCACACCTCGCACGATGGCCTCAGATGGCCTCAGGTGCACGTCCCACCGGCACACGCAGATTGCGCCTTAGCTGCGTAGACAGACATAAGCACATGGGCATATCCGCGTGGTGGCCCGACGAGCTGCCTTATCTCTCAACTCTATGTCACCTACCTGCTGTCAAGTCAAAAGTCAGGACTTTGCCCTTCCACCTTCGCACACTCTAATATCAATTCGAGATTGGCCCCCCCTTCCGAAGTTTGCTTAGTGGGCGGGTGCGAAACATTTCCTTTTACCTTGGCCCCCGTCTTCGCCCAGGGCAAATAAACCATCATCCATTTTCCACTTTCTGACTTGATCATCTCTTACATTCCGCAATCAACCTTCTTTTTTTTTTTTTTTTTTTTTTTTTTTCTTCTCTCCTTCGACTAACCATCCACTTCAATCAGCGACCCGAGCCTTACGATTACGCGCAGCCCAAGACGGAATCCAGTAATCAATATTATAATAATGGTTACGGCTCGCCCTCGCCGGTGAACGCAAAATATCCACGGAGTCCGCATTCGCACTCGCACCCCAACCCCGACGGCCGACCGAGCAGCCCTTCGAACAAAGCCCTCAATCTGGCTTCTCCCCCCTCGCGTCCCAGCCGTGGCTTGGATTCAACCACCAACCGCAACACTCCTACGCCAGCTCCATCTCTTCCATCATTACTAAACCCCGAGCCGACGTCTTCATCAAATGTATGTATGGCTTATTGCCAGTCACGGTTCTCCTACCACTTTTTAGACTAGCGCGTTTTTTCCATCAATGACCTGAAGGCGTTTGCTAACCTCAACCTTTCTTCCCCCATAGACACCAAGTCGGACCGCCGCCATGATGTCCTTTTCCAATATCCTGTCCAGCGCTGCCGAACCTGCCCCGGCACGCAAGACCCCGATCATGACAGAGCCCAAGGAGAAGCCGGCTCGCAAGAGCAAAGGCCGCGAGTCAATCCTAAGGGACTCTGAGGGGGGCTCCCGAAATGACGCGCGTCGGTCGTCGGCCAACCACGCCAAGGATACCCCGACGAGAGCGCCCAAGCGACAGGCCAATGGCCAGGTTAAACCGAAGGCTCTCTCGGCCGAAAAGGAAAAGAAGATACAGAACCTTCTCGACCAGCTCGATGCCGAGATGGAAGATATTGACCTTTCCGAGCTCGAAGCCGAGGAAGAGTTCTTCCACGGACACCTCCGAAAGCGCAGACTGGAATTGGGACAAGCCGAGTATGAGGATCGCCTCGCCCGCCGAGGAGAGCTAGCTCAGTCCATGTCGGATAGACTTCGCAAACACGCAGGCTATGGCAAACGACGATACGACCAGCTGCACTACGAGGATGCTGCTCAAGAGGTCCGGGAGCGCGAGATATTTGCCGAGAAGGAGCGCAAGAAGGACATGCAGCGAAAGCGACGAAGAGAGAAGTCCATGCAAGTCACAATAGAGCAGAAGGAAGCTGCCCTGGCGAAGGCCCTCGCCGCCGAGAATGACGCGGAGAGAGCTCGCTACTTACGGGATGCTGAGCGTGCCAATAAGAAGGCGCAGCAGACCAAGTTGATCCTGCAGAAGGGCATTAAAGGACCGGCACGCAATATACCGTCGCTGGAGCTCAACTTGGAAGGCGGCACCATGTCGACATTCCAGGCCAACGACACAGAGACTGGCTCCAAGAGCAAGGGCAAAGGCCGCAGCGGCAACCGCCCGAAGAAGTCCAAGGAACAGAAGCAGGCAGAAAAGGACTCGGCTATCGCTGCTCAGGCTGCACTCGACGCCGGCGAGGAGCTCCCTACTAGAGAAGAAACCGGCAAGATTCGCATTAAGCTGAACAAGTCGACCCCCAAGGAGCCCAAAGACAAGGACAAGGACTCCAAGGAACCCACCACGAAGGAGCCCAAGGAGAAGGAGAAGGCTGTGGAAGAGCCTCCTGCTAATCCCCTCGAGACCAGATATCAATCCAAGGGCTACAACCAGATCTACGACCAGATCTGGCGCGACCTTGCGCGTAAAGATGTTGCCAAGACTTACAAGCTGGCGGGCGACTCCTATACTACAAAGGCCTCCAACCTCAAGAAGACTGCTATACTGGCGTCCAAAGAGGCTAAGCGTTGGCAGCTCAAGACCAACAAAGGTACCAAGGATCTCCAGGCCCGTGCCAAGCGCTGCATGCGCGATATGATGGGCTTCTGGAAGCGCAACGAACGTGAAGAGCGTGATCTACGCAAGGCAGCGGAACGACAGGAGCTCGAGAATGCTCGTAAGGAGGAGGCCGACCGCGAGGCTGCCCGTCAGAAGAGGAAGTTGAACTTCCTGATCTCGCAGACTGAGCTCTACTCGCACTTCATCGGCAAGAAGATCAAGACGGACGAGGTGGAGCGCAGCACCGACAACCCGGATATTGCACCGGACGCCAACGCCGCCGCATCCAAGTCGGACAAGGTTGACGTTGCGGAACCAGCGGGCCCCATCGGCACCAAGGTTACCGACTTTAACCAGCTGGACTTCGACGAAGAGGATGAGGAGATGCTGAAGGCAGCTGCCGTGGCGAATGCCCAGAACGCCATCGCCGAAGCCCAGCAGAAGGCGCGCAGCTTCAACAAGACGGATAACGATATGGATGAAGATGGCGAGATGAACTTCCAGAACCCGACCGGTCTCGGTGACGTGACTGTCGAGCAGCCGAAGCTGCTAAACTGCCAACTCAAGGAATACCAGTTGAAGGGTCTGAACTGGCTCGCCAACCTCTACGAGCAAGGCATCAACGGTATTCTGGCCGACGAGATGGGTCTCGGCAAGACGGTTCAGTCCATCTCCGTCATGGCTTACCTCGCCGAAGTGCACGACATCTGGGGCCCTTACCTTGTTGTCGCGCCGGCTTCTACTCTGCACAACTGGCAGCAGGAGATTTCCCGGTTCGTTCCGGAATTCAAAGTGCTCCCGTACTGGGGTACCGCCGGCGACCGAAAGGTTCTGCGCAAGTTCTGGGACCGCAAGCACAACACCTACCGCAAGGACGCTCCTTTCCACGTCTTGGTCACCTCGTACCAACTTGTCGTTTCCGACGTTGCTTACTTCCAGAAAATGCGTTGGCAGTACATGATTCTTGACGAGGCGCAGGCCATCAAGAGTTCTCAGAGTTCACGATGGAAGTGTCTCCTCGGATTCCACTGCCGAAACCGACTGCTTCTGACCGGTACCCCGATCCAGAACAACATGCAGGAACTCTGGGCTCTCTTACATTTTATCATGCCATCCCTGTTCGACTCACACGACGAGTTCAGTGAATGGTTCTCCAAGGATATCGAATCCCACGCCCAAAGTAACACGACCCTTAACGAGGACCAGCTTAGGCGGCTGCATTTGATCCTCAAACCGTTCATGTTGCGCCGTGTGAAGAAGCACGTGCAGAAGGAGTTGGGCGACAAGATTGAGCAGGACGTGTTCTGCGAGCTCACGTACCGACAGCGTGCCTACTACAGAAACCTGAGAAACCAGATTAGTATTATGGATCTCATTGAGAAGGCAACGCTCGGAGACGACCAGGACTCGGGCACCTTGATGAACCTTGTCATGCAGTTCCGAAAGGTGTGCAACCATCCAGACCTGTTCGAACGTGCCGACACATCGAGCCCCTTCTTCACCGGCTACTTTGCCGAGACAGCGTCCTTTGTCCGCGAAGGAAACAATGTTCCGGTTGGCTATTCGACCCGAAGTCTCATCGACTACCGCGTGCCGCGCCTTGTCTGGACCGAGGGCGGCAGGCTGTACAAGGCCACGAAGGATAATGACAGGGCCGGCTTCAGGAACAAATACCTGAATCATCTTCTGAACATCTGGACTCCGGAGAACATTCGCGAGAGTACATCAGGAACCGATACATTCTCCTTCCTTCGATTTGCGGATACCAGCCCGGATGAGGTTTACAAAGCTAGCCATCGGGACGTCTTCGCTCGCGCCACTGACTTGATCCGCAAGGAGGACCGGCTCGGACGCATGAACGTGATTTACGACGAGCCGGGCGAAGAGAACTATTCGCCTGCTCATGCACTGTTCCAGATCAAGGCTAGGTCAGACCGGAAGCCTTTAGCTGAAATTACCGGCGAAGGTATCCTCGACAATCTGATGAACATCTCTCGGACGAAGTGGCAAGATTCTGGCCTCAGCCGACTTGAGCAAGCCGCTCTGCCCGGTGCCTCCGCTCCTCCGATTGACATCTCGTGTGGGGGCACGCGAACTCCCACTGTCGAGCGGCAAGACACCTTGTTCAACATGTCAATGCGCAAGAGTCTCTACGGACCTAACTTGATAGAAGAAAGAGCTCTAGTAACTCAGAAGATGCCGCTCGAGCGCTACCCACCGCTTACGATGCTCCCTCAGCCCGATAACGAGAAGCGTCGATTTACGAATATCACGGTCCCCAGCATGCGCCGCTTTGTCACGGACAGCGGAAAGCTGGCTAAGCTCGACCAGCTCTTGTTCAAGCTGAAGGAGGAAGGCCACCGCGTATTACTGTACTTCCAGATGACGAGAATGATCGACCTTATGGAGGAGTATCTCACGTACAGGAACTACAAGTACTGCCGACTGGATGGCTCGACGAAGCTGGAGGATCGTCGTGACACGGTGCACGACTTCCAGACGCGACCCGACATCTTCGTCTTCCTACTGTCGACCCGTGCCGGTGGTCTCGGTATCAACCTTACTTCGGCTGACACTGTCATCTTCTACGACAGTGACTGGAATCCTACGATCGATTCCCAGGCCATGGACCGTGCCCACCGTCTCGGACAGACCAAGCAAGTGACAGTCTACCGCCTTATCACGCGAGGCACCATTGAAGAGCGCATTCGCAAGCGTGCCATGCAGAAAGAGGAAGTTCAACGTGTCGTCATCCAAGGAGGTGGTGCTCGGGGTGTTGACTTTAGCGGACGTCGTCCGGCCGAGAACCGCAACCGCGATATTGCCATGTGGCTTGCCGATGACGAGCAAGCTGAGCTCATTGAGCAGCGCGAGAAGGAGCTGCTGGAGAGTGGTGAGCTGGACAAGGCTACCAAGAAACGTCCCGGCAACAAGAGGAAGAGGGAGGCGGTCAGCCTGGACGAGATGTACCATGAAGGTGAGTCATTTTCGCGTATAAGTCTTCTCTGATATCTATCATACTAACTTGGCATTAAAGGCGAGGGTCACTTTGACGATGGCAACAAACCTTCTGGTACAGCTACGCCAGTTGAGGCCGGAGATGGCAAAGCGGCAAAGAAGCGGAAATCAGGCAGCAAGAAGGCCAAGACAACGAAACAGAGACTCGCGCTCGCGGACGGCGAAATGGATCTCTGATTTACGCTCGGCATTCTTGAGCCAACACTCTCGGTGTATCGAATGCAATATGGACTTTCCACAGCAGAAGCTGGGAGTCCCTTGTACAAAAATTAAGAAAGGCACAGGCGTTATACTGGTACTATGTGCTGAGGCAGGCTCAAGGAAAACACTACAAACATGGGACTCATAGAATTGCCTACTAATCATTCATCATTACGAAAAGGGGAAGACCAGGGGGGGTGGTGTTTGGGAAGGGGGGAGAGATGGCCCAAAAAAATTCATCGATGCCGCGTGGTAGGCGGCTTAGGGAGTCAGTCTGCTAAACCGGATTGCCGTTTTTTTTTTTTTTTTTATTCATTGCTGCCTTGCGAGGTTTTTCTTTCTTTTTCAACCCTCTTCCCCCCAAACGCACAGCCGCCACAAAAGGGCAGGCCATGTCGATGTAAGATTACGTACAGTAGAGGGAAATTGGGAAAACTCTACAGAATCAAATGCATGCGGCGCGCCGAGGCGCCGGAACATAATTAAGTTCAGGTTTATGATTTTGTGACTTGTTACGTGACTTGTTACTGAGTTGATTTATATGTGATGACTGGTACCTGCTGTGTAAACTGGGCGAGTTCGAGTGTAAGAGCCTCGAGTGAACTTGAAAGGCCTTGAGGTTGGCTGATTTGCCATGATTAGGTACATATCTGGTTGCTACACCATAAACAAGGCGACGATGTCCTCAAGAGCCGTTGTTCCAAGTACCAGTTTGCGTGCCGCTCGTTAGACCTCCCGGAGTAGTAAACTGCCAGACAAGAAAGGGGGAGAGAGGACAGGAGAGAGAAACAGAAAGAAGAAAAAAAAATTGACCCTCCTTGGGCTCGAACCGAGAATCTCCTGATCACGTATCCAAGCCGCACGTTTCTGCGTACGCGCCAGGTCGTAGTCAGACGCCTTACCATTGGGCCAAAGGGCCGTTGATGCTGAGAAGACCATGTTGTCTGTTGTGCATTCTTCGTTGTTACGGCTACTTATGTGCGTGCTTCACAGGGGCAGGGTTTGCTTAAGTCAATGTCCGTCTCCGAGGTTCATCAGACGAAGTTATGGTGTTCATAAGACAGTGAACAGGACTGAGACACATTCACATTTCTTATCTGACGCGTTGAGAGGCCTTAATATGTACGTACCTAAGGACTCAGGAACACCAAAGAACATCATCAGACACATCGTGATCGTATTGAGAAAAACGCGTTATTCATCTAGCTTTAATCTATCACGTGTAGGCAAACGGCCCAGCGCGTACCGGCGCCGGCTTTTCGCAGTACTACCTGCAGAGGCTCCGTCGTCGCCAAAGCCAGCTTTTTTTCAGAACCAAGGGCGCGGTCTCGTACCTTGGATGCCCAGTCTATAAAATCTCTAGGCCGTGACCCTGCACATCTCGTGTGCCTTCGCCCTTCTTATTTTGTACCACCATACGGTGACCCTGTTCCCTTCCCCCTATAGCGTACGCAAATGCCGTTAGAATCGAGTATGATGATACAAGAAGCCCGCGTAGCTGATTTTAGACGGCGCCGGCCGCCAACATCTTCTTCCGGAGGTAGGCCTTGTACTGTCCTATCGATCCGTCCCAAGGCTTGATGGTTCGGTTCTCGCACACCAAGATTTGCTTCGCAATTCTGTCAAGCAATCTGCCAAGGATATTAGTATCAATTCAATGTCATATCTGCTTCGAAATCTTACCTGAAGTCGTGAGAAACCACGATGACACCACCGCTGAAGTTCTCGATGGCATCTGCCAGCGCATCGATCGTCGAAATGTCCAGACCGTTTGTGGGCTCGTCGAGGAGCAGCATGTTGGGGGAGTCGATGGCTAGCAGGGCAAACACGATTCGGCTCTTCTGACCTTCCGATAGGGTGCCCATCAGCGCGGTCTGCACGGAACCGGAAACGCCGTATCGGCCCAAGCTCTGGCGCCAGTACTGGTAATCCTGCGACTTCTCGCGGTACTTGTCACGGACGAAGTCCAGAGCGCTCTTGGTCAGGTCGAGCTGCTCAGCGCTGTGCTGAGAATACATGCCAAGCTTCAGATGCGTGTGGCGGCGGACGGATCCCGTGGTGGGCGATAGCTTGCCCGTCATCAGACGCAACAGGGTACTCTTGCCGACACCGTTGGGACCCACGAGAGCTGTTCGGGAATCCATATCGAAGCCGAGGTCGATGTTGCGGTACAGGTCGTCCTTGGCGTCGCCCGAGTAGGAGAAGGTGACGTCGTCGAAAGACAAGACAGGAGGGGGAAGCTTGTCGACGTCGGTGAATCGAAACTTGAATTCTCTCTCCTCTTTGACTTCTTCGATAAGGCCATCCGCGATCATCTTGTCGAGAATCTTCTGTCGTGACTTGGCCTGTCGCACCAAGTTGGCATAGGTACCAGCACTAGCAATGAACTCCTTGATGTGCTTGATCTCCTCTTGCTGCTTCTTGTAGGCCGTCATCTGGTTGGTCTCCTGCTCCTTGCGGGTCTTCATGTAGGAGTCGAAGTTACCACCGTAGTACATGAGCTGCTGCTTTCGCATATCGATCATGTTGGTGCAGACTCCGTTCAAGAAGTCCTGCGAGTGGGAAACCAGGACCAGGGTTCTCTCCCACTTCTTCAGGTATTCTTCGAGCCACACACAGGCTTCAAGATCCAGATGGGCAGTGGGGTCGTCAAGAAGTAGCAAAGTCGGCTTGACGAAGAGGGCCTTGGCTAGAGCAACACGCATACGCCAGCCACCGGACATGTCTTTCGTCTTCTTGTGGATGGTGACCTTGTTGAAACCGAGACCAGTGAGGATAAGGGAGGCTCTAGTAGAGAAAGTTGAAGGGTCCATCTTGTCCATGTGCTATTTGATCATGTCAGTAAAATTTGTGTCGTAGGTCAGGTTTGTAGTACATACCTCATAGACGTCCATGAGCACAGGGCTGTCGGGACCCTCATCCTCGAGTATCTGCTCGGCCAATTTGTCAAGACGGTCCATCTCCTTCTCAGCCTCCTTGAGAACCCATTCGAGAGCACCCAAGTCAGAGGGTGGGGCACCTTCGTTGAGGAGGTAGACGTCGACGTGGTCGGGGACAGGGTACTCTCGCGCAGCAATAGCCTTCAGCAACGTACTCTTTCCGCAACCGTTCTCACCAAGCAATCCATAGCGGCGGCCGAAAGAGAGCTCAAGGTCGGTCTCGTTGAGAAGGACGCGACCGTGGAAGGTCAGACTGGCGCTGATGATCTTGATGTCCCTGCTCGTAGAGACTGACGACAGCACACCGGTGGTGATGCGATCAGACAAACCGTCCTTGTCCTTCTGATTCGACATATCCTTCACCTTCTCCATCTTGGAATCGTCGGTGGCGGGGATGTCGTTGGGATCGGGAGGGTCATCGCCAGCGACGGAACCGGAAGCGCTCGCATTCTTGGAGGCGGCCTTGGAGCCAGCCTTGGATCGAGAGACGAGCGTCTTCTTCTCGCCCTTGCCATCGGCGGCCTTCTTGGCGAGACGCTTTTCTTTAGATGCGGAAACCATCTTGATGAATTGGTCTCTGGACGAGAATGTGAGGTCGGAGATAAGAGACGGTGACGATGGAGGGAACGGGCAGACGAGGAAAATAGAGGTGAGGAAATTTACCCCGCTTAGGCCGCTACGATAACGACAACCGGGTATCTTATGCGATCACAAGTGAATGAGACCGTGTAGCCGGGAATGAATCACCTGGCAGTGACTGTGGTATGGAAAGAAAAGACCGAGATTTGTCGACTCGACTATGTGAGCGACGAGGAAAAGAAAAAGTTGAAGACTCGGCAGGTTTATGGGTGAACAGCAGAGGATTGTTAGGTAGGAAGAAATGAACGCGGGGGCGATAAAAGAAAAAAAAAAGAGATAATCCTCAGGCTTCTTGGCTCGCTAAGAATGCGTTTCGAGCGGTTTGGTGGGGTAAAAATATAGTGGAGCACAGAAGGTTTTGAGCCTTTAAGGGACTTCCTTGTGGGCCTCTTGATGCCAATGATGCGCCTTAGGCCAATAATGCGCCTTAGGCGGAACAGAGGGGTCCTTTTCGTCCACAGCCCTTTTTATTATTTTTCACCTGCTGACGTCAGAATTTCTTATCATTCCTCAATCACTGTGCTACGATTCAAAGCACGAGCAAACACGCTGTCGCAGCATCTACGCCGTAGGTATGCTGTAGTACAGGTAAGGCTTGGATTAGGAACTTGAAGCAACAATGTACAGGGGAATGACCGAAGACTTAGGAGGACGGAGTCTGGGTTAGGTACCTTTGGTAGCCTAACCATGCCTAACTTCAAGTTTTAGCTGGTTTTCAACAGCCCGTGAATATCGCTGTGGTCACCGTCTTTTCCGTCAACCATCTTCTAGCCTTGATCCCTAGCTCAAAGTCAAAGCCTACTTCATGATTTTCCCCAACACCCAAGGCTCGCTGGCCTGATCCATTAGACGCCAAATAGGCTGAAAGGTCATGGGAATTGTTTAAAGTCCACCGCGTCACGGTCAACATGCGGCAAACCCGCCAAGTGAGAGATGATTATCTAGTCCGCGGGCCTGCCACCCTCGTCGCTGTCCGACCATTCTCGTATCATCAAGTTCAAAACCCTCTTTGATATGGTCCCTACCTAATGTATACCCGAAGACCGGTACTCTCGCATCTAGCTGCGCTGCTCGAGATAGCGCATTTGCGATGTGAAGTCGTCGCCCATCATTAGTTATGCCCCTCCCCTCATGTCGCTATTCGTATTAGGTACTGCTCAAGATCAAACAGGCCCCTTGGCGTTTCCATAAGCCCCAGCCGTCACCTCGTTCTCGTTTTCATATCTAGGCGGTAGATCATGAGAATGCAGCTCTAATCTCGAAGGCGTCCCGTCGAGTTCTCCTCTTATGGCCTCCCCGTGTGCCTCGACGGGATGAGTGTCGCTCGGCAGCTCGTGATATACTTGCGGCGCTTCCAGCTCTCTTACCCCCGGCCCTTGCCATATGACATTTGATGGGTCTGGGAGCTTGGGTCCTTTATCTTCCGGTCTTTTCGCTTGGAGCTCGGCCGCAGCTTTTGCTTGCTTGTTATTACGCCAGTGACGCCACACCAGAAGGGCGGCTATACCGATAAGTATGAGCACACCGGCAGCCACGCCTATGCTGAGACCGACTATTGCGCCGGTCGACAGACCCGAGTGTGTTTCCGGGACCGAAGATGCTGTCGTCGATGAGGATGCCGAAGGAATGGAAGGTGGACTGGCCGACGGTGATGGGAGGGTCACGGGAGCTCCTAGTATGATTAGTATCTCGTCGACAAAAGAAGGGAGCTGGGAAATGGCCGTCCTCGCGAACCACTTCGCTGAGGCGTAGCGAACGAACCTTGGTGATTGCAGTCATAAGCTATGAAGCAATTCCTGTTGTCGTGGGCGTACAAGTATGTCGAAGCCATCTGCCAGCACGTGAAGTTCCCATACCCGTTGTCGCCCGTTCCGGCGTAGTCTCCGGCGTCGCCAGACTCTCGCAGCACGGCCGTGAACGTAACGCCCGTGTCGCTGAAGAACGCCGATGTCGTCCTGTTGGCCCAGCTCTGGTGCGAGCCCGTTGTAACGACCGAGATGTCGTCGGGCGTGTCGTCCGGGACACCAGTATAGTACGACACCTCGGACGACAAGTCGCTTCCGTTCTGCGTCCCCGTGCAATCGGCCAGCACCACGTCTGTTGAAGATACGTTAATTTCTCCTATCAGATATGAGAGACATCATTTCAGACGCCACGGATACCAAGTATAGAGACGTCTATTATAGCTATCCCTGTAAGAAACGCTCGAGATGTCTTACTTTCATTGTTGGCACGGATGGAGAGATACGACGAAGCCATAGTGGCCGGGACGCACGCCACCACGAGCAGCCTTTCGAAGGAAAACATATCCAGGGTACGAGCTGGACCTTCCCTCTACTCTATCGCACGAAGCGGCAGTCGAGGTAACTTGACGCTACCTTGAGTCTCGATGTCGCAATTACGAGAAAGGAGCCAGACGCGAGCCAGTCATAGACAATCCGAAGTTATGCGTCATGCTCTCGGTGACGGGAGGACGATGCAAGAAACTCGAGTCGACACGCAGACTCGGAGCAGAAGGGAACCCCAAGGTGTAAATACGAGTTAGGGGGTGGTATGGAACTGGAGCTGGGATATTGCCGGGCCCCTGTTGCAAGAGCCGATCTTTTGCTGGCGTAAGGTGATTTACAGAACTTCTAGAAGGCCTGTCCTCGGCTGCCATTCGCTATCGTGTGTGATGCTCCGTCAGCGCTAGCCTCTGTTGCATCTCCATGCAGCGAAGCTGAACCACAAAACAGGCCGCCCGGCCAGGGTGTCGAGATGAGCCAGACGGCGACATTGGCCTGCCAGCCTGACAGGACCTGCACAGGCAGACCGGGAGGGGTTGCATCTGCGTCTGATATTGCCGGGCGATGGAGGGCCGACAGCGGGCTGCCCGCCCCCAACGACACCCTGCGAACGATAGAATGATACGGCGAGATACACAATATTAGTCACAATATTTCGGTGTGTTACCCAAGGTATTTTATTGGCAAGCCCTGAGGATGAGATTAATTTAACAACTGCACTTTCGTTTCGCTGCTTGCGCAAATCTTGCCTGTACTGGCCTCGTTCATATTGCTTGGCCAGGCTGCCAGACTGCCAGGCTGACCTGAGGGCTTACTCCAGACAATAGCCTGTGTTCCCCCAAGGCTTCAAAGATCAGCCTGGCAATCTGACAGAAGATTGCAACGTGATCAACGGTACGGAAGTCCCTCACTAGATACGATAGATACGATACTGGGTACATCTATAGGTATACGTCTCCTTTCATTTCGGCTGTCCAGGACATACACTTTCATGATACCTTACTATCAACTGTTGTGTATGTTTTCAGCGACTCGATAGCATCTTGAACCTCTTGCTGGATGACCCTGGCGTGTCCGACAGATCGTGGCTGAATCGAGCAGGGAAACGGGAGGGGACTCGAGTTAAAGCCGTCGGAGAAGGCAAATCTAAAGAATATGCATGAGAATACGAGCTGATTGACCATTGACCATCTCAAGGGCAAGATACTCACGTGTCAACGTCAATGTCTTTTCCAGACGCGTCCTTCTCGGGGCCAACTTTAAACGCCCATAGAATGCGCGCGATATTCATTTCTACAGAGGCGGAACCTAGGTGCATTCCCGGACAGATACGCCGCCCCCAGCCGAATGCGCTGTGGCCAAACGTACCGGGATACTCACGATCGCCCGTGAATCGCTCTGGTCGGAATTCGTTCGGCTCGGGGAAATCCGACTCATTCAGGTGAACTACCGAATGTAAGCAAGACGCAACGACAGAGAGACGGACAAGAAAGGGTGCTACTCACTACTCCATAGAGGCGCAATGACAGTGCTTCCCTTGGGAATGAACATTCCCCTGTACACGTCGTCGGCGGTGCTAGCATGTGGCGTTCCGCCTAGCACTGCGACAGGGCGCCAGCGCAGCGTCTCGGCGGCGACCGCTCTGACATACGGCAGCCGAGGCAGATCTTCGAATGTAGGGAGCCTATCGCTTCCTACTACTCTGTCGAGTTCCTCTTGGGCCTGAGGGATGAAGCGAGGGCCGAATTTGACGCACGCGAGGAGGAAGCTGGCCAGTGAACCTGCCGACTATGTCCACCATTCTCAGCACAGCGTTCTCTCAGTTGAGCAACTAACTCACCGTCTCTACTCCGGCACCAAACGGAGATCCGGCCGTATAAGCGATTTCAAGATCCGACATGCCGAGGTTATCCCTTTCCTCGAGCAGATGTCTCGCGAAGCACGTAGGCAATTTCCCTTTGTCCATCTTCTCGGTGACCTCGTCCATGAGTTCCGTGTACAGCTGGATGTCCTTCTGCCGCTGCTTCAGGACTTCGGCCTTCCACGGCGCAAAGATGCTGGGCACGTACTTCAGCGCCGGATACCGCTCTACTGCGTACTTGCCGGGGATGCTACGACAGACAATTAGTGAGAGCAACATCAAGATAAAGACTAAATCGGGCACACACTTAACTTGAGTAAGCCGATCCATGGACTCACCGTTCCGCCGCACCACAATATCCGAGTCGACGTCTTCCACTCTCCGCCCGTACGTGACAGTAACAATGACCGAAGCCGCGTAGCGCTCGAGATGCTTCCGGAACCGCTCAGGCGACGCGAGCAGGTCGCGCATCAGGACCTTGGACTCGAGGCCCTGGATGGGGCGGTAGGTCTCGCTCTGGCGCTGCATGAAGCCGCCGTGCAGCAGCTTGCGCCAGCGGCGCCAGAAGGAGCCGTACGGGGACATGAGGCCGCGCATGCCGCCCGACAGCAGCTCGCCGCCCATGATGAAGCGCGGCCGCGACGAGTACTTGGAGCCACGCTTCTCCAGCAGGTCCCACGCCGCCCGCGCCGAGCCCAGGACGATCGTCGGCGTCGGCCCCATCTGCAGGTACACCACGTCGCCGTACTCCTGGTTCAGCTCCCGGAACCACAGCCACGGCTTCCGGAGCCCGGACTTGATGACCTTGGGGCCCGGCGGCAGCTGGGACCGGTGCGCGTAGAGCTTCCATTCTTGCCGTAGCTAGTCCGGTCACAAATTAGTTGGACTGTTCCGCGATATGTACGGTCGTTAGCTACCTACCCTAGGGAATACCAAGCTCAGGTAAGAGAGCCCTACGGCGAAGCCTATACTGGCCAAGATGGCGGCGAACATTTTTGCTAGTGAGAGCTGCAGAACCGATCAGTCTCAAGAACTACGGTTCATTCACGTAGTACCATACCAATCGCCCATTAGATGGCGAAGTACTGATATGCCACCCGGAATACCCCTCGTAGGAATAGGAGCAAGGGTAGGCGCATATTCCTTTCTCCGCCGACCTGACGTGTCTCTATACAAACTGCCGAGCTTGGCGGGGAAATCCAGGTGGATATTTCCCCATGTCGACGCCCATGCATTCTGCGGAGTAGCACATGCGAAGCTCGCGGGGCGTATGGGGTATGCGCCTTTGGTGAACCTATCTTGATCGGGTTGGTAATCCGATCAGTCCAATAGGAGTGTGTACCTTTGGAGATATGCGATAGCATAGATAGTACTATAAGTTAAGCGACTCGTAAAATCCAGCCCCCTTATACTGTACTACGAACCACGATCCAGGTTGCCGGATGCTTGCTCCAGGCTTCAACATGATCCATGTAGATGAGTTCCCTCGTATCAGCTCGTCATGTAGCGCTGCGATGCTTCACAATGGTTCTCGGATAGACCTGTCCTCTGTCTATACTCATGGTTAACCTAAGGTACACCTAACCAGAATGTGGCACTGGTGCAAAGGCCTGCACGAAACCTGGCTTTCTATCCATCTCGCACCCTGTTGTACTTGGATACATACGTCGCATCCGCCCATCTGAATAACATTCCACAGTAGCACATGCTCGTATATCATGGTGCTTAGGGCAACCCGGGCCAGAATATATTAGGTAGGCTATTCTCGTCCCAAATTCTCTCAGTCAATTCCGCAATGGCAATCAGTGAAACTGCAATGTCCCTGCCTCAAGCCTGAACAATTTGGGGGTCACTTCCACGTTCATCGGAGCCCCTTCATCTTTCTTATTGGGAATTCAGCCCCTAATAATATATCTGCCCCGAATTGAGCCGTCATTGTGTAATGATTAATGATATCTCTTTTCAGGAAAGGGTGAGGATAAACAAGGTGCAATTCGCAGCCGAACACTTTGCGACGCTGAACTCGTCACTTTGGTCATATTACATATGTGACTGTTCATGCCACGAGCCTCCCAGCTCAGCAGGTTCTCTCTGCGAAGACATTTCCGCCACCCTTCTCTGTTCCTCGAGCTCATAGCTCGGAACCATCAGATCCGACTTCTCTTCGCCATTATCGGGGTGGAGCGCTGGCTTGCTGCGGAAACCGTGCTTCTTCCGCCTGCCGAGCAGATACGCTGCCGCCACGGCACCGACGAACAGGAGTACGCCGGCCGATATACCAACGCCGAGTCCTACTTTGCCCCCGGTACTCAAGCCCGGCGACGCCGTCTGGGCAGGAAGAACGTCCGAATCCCTGTCACTTCCGCTACCCGTCGCCGTCGGCATGCTTGCGGTCGCTGCTGGTGTGCTTTCCGTGGTAGCGGGAGTTGTGCCGAGGCCCGCGAGCGATGGACTACCGGTCATAAAGGTGGTGCTTGAAGGGGTCGCCGTCGCAGGCCACTCGGGGTCGCTGGCAGCCCTCCACACTGCGACGCCTTTGGCGTAGACGGGCTCCCCGGCTGTGCGAAACGCGGTTGTGGTGTTGATCATGATTGGCGTTCCGGTCGACGATGTAAGAACTGGGGGATGCCATGACTGAGAGGCAAGCATTGGGATCGCCGTCCTGCCTGTCCGGGCGACAGGAAAATCCACTGTCGAACCATCGTCGATTAGTATTTCAGCGAGCCCGCACTTGACGTTATCTCTCTCAGACTTCTCAGCAAAGTGCAGCTTTACGTACCTGGGACAGCAGGTAGCGGCAGTCGCGGTCGACGAGCTCAAGGCCACGCCGACTTTGCATGCGTACGTGAAGCTCTGCGGACAGATTCCCGGTGAATAGTAGTAGCCATTATGTGAAAGAAAATTCGACGGGAAGCAGTCGCTGATGGTTCCCTGTTGCACCCAGCTCGACCCCGATTCCAGGCCAATATGGATTGACTGGCAACCAGTGCCGCTGGGCGTAAAGACAGTGGTGAGTGGTCCTAGATTAGCCATGCGCGGAGAGACTGGTAGATATTATGCTTTACGGCACTTGGACACTTCATCGAAGTATTCCTCAGTGTCCGTGGGTTTGGTTTTAACTGTTTGTCGATCTACTTTACGACCTTAACCACGTGGAGGGCGAGCTGAGAGGCTTGGCCCCCTGAAACACATCTCTCAGATTCAGTCGTTGCTTAGCGAGGGGACATAAAGTCCGATTGGTTATAGTCTTGACAAAAACGTTATTTTAAGACCTGACTTGGTAAGATGATCGAGCACCGGTCAAGCTGGCGGACGCCGTAAGCTCTAGGAGAGGCTGTGCAGAGCGCCGCAACATTCGAGTACCACTAGTGGCTGAGATCTAGTGAGAGGATCCCGTGAGTATGTAGGACCGAAGAGGTAATTAATTGAAATCTCGGATAGCATCATATATCTTGATGCCGTCTCTAGATCATATCTTCACTTCTAAAGATCATCATCTGCTTGCGACTGCGAGATGCGGAGCGCCAAAATATAATGGGCATCACGTATAAATTACATTAGAAGCTTACCTAGGTACTCACAAACATTATTTAACTTAACTGGATGTATCGAACGTTGCCCGTTGACAACGATAAAGGGGTAAGATCGTTCCATTGGTCGAGCCCCTGAGCCCCTGAGCCCCTAGGACACCATTACTCACCTCTAGGTACCTACCTACCTAAGGTAGGTAGTAACCCGACAATGTGTTGCAATTCTAGAGTAAGAATTCGTTAGAATCTGTATTTTCCCGAGTTTGCCGCGTATTTCCTACCAACGAACCGATTCAGAGCATTCTTTACCGTATATTTGCCCAGCGGGCCGTGAATGGTAACATGTCATCCGCCAATAGTTGGCCGGCTTGATTAAATCTTGACGGTAGCAATAAATATACATACAGCACAAAGGTAACCTGCCTCAACTGCCTACCTAAGTACCTAACCTGGGGTAATTAGGCATCTTTTACATGTTCTAAGTGTCATGTGATGCCTATCCTGTGTCTCTAGCTATTCCACTGGCACGTCGCTGCGGTTGGGGAAATCTTCCTAGGCTAGGTAGGCAGATAGGATGGGTGACAGAGACGACTATCGGGAAATATTCGAAGGGTCCTGTTCATCGATAATTCAAGGTGTATCCTAATGACTTGCCGTATAGGGTGGCGACATATCATCTATTTGCGTACCTAAAGACGGTCTATAATGCTTCTCACACCTACCACCTTTATAGGGGATATACATATTGAATTTATATGTAGCAACGCACCTAATTTACGCGAGGTTCATAGCAAGGGTCCCGGACTAATGGACTGAGAGGAAGTGCTAACCATTCACACATAAATATTCTGCCTAGAGGATTCATTGGACAACACTACCATCGCCTTATCACCAGGATATTTATCAAGCACCTTGTTGCTTGGAATCTCCCCCGCTACCTAATAAACGTGGCGAACCAAGAGCAAGCATGCGTCGACTCACGTATCTGCGCAGCCTAAGGATAGGTCAGAGAGCACACTAGAGCTACGACGTTGTTCTGTGGATATTCCGGTGGATTTTACTTGATGATCGCTCCGTACCAACTGATAACATAAAGCTAGAACTTATCACTGGAATAGAAATAATTGTCAAGACATGCTGATCTTCTGTCGTGAACCGGAACCATCAAGGTAGGAAGTCGAAATTAGAATAAACCATTGCCTTTGACGTACCACTCGCCACTTATGGGGACCATGCTGCCGCGTCACCTGTCTCTGTGTAATGATCAACATATCAAAGGTTACCTCGAGCCAGCCAGGAGTTATCTCTTGAATTACCTTGTTCCCCATAATCTGCAAAGAGGGTTGCAGGATGCTCTTCCGGGCCTTTATCCAAGAGGAACCATATAGCATGTGAGCGTCATTGGCCGCGTAAATGAAATTTATCCGAATGCAGTATTCGTTCCAAGTGCCGTGCGGAGGCGCAAGGTTGAGACCCAAGTCGGTTGATTGAGCCGCCATGGAAAATGTGGGCTATATATGTCCTGAAAGCTCCCCAGCTGCGGAGCTGTCGTCGCTTGATACCTCATGTCCAAAGCCAAGTCTACCTCGGATCTGGTAGCTGCTTCAACATGTGGGCGACTCTCCTACTTCCCTCGCTCCTTGCTGGAGTGCAGGCGATCGAAGTGTAAGCTCTACACAAGGCACACAACCACTTGCTTTGTACGGGATTACTAAACGATCCAACTAGGTACCGCAACCCGGTATATCCTCTCGATGTCGTCGATCAGCTAGAAGAGGCTACTATGCCTAAGGTGGAGGACTACGTAGCTAAGAGGATCGCGGCGAACACCAACAACAACTGCACCATGGACAACGTGGCCGTGCGGAGAGAATGGTTCGTCTTCCACATTGATGTCACCGGGAAATCCTCTATGTAGTCTAACGATGGGGACAGGAGTGACATGAGCGAAGACATGAGGCAGGAGTATGTCGCCTCCATCCAGTGCTTGATGAAGCTGCCTCCCAAGTCGGACACAGAGAGGTTCCCAGGAGCCCTGAGCCGATACGACGACTTTGTCGCGTACCACATGACGCACGCCATGCAACTCCACGACAACCAGCACCTGTTCGGCGCCCACAAGTACTATGTGTGGCTGTTCGAGAAGGCCCTTCGCGAAGAGTGTGGGTACACTGGTTACCAACCCGTAAGTCAACCTGAGCGTAATGACCATCTGAATCTTGATATTGACCTGGTGGTAGTACATGAACTACGACCGATACGCAGAAGACCCTAAGAACTCCCCCCTGCTTAACGGTAACGTCTCCAGCATGGGAGGTAATGGTGAGCCGGAACCCTTGTACAAGGGTGTTCCGCAGTTTGGACGCACTCCCAACATCATCGAGACGGGAGGCGGCGGAGGCTGCGTTACGGAGGGTCCCTTCTCCGAGTATGTTCCTTGCCTATCTTTCTCCCCCCGTCACTTGACGTCTAGGGAAGCAAAGAGACTAACCCCCCGGCAGCATGGTCGTCAGCCTCGGGCCCACATCCATGGCTACAGCTAAGGGTGTCGCGAAGAACCCTAAGGCCGACGGCACGGGCTCGAACCCGCGCTGCCTGCGCCGCGACGTGAACCGCAACGCCGCGATGGGCGCCCGGGCCGACGAGGTCTTCAGCCTGATCAACGACAACGACGAGATGGACGGCTTCTACAACCAGCTGCTGGGCACGCCGCCGCCCAAGGGCGAGTACCCGTGGGGAGTAAGTGACACCGTTCCAGTATTCCGCCGCACGAACAAGCCGAAGCTAACTTGTCTCGAACCCAGGTCCACACGGCGGGCCACTACATCGCCGCGGTCGACCCCGGCGGGGACGCCAGCACGTCGCCGGGCGACCCGCTCTTCTACTTCCACCACACGGCGCTCGACCGCATCTGGTGGATCTGGCAGATGCAGGACGTCGAGAAGCGCCTCAACGTGCTGCCCAACGGCATGGGCATGCCCATGAAGCAGCGCAGCATCCCCGTCCCCGACAACGTCACCGTCGACATGGAGTGGCTCGGCCCACCCATCAACCTGCTCGAGACGCACGACCAGCTCGGCGGAAACGGCGGCGCCTTCTGCTACGTCTATGTTTAAGTTTGGGGGTGCTACGTAAGGGCGGTGGGATGGAGGTTCGCGCTTGGCTTGACGTGCTGCTTTGATCGTTGAAAAGATTGCGATTAGGTATCGTACTCATATCATGAATATGATCTAAGTCGAGATGCTGCGAAATTTGCGTAGATTTTTGTCCAAGCGAGGCCTTGCGTCTTGTTCATGCTGTTTTCCCATGTTGTTGTCTAGTGTCGTACCCGGGATTATCTCGTACGACAAAGACGGGTATCTATTAAATGATATAGTGATCCCTTGTATACTTGAAAGTGAGGCAAGTAATCCCCACATTCAACTTGTTCAACTACATCAGACACCCCTATAATGTTGCACATCGGGAGCCTAGTTGTTTAATTAAGATCCAGCCAGGTTACAGGTGAATATACACTGTGACTGTGTGATCAACTTAATCCTAACCCCTGATGGGACTCAGGTGGGTCGTAATGAATGTCAACGAATGTATGTTCTTTGGGCATTATAATTTTACTGCCCTCGGTATAGTATCTGATTGCTACGTGCTCTTGCGCTTTGCGGAGAGCACATGTTATTTTAAAAGTGCATAATTAAACCTAAGAAAGAAACAACATAGTACTTGCTTAACTATTAGTACCGATCTCCTAGCCCTGGGAACAGTTGCGAGTTATAGTTCTCGCCTGACCCAAGGATGCGATGCGACAGTTTGGATAGAGATGCGTTAGGTAGGGATAACATACGTCAGCATCTTCATCAGACCCGCGAGGTCGATTACCTCCGTGGGCGAGTACTGCCATAGACTAAATTCCGATTCTTGCCGATCGGCTGGTGCGTGCTGCGGATCTTGAAACCTAAGATCTACCCTCATTTCCATTCCGAGAACTCTCTCGAACGGATTTAGATACTTTTCTTCAGGAGTTAGTTCTGCTGGCTCCGGCTCTAGCTGCAATCCTGTTCTCAGGGCAGACCTACATTCTTCAGCAGGCAGCACAATATAGAAGTTGCGTGAAGATATCTCGTTCGTCCATATTGTTTAGAAATTTCGAAATCTGAAGTAACAGGCTTGTAAACGGTAGTTGAGATTGAGAACAAGACTGTTTGGGATAATAGGCTGAATGCTGTAGGATCTGTCGTATATAGGTACCCAGGTTATTGCCTTCAGCTCATTGGTCACTGTATCTTTACACCTAACAGATCAGTCAGCTGTTTGGTTGGCTTTTCTGATCACCTTTGCATTGAGTGTGCATCAGTAATAGCTTGTATTACCATAGAGCAGAGTTGCACTGCCGTGTAACGCCAAATAGCAACTCGACGCGGCGCGCGCAATGGGAGCAAAAGGGGTTGGCATATTACCAACGGACAATCCAATAATAGAACTTTCAATCCAATGTAATAGAATCGTAGTTCACCTTCTCAAATCGACCTCTTCGGTACTTCCTGTCAACGTGCCTCATGCGAGTTTAATTAGAAATGCAGTTTATACCCCCAAGCCACTACCACAGCCTCCGGCCTCAAGCACCATATATGGTATGAGAAACCATCAGTATCACCGAGAACTCTCAAGGGATTGGCTCATTCGGATCCTGTTCCATGCTCGTGACCATTGATTTACTCTTTCCTGCGATAGCCTGGGTATCTCAGGTGGAAACATCGTGACAGAACAGAAGTCCTCCCTGCCCCAAAACGTGCTCGCCAGGATGCTGCACGTTTTACCCCATGCTGCTTCGGCGGAGTACACTTTAAATACGTTGTCAACATTAGCAACCTGCCATCTAGAGACTGGTGATGGTAACATGAGAGTGGACTCATTGCTCGGTTAACTCGGAACAGGAAACAGGAATACCAACTACGCCTCCCGGAAGGCTATTAACTAGTGCCAAAGCGGCACTTACATGGTGTTCTCGATAAGGTTTCGGGTTTGGGATTATATGATACTGAGTAAGCTTAAGCTGTGCCGCGCGGATAAGACCCTGAATGCTGAATGCGGAGTTACCCTGGGCGCGGCATCTTATCGTACGTTGCGAGCGCGGCGTAGTGGAAATTAAGGGGAAAGCAGTGCATTGTCTCGAACTGCATCACATAACCTGCCAGATAAAGAATACAAAGAATTGTCTAGAACCGGGCTCTAGCTTGAGATAGCCGGAAGGATTGGTGTTGTGCTTGGTTGGGACGAGATCCCCACCCCCAAGCTCGACCTCGACCCTCGATTCGGCAAGCCGCGATCATAAGCCGTTGGCATCCGGGTGTCCCGAATTGTCGCCCTCCAACTGAGCAGCTCACGAGGCGAGCGGAATGCGGCTGGATGGTTGCATCGCGGTCGAGGGAAAAGCTGAGCTGAAGTTCGCAGATCAGCGCAGACAAAGAAAACAAAAAAAGACGACGTAGGCCAAGCTTGATTAATCATACCTGAGCTTATTCCAACTCCGGGAAGGTAACAATAAAACAAAGGCCCATTATCCGTCACATGCAATCCATCGAGAACAATGGTCGTGACAATTCTTAGTTTGAGTTCTTTGTTGTCGCGGCTATGTTGCACAAGGAAACCAACCTCATGACGGCTACTTAGTGTTGCTACGTAACGTCAGATGTCCTCGCATCTTCGATTGCCTGCCTCTTGTGGGAGAGGACGCCGTCGTGAGTAAGCCAACGGGGAACGAGTAACAGCGTTTCCGAGTATCTCATAGGTCTAGGCAGGTAGTCGTGCTTGTGTTTTCATTAGTCAAGTTTTCTTTAGTCTTACATGCCGTCAACTCTGTGAAGAGTCTACACCAACTAGCTCGCGATGCCCGTCGTCATGATACAGACCTCGGGGCTACTAGTTGACTATGAGGCATTATCTGATTTGCTCAGGTTAGACTCAACTGACCCGACGCGGTTTGGTATAAGACCGAGATCAAGTGTAACCTGCCATCCTATGAGGAGCATTATCCTATCAGCGGTACTTGTTAGGCGTTAGGCACCTACCGAGCCCCAGCCTGCCTCCTTAGCCTTCTTCGTGACATTGGCGCTTGGTGACGGTAGCTCGTAGCAGAGTCGTCGTCGGCGATCACGACCACCCAATAGCCGCCGTCCCTCTTCTCCGGGACGGCGGCCCACCCCGCAAGTTTCCCCGCGGGACACCGAGTTGTGCGTGTCTGTGTGTGTACCGGCGAGCACGAGAAGGACAAGCTCGTCACACCGATGTGACGAGCAGCGGGCTTACTAGCCCTGTCGGGACTTTGCGGAATCCGCTCGCCAACGCGGGGACGCCACGCGACTCTCCTTTGCAGACCGCTCATGACCGAGGACGAATGTGAAGCAATGGGATCGCTTTGCGCCTGCTCGATGGGGCGCTGTTCGCCCGGTAGTTATGCACGTCATCTTTGGGGGCAGCCTTGGGGTAGCTTTCTGAATCAGCTTGAAGGGGGGAAAGGTGCGGTAAGTCGAAGCTTGAAACGCTTAGTAGACCCTTGCTATATACCGAGGCGCGGCACCAGCTGACAACATGGAGGGCAGGCCTGGGCAGGTCGAGAAGCCAAGAAAAAGAGACGGGAAGGAGAGAGGGAGGGAAAAAAAATAAGCATAATCCTGCGAGGCATCATTTGTGGGGAAGGATCGCCAACTATTTTCTTTCTTTTTCTTTTTTCTTTTTCCATTTTTCTTTTTTTTTTTTCGGTCGACGTGATGCCCGGAATAGATACCGTACGACTCAGATGGCAAGCACACGATGCGCACGCACACACTATTGATTCGCACATGCGGCGCATAAATTATATATCGCGAACGGTCGGGTAGCATTTCTGGCATCCTCGCGACTGAGTTTTCGGCTGGGCGTGCAAGTCGTGCGACCTTGGCGAGTGTCGTCGGCGATACTACGATTGCAGCTTCGCACCCATCCACGGATCCGGATTGTCGGGTGCGCAGTCCTGGCAGCGTCGAATATGCGTAGGGCGAGTCGGTCGGGAACGGTCGCAGGTGGCAGCGCCCCATACGCAATGCCACCTCGATCCCCATGCTCCCTCTATGCCCTCCATGCCCGCTGTCGTGCCAGGCCCTGACAAAAAGCCCCCGAAAGGCTTCCTAATTTAAGACTGTCACTCGTCCGATACGGACAAGCCCCCTTCCCACTTTGTGGGTAGCATACATGGGGGCCAATGACCCGCCAATTTCTGCTGCGAGACTGAGCGACCGACGCTTGGACGAGCGACGGCCGCCTCTACTCGAGATACCTTCTTTTTTCTCTTACACCCCCAGTCCAACGTCAGCGACCGCCAACATCTAGCAGACCTCCCGGTTCGGGAAACTCCTCAGCCAACCTTGGAGATGTGAGCCGGTCACGCATGGGTTGTCGGGCGGTCATTAGGCTGCCGACCATTTGCTTGGCGGCGCGCCTTGCGCACAGCGGAGGCACCAATGAGCATCGGCCAGGAAATATATTCGTGGCATAGGATTATACGACCGTAGCAAGCGTAACGTGATAGCATCACTCCCCTCCAGAGCCTCCGCGCTATACACTTCAGGAGCAGGAGCAGGAAGAGGGAGACTAACATCTGCGGATACGATACCTGGGTACTTTTGGGTAGCGCATCCATCCCTTTCCCATAAAAAAAAAGGAAAACAAGTGTTTGGACCCTGTTTCTGCGTGTAGGTCTTAACAGGAGTACATAGAATTAGAGGGTCCAATGATAGACATTGTGGCGTTTGTTTCTTCTTTATACGGAACCCCCCCAAGAGATGGCAAGTCAACGCTTGCGTCCTTTCAACTCACCTCTCCTATATAAAGGACCGCCACCGCGTCCGGTCTCGAGTCTGGGGATGTGCGGCTTCACTAGAGCGGCATCGATTCATCAAAGTCCATACCAGCGACCAACGCTGAGACTAATGCAAGCTTCTTAAGTGAGGGGCATCTTCCTCATCCTATCTTTCGACATATCCTTCTTCTCATCTGTTACTTGGTATATCTTCTTTCCCACCATATTCACGCCGATATATAATACATCTTATACCTCCTTTCATATATATCTCATAATGTCTCGACAGCTATTTCACCTCTCCCTTTTTTCCGTCCTCCTCCACTGCCTGAACCTCGCCTCCGTCGTTTCAGGCAGCCCGGTTGGCACAAGGGATGGAGTGGGTTACAAGCGGGTTTCGAGGGGCCCACAGCCCGCACAGATCGTGTCTCGGGACATGACCGTCGCGTTCCCGGACATCGGGGCCAACTTCGTGCTGGGGTCGGCCGAGAGCAACCTGGCGCCGAGCGGCACGTACCCGCGGCTGGCGCGGCTGGCCGACGGCGGCGTGCTGTCCATCTCGACGTACTCGGACGGCGGGGACCGCGTGCTGCGGGTGGCGCGCAGCGACGACGACGGCGCCACCTTCAGCGCCATCGGCGAGGTCGCGCGCGGCCCCGGCGACATCGACAACGGCTTCATGCTGCAGCTGCCGTCGGGCACCGTCCTGGCCGCGTTCCGCAACCACGACAAGAACGCCGACGGCGCTTACACCTACTACCGCATCATCGTGAGCCGCAGCACCGACGGCGGCCGCACCTGGACCTTCGCGGGCCAGGCCGCCGAGCAGGCCGCCGACGGCGTCAACGGCCTCTGGGAGCCCTTCATGCGCATCGGCAACGACGGCGCCGTCCAGCTGACCTACTCGGGCGAGCTGAGCGCGACCAACCAGGAGACCTTCCGCACCACGTCGACCGACGAGGGCACCACGTGGGCGGCGCCCGTCAACCTGCACCTGCACGCCGACAACCAGCAGTTCCGCGACGGCATGCAGGGCATCGTGGAGACGCGCGACGTGGCCTCGGGCCAGGACGCGCTCGTCATGATCTTCGAGGTCAAGGACGGCGACTTCTTCTACGTCGGCACCGTCACCTCGTACGACGACGGCAGCACGTGGGGCTCGCGCAACACCATCTTCCGGCCCTCGCAGCACAACGCCGGCGCGCCCCAGATCGCCCGCGTCGGCGACAACCTCGCCGCCGTCTTCATGACCGACGAGGACCTCCCCGCCGGCAGCCTCGACTGGCCCAGCAACGCCCGCGTCAAGATGATCTTCTCCACCCCGCTCACCAACGGCCAGGTCACCTGGTCCTCCGAGACCATGGAGGTCTCGGGCCAGGGCTCCAGTTGGCCCGGCCTCTTCCAGAAGGCGGACAGCAGCGTCATCGCCGTCTACGAGCGCGGTAACGTTCCCCACGGCAAGACCGTGTCGAGCGCGTAGGTCGATCGGGTACCTAAGGTTCGGGTATCAGAGCAAGGGGTTAGGGGTGGTACGGGGAACTGGACGCATCACCACGGCATCATTTGGAGTTTACATGGGAATCTGTGGCATTTCATTGCAGTTTTTTTTTTCTCTTCTTTTTTGAATTACTTGCTTGGAGTCGGGACATTTTGGAAGATATCCCTTTGGTACAGCATTCATCATGGACGTTTTGAATGGAGGAAAGCGGGAAAGCAACATCTGTATATAGCTAAAACGTAACTTTCTTTGCTCAGGAAATGGAAGCTACCGTCTATTTTGTTCGTCAGTAAATACGGTCTATGAATACATCGGGCCAACAAGATATTAGGGGGGTACGATACTCTTTGGACATTGATGGTGTTATAATGGGACAAGAACTTGCTTACCAGTAGGTACCTAGGTACACAAGGCTTTGTATAAAAGGCAGTTGAGGATCCCTAGCACCCCTATCATTGATGTGGAATAATACAATTTCACCATAGGCCAACCAGATGGACTTCGTATCGGAATTTCGTATTGGGACTTCGTATCTGGGGTTCGTACCTTAGGTGAGCTTGCTGCTTCGCGCCGTGGTATGCTAGTAAAGTGGCGCTCTACCTGAGTCGAAAACATCCTCGGATCTCTCTAAAGGCAGCGAGTAATATAATGATAATCTGTAAGAAAAAAAAAACTTGGTATGATTCGCGATGGTAATGATTACGCAAAAGCAAGCGGTCATCGGCGTTTTGATTTCCCAGTAGTCTGGACTGGGAACCAAGATTGGTACATTACCAGAGTTTAATATGTGTTGCCGGTCATTTAATGCTCTCGCGATGCCGAGAAAGTGACCTGGGTAGCGTTGCGAACGCGTTTAGTTCGTTCAGCCGGATGTCGTAACGAGTTAGAGCAATTACTGGTTGGCAGTGCTCTGACGATTCGAAGGTAGATGTAAGTCGAGGGTAGGTATATCACGTCGTGTACGGAAGCATGATGCGTCCTCGTACCCTAAGTTACGCGCAAGTAGGAGAGCATGGGCACGACATAACTATGTCTATTCCAGATCACTAAAATCCTCGAGCAATCGATAGGTGCGTCATGGCTCATAGCTCATGGACGTCTGTCGCTGCATCTACTCCCGTCAGTACCTCATAGTCAACGGCTGCAAGCACAGGTACATATTCCTAGTATTTACCGGCAAATTCTTGCATCCATCCTTGCACAAACGTTGCGATCTGCTCCTGAGTGTCGGCCACGGGCTCCGGTGGAAGGTCCGCGGTCGTCTCGTTGGGAAATAGACCGTTCTCGTCCCAGTGGTGAACGGCACGCTAATCTTCTGTCAGCTCGGTGTATGAGGTAGTTAGAGACGGGGGGCTTACATCGATCAGAATATAAGGTTCGCTCGGGGTGCTGGTTCGCTTAGGGATCTCGAGCGCGTGGACGCCAGCAGCTCGCCAGGGATCCCACTCGCCATCAATGAATGCGAGCCTAGGGTAGCTGATATTGAACCCTCCGAGCCTGTTGATGTATTCCACATCGGCTGGCTCGGTCAGGTTGAAGGCGTCGCGGCAGATGAGGGCCGAATACTCCAGGTCAATAGTGCGCGAGATCAGAGGTAGTTTATCTTCCGGAACACCGCTTCCCGTCTGCAAGTATCCCCACCTAAACACGTTATGAGTATTCAATTTCCTGCTTGGCCGCTGTAATACTTACTGGGTGCAGACCTGGTACTGCCACAGCCGCCAGCTCTGAGTAATGTCATCATTCGAGTAAAAGGCTGAGTCGTGGGTAGAGAAGCACGCGTCTTGATCCCTGCGACATCTTGCAACTGAGGTCGAGTTAACATAGCCGATGTAATTCAGGAATCGATTTGCAAGCGTCTCCAGCTCATCTTTATAGCCACCGACAGTGATCAACTCCTCGACCGAAGACCGCCTCGCTTCCGTAGCAGGGTAGAGCACCGAGTCGGACGACACGGTATCGCAGTAGGTGAAGAAACTGTCGCTGCTCTGCGAGGGGTCCCAGTTCAAGCTCTGCAGGCCGGAGATGCCGCCATCGATCGTGCTGGCGAAGTCGTTGTCGTAGGTTACATTGGGAAGACCGAAAGCAGCCTTGAGCTGTCCAACGTAGTCCGACCCTGCCTTGCCAATAAGGATGTTGTCGACGATGTGCGTTAACTTCTGTGTGGTTTCGACGCATGCTGGTGGCCCGTACACCTCGGCGGCTTCATAGTACTGCCAGTAATCCCAGATGGCCTCAGGCACGCCGGACGACGAGATGGCGCCGTAGTACACGTCCGGATACAAGACTCGCAAGAATGCGACAAAGGCACCGGCATAGCTGCCACCGTAGGCGATCCAAGCCGTTTTCTCCGGACTTAGGTCAACATCTTCCATGCCGGCAAACTTGACATTCTGGGCAAAGTACGCCGTGTCGGCCAAGGCCTGGTCGGTGGTCAAAAAGCGCAAGTTCTCGGTGCTGAAATCCTCCACGGGAATGCTCGTGCCGTAGTACCTGTGCTCCAGAATAACTCCAACCCCGCCGGTCGCCTTCGCAAGCTGGTAGACAATGCCCTTCTGCAAGTACGGTAATCGATCGGCTCCGCTCGTCTCTCCGCCCGAAAGCACAATGACCGGACCACCGGGTTTGTAGTATTGAGCATCGAACCAGTATCGCAGATCGAACGTGCCATCGGAATGAGGCTCGTAGGTCGAGTCGTTATGGAAATGGTCGATCGGCGTTGACAAGTTGTACTCGGGGTAAAGAGCTGCAAGATCAGCCTGCCTGGTGCTGACGGGCGCGTCCCTAGTCCGAATCTGCCATATGCCGTATTAGCCTTGGAAAACCAAAACGGAGTGATGGTAACCGCTGGTGCAAAGATGTATGCATACCTGCTTCTTGAGCTCGCTAATCGGCAAGGGATGCTTCTGGATAGCCTGAGCCGAAGCGATCAGCGCCAATAGGCCGGCGACAGCACCGTATCGAACCATCGTGACACTCGCGAAGCAGCTGTTCGAGCTGGCGGGCTGGGTGCGTCGAGGAGAGCGATGGTGATTCAGACAGAAATCCCGGTCTGCCAGAGCGAGGGCGGTAAGGGCGTATTTGAAGAATTGGAGATCAGCTCGGCATGGTCAGTGCAATGCTGACCTCCAGCCGTTGTCAATGACTGCTTTAGGCAGGACAGCGATGCGGCGTTGCAATGTGCCACCCCGATATGCAGACCATGCCTGGTTCCGAGATGAGCGGCGATCGTACACAGGCGCGCCTGGCCTTCCAGGCCTTCCAGGCCTTCGAAGCTGATCGAGCTAGGTAAAAGAGGGAAGGTCTTTGGTCGATCCCTGCCCGAACGAGGCATCGTATATCTTATCGCCACTCTCTTAAGGCCATATCGAAGCCGAGCTGCCTTCTTCTCTCCATTGTGATGGTAACACTTGCGACTTGTTTACGACATTTTCATCCACACCACTGCTCGGCATGACAGGCAATTTTCGGTCTACTTCAATCACCTGAAATATTTAAGCTTAGAGGTGCTCAGAAGGGGATAAAAAGTTGTGCAAACGATAAAATACAAGGTATATTGCCTAATTGCAGTTGCACCAAGAACCGACCTGCCGGTGTGAGCAGTGCGGCTTAGCAGCTTAGTTAACGATTACCCCACCAATTAGGTGCTGATTAACTGGGAATCTCCAAAGCTACCCCACTTCCACCCCATGTTTTTATTTTCTATTTATACATTTAAACAAAATACATTTATCGTTTATATTTTAACGTTAGGTTTAAAATTATAAAAAGTATATTTAATGTTAAATTGTAATTTTTTAAATATATTAATTAAGTTATAATTTATTTTTTTAATTAAAAAATGTTACGATCCCGTTTATTATTTTTATTAATTTAATTTTATAAGTTAGATATATATTTTAAAAGGCTTAGTTTAAAAAGTAATAATAATTTAAAGTTAATAATTTTAATTATAAAAAAGATTTTAAAATATTTTATATTAAAATGTAATTTATTTATTAAAAAAGCTTTAATATTTAAATTAATAATTAAAAAATAAATGATTAAATATAATAAAAAATCCATTTTTATATATTTATTTTTAATACTTAAATTTTTTATTTATTAATTAAATTAAGTTTAATTAATTTAAATTAATACCAATTCAATAAAGTTATTATTAATTCAATTAAATTAACTTTAATTAAATGCCAAGCATTTTAATTTAATTACGTAATTTTTAAACCATTTAAAATTTTAATAAAGTTATAATTTAAACCGTAATATTATTTCTTTTTTTTAAAAATTTTTATTTTAAAAATAAACAGGTTAATTTTTTTCTTTTTTATATTGGTTCTTTTAATATTTTTATTAATCATCGTTATATGAAATAAAATTAAAAAATCGATCAACGATTTTTATTATATTAAAAAAGCTTTAAAAAATAAAGCTGCTTTTTTTTAAATTGGTTTCGAAAAAAGATTTTTTTTAAATGTTTTATTTTTATTATAAAAATTATAACGTTTCTTGCGTCGCTTTTAAAAACTTAGATCGTTATTAGAAATGTATTTATTTAAATTACGTTTATTGCGATATATACGGTTTTTTACAAGCTGGCATAGCAAATATCGTAAAGAAATTTTATTCTTTTAAAAATGAATTAAAGGTTGTCGAAAAGGTAACGGAGGTCGTTAAAGCCGAGGCTAGACGGATTAAAAAACAAGCCGTTAATCATGTTAAATAACTACGTAAGCAGCGAAAATTCTAGATTAAAAAGGTAAAGCGTATGGTAGATTAAGGCGTTTAGTTTATAAAAAAGCTTAAGCGTTTAAAACGTGAGAAAGAATAGGTTTATTGATAAAAGGCTGGTTCTTTTAATGTTTTCGCGGCCTTTCTTTTTTTCTTTTAAGCTGGCTTGGATTTAAACGTAAACCTTTCAACGATCTTGGCCGATTTGAATTTTAATAATGAAATGCTTTAAACATTTCTTTTATATTTTAAAGATATTTAATAAGCTTCCATATATTATTTTTATATAAATATTCCTTTTATTTAATAAAGTATTTAACTTATCCTTTATTTAATTTTAAGTTTAATATGGTTTTAACTTTATATTCTTTTAGGTCTTTTTTTAATTTAACGTTTTTAACAAGTTTAACGTTTTTAAATGTTAGTTTTAACATTACTATATAAAAGATTTTAATACAGATTTTCATTGTTAATAAAACTATTAATTGGTAGTTGATTTTAAATAGGATTTCTTTTATAAAAAAGGGTTTTAATTTTTTAAAATCCAGTTTTTTATTAGGTTTTTTTATACAAATTTGTGATGTTTTAAACGTTGAATTTTACTTGTTTTAAAGTAAATAAACTTTATTTTCTTCTTTAAAAATTGGTTCTTTAATTTTTTTTTTATTATAATATTTTATTATTTTATTTTAAATGAATTATAATCGTTTTTAAAGTGTAAATTATAATGTTTGGATTTTTATTATAAAAACTTCTATTTTTAAAATTAATGCTTGCATTTTTAATGTTTTATTATTATTTAGTTTTTATTTTTTTATATATACATTACGTTCGTATAATACGACGTGTAATGACATTTTTATATCTTTATTAATTGCGGTATTATAAGCGTTTTAAATTAAAGGTAGTAATTTTATTTAATTGTTTTATTATTTATTAATATAGCTTTTTAAGTGTTATTTAAATGTTTAATTAAGTTTTTTTATTTATCTGTTTATTTATAAATAAGCCGTAATGAAAAGTTTTTACTTATTTTTAATCTTTTTTATAAATGTTTGTTAATGTTACGACCCAAATTACAACCGCCCCGGAAGAACTTAAGGACCGATGGTCACGTGATTGAGTCGCCTGGATCATCGAATGAAAAGAGCGATCTAGGCGAATCGAATGAATCGCCAAATCGCTTGAATAAAAAAAGCGATTTAACGATTTAATATATTTTATAAGAAAGGAGGATGAATATATAAGAATAGACTTTTTATTATATCTAGCCATTTATTTTCTAGCTATTAATTTAAGTATTCAAGCCTTTTTAGCATATAGATTATATTTAAATATAAAGTACCTTTGAAATCTTTTTTATAATTAAAATCGTTAACTTTAAATTATTGTTACCTTTTAAACCAAAACCTTTAAAATACGTATCCGACCTATGAAGTTAAACTAACAAAAGTAATAGGCGGGATCGTAATAGTTAATAATGTAATATAAAAATAAGGTTTTTATTTAATATTATTTATTTAAAGATTTCATACTTGCTAATAATTTTTTTAATAAATATATATGCAAATTGTTTTAAAATGCAATCTTTTTTATATGATATAAAGTATTTATATTTAATAAGCTTGTTAACGATTACTTAAATTAAATTATAATATGCTTTTATAACTAGGTTTTTTAATTTTAATAATTTTATAATAAAATCCCATATTATAATATTAAAAGGTTTATTTGATATTTTAATAAGTTAGAAAAGTTTATATGGCTTATATTTAGCTTTTTTAATTTAATTGCATATGTTATATTTTTTAATTATTTTAGTGATTATTGCTTTAAATTTTAAAAAACTATAGGCTTTTTACATTTTTAACTTGGTTTTAAAAATTCCTTGATATTTATATAAAAGATGTTTATAAAATTTCTTAATAAATTTCCTTTTAATGTTTTTTAATATATAAACCTTGCCTTTATATATTAATATTTTTTAATATGTTTTTTATATTATAAATAGGTCTTTTTTTTATTAATTATATTCTTTTTAAAATTTTTCAATTTAATCATTTTTATTGATTTATATATATATTAAAATAACTACTTCGTTTAGTTATTATTTTAACATTTAAATGTTTCGTTTTTCAACCTTGGTTTTATAGTTTTCTTTTTTATTAAAAAAGTTGGCTTGGATATTTTCCTTTTTTTTAATGTGATGGATTTTAAAGTTAAACTAAAATAAAAATATCATTTATCTTTTATATTTTTAGTTAAATTTTTAAATGGTTATAAACTATATAAGGTTTTTATAATTTAAATAGATATTAATGGGGTTTTTAATTTTATTAAGCCATGGTTTTTATTTTTTAAATGTTTAAATAATTACTAATAACTTTTTGTTATAAATTTTATATTTAAGTTTTATATTATATAATGCTTTTAAATAATATATAATAAGGTATCACTTTTCATTTAATTTTTATTATTTTAAAATTACTTTAATTATAAAGTTTAAAGCATTTGTTTTAAATTATTTAATTTTCGTATAATTTAAAAGTTTTTAAATTAGGTTTTTTATAATTATCTTTTTTAAACGTTAAAAAGCTACTTTACCTTTATTGTTAAATTTTTAAATATCATTTTTTTATTAAGTTTAATAAATTAATTCCGTTAACGGTTTGACGATGTTTTTAAAATTCGCGACTAATCTTTAAATATAATTTATAAAGCCATGAAATACTTATATTTCTATAACGCTTTTTAGTTCCGGCCAGTTTTTAATTGTTATTATTTTATCTTTTTAAATGTATATTTTTTTAAAAATAATAATAAAGTTTAAATAATCTAACTTTTTAATATGTCATTTACTTTTAATAAAATGGATTAATAAGTTAGCTTTTTAGAGTGTTTTTAATATTAAAGCAATATGTTTTTTATAATCTTTTTTATTTTTAAAGTATATAAATATATTATTAAAATAAATAAATATAAAAATATTTAAGTATTTTTTAAAAACCGTTATAATTATATATTAAAATAACGTTGAAGCGTTAATAAATTTAAAAAGCATTACTTTATATTTATAATGTTTATATATTATTTATATTTTTAAGCTATTTAAATTATATAATAACCATTTTTAAAATTTAACGCTATAAAAATTTTAATTTTGCTAATCTAATCTTTTATAAGCTTTATTAATGGTAAAACGTAATTATTTTTCTTGGTAATATTATTTAAATAATAGTAATTAATAACTTTACGCTATATTTTATTACTATTTTCGTTAATTTTTTACTTTTCGTTTTTATTAACTTTAAATACCATTACCATAAGATATTTAAATATTAATTTTAATTTTTAAATATATCCTTTTTTAAAATCTTTTTAAATTTTTTCTTATAATGCTTTTGATTTTTTTTTTATTTATAGGGTATATTAGAAACAATTTTAGGAATTGTTTTTTTTTAAGGTTTATTCGATAATTTATTGGTTATATTTTAGCAATTTTTCTTTTATTTAATCTTTAAACATTTTATAAAATTATAAGTATTTACATGATATTTTACGTAATGGATTATTAATTTTTTTTTTAAGCATATAAGCAATGTGTTTTTTATTTTACTTTTTTAAATTGCTTGCGTCTTTTTTTTTAAAAGCTTTAAAGGCTAACTTTTCTAGCTAATTTCATTAAAAATAACCTATCGTTTAATATATATAAAGGTGGCTCGTTTTAAGCCAATTAACTTTTAATATTATATTATAATTATTAATATTTATAATGTTAAAAGTGATCGTTTTAAAGTGGTTTTGGATTTTTATTAAAAAAGGTATGGTTTTTTTTAATATTTTGCCATTTTGGTAGGTAAACTTGCTTTTATTTACCGTTATTAGTTTATATAAGTTTTTTTTATAAACCTATTTTATTTTATTTTATTATATTATTTATGTTAAAATATAGCTTCATTAAGCTTTTAAATTAATCATTGCTTTATATGTTTTTTTTTTATATCGAATAGATATTATTAAGATGTTATTTAATTCTATTTAAATTTTATATAAGGTTTTGGTTTTGTTAATCTTTTAATGCCTTACTTTTAAAAACCTTTTTCATTTTTTAAATAAAACTTTTGGTATTTGGTTTTGTTTTTATTTTGCTGTTAAGATTTGGTGGGTGCTTCTTTATGGTTGGAATTTAAATTAACCATATTTTAATGGGCTTTTTTTTGGCGTTTTAAACGTTTTTTTTCGGTTATTATTTCTTTATTTCTTTACTTTTAAAAGGGCATGGATCAAGTAATAATTTTTAAGGTAATCCTTTTAATAAGGTTTGGTATAAAACTTATTAAAAGGCCTTTTTCTTATAATAAATTTTATACATTGATTTTGTAGTTTTATAAGAATTTTTTATTTTTTTTTTATATAAATATTTTTAAAGGAGTTCGATTTTCTTATAAAGTGTTAAATATATGCTGTATTTTTTATAATTAATGATTGGAAAGAACTTTATTTTTTTATATTTGGTTAGGTAATAGTTTAGCTAATATTTTTAATTATTAAGGTTGCTTTTTATATAAAGTTTTTAAAGTTTTTCATATCGAGCTTTGGTTTAGATAATTTACTTTTTTATATTTTCTTATGTAAAGATACTTTTAATGTTATTAAAATAAAGGCTTTTAGTTTTTTTTATATTTCTTTTGAATTTATTTCTATGTTTAAGAGGTTATGTAAGTTATATGGTATTAAATTGTAATATATGCATTTTTTAAATATTGCTGTTTTGCTACGTTTTGATTTTGGATAAAGGTAGCAAGCTTTGGGGAATTCTAGCCATTATGGTTTTATTTTATAAATATATTTATTTTTCTCGATGTTACTGCTTGGCTTTAAGCTTTTTAGAAACCACAAGTTATTAATTTTAACGCTTATATATATTTAATAGGAATTGTTTATATAATATTTTTAGTATTTATAGTTGTGCTTATCTTGTTAATATTTTTTACAGTTTTTGTTTTGATATTTATTTTAATGAAATTGTCGATGGTTATTTTTTTATCGTTCTTTTTAAGCGAGATCAAATTAATGTTAGTTTATGGTTAAAATATTTTTAGCTTTTTTAGCTTTTTAATATTTAAGATATTTGAAATTAAAAGGTTTTTTCTTTCTTTTATAATATTTATAGATTTTAAATTGTTTCTTTATTATTAAAAAGTTATTGTTATGATGTTTAATCTTATGTTTTAAGCATTTCGCTAGGCTGTTTTTATAGCATTTATAACCATTTATAATTGCCATTAAAACTTGGAGGTGTTTAAGATGATATTTGCAAGCGTGTATTATTTCTTTTTTATAGATAAGGCATTTATAAGCTTTAAGGCTTTTATTATCTTCTACTAGGTTAATAGTTACCGTAAAAATGTTATTAATCTCTTTTTTTTCCTTGATTTTAACCTGAAATGCCTGTTTTTATTTAAGCTGCGATATTTTTTTTATTAAGGTTATTGTTTTTTAAGGCTTCGACATTTGCTTTTAAAATGTTTTATTTTATTATAATTAAAGCATTTAATCTTTAACTTATTAATTAATTGTTTTTACTATTGCTTTTAAATGTTATTTAATTTAATAAGATTTAAATATATACTTATGCCTTGGTGTTATTTTTTTTATTATTGCTTGTTTTTAAAGTTATTGTTTCTATTAAACTAAAGCCTTATATTTTTAAAGGTTCCTTTTTTTTTATAAGATATTTTTTGAAGTTTTTATTGTTAATGGTAATGATTTTTTTTATTAAGGTATCGAATTGTTTAAGGTTTTAATCCTTGTAGATTTTTTTATTATAAAGTTTGTTTTTAACATACTTTTTTAATTTTTTATAGAAAGGGTAGAAGAAACTTTTAATAAGTAGGCTTGATTTAATGATTAGTTTTTTAAATTTAATAGTATAAGTTAAAGGCTAACTTGTTTTATTAAAAATGATGTAATTTGGTTTTGGCTTTTTATTTACGGATAAGGTTGTTAAATATAAGTTGAATCTTTTTTTTAAAGTGGTTGAAGTTTTTAAAAATGTATTTAATAAAATTTAATATATCTATTGGTTTCTTTTTAAATCGATTTTTAAAGATGGGTTTAAACCAATTAAAAGCTGGTTCTATAAGTAATTATAAAGCTATTAAAATCTTTTATTGTTTGTTTTTAATTGAGCCTTTATAGAATTTAAAATGGGTGCGTATTTAGATAAGGAATGTATTTAAATCTTTTTTTCTATCGTACTTGTTAAGGGCAATAAGTTTAAAGCTTTTGGCTTAAAGAAATGCCATATCTTTAATATTTTATAGGTTTAACGGGTTTTTAAAAGGTTATATAGGTTTAATTCTTTTTTTTTCTTTAGATTTTTCTTTTAATGATGATGATTTTTATTTTGCAAATGGTGCTGTTTATTTTGATTTATTGGTCCTTTTTTTTAGGGTTTTTATAGGTTTAAATGTTAAAACTTTTGCTGTTATTTTGGTAGGTGTTATAGTTATTATTTCTTATATGGATCTTTTGGTTTTTAGAGATGGTTTTGAAGGTTTAGATGCTTTGGTTGTAGCGATTTGTGATTTGGTTACTAGTAAATTTTGCGTCGGGGTTGTTAACGCGGTTGTCGGGTTTAATTTTAAGGTTGTTAAAACGTTCGTTTGTTTCGTTATTTTCTTTGGTAACATGCTTTAAAGGTTTTTAAAAACTATTTACAAACGAGTTCTTTTTTTCTTATATTAACACTAGGTATTAACCAAGTAAGTTATTAAAATGTTACAATCCCGCCTATTACTTTTATTAGTTTGATTTTATAAGTTGGATATATATTTTAAAAGGCTTGGTTTAAAAAATAATAATAGTTTAAAGTTAATAATTTTAATCGTAAAAGAAATTTTAAAGTATTTTATATTAAAGTGCAGTTTATTTATTAAAAAGGCTTTAATATTTAAATTAATAGTTAAAGAATAAATAATTAAATATAATAAGAAATTTATTTTTATATATTTATTTTTAATATTTAAGTTTCTTATTTGTTAGTTAAGTTGGGCTTAATTAATTTAAATTAACGCTAACTTAATGGAGTTGCCGCCAACTCGGTTAAGTTAGCTTTAATTAAATGCCAAGCATTTTAATTTAATTACGTGATTTTCGAACCATTTAAAATTTTAACAAGGTTATAATTTAAGCCGTGATAAAAAACGTTTTTTTAAATTAAATAAAACCTTTTTATAATTTTAAATATATAAAATAATAAATATAATACGTTATTAATAATTAAAATATATAATTAATTATTATTACAAATTAACTTTTAAAAATAAAAATTTGAAAACATTTTTAATAATTTTAATAATGTTATTATATAAATAATTATTACAAAATTAATTAAATAATAAAAAATAAATTTAAACGAAACTTTATATTTATATATAAAATATAATTATGAACAATTGCTTTTTAATAAATATAATATTTATAATATTTTATTTTTTATATTTATTATAACAAGTTATTTTATTATAATTAAAAAAAAAAATTTTAATAACGCTTAAATTTTTTTTTAACGTTATATAAATTAATATAAAAAGCATTTATATACATTAAATAAATAAAATATATATTTATATTTTATTAAATACTTTAATTATAAAATTTTAAATAAATTATAAAATAAATTAATTTATTTATAAAAAGCCTTTATTATTATTTACTTTTAAAGTTTAAATTAAAATATAAAAACGTATATTTTTAAATAAGTATATAAATAACTTTTTAATTTTATAAATAATAAAAACATTGTAAAAAAGAAAAGCCGTTAATTTAATTTTATATTTTTTAAAAAAATTAATTTATAATAATTTAAAATCGGTTATTAATAATATAATATATATAAAAATCAAATTTAATAAATTTTAACATTAAATTACAAATTTATAAATTTAATTTTATAACGATTAAAATAAATATAATAATAATTTCGTAATAAAAACATTATTATATAATTAAATATAATTTGAAATATTAAAAAATATATTAAAATTTTATAATTAATTAATTAAATATTATATTAATAAATATAATGTTATAATAAAAACATTAATAATAAAAGTATTAAAAATATTTTTATAAATTAAACCATTATATAATAATTTATAAAATATATTAATAACGTTTTAAACGTTTAAAAAAATAAAAATAATTAATTAAAAACGGTTAATTTAATATATATAAATAAAAGCCTTTTTTTTTTTTTAAAAAAAAAAGACAAAGTTTTTAAAATTTAAAAAAATTATTAATTAAATTTAAATAATTAATTTTAAATTTTATACCAACTTTTATTTTAATATAATTTTTTTTCTTTTTAAAAAAGTTTCGATAACTTTAAAATTTATATAAATATTAAAATAATTATTACTTTATTTATTTTACGGTTTTAAATAAACTATTTTTTATTAATTTACCTAACCTTTTTTTTCTTTTATATTTATTTTTTAAATTTTAATTATTTTAAATTTAAAAATAAATTAAATGCCGTTTTTATACCTTTACGGCTTTTTATTCTTTTAAATTATACCTTAAATTCTTTTATTATAAACTTTTTATCATAATTAATTAAATTGTTTTTTTTATTAAAGCTTTTTTATTATTATTATTTAAAATTTTATTATATATAATTTTTTTAAAGCTTTTTAATTTATTAAAAACTTATTTATTTTTTTAATTTAAATATAAAACCTTGCTTTTAAATTATTATATAATTTAACGGCTTTTAATTTTATATTTGTTTTTATTTACTTTATTTTAAAAATTTAATTTTAAAGCCAACCTTTTTTTTTATTTTTATACATTTTTAATATAATTAATTAGTTAACTTTTTAATTTTATTATTAAATAAATAAACGTAAATCATTTTTAATTTAACTTAGCTTATAAAATTTAATTAATTTTAATTATTAAATAATAATAAAAAATATTTTTATTTTTAAATAAATAACTTATTTTTTTTTAATTTATTAATTTTAATAATGTTTAAATTTATAATAACTATTAATATAACCATTAATAATTTAAATTTTTAATTTATAAAGTTTTATTAATATTTATATAATGTTTATAATATTATTTAAACTTTTAACATTTAAATTAAAATAAATTATATTTAAAATTAAAACGTGTTTTAATAATAATAGTTTTTAATATAAAATATATATAACTTTATTATTATTATATATTATATTAAATTAAAAACATTAAAAAAATAAATTAAAAATATTAAATAATAGTTTAAATTTTTCGTTTTTACTTTTTTTAATAAATATATAAAGTTATTATTAAATTTATTATTTAAATTAAAAATAAATAATAAATAATTAATAAATTTAAAAAAAATAATTTAATAGCTTATAAATTAAAAAAGAACTTAATATAAAATGTAATTAATATAATTAAAAAGACCAATTAAATAAAAAATTTATCTAACCGATTAAATAAATTAAAATTACGTGATATTTTTTATTATTTTTAAAATTAAAAGCGTTGTTATTTTAAAACTTTTTAACATTAAAACGTTTTATAAAAAGTTATAAAATATATGTTACGGGCCTTGCTGGTATAAAGGTTGTTAAGGGGTTTCGGTTTAAAAATAACAATAGTATCAAATTTAAAAGGTTTAAATCGTAAGGATTTCTTTCTTATATTCAAAATATGATTATAAGCTTAAGTTAATAGCTATAGAATCAATATAATAAAGGAAAATGGCCCTTTTTATATATTTTATAACTTTTGTAAAGCGCCCTTGGCTTTAAAGGTAGCAAGGGTAGCAACTACCTATGCCTTAAAGGTAGCGGCTACCTGCGCTCCCTGGGTAACGAGGGTAGCAAAGGGTGTCACGTGACCTTGGTTACCAAATCGACCGGGTAAACCTTTTATCCAGCTGGCTTTTCCTAACCGTATTGGCCACGTTTTATATCAGGTTCCTTTTCTAACCTATAAGCCACCAGATCGTAACAAATATTAATAAATTTTTAAAGCATTATTAAATATTTATAATATTTATTATCTATTTAAAATGTTATTTTTTATTTTTTTTTCTTGTTATTTAAATATTATATATTAACATACTTTATTAATTTACTTTTTTATATATTTAAATAAAATTAACATATAACCGTTTTTTATAATGATTTTATTTAATAATTTATAATTGTTAATTATTTAAAAGAATAATTTATTGTTATTATTAAATTTTTCAATATTATTTACATTTTTTTTAATATTATTAATATAAAAGTTTTTATTAATAATTTGAATTTTTATATAAATTTTTATATTAGGTTGTTTTTAATTTATTTATTTAACGTTCATTATATTTGCTAATTTAACTTATATATTAATTTAAAATAAAGTTAATATTTTTTTTAATAAAATTTTATAATTATATATTATATAATTAAATAATTCTATAGCCGTTAATTTTTCTTTTTAAAAAACTATAAAAAATTTTACTTTAAATTTTTTAAATATTTTATTTATTTTATTAAGTTTTAAATTTAAAAATCTTTTAATGATTTTTTCTTATTAATAAATGTTATTATAATTTATATTATCTTTTTATAATTTATAAAAGCTTTAAATATTAAGTTTAATTTTTTTTAATAAATTTATATTAATTTTCATTATATTATATTAATAATTTAATCGATTTAAAAGTTGCTAACTTTAAATTAAAATAATTAAAAAATAATTTAATTTTTAATTTTTATAATATAAAATAAAAGGTTTTTAAAATAATTATTAATTTATATATTAAAATTTATAGCTTTTTTTTATATAAATTTATCATTATAATTAGATAAGTTTTTTTTAATTATTTATATAAAATAAATTTCTTTTTTATTATAAATAAAATGCTATATTAATTTATTAATTAAAGGTAAATATAATTAATTTTTAATTTTAAATTAATTATTAATTAAACTTTTTATTTATTTTATTTTATAATAATTTAAATATTCTTTTTTTAATAAATATTTATAAAATTTATTAAAAATTTAAGTTAATTTATTATTTATTAACAAGTCGCGTTTTTTTTTATAAATAAAAAGTTATTTAATTTTTATTTTTATTTTTTAAAAAGCTTTTTATAAAATTAATTAAATACATTTTCTAGTTTTTAAATAATTTAATAAAGCTTTTTAATTTTTTATTTATATTTTTTAATAATATTTTAAAAGAATAAATTTATTATTATATTAAAGCGTTATTGTTACGATCCCGCTTATTATTTTTATTAGTTTGACTTTATAAGTTAGATATATACTTTAAGGTTTTTAGTTTAAAAAGTAATAATAGTTTAAGGTTAATAATTTTAATTATAAAAGAGATTTTTTAAAGTACTTTATATTTAAATGTAATTTATATATTAAAAAGGCTTGAATATTTAAATTAATAGCTAAAAAATAAATGGTTAGATATAGTAAGAAATTCATTTTTATATATTTATTTTTTCTTTTATAAAATGTTATAAATCGCTTTTTAAAATTTTAATTAAGCAATTTAATTAAATCGTTTTTTAAGGTTTTTAATTAAGCAATTAAAAATAGGAGTTGCTTTTCTTTTAATTTTTATTAATTTCTTATATTATATAACCTTTAGTTTACTAGTTTATTTAAAAGGTTGCATTTTAAGTTATAACATTATTCTTTTTCTTTAAAATTTTTGTTTTAAAAATAATTCTTTTTTTTTTAATTAGTTTTTCTTTTTTATCTTTAACCATATTTAGGCGTGTTATTAAATTTTTAGGTAATAATGTTTATTGTTAAAATTAAAAGGCTGTTAAAAATTGCGTTACTTTTTTAAAATCTGTTTTTATAACCAAGCGTAATAAGATGGCTTATTTTTTTTATAAGAGGCTTAAAATAAAGTGCATTGCCTTTAACAATTCCGACCCATATATCAAGTATATCCGTTTTAAAAGATTTAAATGCAATGTTTTCAAGATTTTCCATGCCGGGGTGGTTAAGATCACCCAGCAATATCGGAGGCTGGAAAGTGAACTGGAGGAGGTAGATATTGTTATAAAAGCTGCCATGGATTGTGCTAGGTGTTTTTAAACATAATGTCGTTTCTAATTTGAAAAACTTCAAAGAATGATTGCGTGCGGTTTTAATTTTATTAAGGAATTGGATTGTATTAAGCGTAAAAAGGAAGAGGCTTGTCAAGTGAAAGTTGGTTCCTTTAATATTTCCATGGCCTCTTCCTTTTTCTTTTAAGCTGGCTTGGATCCGAACGTAAACCCGTTAGCGATCTTAGCCGATCTGGATTTTAATAATGAAATGTTTTAAACATTTCCTTCATATTTTAAAGGTGCTTAATAGGCTTCCATATGTTGTTTTTATGTGGGTATTTCTTTTATTTAATGAAATATTTAACTTGTCCTTTATTTAATTTTAAGTTTAATATGGTTTTAACTTTATATTTTTTTAAGTTTTTTTTTAATTTAACGTTTTTAACAAGTTTAACGTTTTTAAGTGTTGATTTTAACATTATTATATAAAAGACTTTAATATAGATTTTCATTGTTAACGAAATTGTTAATTAATAATTGGTTTTAAATAAGACTTCTTTTATAAAAAAAGGTCTTAATTTCTTAAAATCTAATTTTTTGCTAGGCCTTTTTATATAAATCTATAATGTTTTAAACGTTAAATTTTGCTTATTTTAAAGTAAATAAACCTTATTTCTTCTCTTAAGGATTAATCCTTTAATTCTTCTCTTATTATAATATTTTATTATTAATTAGTTTTTGTTATTTAATATGTGCGTTATATCCGTATAATATAATGTATAATAACATTTTTATATTTTTATTAATTGCTATATTATAAGCGCTTTAAACCAAGGGTAGTAATTTTATTTAATTGTTTTGTTATTTATTAACATAGCTTTTTAAATATTATTTAAATGTTTAATTAAATCTTTTTATTTATTTATTCATTTGCGAATAAGTTATGGTAAAAAGCTTTTATTTACTTCTAATCTTTTTTATAAATGTTTGCTAATAATGTAATATAAAAATGAGGTCTTTATTTAATATCATTTATTTAAAAATTTCATGCTTACTAATGATTTTTTTAATAAATGCGTATGCAAACTATTTTAAAATATAATTTTTTTTATATAATATAAAATATCTATACTTGATAAGCTTATTAATAATTACTTAAGTTAAGTTATAATATGTTTTTATAACTAGGTTTTTTAACTTTGATAATCCTATAATAAAATCCCATATTATAATGTTAAAAGGTTTGCTTGATATTTTAATAGGTTAAAAAAGTTTATATAGTTTATGTTTAACTTTTTTAATTCAATTATATATATTACATTTTTTAATTATTTTAATGATTAATGCTTTAAATTTTAAGAAATTATAAATCTTTTACATTTTTAACTTTATTTTAAAGATTTCTTAATATTTATATAAAAGGTGTTTATGAAACTTTTTAATGAATTTCCTTTAAATATTTTTTAATATATAAACCTTGCTTTTATATATTAATATTTCTTAAAATGTTTTTTATATTATAAATAGGTCTCTTTTTTACTAATTATATTCCTTTTAAAATCTTTTAATTTAATCATCTTTATTAATCTATATATATGTTAGGATAACTACTTTGTTTAATTGCTATTTTAACATTTAAATGTCTCGTTTTTCAACCTTGGTTTTATAGTTTTTTTTTTTATTAAAAAGATTGGCTTGGATATTCTTTTTTTCTTTAATATAATAAATTTTAAAATTAAACTAGGATAAAAATATTATCCATTTTTTATATTTTTAGTTAAATTTTTAAATGATTATAAACTATGTAAAGTTTTTATAATTTAAATAGATATTAATAAGGTTTTTAATTTTATTAAGTTATGGTTTTTATTTTTTAAATGTTTAAATAATTGTTAGTAACTTTTTGTTGTAAATCTTATATCTAAGTTTTATATTATATAATGCTTTTAAATAATATATAATAGGATACCATTTTCCATTTGGTTTTTATTATTTCAAGATTGCTTTAATCGCGAAGTTTAAAGCATTTATTTTAAGTTATTTAATCTTTATATAATCTGGAAGCTTTTAGATTAAATTTTCCGTGATTACCTCTTTTAAGCGTTAAAAAGCTGCTCTAATTTTATTATTAAATTTCTAGGTATTATCTTTTTATTAAGTTTAACAAGTTAGTTTTATTAACGGTTTAATAATGTTTTTAAAATTTATAATTAATTTTTAAATATAATTTATAAAGCCATGAAATATTTATATTTTTATAACGTTTTTTAGTTCTAACCAATCTTTAATTATTACTATCTTGCCTTTTTAGATATGTATTTTTTTAAAAATGATAGTGAAACCTAAATAATTTAACTTTTTAACATGCCATTTGCTTTTAATAAAATGGATTAACAAGTTGGCTTTTTGAAATGTTTTTAATATTAAAGCAACATATTTCTTATAATTTTCTTTATTTTCAAAATATATAAGTGTATTATTGAGGTAGATAAATATGAAAATATCTAGGTATTTTTTAAAAACCGTTATAATCATATGTTGGAATAATGTTAAAGCGTTGGTAAGTTTAAAAGGCATTATTTTATATTTATAATGTCCATGTATTATTTTAAACGCGATATATTGTTTATATTTTTAAGCTATTTAAATTATATAATAGCCGTTTTTAAAGTCTAACATTATAAAGATTTTAGCTTTATTAATCTAACCTTTTATAAGTTTCATTAATAATAAAGCGTGGCCATTTTTTTAATGATATTATTTAAATGACGGTAGTTGATAACTTTGCGTCATATTTTATTATCATTTTCGTTAATCTTTTATTTTTCGTTTTTATCGACTTTAAGAACCATTATTATAAGATATTTAAATGTTAATTTTAATTTTTAAATCTATTCTTTTTTAAGATCTTTTTAGATTTTTTTTATAATGCTTTTAACTTTTTTTCATTTATAGGGTATATCAAAGATAATTTTAAAAATTATCCCTTTTTAAAATTTATTCGATGGTTTCATTGGTTATGTTCTAGCAATTTTTCTTTTATTTAATCTTTAAACATTTTATAAAATCGTAAGTACTTACGTGATATTTTATATAATAGATTATCAATCTTTGGTGTTTTAAACATATAAGCGATATGCTTTTTATTTTGCTTCTTTAAATTGCTTGCGTCCTTTTTTTTTTTTTTTTTTTTTTTTTTTTTTTTTTTTTTCGAAAGCTCCAAAGGCTAACTTTTCTATCTAATCCCATTAAAAACGACCTGTCTTCCAATGTATGCTTAAATGGCTCAACTTAAGCCAATTAATTTCTAATATTATATCGTGATTATTAATATTTGCAATATTAAAGGTGATCGTTTCGAAGTTATCTTAGATTTTTATTAAAAGGGATACGATTTCTTTTAATATCTTATCATTTTAATAGATAAACTTGCTTCTGTTTACCGTTATTAATTTATATAAATTTTCCTTATAAACCCATTTTATTTTATCTTGTTATATTATTTATATTAAAATATAACTTTATTAAGCTTTTAAATTAATCATTACTTTATATATCTTTTTTTTATATTGGATAAATATTATTAGGATATTGTTTAATTTTATTTAGATTTTATATAAAGTTTTAGCTTTGTTAATTTCTTAATGCCTTACTTTTAAAAATCTTTTTCATTTTTTAAATAAGACTTTTAATATTTAATCTTATTTTTGCCTTATTATTAAAATTTAATGAATGCTTTTTTACGGTTGGAGTTTAAGCTAATTATATTTTAATAGGCTTTTTTTAACATTTTAAACGTTTTTTTTCGATTATTATTTCTTTATTTCTTTGCTTTTAAAAAGGCGTAAATCAAGTAGTAATCTTTAAAGTAATCCTTTTAATAAAGTTTGGTATAAAATTTATTAAAAAGCCTTTTTCTTATAATAAATTTTGCATATTGATTTTATAATTCTATGAAAATCTTTTGCTTTTTTTCTTTGTATAAATGTTTTTAAAAAAGTTTAATCTTTTTATAAAATGTTAAATACATGCCATATTTTTTGTAATTAATAACTGGGAAGAACTTTATTTTTTTATACTTAATTAAGTAATAATCTGGCTAATATCCTTGGTTATTAGGGTTGTTTTTTACATAAAGTCTTTAAAGTTTTTCGTATCAAGCCTTGGTTTAGATAATTTATTTTTTTATATCTTTTTATATAAAAACACTTTTAATATTGCTAAAATAAAGGCTTTTTAGTTCATTTTATACTTTTTTTAAATTTACTTCTATATTTAAAAGATTATATAAGTCATATGATATTAAATTATAACATATGTATCTTTTAAATATTATTATCTTATTGCATTTTAATTTCAAATGAAAATAACAGGCTTTAGGAAATTCTAGCCATTGTGATTTTATTTTATAAATACATTTGTTTTTTTCGATATTGCTACTTAACTCCAAGCTTTTTAAAAACCACAAGTTATCGATTTTGGCGCTTATATATATTTAATAAAAGTTGTTCGTGTAATATTTTCAATATTTGCAATCGTGCTTATTTTATTAATATTTCTTATAATTCTTATTTTAATACTTACTTTAATAAAGTTATTAATGGTCATTTTTTCATTACTTTTTTTAAGTAAAATCAAGCCAATGTTAGTTTATGGTTAAAATATCTTTAGCTTTTTTAACTTTTTAATATCTAAGATACTTAAAATTAAAAGGTTTTTCTTTCCTTCTATAATACCTGTAGGTTTTAAATTATTCCTTTATTGCTAAAAAGTTATTATTATAATATCTAATCTTATGTTTTAAACATTTCGCTGGGTTATTTTCATAACATTTACAACCATTTATAATTACCATTAAAGATTGGGGGTGTTTAAAATAATATTTACAAGCGCGCATTGTTTTTTTTTTGCAGATAGGGCATTCGTAAGCCTTAAAGCTTTCGTTGTCTTTTATCAAGCTGGTAATTATTGTGAAAATGCTATTAATCTCCTTTTTTTCTTTGATTTTAATCTAAAACGCCTATCTTTGTTTAAGTTGTAATATTCTTTTTTATTAAAGTTATTATTTTTTAAGGCTTTAACATTTGCTTTTAAAATATCTTATTTTATTATAATTAAAACATTTAATTTTTAACTTATCAATTGGTTGTTTTTATTATTACTTTTAAATATTATTTAACTTAATAAGGTTTAAATATATACCTATGCCTTTATATTATCCGTTTTATTATTATCCGTTTCTAAGGTTATTATTTTTATTAAATTAAGGCCTTTCGTTTCAAAAGGTCCCTTCTTTCTTTTTAAAATATTGTTTGAAGTTTTTATTATCAATGATAATAACCTTTTTTACCAAGGCATTAAACTGCTTAAGGTCTTAATCCTTATAGATTTTCTTATTGTAAAGTTTGTTTTTAACATGCTTTTTTAGTTTTTTATAAAAGAGGTAAAAAAGACTTTTAACAAATAGGCTTGATTTAATAGCTAATTTTTTAAATTTGATAGTATAGTTAAAGGCTAACTTGTTTTATTAAAGGTGGTGTAACTTAGCTTCGGCTTTTTATTTGCAAATAAAGTTGTTAAACATAAGTTAAATCTTTTTTTCAAAATGGTTAAAATTTTCAAAAATATATTTAATAATGTTTAATACGTTTATTGGTTTTTTTTTAAATTAATCCTTAAGGATGGGTTTAAACCATTTAAGGGCTGGTTTTATGAATAGCTGTAAAGCTATTAAAACCTTCTATTACTTATCTTTGATTAAGCCCTTATAAAATTTAAAATAAATACGCATTTGGATGAAAAATGCGTCTAGGTTTTCTTTTCTATTATATTTGTTAAAAGTAATAAGCTTAAAGCCTTTGGCTTAAAGAAATGTTATATTTTTAATATCTTGTAGATTTGATAGGTTTTTAAAAGATTATATGGGTTCAATCCCTTTTTCTTTTTTAAATTCTTCTTTTAATAATAATGATTTTTATTTTATAAATGATGGTATCTACTTTGGTTTGTTAGTCTCTTCTTTTAAGGCTTTTATGGTTTTAAATATTAAAGCTTTTATTATTATTTCGGTAGATGTTGCAATTATTGTTTTTTATATAAGTTTTCTAATCTTTAAAGATAGTTTTAAAGGTTTAAATGCTTTCGTTATAGCAATTTATAATCTGGTTATTAATGAATTTTATGTTAGGATTATTAACGCGGTTGTTAGGTTTAATTTTAAAGTTATTAAAACGTTTGTTTATTTCGTTATTTTTTTTGGTAACATGTTTTAAAAATCTTTAAAAACTATTTGTAAATAAATTCTTTTCTTTCTATATTAATATTAAATATTAATTAAGTGAGCTATTAAAATGTTATAATCCCGCTTATTACTTCTATTAATCTGACTTTATAAATTAAATACGTACTTTAGGGTTTTTGATTTAAAAAGTTATAATAGTTTAAAATTAACAATTTTAATTGTAAAAAAGATTTTTCAAAGTACTTTATATTTAAGTATAATCTATATGTTAAAAAGGTTTAAATATTTAGATTAATAGCTAGAGAATAAATGGCTAGATATAATAAGAAATTCATTTTTATATATTCATTTTTTTTTTATAAAATATTATAAGTTATTTTTTAAAATCTCCAATTAAACAACTCAATTAAATTGCTTTTTAAGGTCTTTAATTAAATAATTAAAAATAGGAGTCGCTTTTTCTTTAACTTTTATTAACTTTTTATATTATATAACCTTCGGTTTATTAATTTATTTAAAGGGTTGCATTTTGGGTCGTGACAGTTATAACTTTTTTTATAATTTTAATTTTATTATTTATAATTTTAAATTTAAAATTATTAATTTTATAATGTTTTTTAAAAATTTAATACTTTAACGCTTTAAATTTTATATAAATTTTATATTTAATATTAATATAATTTAATTATTTAATTTATTTTTAAATATAATTTTTAAATCTTTTAAAATATAATTAAATAATATTAATTTTTTATTTGAATTTCACTTATATTCTTTTTATATTTTTTTTATTAATAAATCGTATTTAAATGGTTAATTTTATACGATTAAAAAAAGTTTCTAATTTTATTAAATATATAATATAAATAAATATTAATATAATAGAAAATCTATAAAATCTTTATATAGTTATAATAATAAAAGCTTTTAATTAACTTGTTTTATATATACATTTTTTAATAAATTTAACTTTTTTTTTTAAAAAACTTTTTTTCTTTTAAAAGTTTATTTTGCTAATTTATTTACTTTAAAATATTTAAAATAAAAATCTATCCTTTTTTATTTAAAGTAGTTTTATATTTAATAAATTTTAATATAAGCAAAGGTTTAATAAAAGATAGGTTTTTTAATTTAAATTTACTTCTTTAACTTTTAAATGTTTTATTATATATAAAAAGGTTTTAATTTTAATAATTTAAAAACCATTAACCGTATATAACCGTTTTTTAAATTTATTATTAAATAAGTTTTTAAAATATTAATATTATTATAATATTAAAAGTAATAAACTCATTAAAGTTAAGTTATTTTATTAATTTAATAATCTTATCTTTTTTTTTTTATTAAAGTTTTTTTTTATTAGTTTATATTATATTAACTTTTAAAATTAATTTTATTTTAATAATAAAATTCTTTTTTTCGTTTTAAAAAACTTTAACTTATTTTTTAAAACTTTTATATTAACTTTTATGATGTTTTTTTTTTTATAATTATAACATTTCATTTAATTTATATTTATAGGTTTAATATATATATTAAACGTTATATTTTATTAAAGGTTTTTTTTTCTTTTTATAAAAAAGCATTTAAAGGTTTCTTTTTTAAGTTTATATTAATAAAAAAGGTTAATTAACGCTTTTTAAATTATTAATTTTAAAATCACGTTATTAATTTAATTAATAAAAATGTTTTATTATAAAAACCTATTTATATTATAAATAAATATAAATTAAATGCTTTTAAATTTTAATTAAATAAAATATTAAATAATAAACGTATATATAAATTTATTTTATTTTATAATATTTTAATAATGTTAATTAAAAAATTAAGTTTTTAACATTTTTTTTATTTTATTATAAATTATTAAAATTTTAACATTATTATTATTTTAATTCAATACTTTATTTTATTAATTATTAAACTTTAAATTTAATTTCATATTATTAAATAATTTATAAAAATTAATTTAAATTAAAAATTTCATTTAATGTAAATTAAAAAAAATAACGAATAAAAAACGATATTTAAATATATAATTATTTTTATAAAATTTATTAACGCTTTAATAATTTTTTAAATTATAATAAATAACATTTTTTTATAACTTAATTAATATAAGTTTTTTTATATATTTAAATAATTTATTAATTTATATTAATATAAAGAAAAATATAATTAATTAATTAAAATAATCTTTTAATAATTAATAAATTATGATTTAATTATAACGTTTTATAAATATAAATAAAAAACTTATAAAATAAAATTTTTTAAATATATTATTAAAAGTTATAAAATTTTTATAATTTAAAATAAAATCATTTATATTATTAAATAGCAAGCGTTTAAAATTTTAAAAAAGTTTTAATAATTTATTAAATTTATTAATTTTTATCATCGTTTTATTAAATCCTATTACGATCTGGTGGCTTATAGGCTAGAAAAAGGACCCGACACAGGACGTGGCCAACACGGTCAGGAAAAGCCAGCCGGATAAAAGGTTTACCCGGTCGATTTGGCAACCAAGGTCACGTGACACCTCTCGCTACCTTCGCTACCCAGGGAGCGCAGGTAGCCGCTACCCTTAGGGCATAGGTAGCCGCTACCCTCGCTACCTTCGGAGCCAGGGGCGTTTTACAAAAGTTACGGATATATAAAAAGGGCCATTTCCTTTGTTATATTGATTTTATAGTTATTAACTTAAGCTTATAATTATATCTTAAATATAAAAAAGAAATTTTTACAACCTAAACTTTTTAAATTTAACGTTATTATTACTTTTAAACCGAAACCTTTTAACGATCTTTATATTAACAAAGCTTATAACATTTTAATAGCTTTTTAATTAATAATAATAAGTTCAATCAAGTTAAATAATTAATATAAGTAATATTTCTATAAGCTAACCAATAAGAGAACTAGTTAAGCAATTTTATAATTTAATACGATACCGATTTTTAGCGTAATTTATTAAGTTATTAAATGAAGTTTTTTAAACCATGTTAAAAGAAAAGTTTAATAAAAAATATAAGGAAATAAAATCTTTAAAAAAAGAAGTAGCTTAATTAGCATTTAAACTTGCTAATTTATTAGCAACCTTTGAAAATCTTTTATTAATTAACGAAATATTTTAATGCATTAATAATATAATTATTACCTTTAACATTTAAAAATTACAAGTTTTAAATAATATATAAAAAAAAATCAACGCCTTTAAAGATTAATTAAAAAAAGCTTCGGTTAAAAGATACAAGCTTAAAACCCTTAAAAAATACAATGGAACCATCGATTTTAACGGATTTATCATTTAGTTTCAAGCCTATTTTAAGTTTTATAAAAACTTCCTTTTAAATGAAAATAACAAAGTTTTAGCAATTAAAAGATTTCTTGCCGAAAAAGCTTTTAAATGGTTTAAACCTTTTATATAAAACTATTTAAAATATAACAATTTTAATAATATAAAAAAGAAAACTTTTTATATATTTTTAAACTATAATAAGTTTATAAAAAAACTTTATAAGATATATAGCAACTTTAATAAAATTTAAATTGCTAAATAAAAGATATTATAATTTAAATAAAACAAATTAACATTTAATTATATTATTAAATTTAAAAAGTACGTCGCCTAGACTAATATTTTTACAAATGGATTATTTATCCTACTTTATAATAAATTAAAGCAAAAAGTTAAAGATAAGGTTTATAAAATAAACCGCTTTAAAACCTTTAAAAATTATTATAAACTTATCATTAAAATTGATAATCAATAATTTTAATATAAGCTTAAGAAAAAAAACCTTTAAATGCCTTTTTATAAAAAGAAAGAAAGGAACCTTTAACAAAGCACCGCGTTTGGTACGCACGCCGGACCCATAGACGTGAACCAGATCCGCACCGATAAGAAGGATATGAGCCAGGTGGAATGTTACAACTATGGGAAAAGGGGATATTATAAAAGCCAGTGTAAAAACCCCAAGAAGCAGGCTAAGGTTTTTAAAAGTAAGAAAAGGAATTTTGCCATTAAAACAAGGCCAGCCCCAAAGGTTAATATAATACAAACCAACAAGAAGAAACTCCAATAAGAGGAAAAAAAGGACAAAATAATTAAGCTAATAAAACAATTTAACTTTAACCAGTTTATCATCTTTAATGCCGCAATAGCATTAATATTTTGAAAGCCCATTTGATAGCAAATTTAGGAAAAGGCTATATACAGCCAATGGCTTTTAAACCACCAGGATTAAGAACCTTCCATATATAACAAAACACCTTAAAATTAAAAAAACAGGTTTAAATTAAAAAACCTACCTTTTATTAAACCATTGCTTATATTAAAGTTTGTTAAATGTAAAATTAACTTAGATAAGAAAGGATGGATTTTTATCCCCGGCACTTTAAAATAAATAAATCAATAGAACAAGCTTTTAAAGGAAAGAGAGTTTTTAAAGAAAAAAAGCTAAACCAAATGAAAAATGTATAAATAAAGCAAGCCGATTAAAAGCCCTTATCACTTTAAACATATAAAGATTTCATAGATTTTTTATTACATTAACATTTGCTTATATTATATGCTTAATAAAATCAAGAACTTTTTTTAACCATATAAAATTAACCATTTAAACATGATCTATTGGTAAAAAGATATAAGAAAAGTGCAGGTAAAGTTAAAGTAAAAAATCGGCATTATTAAACCACATTTTAAAAAACCTAAAAATTGCATTTAAAGATAAGTTAAATGGTTAAACTTTATTAACATTAGGTATAAGATCTACGCGGAATTTAAAACGTTAAAGTTTCAAATCTTTAAAAAGCATTATAAGATTAATAGCTTTAAGTTTAAAATTATAAATAGTAAGATTGAAATTATAAAGAAAAGTTAAAACGCCTTTATATAACAATAAATTCATTTTTTTTAAAATATTGTTAAAAAATATAAATAATAAATCAAAAAGCTTTATCAAATCATTTAAAAATTAAGAGACGTATTTAATCAATTCTATAAAAAGCTTTTTAAAAAATGAATGCAAGAATTAAATAACCTTCTATTTATAAAAAACAAGGAAGGTAGCTTGTTAATAAGTAACGAATTAGTTTAAATCTTTAACAAGTTTCGCAAATATTTATTAAAAAAGGAAATATCTAAATAACCATGAAATGGAACGGATAAAAAATACAAACAATGATTAACTTAAGATTTAAAATCAATTATATCCATCTTTAATTAATTAATTAATATAATATTCCATATCGTAACAAAAAGGAAATCTACTTTATACAAACGACTAAAGGAAGATTATTTAATTATAATAATAGATTTATATAAAAAAAAACTGCAGATTTTAATATATAAATTAATAACCATTTTGAGAACCTTTCATTTAATATTATAAAAATTAAAGATTAAGTTATCTTTGGATTATTTTGGCTTAAAGCTAGCAACCTTTAAATCGATTAAATCATTAACGCAATAAGGTAAAGATTAATATAAATCTAAAAAAGAAAGCCAAACCTAATATCTAAAGCCTTTATAAGCTATAAAAAGATAGCATAAGCCACGGTAACATTTGCTAATAAAAATGAAATTATTAAAAAAACTTTAAATTTAAAATTAAATAAAATAAGCAAAGTATCTAAGGAATTTAAAAAAGAATTTTTGGCAGTTTTTTAAAAGGAAAGATTAACAGTTATAAAATTACCTAATCATATAATATATAATTATAAAATTCTGTTAAAAAAAGGGTATCAACCCTATTTTAAACTAATATATAGGCTGAATTAATAAGCATAACAAGCGCTAAATAAATAAATTAAAAAAAACCTGGCTTAAAGATTTATATAAAAATTTGAATTATCAGTTAAATACCTCATATTAATAATACCAAAGAAAAATATAGATAACATTTAAAAACTTAATAACAATAATGAACCAATATTTCAAATAGTTAATAATTATCAATTGTTAAACGAAATCATTATAAAAAACGGCCACGCGTTAACCTTGCTTAAATATATAAAAAAACAAGCCAATGAAATATATTAATATATAATGTTTAATATTATAAATAAATATTACGGTATTTAAATGGCAAAAGAAAAGGAATAAAAGATAGCATTTTAAACATATAACGGGCATTATAAATACCTGGTAATGCCTTAGGGATTTACCAATGTCCCAGCCACCTTCTAACATATAATAATGACAATTTTACAAGAATACGTTAACATCTTTGTTTTTATATTTATCAACAATATTTTTATATATTTTAACTTCTATAAAAAACATTTGAAGCATAAATAATTAATTCTACGAAAGCTTAAAAAACATAAGATCATTTTCAAACCTAAGAAATGCTAATGAAAAATGTAAAAAATTAACTTCTTTAGATTTACAATCACTTTTAGTGAAATCCGGATATAAAAAAGAAAGTTAAAGCAAGTACGGGAATGGAGATTTATTAATAATAATCTCTTACCTTAAAACGTGAAAAACGTTTAACAGTTTTACGGATTTTGCAACTTTTTTTAAAAACTGATCAAAAACTTTATAGGTATAGTTAAAATCATGATAAATACCACATAAAAAAAGCGACAATCATTCGTTTAAACAGCAAAAGTTAAAAAATCCTTATAACTTTTAAAAAAAGCAATGGCTATAAAACCAATTTATTAACTTTCAAAACCTAAAATAGAAAAACAAATGTATATAAACGCATCCAATTATGTTTATAAAAAAACTTTAAAACAATATAAAAATAAAAAATAACATTCGGTAGCCTATTATTTAAAGGCCTTTTAAGGGTTTAAATTACGTTATTTAATATATGATAAAAAACTACTTGCCATCATTTAAAGATTTAAATAATGAAAACCATATGTTAGCAATACTTTAAATCCTATTATTGTTTTCTTTAATTATAACAATTTATAAACCTTTATAACAAATTAAGAACTATTTTCATGTTAATAACGTTAAAAAGAGTTTTTAAATGGATTTAATTTTAAGATTTATTATATTAAAAAAAAAGAAAATATACAAGCAAACGCTTTTAACCGGCAAGGATAAAACTTAAAAAAAGCCAAAGAAAAACTAATAATTATACTTTTTAAAAAATAATAAGGAATATACCAAGTTAAATAAATTATTATCAATGAATAATAAAATTAAAAAATTTAAAATGCTTTAATTAATAAAAAAAAGGCGAACTTTTTAAAAGAGGAAAAAGTATATGCTTATAATGGGAAAAGATATATGCCATAATTAATGTAAAAAGCATTTGTGAAAGAAGCATATGAAAATCTTTTATCCGAACATCTAGGAATTTTCAAAACCATTTAAAAAATTTAAAAGAACCATAACTTTCTTTAATTAAAAGCTATAATTAAAAAAGTAATTAAAAAATATAACCTATGTAATAAAGTAAAAGTAATTAGGTATAAACCTTATAAAAAATTTAAACCTATAAAGATTTTAAAATAAATATAAGATATTATAGCTTAAAATTTTATCACAAAATTACTTACATTAATAAACCTTGTTAATAAGGTTAAATATGATAATATATAAGTAATAATTAATAAACTTTTTAAATATAAAATCTTTTTTCCATTTAAAGAAATATATACGGTAGAAAACCTAGCATTTTTATATCTATAATATTACATAACGGAATATGATTTATTATAAAAAATCATTTTTAATAGAGATAAGTTTTTTATATCTAAGTTTTAAATGATATTAATAAAAAGGCTTGGAATTAAATAAAAGATGTTAATAATAGCGCATTTTTAAATAAATAATTAAATAAAAAGGTTAAATTAATTTATTAAGTAATATCTATGAATTTATATTAATTATAAATAAAATAACTAGGTAAAGTGGCTATTGTTAGTTTAATTAACGTATAACAATTTAAATAATAAAAACATAAACATTATACCTTATAAAGCCGTTTATAAATTAGATAATAACAAATCTATAAACGAAATATTATTATTATAAGCATTATAATTGTTAAGCGTAATATTAAAAATAAAAGTTAAAGTAAAAAAGATATAACATTTTTAAAAATCATTTTAAAAAGACTTATAGTTTTTATAAAACCGAATAATAAAATATTATAACTAGAAAAAAATTAAAAGACCAATTTTTATAAAAAAAAATAAGGTGTTATAAGCCTTGTTAATATAAAGGTTATTAAAGGGTTTTGGTTTAAAAGTAACAATAGCGTTAAATTTAAAAGGTTTAAGTTATAAAGATTTCTTTTTTATATTTAAAATATAATTATAAGCTTAAGTTGGTAGCTATGGAATCAATATAACAAAGGAAATGGCCCTTTTTATATATTTTGTAACTTTTATAAAGCGCCCTTGGCTTTGAAAGTAGCGAAGGTAGCGGCTACCTATGCCTTAAAGGTAGCGGCTACCTACGCTCCTTAGGTAGCGAGGGTAGCGAGGGGTGTCACGTGACCTTGGTTACCAAATCGACCGGGTAAACCTTTTATCCGGCTGGCTTTTCCTGACCGTGTTGGCCACGTCCTGTGTCGGGTCCCTTTTCTGGCCTATAAGCTACCAGATCGTAACATAAAGTGTATTTACTTTATTAAAAATAACATTTAACATTGAAAACTTTACAAATATAAATAAAGCAATCAAGTAAAAAACTGGATTTTAAAAAACTTAGATCATTTAAAATTAAAAAGGTTATTTTAAATGTAAACTATTAATTAATATTATTAAAAGGTATGTAAATATATTCAATTTTTTATATTTCCTTATTTAAATTAACACTATAAAATGTAAAAGTTAATAATAAAGCAAAACTTGAAAAACAATTAATAAAATATAAAGTTAAAAAAATCCTAGATATTAAAATAATTAATTAGCAATTATATTATCTGATTAAATAAAAAGATTACTTATTAGCAAATAACATTTAAAAACCTAAAAAACACCTAACAAATTGCGTAAAAAAATAAGAAAATTTTCACCGAAAAAATCCAAACCGGCCAGGTTAACCGCTTTAAAAAAAACGGAGGAGACGTCTTAAAAAAACTTAAAAAATGGCACGTTAATTTAAAAACGTTTAGCTTTTTTTTTAGCTAGGCAATTAATCTTTACGGCTTTAATAATATAACGCTTCTTTTTCTCTTTTTTTTTTAACTTATTTAAAGCATTTAAATTAGATAAACCTTATAATAACATTTTAAAACCTTATAATTATAAATTTTCGCATTAATAATAAACTTATAAAATCTTTACAATTAATTTGTTTATTTTTACTTATAAAATAAATAACATGTTTTTAACATTTTACTTCTTTTTAAATAACTTTTAATTTACCGAATTAAATTTTTTAAAAGAATTAACATTAATTATAAAATCTATGCAAGTCTTTTTTAATAAAACATATTAACTACACCGCTTTAAATAATTAAATGTAATAATACATTTAAAATTCTTTTTTATATAATAAATGTAAAGCATTATGTTTGCAATAATACCAAATTAATTAATACAAGCGATAAGGATAAATTATTTAAAATAACAATTACGTTTTCTTTTATTTTTATTTAATTTAATAAAACTGGCGGCTCGTTTTTTAAAACTAATGATATTAAACATAACAAACCGAAGAGGAAAAAAAAGAAGGATAGGAAGTTGGCCATGTTTATATAAACAAGGCCACTCATCTACTTATTTTTGGAACAAAGATCTTAAGAAGGGAGGATAATGTTACGATCTAGTGGCTTATAGGTTAGAAAAAGGATCCGACATAGAACGTGGTTAACACGGTTAGGAAAAGCCAGTTGGATAAAAGGTTTACCCGGTCGATTTGGTAACCAAGGTCACGTGACACCCCTCGCTACCCTCGCTACCCAGGGAGCGCAGGTAGCCGCTACCCTTAGGGCATAGGTAGCCGCTACCCTCGCTACCTCCGGAGCCAGGGGCGCCTTACGAAAGTTACGGGATATATAAGGAGGGCCATTTCCTTTGTTATATTGATTCCGTAGCTACCAACTTAAGCTTATAGTCATATCTTGAATATAAGAGAGAAATCTTTACGACCTAGACCCTTTGAACCTAACGCTATTGTTACCTTCAAACCGAGACCCCTTAACGACCCCTATACCAGCAAGGCTCGTAACACTTTTATATAAATATAACTTTTTATTTATAAATAAATAAATAAATTAAACGGTTAAATTAAACGTTTAAAATATATTTTATATTTTTATTAATTATAAAATAAATAATTAAAAAAACCTATTGCTTATAATTAAATTTATATATAATAACATTGTTTTTTTTTAATATATTTAATTTTTTTTTATATAATTTATAAATATTATTTTATAGCTTATAATTTATTATATAATGTTTTTAAAAATTTAAATAATAAATTATATATTTATTAAAAAATATAATAAAATTTAAAAAGAAAAGCTATTAATAAATAAAAAATTAAAGCGTTTATATATATAAAAAATTAATTAATTATATTAAATATAAAAAACATTAAAATTAAAAAGCTTATAAAAAATTTAAATAAAAAAATGCTTGGTTTTTTTAAAATTTAAAAGGTTATATTTTTTATTATTATTAAATTTATATTATTTAAAAGTTAAAAAATTTATAATTTATTTTACGTTTTATTTATTAAATTTTATAAGAAATAAATTTAATAGAATTTAAAAATTATTAATTAAAAATAATTAAAAACTTCTTAATTATAAATAATAATATAAAGTATTTAATTAAATAAAAAAATAGTAAAAAAAAAATTTAAACGTAAAAATAATAAAAGTATTTATTTAATAATAAAATAAAGGTTATAATTAAATAGTTTTATATTACGAACCTTATTAATATAAAGGTCGTTAAAAGGTTTCGGTTTAAAAGTAACAATAGCGTTAGGTTTAAAAGGTTTAAGTTATAAAAATTTCTTTTTTATATTTAAAATATAATTATAAGCTTAAGTTGGTAGCTACGGAATCAATATAATAAAAGAAAATGGCCCTTCTTATATATCCCGCAACTTTTATAAAGCGCCCCTGGCTTTAAAGGTAACGAGGGTAGCGGCTACCTATGCCTTAAGGGTAGCGGCTACCTGCGCTTCTTGGGTAGCGAGGGTAGCAAGGGGTGTCACGTGACCTTGGTTACCAAATCAACCGGGTAAACCTTTTATCCGGCTGGCTTTTTCTAACCGTGTTGGCCACGTCTTGTGTCGGGTCCCTTTTCTGGCCTATAAGCCACCAGATCGTAACATTTTATTAATATAATTTTAATAAATTAAAGAATTTTTAAATTAATAAATTATAATAAACGTTTAAAAACAAGTTTTAAAATAAAAATTTATATTTTATAATTAAATATAGTTTAAAATATTAAAAGATATATTAAAGTTTTATAATTAATTAATTAAATAATATATTAATAAATATAACTTTAAAATAAAAATGTTAATAATAAAGGTATTAAAAATATTTTTATAAGTTAAATTATTATATAATAATTTATAAAACGTATTAATAACGTTTCGACGTTTAAAAAAAATAAAAATAATTAATTAAAAGCGGTTAATTTAAGGTATATAAATAGAAGCTTTTTCTTTTTCTTTTTTAAAAAAAAAAAAAAATTAAAGCTTTTAAAATTTAAAACAATTATTAATTAAATTTAAATAATTAATTTTAAATCTTATATTAATTTTTATTATAAAAATGTTTAAATAATTAAATAAGTATAAATAATTTATTAATTTATATATATTAAACTTTATAATAAAACTTATCACTTTTAAAAGTAATAAAAAAAGCGAAATAAACCTATAAAAGGAAAATAATTAAATTATTTTTCATTGATTTATTTAAAAAACATTTAATAAAAAAAAAGTTTAAAAAACTATAATCGTATAATTATTAATTATTTAATTTAATATTTTAAAAAGTACCGAACGGTTTATTATATTTTATTTTTTTACATGGTTTTAAAATTAAATTATTTTTATAATTATATATTAATATATCTTTTTTAGTTTTAATAAATAAAATAAGTGATATCTTATTTTTTTCATCGTTAAATAACCATGTTAAAGTAAAGATTAAAAAACTTAAAAGCTAAAAGTAAATCATCATTTAATGATTTAATTCGTATAAGGGACCATACATATATTGCAGCTTTATATCGCTCTGGCCTGTAAAGCCCACAGCTAGAAGTGTTTCGCAAGGGTTTATCTAGCCTCTTTGAAGTGTATATAGCTTGAGATCTCGACCAAGGGTTAGGTCCGCAACATGCAGCACGTCTCGGGGAATCCAACTTGCCAAACAAGCGAGTGAGTAAATGCGACCACTGATACTGATTTCAATGAAAAGTAACATCCAGAGTATGAGACGGCCTTGAGCTGCGTTATGTATGAACAGGTCAAGATATGCGTGATTAAATACGACAATACGGATGTAGACGACGTTCATATTTTTGTCACAAAGTGGATACATGACACCACACTGGAGCGGCCGCACTTGGTTGCCACAACAGGGGCCTGAACCAACTTCAATTATAAACTCGAAATGACGTTGCAACGTCGTTGTCGCTCTCTGAATTAAAAAGAAGCCCCTGACTCTCACTTAATCTCATTTATCTCATATATATGTGCACAGAAGAGATGATTAGGAGAAGATGCACGCGAGAAATTCTCCGTCATGTCGGTGGTTGGGCGAGATATCTCGGGTCGTTTCATAGGCGAGAAGAAATTGCGGACTGTATTATGCCCACTCTGCGGTACATGGATCGGCAATGGAATTGCCCAACGCCCTCTAGACTACTAGAAAAATTGCGTAATAGTTAATGGGCTTCTATCCCAAACTGGTTTTGGGCCTCCGAGCCACGGAACGCCCCGTAATGTTCTGTCTGTTTACTATAATAGTGACCGAGCGTCCGAGCGTCTACGCAGATGAAAGCTACCTCTCTCTACCTAAGGTACCTGAGGTATTCAGCCCGGACTGCTCGGTCAATATGATTTAATGAGCATCTCGGCGAAGGGGTCTTTTGTAACGGTTCGCTATTGGTCTCGGCATACTAAATTAGTAGATGTGTCAAAGGCTTGTAGTCTTGCTGTGTGCCATGCCTTATCATCTTAGTGTGAGAAGTACGTGGTAAAAGAGTCAGTCCAGCCACGGCCAGTACTTTCGGCGGAAACCAAGCATGAGGCTCGTTCCCGTTGACGGGTACCGTTCGCTTGACTGTAGCCAATCACCTTTAGGGGGCGGTTAGATTGCAGGTTTATTCCCTGCTTGCGGCTCTTCTAGCTTGGGTATATGAATCAAAGCGTCGGCGGGCTAGAGGAATGGTCGTCACTAGCCTCGCACTTATGCCGCGGAACCAGTTCCCCTCGGCCTAACTCACACATGATGGCCAAAGCCACGCGACCTGGGCACCATGTCGAACATGGCTCGTCCCGCTCGCCCGTCCTTGCTGATCTGACACGATTTCGAACCTCCGCCGTCGTATCAACAGCATATAAGCAGTTCCTAGCTTCCGAGATCCCACATCTCGCACGTTTTGATAGAGCCCCGTGCGCGGATTGCTGACAATTTGCTGACGATATACGGCAAGTTCGCGGGGGTTATACAGATGTATAGCATCATGTTTTGATTAGAAAGGTCATCGAATGAAGCTTTGACCACGGACGCGGATGGAGTTGGAAAGCGCACTTTTAGGTGAATTCATCGATTCGAGCCACCTGGAGTAGGCCGCCCTCCATGGAGATGGGACATGGCTAGAACTTCTCAATGCTTCTTGTTGAGCCGCTTGACGATGTTGATGCATGCGAGAAGAAAGCTCAATAGCGCACTGCTAGCTGAGATGGTGGTTGAAGTCTCAGATTCGATTAGACATGATTACCTAGATATCTAAGGGACCGGACAAGTGACAAATTTGTTTAGCTTAGCTTAAGTCCCTGACAGTCCTGGTCCCTTGGCAGCTTGATGGTACATCTGTACGTATATTCCCCAGAGGGGGGCCAGAACCTTGCTTCTTTGATCCAAAGTTTGAACTGCACTTCCCTAGTTTCCCCTGGACCCTATTATATAGGGGGAGACAACCCCATCTTCTATCCATATTACTTTCTGGTTGATATTTGTGCTGCTTTCTCACCAACAGGCTTTTGTTGGCTTGCTCGTGGCCTGAGTTTACCGGCTAGAAGGTCAGTGTTGCTTGTGAGTCTGTGAAATCCTGTCGCCATGACGCGCAGCAACGTCGACATTCAGGTCTCCTCGATAGCCTTTGGGTTCTCTATAGGGTTTGGCATCTGGACGTTATGGGAAGCCGTCAAGCAGACGCGTCGGAATCGGAACCCCCTGCGCAGCACATACGTGAGTCCTTTCTCCCAAACATCACCACCTGGTACGATCTACAACCCAAGCAGGAACCAGCTAACGTCAGGTACGGAATCGCAGATACACATGATATGGGGTGAAATACTTGCCAGCTTGGTTATCATGGTAGTCGGGTATCTCTGGATCGGTGGCATGTTTGGCGAAAAACCGACGTGAGTCGAAGACCTTGGGCCTGCGTCAAGATTTTAAACTAACCTGTAGTCGCCAGCGTGCCTCTCCTATTCTTCATTCTATTGGCTTGGGTTTTCCAGATTCAGCTGTTAATGCAGATTATCATAAATCGCATTGCTATTATTTCAGAATGTCAAGGGACCATTCGGCGTATGAAATGGTGGACTGCTCTGATCATATCATGTATCAACATCGCCGTCTTCTGCATCTTCATTCCGGCTCATCTTGACCCACCAGTTAGCCAACTGTGAGTAATCACGTTCCTGTGGCTATTCCTTTTACTGATACGACAGTCGCAGATACGTCTCCATCAACAAGTACTGGGATCGGACGTCCAAGTGTCTCATCTGCGTGGTAGATGCTGCCCTCAACTACTTCTTCTCGCGGACTGTCAAGAAAAGGCTTGTAGAGCAGCATGGTCTTACCAAGTATCGCCCGCTGGCGAAGTTCAATGATAGGCTCATGATTCTGAGTATAGGAATGGATGTGAGTAGACTTCTATTCGCTTGGTAGACCGGGTGGCTAACGAAGCGGTATAGCTCATGTTGATCGGCCTGATGTCTTATCCGAACCCGATCGTCTTCGTCCAGTTCCACCCAGTCACGTACCTGGTCAAACTTAATATCGAAATGTCCATGGCGAACTTGATCACCAAGGTCGCTCGGGCTGCTGGGCTTGGAGACGACGAAGAAACCACCGATCATCACACGTCCCACGCGCAAACCTGCACACATAACCCCCCGCTACCTCCACACGACAACTTGCAGATGAAGACATTTCACACGACCAATATCGACGCTGGAGGGTCAGATGAAGAGCTTGACGAGCTTAAGGATAGCCTAGGCGGCATTCACAGGCGCGTCCAGGTTGACGTCCGGGTGGAAAGCGCAAACTCGGCCAGAGGGTCAACATCGTTCGAGGACGAGATGTCACTGACAAGTTACCCGGGGCATCCAAGGTCCGCTGGTCGTCGCGGAGCAACTTCAACGATGTAGTCATCCTCTTCGAGCCGAGCGACAACTCAGCTAAATCGCCTTGCTTTTTACTTGGCGCCCACTCGATGGATCCCCTTTCGGAGCTGCCGATTGCAGCAGAGACGATTCCAACACGCACATGATCGAATTGAAATTAATACCTGTACCATATTCGAGGAGCCGCAGGACTCGACTCCTACTCTGATGTCTTACGATGTTGTATACCACCACATACCTTATGTAGGTTACCTGCTTGCGAGCTTTTAACTGTTATGATGGAGAGATGCCGAGGTGGATAATTGCCAAAATCATAAATACCAAGATACCCCGTCCAATCTTTCATCATCGATGTCTGTGATATGAATGCTTTAACAACCTATATTCTTGAGATACTCTGTTGGATACAGCGCGAACATCTTTAAGTCTACCGGAATGCTAGACCAGCTCACAATTTGCTACCAATTACTATGTACGAAGGTCTAGATCTACATATGTTCCTCCACGACTCATCGGCCCGAGTAATGTAAAGAACCCTCGCGGGGACTAAGGTTGCGACTATGACAAGCGCCATCCACTGCCTCGGGTCAGGCTGTTTGCACCGACGCTTGCGAGACACTTGTAAAAGCCGGCGCCAAATTTATACTGTTCATCAGGACTAAAGCTTGTAGACTAGCGATTTCGCCCCCTGAGGAACTGCCGCGTACGTGTGAACCTGACTCGCTCGATACACCATCCGACGGCTGTCTAGGGCCGCTCGGGTTGGTCTAGCGAATGTTCTCCTGATAATCATATATTCATGGCCGCTAGAAGTAGAGCCATCCTAGCTCTTATACAAATCTATATACTTTCCAGGTCCCAATACCGCCCCCTCTAGTACCTGGACTAGCACTCTAGGTATCTTGGTCAAAATCTTCGTCTAGTAGGTCTGTCAAGGGTTGTATGGACCCAAAGCCCTTCGGCCGGTCAACAGCTCGGCCTCTCCATCTTCAGTTACCAGATATATATCCTCGTGCCGAACGCCGAATTTGTTTAGGAGATAAACTCCGGGCTCGTTGGTGAACGTCATTCCAGGCTGAAGGGTCACTTCTGTGTTCCACTTGTTCAAATAGGGGGGTTCGTGTGCTAGAGCCAAGAATGTCAGTCCCAAACTTCCTCAAAAAACAGGCAGATTAGCTGTATCTAGGGGTACCAGACCTTTGATACCGATACCGTGACCCAGACGGTGAGTGAAACCCTGACCGTAGCCAGCTTCCTCGATAACCCCCCGAGCCGCAAGGTCAACATTGGCAGCAGTGTTTTTTGGCTTGAACTGTGCGGCTGCGGCGGATTGAGCCTCCAGCACAATATCCCAAACCTTTAGCTTCTCTGCGTGCAATTCTGTCTCCACGTGAGGGGGGTTTGGAGGCTGTGTGAAGAGTCCCATTATATCGAATAAGAACGGCAACGGATTTAGATATGATTTCTTAGGCTTCGCCGCAGGATCGATAAAGAAACTACGGCAAATGTCTGAAGAGTATCCGAGGTAGTGCGCCCTGGGTCACAGTGAGAATAGCTTCTCTATTTCTGTTAGGATGGCAGACTTACCCAACGTCGATCACGACCATGGTCTCCTGAGCGAGTTTCTTCTGACCAACCACAAATCCGCCATGTGGTAGTGCGCCGTCTTCTTCGAAAAGCACGATGTCAAAGAAAGGTCTAAATCCGATGGACAATAGCGACGCGTCGAGGATACCTTGTACATCGTCTTCGGTCAATCCAGCGACAAGACAGGGACGCGTTGCTCTCACAGCAGCTACAGTCCCGGTGTTTACCGCCCTGAGCACCTCCACTTCGGCGGGGCTCTTGATCTGCCGCACGAGCTCAACTTCCGGGGTCAGTCCGTGCGTCTGGAACCCGGCACGGGCCATGCCGCGAACGATGAAGTCCCGCATCTCTTCGTCGACTACTATCTTGGGTGTCTCATCTCCCAAGCCAGCAAAGAGTCGCGACTCGAACAGCGTGGAATAGGGATCCCAATGCTCCTCCCAGATCACGATGTCCAGCTCGGGATCGCGGGAGGGAATGCCGAGCATGCGGACCCGGCCCTCTTCAAAGTGTGGGGCGAGAAAGGCCGTCTTGGCAGAGACGTTGCCGTTCGCCGAGATGAGGGGTAAGATGACGGCGAGGAAAGGCCTCTCTTCGGGCTCCCACGGCTCCCAGTCGCTCTGCGATATGTTGCAATAATATCTGGCGTGTGATACTCTTGTAAGCTCAGATCCGAAACTCTGGAAGAACAGATGGGATCCTACTGGAAAGTGTAGCCTGGTTCGAGAATAAAGGCATCGGCGTCGGACGCGACTAGAGCTCGAGCGAGGCGGTCCCTCCTCTCGAGGAACTCGTCTGCCTCAATAGCCGACGCCGCATCAAGAAATGAGAGGTCGGACTGGAGGTTCTCGATGGCGCATTTCTGGACCGCCGCGACATCTGGTTCGGACTTTGCATCTTGCCAACTCCACGTGCGCGAGAGGAGAAAGATGCTGAGCGAAAAAAGACTCAATGCCAGAAGGATCCATCTAAAGGAAAGTCCGGATCTGTGTCTTGCCCCCAATTGAGGCCGTATTTTACCATATTCCTCCATTGCGGGCACATATGCCATACCTAAGTCTTGGATGTGCAGAAAGTAGGAAGATAATTCAGGGAAATTCCTCAGCGGACGTTACTTAATGGTCCTAAAAGAGATCATTATGTGGGGAAGGGGAACATGCCGATACTCAATCTGCATCAACTTGCAAATACCTGATATTTCATTCTTGCAGCTGGAAAGTTCATGATGATTTCTTATTTAAGCCCATTTCATGATAGGACTCGTTTCATTTTGTAAGGATGTGTCTCCCTTTCGCTCGCGGTACATATATCAAAGTCTTTCTTATCTGGGACTACGTGCCCCGGTATCGAGAATTCCATGTTGTATTTATATATGCTGAGGAGATTCTCCATTAGCCTTGTACGTACGAGTCAATCTTGGTTCTTACAAGTCTTGAATGAGGCCTAGATGTACAAAGTCAGCAGTGCTAAGTTATCGAGAATCTATCCAGATCCCTAGCGGTTGTATGGAGTATCTAAGACTTGAGTTCCTCTGGACGCCCTGATTCTTGTGCAATCTCTAGTTCGCTGGTAGACTTTCTCTTCTTAAGCTTCGGCTTCTTTGAAAGCTTTGACTTCTCTGGAAGCTCTAGTTCTTGAATTGTTTCTGCGTCTCCTCGGGAGTAATTCTCTTCTCTGTTGCCAACGTTTGATCTAGCTCCCTCGATAGGCATAAGCTGCTCGGCCTCGAGATCTTTTTCAGATGCGAGGGCGTGTGGAAACAAAATTCCCGTCGAACTACACGCGACGGTGTTGTAGGATGTCAATAGTCCTAAGTCTTTTACCCCCCAGCAATAAGCTGACCAGAAACATGAGGAGCTGTGCTCAGGTTGTCGTTCTGATTAGGTCAGAATAATAAGAGGAAATGAGCAATTCTATAGAGATGACCAGCATCTTCATCCAGCCCTCGCACCATAAGTCTAAAAGAGTAGGAAGCGGGCTGATAGGTCCTAGAACTCTGATCATATCTGTCCAACTTTTGCCAGTTCTAGACGTGCAGAGCAAGGGACATTGCAGAAAAAACGATCCTATAGGCAGAAAAGACTGATCAAATGTATTACCCCTGAGCCGCAGAATAGGTTACATAGATGCGGTGGCGGTTGGCGATGCCGGCATTGTACACGGATCTTTGCGTGATTCGCTGCTGTGATTCACGCAGAAAGGGGGCACTGCCCCTCGTCGATTGGCTGGGTGACGTAGCGAATATCTTGGAAGCGGCTGTCAAGGATCCCACGAGTATCGAGTAGCGTATCAGCAATAAATAGCTGTCATGCCACCTTGCTACATACCTACCTAGGTAGGTAAGTAGGCCCTACCGGAGTACAGAGCTCGTATAAGTGTAGACGAGGTCCAACCTCTGCGCTGTCTCGGTCGAATCGAAACTCTAGGTTTTCATGTGCAGAAATACGTAGCATCAGGATCATTATATAACCATCCAGGAAGCACAACTCCAAGGTCAAGAACAACGCACTTCTCTTCCTCAACTCCAACCTTCAAGTCGACGACCAGAACCATGGGGCACGACGCGCCGCACCTAGCTCCCTTTCCTCGGCCGCTGAGCCTCTTCCCGGCCTTCGTCGCCAGGCAGAGCGAGACGCTCATCCTGAAGGAGAAGATTGTGTCGCTGTCCGGCAACAGCTTCGACATCGCCCTCGCAAGTGGGCAGCCCATCTTCAAGGTTAGCGGCGAGACCTTCTCGCTCTCTCACCGCATGAACGTCTCGGACATGAGCGGCAATCACCTGTTCTGCATTCGAAAGAAGCACTTTCAGCTGCACGCCACGTATTACGCCGAGAATGCCAACGGCGACGAGATCTTCGAGGTGCAAAGCAAGTTTAAGTGTAAGCTTACCTACCTAGACCTAATGCACGCGTAGCTCCGACGCCATAGGGCATTGGCTAACTGAGGGGTCGAAAACGACGGCGAGTGGGCGGCTCCAAGTTCGTAGGGTCCTTTACGTCGCCGTCGGGTCAGAAGGAGGAGCTCATGATGAAAGGCGACTGGACGGACACGACGGCGGAGATCACGGACGAGGCCAGCGGGCAAGCGGTGGCGGCCATCTACCGCGACCGGTGGAACGCGCGAGAGTGGATTGGCGGCCAGCAGACGTACAACGTGACGGTCGCGCCCAACGTCGACATGGCGCTCATCGCGGCCATGTGCATCTGCCTAGACATGAAGAGGAACGAGAACGGGTCGGTCGTTTAGCGAAGTCGGGGTCCCTAAGGCACGGAGTACATAACACCATAATATTTCGTATTATTACAATATTATTAAATAAAAAATATGAAAAAAAAAAAAAAAAAAAAAAAAAAAAAAAAAAAAAACCCCATCTTGAACGTGGATCGCAAAGTTGGCGGCTCGGACGAAATTAGCATCGGAAATGCTCGACTTCGTATTTCGGATATACGTGGCAGGGACTTGCCGAGTGATTATACTTAGTTATTCTGTTTATGCAATATATGCTGTGTAGTATCCACTTGATAACATCTGCATCCCTGGCTAGCGGGTACGAGGCAGTACATGAAGAGCATGCATGCGAAAGCGGCAACTCCAGGTACTCCTCGTGTACCCTCTGCTAGCGTAAGCATGCGTCCGAACTGCGTTGCCCGCGCCCGGAAAATTGATGCCGGCTATCTAAGACCGCAGGATGGAATAAGTGCGTGAGCATTGTTAACTAGAGAATCTCATCCTCCCTCGCAGAACATCGGATCTTTGGACGAGAACGGTGCACTCTGAAATTGACTTGCCATCATCGTTCAGACCTACATATGTAGCCCAGCTCCGTGCTATTTCTTGGATTCTTCTTGTTTGGGGACCCCCCCCTTGTCCCCGCCTGACAGTCGAAACGCGCCCACTTCAGGGGTTCGATCCAGACCCTGCTCAGCCTGCTTGCGACCTAGCGCTGCTCCGAACGTTGAAGATGGCGCGGCGGCTTGCTGCCATGGCCAGTACGGCCTCATCTTCTTCTCTATCTGCTTTTTCGCTCGCTCTGCTTGTCTTGCCAATGGCTTCCGCACACGATCACAGCTCTACCCATATCGAAGATGGCGAGGCTATCTCGGTCGATCCCATTGTACGTCTCAACCCGGAAAAAGACCGAGTCGATCGCCACGGGTGTCCCGGATGTCCCGGAGACTGACTTTTTTGATAGGACGCGACGTTATGGGTTCATATCTTCGTTCAGATGTTCGCCTGGGGCGTCATCTTTCCCTTAGGGATGGTATTGGGGGTATGCAATTTGAGCTTGAGCTCGACCTCTCCCTTAGCTACTGATTCGAGCTTGCTCTAACCCTAATTCCTTTCTGCAGATCGTCAAGTCACGATGGCATGTTCCCGTCCAAGTAGCTGGCACCGCGCTGGCCATCCTCGGATACGCTCTGGGCCACATGCACGGTGGCCGCGAGTTTCGGCATAACAACGTCCACTCCAAGTTCGCTTCGCCGATATCACTACTCCTCTTCGCACAGATCCTCATGGGAATATATCTCAAGCTACATCTCGAGAAGGGCATCAACGGCAAGATTAGACGATTCGTGAAGATGGGACATGGCGTCGTTGGCAAGGCATTGCCTGTGTTTGCCTGGACTCAGATGCTCTTTGGTGGCATTACCGCTCTCGGTTTCTGTCAGGGTGAACATGTAGGACAGTGCCTGGCGCATTTCATCATGGGTAGCGCCTTTATTGCCTACGGTATCCTCTTGACGATATTATTGGTGGTTGGACAGCTCTGGCTCAGACGTACCGGACGGTCTCAAGAATTCTTCGACAGCGTCGTCATCGCAGCCTGGGGGATGGTCAACACTTTTACCGAACATCGATGGGGTACGGCGTGGGTCAAGAACGACTGGCAGCATACGACCATGGGCGTGATCTGGTGGGCTGCTGGCTTAGCCGGAGTCTGGTTGAGCAAGGATCGAGACGGCCGGCCCCAGCGCAACTTCATCCCCGGCTTCGTGCTTCTGATCACGGGCTGGGCGATGAGCGCTCACCCCCAAGAGTTGATGATTAGCGCCGAGACGCACAAGATGTTCGGCTATACCCTCATGGCCGCCGGCGTCACGCGTATTATTGAGATTTCCTTCGTACTCCAGGACCGCCCCGGCATTTCCGAGGACGGACGTGTGGCCCACAGCTTCCAGCATGTCCCTGCATTTGTAAGTCGCTTAACCGACACACAAGACGAGTCCTGCTAATAGTAACCAAAGCTGCTGTACGCTTCCGGCTTCTTGTTCATGGGCGCTACCGAGGAGCAGATGGCTCTGGTCGCTGCCTCCGGCATGGATCACGTCGCCTACATCCTGATCCTGTACTCGCTCGCCTTCTTAGTCTTCCTCTTCGCCAACGCGCTCATTACTGTGTACGATCGAAATGCGACTCCTGACCTTCGTAAGGATGCAGCGAATGGACGACTGGGGCCTCGCGTGAACGGAAACGTCCCTATAAGGGACGCTCAGGAGTTTGAGCTAGAGGGTCTGATGAGCGACGACGAGGATGACGGCGCGAAAAGACCAGGAGAGGATGACGACGGCCTGAACAGCCTAAGCACTGTAGGCAAGAACAGCGAGGGAACGGCCCACTAATCTCGGATGGCCCAGCAAAAGGCAAGGTATACGAAGAGGACGTCAGCCGATATAGAAAGGACACCAACCGTTTTGGTTACACTATTGCATAGGTCAGAGGCGTTTGGACTGCTGCCAGGAGGTTCGGTCATAAGCGAGCTGAGTTCAAATTCCAGATAAGATCATGAATTCACATATGCTTGCTGTCCTTAAAATAAATATAATTCTATCCTAACATACTAAAGTCTTTAAGAGTAGATGAAAACTCGTCGACGAAACAATTTCACGAGACGGTTACATGCCTTAGGAATCTAGATAGTTGCCTACCTGTAGGTACCTAAGGTAACCTACCTGCTAGTACATATCGACCATCGCCGTGGGAACCAGATGTTGAGGCCAATCACCCATGACTACTACTACCAAACCGCGCCAACAATGTCCATGTCCGCGTCCGCCTAAATCACTCTTTACCCTTCCTACCAAACATTAACTCATTCCATTCCAACTTCAACAAAAGCATCTAGAAAAACTGTCATCGTCCCACCCCTAAGCCACGGACAAATGTATAGGTCGCGATGGCCTTAGAAGATACTCCCAAAGGCGGTGGGGTCGAGCAAAGTCAAGACGCCAAAGAAGCCGACAAGGATGAATTTGACAACCCGCGAGACGGAAAAAACACTCTTGACAAAGCCATGGAAGACTATTGGAAGCTATGTGCTGGAACAAGTTCCCTCACAGAGCAGATGGAGAGGCTCAAGAGACGCGCCGAAGAGTGTGAAGAGGAAAATTCTTCGAATCCCATTGCCGCCGCGTGCGTCTTAGGAGATCTAGCAGACGACTTGAACGAGATGAAGCGCACGGCCGACCGCCTTCGAGACATTTCTCTAAACACCGAGCCCCTTGACGATGAAGCTGCTTCCAGTGGCGCCGACAACACTGCCGACACCGTTTTCCCGCTCCGAGTTTCCCTTCCCCCGAGAAAACTAGTTCGTCTCACGGATCAAGTCATCAAGAGCATAGAAGAGATCAACGGATTCATCATCGACCCAGATTCTGAAGACCCGAGCATCAAGCCGCCCGGAGTGACGGATTGTGATTACCGACGCACGTTAAGGAAACTAAGACTCAGGGACCTCTGTAGCCTCGACATGCCGTCACAGAACGCCCAGGACGACGCTTACAACTTCGCATGGAGTATGGCCGTCACCGCCTACCACGCGGCCGTAGAATCCAATCATCAGCCGCTGCCGCAGCCTCCGACTGTAAAGAACCTAGCATCGATGATAGCTGCCAATGGACCCTACTACGAGCTGAAGGCCAATGCTTGGGCAGCATCGCGGGCTCCCGTGAAGGATCTCACGCTAAAGAAAATGCTCGCTCCTCACAACGCGGCCCAGGTCGACGCCAAAGCCGAAGTCGAAGCCGAAGCCGCCGCCGCGATTGCTGCTTCGAAGCCCGAGGTAGAAGCCGCTGTCGCTAGAGTGAGGAAGCATCTCGAAGAAACGGGACGCCAGTCGTTGGTTATCGATGGTGGCATAAACAGAGACCTGTTGAAGGATATTGAGCTTGTGCCCAGACGCAGAATCAAATCATAAGTGGTAGGAGGCTCTGCTCTTCACAGGCTTGGAGGTGGACACATACCAGGCAGATACCTCGTTACCCTGTTCTACTTGATAACAGCCGCACGTCAAGGTTTCACAAGCACGACGTACAGTAGATTAGATGACTTTTCGTTACGAGGAATCCAAGAGTTGCCTGTTTCTTACCCCCTTACCGTGCCCTGACTTTGTGACCCTTCGCCTCATATCTGGAAAGACTGATCTAGCCCGCAGTAACGATCGGCAACGAGATTCGAGCGTCATCTCTAACCGGCCTGTCGAACTGCCATCCACCCGCGAGGACCCCGCCTACTCGACGAGCCCTTAGACCTAATTCGCCAAGCCGGGAGATTGACGAGGCAGGGGCGACGACCGCGCCCGATGAGGAAGTTTCGCCATTTAGCCATCGATCTTGTATAGACTAGAAAGCGTCGGTATTGGCCTGGCGTAGAGTGCCCAGGAGCTGCCAATGCCAGTTGTGCTCCGTCCAAGCTGTGGCGTCAGAATCCCGCGTCTTCGGTGGCAAGGTGATTTGTATAAGAGACCCGGACCCTTGATGGTCAGAACACGGGAGGCGGTTTGAGTCGCCAAGTTGCTACACGTAAGGAAAAGCAGTACGATAGTTCTCTATACTAATCTTCAAGATGAAGGGATCTAGCATTCTCTCCGCTCTGGCTTTCGTCGGCGCCTCCGTCGCGCAGACGCCGGAAGGATTCACGCCGGGGACTGAGCAGAAGCTCGAGGTCACATTCGGCACCAAGTCGGTGACGCCCGGCCTGGCGTTGACGAAGGCCGAGACTGCCAGACAGCCGACCATCGGGCTGAGCATTCCCGCAAACGGGACCTACGTGTGGATGATGATCGGTAAGCTCTCCTGTTTCGAAAACGTCTTGAAACCCTACCTGAAGACTCGTGGGACTTACTAATGTATACTCGCTACAGACCTCGACGCGTATGTCTCTATACCCATTCCCTCGAGCTTCCTCCCGAGCTGACTTTAACAACCTACCAGATCGACCAACTTCGTAAACCCTGGCGCAGGCCAGCCCGCCACGTATCTACACACGGTGATCCGCGACTTCAAGGCGAGCGGCGCCGCATCCGCCGACGGCATCACCACCCTGACATCGTCGGCCGCGGGCCCCGTAGGTAAGCAGACAGCCCCAGCCCCAGCTAGGTATCGAAGCACACGCAGCGACGACCAAGTCCGCTAATCATCTTCGTGTGTCCAGCGTACTTCGGACCAGCGCCGCCGGCTGAGAACCCGCCGCACCCGCACCGCTACACCAACATCCTCTGGGAGCAGCCGGCGAACTGGCAGATCCCCGCGGCCGCGAGCCGGATGCTGCAGTCCCAGAAGTCGGGCTTCAACGTGCCCAACTTCGTCACGGCCGCCGGCCTCAGCGACCCTATCGCCGCCAACTACTTCAATGTTACCGGTTAGGATATTCTACTTAGTAGAAGGGGCTGAGGAAGAAGGGGGGAAGATGGTGTACATATACGATAGGCAGTATCGACTCGAAGACGTGGAGGAAACTCTCCATTTATTCCATGTTGATACGTATAACAGAGACGAATACAATTTCCCTTTGTCAGTATCTTCAAAAATTGCCCAGTTGCCATATTCCTGGAGAAATCTCGTTGTCAATTTGCGACGTGCGCCAGCCCAGCTTCCTTGCAATAAATATATTTACTTAGATTCCTAGTAGTGTGCGAGCATTGTGGCCAGGATACTCGAGCTCAAGCCATATCCGACGTGAACGGAAAATACGTGCCCTTGGGCATCGAGTCGAGGGCGTCGCGGTTGATGCCTTCCAAGGACGGATATCCCGAAACATTCATCTAGGTTGGGGTCTTGTTAGTATAGGCGACGAATAAATAGGGGTAAACGGTGGATAGGGGAGCACGTAGTTACCAAAATGTCAAATTCAGCCAACAGGCTCTTCATCACATGCCGCACGCCCTCCTCGCCGCCACTGCCCAGAGCATACACCCACAGGCGACCAATGAAGACGAACTTGGCTCCCAGGGCGAGCGCCTTGAAGACGTCAGCGCCGCTTCGGACGCCCGAGTCGTACATGATCTAGACGGCCGAGATTAGTCACGCTCCCACGCTTAGCCAGCGCTGATAACTCACGTATGTCTTGTCCCCAACCGCATCAACAATCTTCTCAAGCGCGTCGAGGCTAGCAATCGCACCATCGGCCTGGCGCCCGGCGTGGTTCGAGACGACAATACCATCAACGCCCATCTCGACGGCCTTCCTGGCGTCGGCGACGCTCTGGATGCCCTTGATGCAGAAGGGCTTGCCGCCGCTGATCTTCTTCCAGTTGTCCATGAGCCAGGGGATGCGGTCCCAGGAGAAGGAGTGGCCGTGCCAGATGTGCTTGTCGATCCAGTTGGCGCCGACTTCGAACTTCTGTTTAGGATCCGCCGGGTCCAGCTTGGTCTCGCGCAGCCGCTTCAGGAACTCGGGGTCCTGCAGACCCAGGTCGCCCGCGCCGTGGTCGTGGTAGAAGGCGTAGTTGCCGTGGGCCGCGTCGTCGTGGCGCCACCCCAGCTGCCAGGTGTCCGTCGTCAGCACGCAGGCCGAGTACCCCGAGTCGGCGGCGCGGCGCAGCATCGACAGCGTGACGGCGTCGTCGGGGCTCCAGTACAGCTGGTAGAAGCGCGGGCCGCCGTCGCCGTTGGCGCGCGCCACGTCCTCGATCGAGTAGCTGCCGGCCGACGACAGGCAGTACAGCAGGTTGAGCTCGCCCGCGACGCGCGCCGGCGACAGCTCCCCCGTCGGGTGGTAGATGCGGTTGATGCCGATCGGCGCGAACCCGATCGGCGCCGCCACCCGGTGCCCGAATATCGTCGTCGCCGTGTCCCGCTTGTCCGTGTCCACCAGCATCCGCGGCACGATCTGGTGCCGGTAGAAGGCCTGCCGGTTCGCGTAGTGCGTCCACGACATGCCCGCGTTGCAGGACGCGTAGTGCCTGCGAAGAGAAGAGTGCGTGAGATTTAGCGTCAAGTATGAGTCGGAGACAGAGTTTGTATTACCATCCTGTCTGGCTGAGCCGTTCTTTCGCCGTTTGTCTCAGCTTGTCAGGGTCTATGACGGACGTCAGTGAAGCTCAGAGGTTCAAAGAGATAAATGGCATCTTGTCTTACGCGTATTAAAGGGGGCATGCTTTCCCTCATTCGGGCCCCAGAACATTTCTCTCTGGTAGAGACCCCATTGAGGGGTGCTCCGTTGGCTGATATTGGGGTTGCTAGGGTCACTCATATTGGCGTGTATATGAAGCTGTCGTGTATGATCGTTACTGTGTATTAGGAGGCAGGTAATTGGAGACTGTCTTTTTGTCTGATCTTTGTCGCAGTTCTTGGCTCTACTTTTCCAACATGAGCTCCTATTTATCTTTCAGAGCTTTACCAGCATCCCTTCTAGTCTTAGGTCGGCTTTGCCTTGTTTCATTGCCGTAGAGCTTCCGAAGCCGAAGTACGGGGCCGATACATCTCCGATGACATCAAGAAATGATCATCATCGTCTATGACACCAGGATCTGTCACGGTAATAGAATAGAGAAAAAAGCATGATAAGCAACTTGCAGCGATCTAGTGCAACTTCAAAGTGCAAATTCGGTCGGTATTTTGGTCGTATTTCAAATTTGGCCAATTAGGGCCTCTGCTTCGATGCTTATTTCCACGACAGCAAGATTCGTGATCGCCCCGAGATGCCGAAACTATTCCTTTCCAGCCGAGGTAAGCATTCTTACCTGACTGATCTTGATAATAAATGATATTGCGGATTAAAGACATAATGTCCTTCGTGAATCGAACAGTCCAGTGTGACTGTTAGTTAGATCTAGAATTCCTGTCATTTATAGACAGGGAGAATTCACTCGAGGAAGATCTCTACTGAACGACCGATCGAGATAAGTGGGGTCAAATATTCTTCTTGACTGGGTCATGACCTTTAAATTATCCCTTAACTCAACAATAACTTCACGCCTGTCTGAACTATATGCATAAAGGTGAACCGACCATTTCCAAGCACAGAGAATGGGCGAGTATAGATAGAGCAAGGACGAGAGGATGCATGATAAGCTTTCACTTCACGGTTGGCTGATGTCTTTGGTTTTGACTTTTCGCAAGAATTCTAGTAGGCGATTAGATTTCTCTTTCTGCATTTCTCAAATCAAGTCATAAGGGATGAAAGCTTTATGACGAAATGAGAAACTAAAGTGGCTATCACAGAAAAACATATGCAGCTATCACCAGTTAGTACGACTGTGAAATTATAATGTTTCCCCAGAGCTAACAAGCCGAATGCCGGAAGTCATTTTCTATTTTGGTATAGAGATCGCAGATAGTTGCTTCACAAAATATGAAGGTAGTTGAAGGTACCTCAACCAGCTCGATTCCCATCCTCCCTCATGCATTCATCCTAGGACTGACCACAGATACTCGTGACGCACGCACATCAGTCCTCGAAAAGTACAGGACCGCACCTCACCAGCGAGCACCTCGCCTCGATCATGTCCGGGTTCCCTTCCATTCCCCTCTCCGACCCCCCGAAGCTGTACTCGGAGTCCTCGGCGTACCCGTTGTTGCAGACGGCCTGCACACCATTTCTGGGACATGTGGCCGTGTAGTGGTCGACTTCCGGCTGGGGGTCGGACAGACAGCAGCAGCAGATGGACATCTCGGTCTTCTGCGAACTCGGAGAGGAAGCCGTCGGCATGGAGGGGAGGGGGGATGCCTTGTCGACGTTGGGCTGAAGCAGAGGGTTAGCCACGGCGAGCCCAAGCGTGGACGTAGCTAGGAAGAGAGTGAGAACGCGCATCGTGAGGATAGTTCGTAGCTGTATCAGATACTTTTTTAATAATGGACAAGAGTGATTAGCAAAAGTAGAAAGGTTCACAAATCTGAAATCGGTAAAGGCGATGGATATATCCAAGGCATTTAGCCCTTGGGTGGTGACACGAAATATATAGCCCTCCCTACAAGAGTGGCTGGACGTCTCACTTGGCCGACAAAACCACCAAATACGATGAACCGTCGCACGTTCGTACCAAAATTAGAGCGTTAATCATCAAATGAAATTAAAAAGCTTCGCCTGTTTACTTGGCGTGCGAGCTTGGCTTGAGCTCAACCTGAGTTCAGCTCCCAAAGCCAGCGTGGCACAGCCTGGCTCGACACTGGCGAAAACGTCATTTTTCTCAGCTCATTCGACTATTTATATCAACGACGATAAGCAGAATAGGGGATTCTAGGCGACGTAGGACTTGAGCTTGGGACTGCTTACCGAGGCTACCGTCAGCTCAGGCAGCCAAGGTCGATCTTAATAGGTAGCCTTTTCAATCGCTGAATCTTCCTATGATTGACAATTGACCTTGGAGAGACGAATAAGACGATCATGGCCTGTAGCTATGATAGGTAGCATGACGGGCCGGGGACATGGTCGCGCGTGTCGGATCTCACTGTTAGGGCAATACCACCCCTGAACACTTGCAACGCATACAAGCCAAAGTCATGCTGCTGTATTCATTCGTCGTCTCGCTTGCTAGCACCTAAATCCAAATAATAATCATATCAACGATGGGTATCTAAACACAAACTCGCACGTCACTCAGCCGCAGCACACCGACGCCTCTTCCAAGTCAGTCGCTACCTTGCCCTGCGCCGGCTGGTCCGCGCCACCGATGACGACCTTGGCGGTCATCCAGTCGGCGAGGAACTTGCCGACGCCGGCGCCGAGGATGATGGAGATGATGATGTAGCCGTTGAACGACATGGCGATGAGCATGAGGATGTACGCGACGCCGAAGGCCGCCGCGTGGATCGCCGCCCGGACCAGCTGCTGCAGGGGCGTCGCGCGGAACGTGACCGTGTGCGGGCCGGGCCACGAGGAACCGCCGCCTCCGCTGCCGCCGCCGCCCGACGCGCGACGCGCCTGCTGCGCCGCCACGTGCCGCTGGAACTGCCGCAGCACGAACGCGTCGTACTCCTTGCCGAGCCGCCGCAGCACCTCGAGGCAGATGACGAGCACGAAGACGCCGATGCACGACGCCGCGAAGCTGCCCTCGCTCTCGATCATCCACGATTCGGCCAGGAAGCCTGCAGTCGGGTCAGCCAGTCAGTCAGCTTACGAGGACGTCCAGGATCAATAAACAAAGGGCCGTTTGTGTTAGATAGGAGGCAGGCATACATGTGCCAATGGTATTCCAGTTCCATGACATCTGCGTCCGCGATTAGCCAGTGCTGTCTACACGGTAGGCATCTCATTAGTCAAGACGTACGGCATGTGTGCAAGCAGCGTTGCCATCGCCCATAGAGCCGTGGTCCATCCTTGCGGTTAATATAAACAAGGTCGCCGGCAAAATTGGCAAAACTTCCTGTTGCGTGCGATTCGGAGGATGGAACGAAGAGCGGCTCGTAATTGGGTTACGGGGTAACGGTACTTATATATATCTTGTGCTATGAATTCCGGATCCTTAGCAGGAGTGAATGATGTTTTACTTGTTCGTCCTGAAGCCTTTCCGAGTATCAGAATATAAACCACGCGCTTTATCGTGGAGAGACGACGAATGCCCTGGATGAGAGCGTATTAGAGCAAGATTTGGCCTCTGAAGGAATGTCAATATCGATGTTTCAAAGACTGCGAAAGAGGGGACCTGACCATGCCCAGAGAGACCAGCCAGCCCGCGCAGTTTTCTACATATGTGTCCGGCAAGCCAAAACCCGGTCCGTCGACATGTCTTCACAAGAGGGATCCTTGGCGGCCCCAGATGATCACATCCCAGCGACGGGATGCAGTCCAAGTGGATACGTGCCCCGGCTTTCTGGCCCAATCTTGAAGAGTCTTCAGCGGCCCGTCGCCTCGCCCGTCGACGGGTCCAGCCTACAATTGGCCAAGCTGAGAAGGACATCCATGCATGCCAAGATATCAACGGCCCTGGAAAACGTGCTCAATTCTTCTCAGTCTTTCCCCTCAAAGGTTAAAGGCATGGGGGGCGGGGGGTGATGGTGTCGTGTTTAGAAGCATCGTGTGGTAGTATCGCTGAGCAAATTTCCATCAACGCCAGCAATGACGGGGTTTTTATGGAGGGGAGTCCGGTTCGAGAAGCCCCAAGTGGCACCGCATTACGCCGGCACACGGGTACGACGTTGGACAGCTTAACCGTTAGATATCGGCCCTGCATGTTTAGGGTTTAGGTACGGACGGCATGGCTGGGCGTGGTCGGCATGGGCAGCCAGCTGCGTGAGCTGCTTTCTTATACAACAGTTTCCCGCTCGGGTCTCACTGCATATCATCGCTTTCTTCGTTGTATGCAGTAGACTTTCAGTGTCTGTCGTCGAGAAGAGCAGCACACTAGCATTCACCATGGCTACCGTGGAGAACCAGCTGGCCGCTCGCCATATCCAGGACCTCAACACTGCCGCCTCTCTGGAGAAGCACTGGGGATATGTCGACCGCGCCGTCCCCTGCACCAACGATCCGGGATCGTGTGCGTATCTGGATCAGGTCTACGGAGCCCACGACCTGACGATGGTGTACACTGGCATCATGTGGGCGATAATCGGCGGCATTCTCCTCCTGTGGACGATAGGGAGACGCGTCTTCCCAACCCCTCGCGCCGACGAGGTGCCATCCGGTGCCGTCGACAGCGAAAGACTGACCAAGATGATCAGCCGGCGCTCGCGAGTGAGGATGACGGCCGAGTCCCTAGTTCGCCGTTACCTGCTCCCTGACTCGGCACGGTTCATATTCGGCCGGACGACTCGACTTCAAGTTCTCATCCTGACTGTCCTCGCAGCTTATCTACTGATATTTAGCTTCGTCGGCATCGTCTACCAAACGTGGATCACTCCCATCAAGAACAGTCCCGGCCTGTACAACACCCGAACGAGTCTGGGCCCTTGGTCTGATCGAGTTGGCGTCCTGGCCTATGCGCTCACGCCGCTTTCCGTCATGCTATCGAGCAGAGAATCGATCCTCTCCCTGCTTACCGGCCTCCCGTATCAGAGTTTCAACTTCCTTCATCGTTGGCTGGGATACGTCATCGTGATTCAAGGGTCTCTGCACACTATCGGCTGGACCATTATCGAAGTTAAGCTGTATCAACCGCAGCCGAAGACGGCTCATGACTGGATCATACAGCTGTACATCATCTGGGGAGTCGTTGCTCAGATCTTGCTGCTGATTCTCTTCGCTCTGAGCACACCCTGGGGCATCCGTCTGACGGGCTACGAGTTCTTCCGAAAGGCGCACTACGTCTTGGCTATGGTGTATATTGGAGCTTGCTGGGGCCACTGGGCGAACTTGCAGTGCTTCTTGATTCCTGGGCTGGCCATCTGGGGCCTGGATCGCGGCATTAGACTGCTACGCACGGCGCTCATTCACTACCAATATCTGGCGGACGGTTCGATGGGCTTCAGAGCGGCACCCGCCTCCCTCACACGTTTCCCCGATAGCGAGCACGGCGACGTCGTACGAATGGACTTCAACCACCACCAGGACCCATGGAAGATTGGACAGCACTTCTACCTGTGCTTTGCCGAGAGCACCGTATGGCAGTCGCATCCTTTTACGCCGCTTAACCTGCCAAAGGTGGAAGATGGCGTCGTCTCGCATTCGTACATTTTCCGAGCGAAGAAGGGAGAGACCAAGAAGGTCGCGGCATTGGCCGAAAAGAAGCTGGCTGTCGCGCCGAGCGCCACAACACCCTTGATCCTGTCTGGATCGTACGGAGAGTCCATTGTAGACCATTTGACTCCCGATGTCAATGTTCTCTGCGTAGCTGGTGGTACCGGCATTACCTACGTGCTCCCAGTTCTCCTCGGGCTGGCTGAGCAACGGGCGGTGAAGGACCGAAAGATCCAGCTGGTCTGGGCGGTCCGCAAGAGAGATGACACACGATGGGTTGAAAAGGAACTTGAGACTCTTCGCAAGGCCGCAAAGGCGCATAAGATCGAGGTCCACATATATGTGACGAGAGAAGCGAGCAGCAAGAACCCGTCCATCAGCGAGGATTTACCAGAGAAGGACGACTTGGCCGTAAAGGAGGCCGGCTTACCGGCCTCAGCAGTTTCCGTGGATGGAGTTCGATCCGAGTCGTCTCTTGACGTTCAAAAGATCGGCGGCCACGGTTTTGACCGACATCCCGACCTCAACAAGCTTGTTAAAGAGTTCGTAGAGGGTACCGTTAGGGGTTCAACGACAGTATATGCTAGCGGGCCGGGGAGCATGATCAGTGACTTGAGGAGTATCATAGCATCTAGCAATTCGGGTACGAAGGTCTGGCAGGGTAATGAGCGATATGATGTGAGGCTGGTATGTGATGACAGGCTCGAGTGGTAAAGCAAACTCGGGTAGAAAAGATCAAGCGAATAAATAAACAGATAAATAATATGTGAATTCATCGGTGCCTTTCCGTCACATTGCCAAGTGAAATGTACCCCGGTATTCATGGAGGGGAACTCATACGATATCGATATCCTGAGTCTCGAATCTCCCTGGATCCACGCCGACGACATGCGCGGTGCACATGCCGATCCTTAGGTACGAGCCGTCCGGGCGTCTCTTTAAAACTAGCAAGTACCAGCTATCAGTTGATATCGAGATAATTATCGCCCAACAGAATCGCGATGTCCGGCGGTCCAAGTCCATGACGCAGCCACTTAGCGCGACGGACTTATCACTAGGAGAGTCGGCTTTCTTGAGGGTCAAGGTCCCGACATCAAGGCTAAGATTTTCGGGGGCGTGATAGAACATGCGGGTTGCCTGACCCCTGAGCTTCACGGTTCCGGTTGGAAACGAGGCCGTGAGCTCGTTCTCGCCAGCGCTCATCGCGACGTCCAGGACTTCGACGACGAAGCCGCTGGTCCGCAGCGCCCAGAAGTCGATGTGGCCATCGAGCGAAGCCCAGCTCCAGCTCGGCGCGCGTCTCTCGGGCGGCCGGGTGAGCAGGGATATCCGATCAGTCGACGAGATGCCCCAGACCTTCCGACCAGGCATGTGGTCGTAGTGGGCGCACCAGAGGAGGCCTCGCGCCATGTCCTCTTTCCACAGCCCGGCGAGGTACGTCGCAGTCGGCCTCGTGGATCTGAACAGGGCCGCAGCTCCGGCAAGGGCGGGAAGCTTGTCGGAGGATACCGTGAAGTTGCGCACGCCGTACTCTTCCAGCAGCTGGTACCAGGCCTTGAAGTCTAGCTCGGTGCCCTGCGCCGCGGCCAGGCCGATGCGCTTCCTGGTGGACATGAACTCGGCCATGACGTGGCCGTCCGACACGGCCCTGTACGTGCGCCCGTCTTCGCACTTGAACTCGGTGCGGCACTCCCAGAACATCTGCTCCTTTCCGAGGTGCAGGATGGGGTTTGCCAGGAGTCTCTCCTGCATGCACCAGCCCCGATGGACGAGGGGACAGTCCATAAGGTAGTCGTTGAGCTCCTGGAACACTTTCTGCACGCCATATTCGTCATTGACTACAGCCAGAGGCACTCTACCAGGCTTCAGAAAGCCGGCCATGCTCCCAGGTGCGTCGAGCGCGGATATCCCTACTGAAGCACCGGCGTATACGGAATGCATTTTGGCGGCTTCTCTAAACCAATCGTCCTTGGAGTCTTGGATAATGCATAATGCATCTATCCATATATAACGTATATTGAGAGCGCGGGCGACGCTTACTGCGTCCTTAAAGTTCTGCGGGAAGTCGTCGAAGTTTATAGTCTCTTTCCTGGCTGCTCTGTTTGCTTCCGTTGTAACTGAGCTGATGATACCGCCCCAGCAGTGGCTTAACGAAGCATACGCCCCCTTTTCGCCATCTGGCGGTTCATAGAGACGGATTGGTGAACCTTCGCCCTCGCCCAGATCGAGCACTCTGGTGGGCAGTTCGCTTTCCGAGTTGCCTCTGGAGCAGTCTTTATGAACATCCAAACACTCCTGCCTCCATCTAGTGACCATACTAGAAATATCTGACCGATGCAGAGTGCTTGGTACCGCCGGAAGCCTTCTGTAGGCATCCAAGAAGGGTATGTCCTCACCTTCCTTCGGAGGTTGGCGCCGGCAAACCCTGAAGGTGTGTAGCGGCACGCTCCCAATCTTGCTGCTTCCCCAAATCATCTTGCCTAACGATTCGCGAAAGCCGGCACGGAAATGACCCTTGAGCTTGTTCTGTCCCGTGCGGCCTCCAGACCAAAACGGGTAGAGGCCCAGCCAACCTTGATGTAGAGCTGAATCCATAGATGCCAGGTCGTCATGGAGAACGTGGCAAAGCTCACACGTCCTGGCGCTCTCTGAGAGGTCTGAGAAGGTGTCGTGGTGGCGGAAGACGTCTCCCCATGGCTTCTCTGGAAACCATTCGGTACCTACTGCTTGCCATCGCTCTGGATATGTTTCTTGGCGGGTGAAATCAATAGCAAAGAGATTGCTGATGAACTGATGGCAGAGTGCACAGAACGTCCCGGTGATCAGGATCTGCGTCGAACTCATCGTACCGGAAACCGAACTTGACCTTGTAGCTTGCACAGAAAAGAGCCAGCCTATGACTACCGGGATATGAGTTATTGTAGCTCGGCCTTCAGAGGGCCTGCATGACAATAAGATCGTGAAAGGTACCGCTGGCTATACCCAAATAGTGGCTTATGTTGAGCAGGGATCTTGTTCCCCTCACCTGGGCACTGCGAATCTTGGGTGCCATATTATGTGTTAATGATACCTACCTAGATACCCAGCATATAGCTGTACGGAGTTTGGGATCCTTCGAGCTGTAAATGGGTGTAATTTTCAGGTTGTGAATGGCGCTGATATGAATTAGAGCTGAGCCATTACTTTCACTAGAGGGGTTAACTGCTTAATCGAATAATATCCTTTACCATCATAATGCGGGGCACGGAAACCTTCCGTCCTTAACCCCATTCTTTTTTTTCCCTTCCTTTTGAGATTCTGATCGCCGTGAAGAATTCACCCTCTTCCTCGATCCGACCCGAAGCCTACCACACAACGAGCCATGCCGTCCGTCAAGAACCCCAACGCGCCGTCCAAGAACCGGCTCGCGGCGCGGGCAGCCAAGGCTCGGAAGCAGAACCGGAAGCGGACGACGGGCCCCGGCAAGCAGAGCAGCAGGGTCGAGAAGGCGGACACGAAGCGCGGCGCGCGCGACGGGCTGCTGCCGACGAGCGGGCCCAACGCCGCGCTCAGCGCCAAGAAGCGCAGAAAGCTCGAGCGCAAGCTGGGCTACGCGCTCAAGCGCAAGATGGAGACTGAGGGTGAAGGCGGGGAAGAGGGCGAGGTTGAGATGAAGGGTATGTTAGCTGCCTATCGATGTATACCAAGTGATTGGTGGGGGATGAGGCTGGGGGGTATATAAGTGACGAATGCTGACTTGCGGGTTGTAGATGCCCATGATGAAACGGGCGATCAGGCAGCCGTGGACGAGCAGATGGCCCTCGATATGGAGGGTATCTCATGATCACTCCCATGAACACAATACAGGAGTTCAGACCATTGGTCGCCACCGTTCGGGCGCAGGATGACAAACACCATCGAAGAAGGTTCGGCGTCCCGAATCGGAACGCCTATCATTGCCGATACCCCTCGATCAAGCAACACAGTCCAGCAGCCAGAGTTGTATGCCTTTAGAGCACTAGTGTGGACCTTGCTTCAACATTGAGAGTTAGGGGATGGTGTGCATATCAAGAGCTATAACCGACCAGTATCATGGTCAGCTGTGCTTTTGCATAGACAGAATTTTGAGATAGTCAAAGGGTAACCTGATCGAGACATCTCAGAGGAAGCCTTACGAAACTTGTCCTTGGCTGGCCCTGGAAAGACCTTCAAGATAACAGCAATAGACTAACGCACGCTGAGCCGCTGACTATTCCCGCAAGAACTGCTGATTGCAATTCAACTCGCCAAGCATCCCTGATCTCGACGGTCATGTGTATTATGTGTAGTATCTTTCCCACTATGTAATGCGATTTCCTTTACCAAACGCCCAGATATGCTGGCGTAGAACCCGTTCCCAAGCCTGTGACTGGGCATATTCAGCATGTGTCCAATGCCTTCTCGTATCTGTCAACCAACGCCGTGCCATAAATGCTTCATCGACTGCCCATAGGGAAGAATTGTTCGTGTTTGACGAAAAGCCAAGCCCATGATCCGCAAACCCCACGGATAAAATCAGATGTATGATGCTTGCATAATCGTTGAAATCCAAAGTCAGGGGTGGCCGGAAGAACGACGACACCACCCAGAAACGTATCCAAGGTATCATATAATCATTTCAACATCGATGGATATCTTTTCCCTTAGAAAATGAAACTCAGTAGCCAAGTAGACCAGGGACGGTTCGCCGTGTTGGGGGCCTTGAGTTTGTGTAAGCAATAGCTAGCATGATTCCTATTCCGGCGGCCATCGCAGTCGCAGCGGCAGCCGACGCCGCCAGAGATCTCGTCTGCCCACTTGCTCTGGGCCTCGTTGAGCGTCTTGGACTCCGACAGCTGGCCGTCCGGAGCGTTTGCCGGGCACTGATAGTACCAGTCGTGTCGGTACCCGATGTCGGCAAAATGATGAACCTGATGCGGCTCCGCGAGCATATTAACTGCCAGCGAATGTACTGCTGCGTCACCCCACTGTAATGCGGCATTAGCATCTTGCGTATATGCAGGGTATGAACAGGTGGGCATAGGGGGTTTAGGACAGTGAATTAGATGTAGCGGTTGGGGCATACGAACCCTTTCGTAATAAAAGCCACCGGAGTGATCGAGATGCTGGTATAAATCCTGATATCTCTTGCTACGGAAGAAGTCGAGGTCGGCAATCTCGAAGTTACTCCAGTAGTGGCAGAGGTTCCAGCCATCACCAGCACTATCGCGGTGAGAGAACCCGCTCAACCAGCTCCGAAAGGGCCAGGGGACCCAGGACGCGTCTATGCCAGCCTTCCAGAGGTTAGTGCTCGAAATTTCCTCCGCTTTCTTCCAGTCTGACACTTCTCTGAACAGGCTTGGACATGTGCGCTTCTCTTCCCATAGTGATATCGTGAAACCGTATACTTTATTGTGGCGCGCCATCTCGACGAAAGGGTCGTAGGTAATCGAGCAGGAGAACTCGACGTCCGGCTCAAGTCGCCAGTACCACTTGTACTTCTTCAGTGCTTCGATCGTGTAAAAGCTCCTATATTGCGACTCCGGTTAGCAAAGGGGATGTTGGCCATTGTCGGGGAAGTCTGGTAGACGGAAGGGCGCATACCCAGAGAAGAAGCGACACATGTGATGGTACGTCTCCTTTCCAGCGTACAGAATTCCGCGGTCGCCCTGATCCTTTATGCTTGCCTGAGCCTCGCCCTTGTCCATCCAGGACGGGAAAGTCCACTGGTCCTTGGGCACGTTCTCGAAGAAGGTTGGGGCGCTCGTGGAGGCGTTTAGTATGTGTATAAATTCGTCGCTCCAGGGGTCATCGTTAAGGAACACGATGGGGTACTCGAACCAGCGGTTGAAGCGCTCCTCGAGGCTGCGAACGGACCTCGCAGCCTTGTCGGCCTCTTCGTTTCGGGCCAGCATGACAATGGCGGCGTTCTCGCGCGGAGCATCGGTCGCAGGCTCTTGGCAGGACGTATAGAAGGGGCCATCAAGCTCTCGCGGCGGGACTGGTACACGATACCGGGAGGCGTGGAGCATGACCTCGAGGAGGGCCGCGACGCCGAGAACCCAGAGGAAAGGAGAATGAAGCCATCCGCCCCTGCGCCGCGGAAGAAGGCGATTCAGAACCGACATGGTTTCGCGAGAAAAGGATCCGGGACTATGGCCAAGTCATGTGTGTATGGTGTAATAATTCAATTTTTGTTGTCGTTATTATTTCTTTTTTTCTGGCCCTATCCCGTGGAACTTTGTATGGCCATTGATAGCGTGGTACCTTGCAGGTGGAAGGTAACCTACGCCTATAAACCCGCAGATTTCCAGATTAATCGGAGAGTCGGGGGCACATTTAGAGCGCTGTCAAGGCTGCCAGGCAGCAAGGATTCCCCCTTAACCTGCCTGCCTGCCTGTCTGTCAATCTGCCACTCCATTAGGGGCAGGCTGGGGCAGCTAGGGGGGGGCGGCTTATCTATTAGCGCTGTCTTATAGCACGTATCCAGTATAACTTAGGTACCAATGTACCTACTGCAGATCTCTCAGCCCAGCTTTCGGGGCTGCCAAGAAGTCCAGGCTGCCATCCGCCGCCCGCCGGCCCCTGTCTGTCGCGCCGCAAGCCAAATGTTGACTGCGCAGATCGTCATCTTTACTGCTTGCCTCCGTTCATCCTTTTTGGCCTCGTTGCGTCTCGGGGAATTGGGTCGACACTACCTATGATTGCTCGACATGCTCAGCATGCCTCTCGATAGAGGCTTTCTACGCCGACGTCGCGTAGTCCTCTTCATCCCAGTTATTGCAGTCCTCCTGTACTTCAGTCCGTTTTGGCCGTCGATACGTCGATTTGGAGATCATGCCCGCCAGAAACTGCCCTTCGCATATCAATGGAAAGTCCAACAAGATTTCGTGCCCACGCAGAGCGAGCTCGATTGCATAAACGGCCGCACCCCTCGATCGAATTCAGACAGCAACTACAAGATAGATCCGATTCCGAATCATGTCCATTTCATCTATGGACTTAGTAACCCGTACAACAAGCCGAGCGCCGGCACGTTCGACTTTCTCTGCTACTTGGCCATACGAAGTGCAATCGTAGGAATGAAGGCGGACAAGGTCTTCTTGCACTATACCTACCTCACCGATCCGCCATCTCCGGACCCGAATGCGTCTCCCCTATCGAATCCTTGGATAAAACACTTGAAGGATGACATCGAGCTGGTCCATCACACGCCGGAAGAGATGGCAGCCTTGAAGAGCTCTCCAGATGCAACCTGGCAAGCCGCCCATGTATCCGATATCCTTCGGTTAAAGCTTCTTCAAGAGCAGGGCGGCATCTATATGGATATGGATGCCTTCGGCTTCCGACCGTTCACCAACTTGTTGAAATCCCCACGCGATATTATACTCGGCCACGAAGGCGGAAACCGCGGAGGACTATGCAATGCCATCATGGTGGCCCGAAAGAGCAGTGCCTTCATCGAACGGTGGCTGAAAGAATACAACGGCGCGGACCTGTCGAAGGAGTGGAATTACCACAGCGTCGTGCTACCCAAGAAGCTGGAGCTGCAACACCCCGAAGAGGTCTGCACACTTCCCCCGAACGGCTTTTTCTGGCCAACCTGGACTTGGGACCACATTGAATTCATGCATGAGAAGCTTAGCTCCGAAGAGGCTCGCAATTGGGCAGCCGAGATCGATAGGAACGGCGGAAGCCTGTATGAAGACCAACTGGCTTACCATGCTTGGAGCCAGATGGCTTGGGAGAGACACCTCAGTAAGCTGACGCCGCAGCTGGTAAGGACGCGAGATACGAGGTTTAATCTTCTTGTCCGAAACTTCCTGCAGGACGATGTTGGCCTCGCGTAACTGCAGCCTCTCGTGTCAGTGTCTCGATCCTAAAATATGAGGGGGTATAAAAAGCGTGTGGGATTAATGAGTCTGTATGGCATGTAGGAGCCTGGGTTCCAGTATCTCATGATTGTAGCTTTTACGAGTCCGGTATAGGGACCTAATGAATCAGCATCTATAACAGGATATCGCCTCTGAAGTAGCACGAGTCGAACGAAAAGAGCTAGTGTATATAGCGAATGATACCCCTTATTTATCCTGATGCTCTGCGTTGCTACTCAGTTTTGTCACACTACCTGAGGCAATATCAATTTCAAGGCGTACCCGGCCCCAAACGTCGACGTCTCAGCACACAGTCAACGTTCCTTATTTAAATATAGAGATAGTTTCCTTATCTCCGGTACCTAGGAAGTCAGAGATCGCATCCCCTATCCACCAGGTCGACGTACTCTTGTCGTTAGGCATACTAATACCAACACCATAATTCTTGATTCGACCCCCGGCAACGTAGAATCATGGGCTTTGTTCTACTAAACCATTTTCATTGTCACCTATTGTTCATGAAACCAAACTGAGAACAATAGCAACCGCCGCTTTGTCTGTTTTTTACTTCCCAGAGTTCAAACTTAGTTGACGGAGAGTGAGTTCAGGATTCATTACACCATGAAACTATTACACTGCATCCGTGACTAGGGAGACTTTTACTACTTCACATCAACGACATCATCTACCTAATCCCATCATGGCGTCAAATGTAGATGTCCCAGTATCCGTCCATACACCGCTCCCACATCGGTACATATTCGTCCCAAAAGGCAATGCCTACATAACAGCCAATTGCAGGAAACGGACATGGGAAGAATGTATGAAGGTCTACAGGGTTCATAACTCTAAGTTTCAGCCTGTAGGAATTCGAGTACCTATTCCCATCTACGAGACGGTGTTGGAGCAGCATAACAAGACCCGAGAATCGCGGGCCACGGCGGTTCGGAAGAGAGATAACAAGATACAAGCTGATTTTCGAAGCTGCATCGTCTCCCAGTTCCCACGGATGCCTGAGAGAGAGTTGGAGCGAGTCGTGGAACACGCGACGAGAAAATACAGCAGAAGAGTAGGAAGGACTGGGAAACTAGATCTCGTGAATAAAGCGCAGCTGGCTGTGCGTGCTCACATCAGGCATCGGCACACTGACTACGAAAAGAAGCTGGCGGGCGGGGTGCTAAGAGACGACGCAAGGAGTCAGGTTTGCCAAAAAATCAATAACACTGCGACACATTGGGGGTGGAATCACAAGTCACATTCGTCTGATATCCGCCAAGTTCCAGCACGCACGAGTAAAGTCTCATGTCGTCATCTTGATCTCAAAAGACGGAGGGCCCTGAAGAAACAAGCAAAGAGACAGGAGAAGAAGGACAGCCCTATATCCGAGGCCCCTTAAACCATCTCAGCTAGACACCAGGGATCAATGGGTTTCTGATCAAGTCTCTTTGTTTTTTTTTTTTTTTTTTCGGTAGACCTCAGATGATAAACAGCTGTACAGATAAGCTGGAAAGTTTAATACCTAATCTACGTCGATTAAGTACACATCACTTATGTAGAAAGCCCAACTTGGACATTCACGACTGAAGCAACGCCCTTAGTAATACGATAAATAGCCAAGGGCTGTTCCGGGACATTATTCAAATGAATAATCGAGCCAGGTTGGACAATATACATAAACACTAACTACCTCATAGCCTAAGATCCGCGGCAAGTTCTTTACCTCCCCCCCTCCTTTTTATGGTATACACTATCGTATAAAGGATCTTCAGGTACGAATGACTGTAGATATTCAGATATCCTAGAATATGCCAACATGCCTATCTTAAAATGGATCCCTGGTTTGTAATATCACATAGGTGTATACAGGTAGGTATGGTGGAGGTAATGTGGTATTCGTTGGCATGAAGGTCTACCTGGGCAGTTACACCAGCATACACAACTCAGAAACGCCTGTCAGGTATATCGTTTTTGCGGAGACTTTTACACAAGGCCTTGTCAGTTCAAGAGTCAAACCGTTAATTGTAAGGAAGGCAAATGGTGACGAATCATCGCTACACTGATCAAACAGTGTGCTCGGCACTAATGTACTGAACTGCTTGTGAAATATAAATATATGCCTTGATGGCAACCAACCAATCCTCCCGATACTCTTCTTGAACCAGTCAAACAACACCACAAAGCCTCAAGAACCATACACTCAAAGTACTCTCTTCACAATGAGTTACCACATCGATACAACGGTCATCACGAATGAAATGACCCTTCAACCCAGTTGCGATCTCCACGCCGAGTTTACATCTCGGGATAATATTACGGGTTGGCACTGCTGTGGGGTAAGTAACTTGAGCTTGTTTTCTTAACCAGCATTCCGGGATGAGGTATCAAATCAGGACTCATCGCCAAATATTCAGCCGAAAAGCTCAAGTAAAGAAGCAATTACTAAATCACGTTTGTGTAGTGCCTTGCTCTCAACCATATGGACGAGTTTAACTGCCCCAAGTGTGATCATGAGAGATGTCACCACTGTGTCATTGATCCGGTGGAGGCAACCGACAATGACCATTCTCTGCATATTCACGCATAAGCGACACGGCCTGAACGGTGGAATGGCTTCCGAGACACACCTAGCGGCATAGTTTGCCAACACTCTTTTTTAATATATACCATTGGACTTGAAACCTTCAGCAGCAGAAATTAAAGTGATGAAACTGTATGACTCCCTACCGCTTGCCCGATCTCCCAGTTGAAGTGAAACTACTCAGCTGCTGTATAGCTGATAACAATTCGAAAGTATGAATCAAGGATTTTCCTGCTAGATACGATCGTGCTGCTTATACCCCCAATTCCTTTCCGTTCTTATTAGAGCTGAGTAGGTCAACGCTCGATTAAGGGGGCCTTAGCCCCTGAACGACTGACGTAAGCAATGACTAATGATCCCTTCGCTCACCTCCTCAAGTCGCAACTATTTTCCTCTTCAACACCGTTTGTCCGTTATTACAACACGTAAACATCCCCTGGGTCCTTGCGCGCGATCCAGAGCGAGATAACTGACCGTATCGCATACTAAATGGCTGATATCTCGCATGTCGGCACCATGAACTTGAGAGATGGCAGTGCTTTGCTGAGTCGGTGTAGGGCTCTAGACCACCGTCGCGACACCGATATCGAGGAGCCATTGGTATCGAAATTATCGAAGAATGTCCCTTCTAAATAACCAGACCAAGAGCCAGGATGTGTCCAGTCCCGAGCATTCGGTCGACTAATCTGATAATCATGTTCGACCTGAATGGCTAGCCCCATCTCGAAGCCCAGGCTGCCAGGCGAGCCAGGGTTCTTTTACGACGAGCAATGGATGAGGTTGCATCGGCTGCAACTTATCAAGCGACGTACATATCACGCGGGCTCGCTTCTGTCAGATTTGGATATGTTACCAGACTTGGCACCCCAGCACCCCAGAACCTGCCTAGCTTGGCGAGGTTCAGCTCTAGGACTTTCTCGGTTTCGAATGAAGCTATCTGGTGCTGATCGTATATAATGGTGTAAACCCGCCCACTCATGCTGCCGCCATCTTCACCATCTCAGGCACGTCAAGGGTGGGAGACGCCTCTTGGTTCTTCTCTAATCCTTTCATACCGCTATCATGGGTACGTCGAGACGCATTGCGTATCCCCTCTCTATGTAACGGCTCTAACTTGTACGCATCGCAGCTGAAAACGTTGTCGGACTCAATGTCCAAAAGGTCGCCGAGCCGGACGCGGACCAAGGTATCGCCCATGAGAAAGCGCCGCGTCCGCAAAGCATTGCCGGAGACGAGTCTAAGTCTGTTGCCGATCCTTCCAGAGTCGAATCGCAGTCCGGCTCCGCCGAGGGAACAAGGCCTGCAATTGACTACGAAGCCTACCCGCCCCCGACCGAAGAAGAGAAGAAGACGTTGCGAAAGGTCTACGACTCAATTCCACTGGCAGCATGGTCTCTTTGCTTCGTCGAATTGGCCGAACGGGCCTCTTATTATGGCGTTAGAGCGGTCTTCAACAACTATCTACAGTTTCCTCTTCCTGCCGGAGGACCAGGGACTGGTGCGATCGATCCCAGCAAGCCGAATTCCCATGCCGGCGCTCTCGATCTTGGCATCCAAGCCGCTTCAGCCATAGGGCTCCTCTTCACCTTCCTGGCTTACGTCGTACCGATATTTGGCGCCTGGATCGCAGATACGAGGATTGGCCGCTACCAAGCTATCGTATGGGGCGTCCTCATCGGCGGACTTGCGCACGTCATCATGATCGCAGGAGCGGCTCCCAAGCTTCTACAAGCCGGCAGGGGTGTCGCGCCATTCCTTATCAGCTTCGTGCTTCTCTCGATCGGCGCCGGAATCTTCAAGCCCAATGTAGCGCCGACCATCATCGACCAGTACCAGCACCAGAGACAGTACACCAAGGTGCTGAAGTCGGGCGAGAAGGTGCTGGTTGATCCCGAGACGACGGTTAGCCATATTATGCTTATCTTCTACGCTTTCGTCAACGCCGGGGCCTTCCTTTCCATCGGGTCCGTCTACATCGAGAAGTACCACAGCTTCTGGCTTGCCTTCCTGGTACCGGGTATCATCTATTTCCTGCTGCCAATTTTGCTTGCCGCCATGTACAAGCGCACTGTTAGGAAGCGCCCGCAGGGTTCCGATCTGAATCGTTTCGTCAAGATCACCATGGCTGCTCTGAAAGCGAGCAAGGGTAATATCTTCTCGAAGAACCTTTTCGACAACGTGAAGCCTTCGGTGTTGGCGGAGAAGGGTGTCCGTGTCAGCTATTCTGAAAAGGACGTCGCCGATGCTCGGCGCACGTGGCAGGCGGTCCAGATCTTCCTCTACATCCCGATCTGGACCCTGAACGACGGCGGCGTGGGTTCGGTGCAGAGCAACCAAGGCGCTAGCTTGACCTCGGATGGAGCGCCGAACGACCTCCTTTCCAACTTCAGCCCGTTGGTCATCATCGTCTTTTCCGTTTTCATGGCCCAGGTGGTATACCCCTTCCTGGAGCGTAGGAAGATCGAGTTCAAGCGCATAAGCCGGATGACATTTGGATTCTGCCTTGCTATCCTCGCCGGAGTTGTCGGGGCTGTGCTTCAGTACCTCGTCTATACAACTTCACCCTGGTAGGCGTTCTACGTTGATTCCTAGAGCTGACATGGTTGATTAATGTGCCAATAGTGGTTACGAGGCTAGTACCTGTGATGAAGTCTCGCCCATTTCAATTTGGTGGCAGATTCCAAATGTTGCGCTTGGAGCCATGTCCGAGATCTTCGTGTTCGTTACTTCGTACGAACTGGCCTACGCTCGAGCTCCAGAGCATATGCGAGCTACGGTCGTTGCTCTGTTCTTGGTACGTGATATCCTATGTTATACTCCTCTTAGCCTTCAGAAGTGAATGCTGACAGTCGCCAATGTAGTTCATGACGGCCCTGAGCAGTGCCCTGGGCGAGATTCTGATACCGGCTATCATTGACCCAACGCTCATATGGGCTTGGTCTGCCCCAGCTATTGCTCTGTTCGTTCAGACGATCATCTTCTGGTGGAGGCATCGTGACGTTAACAACGACGCCTTTTTGACTTACGAGGAAGACTATGCGCAGGCGACCCCCGAGAATGTGGTCGTCGAAAAGGCGGCCAAGTAGAACTCGCGCAGAGTACTGCGGACGTCCGATGCGAACACTTACGTGTGTTTGGAAATGGTTACTGAACAATAGTCACGGGCATGGTGCGTTGGTCAGCAAAGCTCTTTGGAATACCGCTGTATTGTATTTCTTTGGGTCGCCGTTTAAACCACGGGCCAACCACTAGAGAAATCAATGGTGTTCCATCCAAACTGTTTCTGGCCATCCGAGTAACCGATCCTGGTATCAACATAGTGATAATACAATACCTGAAAAAACAGGGTGTTAGCTTGCCGTTCCACAAGACAGGGAGCGCAGGAAACTTACAGGTCCATGAGTCGGGTCGTCGTAAACCTGCGATTTGAAAAGTGTTAGCGGGTGAGGTGCACTATGGAAGGATTGCAGTGAGCAGCTTAGGCGCCACGCCCTGTACATACCCCCTGGCCGCCCGGCCCATAGACGAAGTCGTGAGATTCTAGGACGACAGTGCCACCTCCATTCGTGCAAGCCGCGCCGGCCTGATCGACGAACCCTTCGGTAGCCGAGGACGATCGACAGACCATGATCTTGTATTCCTCGCCAGCACTTGGTCGACTTTTTTTTTTTTTTCTCTCAGCGCTGCTCATCACACACATAACTGCAAACCCACAGGACGACTTACTCAGTATCGTACCCGCAGCACTTGCCCTTGCTGTAGAACAGGTAATAGTAACCCCCGGACGGGAAGACGAAAGCGCCCTCCTCGGCGGTGGTGACCGGGTCGTACGCGGTCTGGTAAGCGCTGACGCCGCCGGCAACGGCGGCGGGCGGGCTGGCCATGGCGACCTGGTGCAGGTCCTTCCAGAAGCTGCCGAAGGTCAGGTAGTAGGTGTCGTCGACGGCGACCAGGTTCGGGTCGATGGCGTTGTACGGCTTGCCCGACGACGACCGCACCCCGGTCGCGCCCACGTCCCGCCACGACCCCACGTCCAGGCTGCTCGACGTCGCGACCCCGATCGCCGAGTCCTGGACCCCGAACGTGCTGACCGAGTAGTACAGGTAGTACGTGTCGCCGACCAGCGAGACGTCCGGCGCCTGGGTTCGGGGTTTCGTTAGCATTTCCCCCGTTTTTTTTTTTTTGCAAGACGCGCGCTGGGGAAGCGGCTATTGGCTCTGACGACTTACCCAGAGGTCCTGGTTGCCGGCGAGGTCGATGGACGAGCCCGACGGCAGGGCGGCGCCCTGGTACGTCCACGGCCCGGCGATGTCCGGGGCCGTGTGGACGGCGATCTTGCCGCCAGTGGAGAAGCGGAAGTACGTCCCGTCCGATCGGCGGATGATTGCTGCTACGGTTAGTTCTTATTCGCGCTGCTGCTGTACACCGTGCTGAGCGACGATGGATAAGTGGGCACTTACACGGATCGTGCGTGTTGGTGCAAGTTCCCGAACACGGCTCCGGGTTGGCATAGCCGTACGCGGTCCCAAGGAAGGGGAGTACGCTGCAGAGAACGGAGCCGAGCTTCATGATGATTGATGACCGTTGGGCCTAGGGGTAACAGGATGTTCCGTTAGTATTGATCGTCGCAGTAGCTCCACCCGTCGCTCCGACCTCACTCACTGTACGCGATCTAATTCGGCAGACGTTCGACGGAGAGACTCCTGGATAAGTCAGATCGCCTCTCAAAGACGGCCCTCGCTAATTGATATATATTCCGAGCAGCTCAGGCCAGCACCGGTTGATAGGTGCGGCTAGTACCTCGTATCCGAATCCACATCTCCGGGGCTTGCTCCATTAGGCAACCTAGACCTTGGATTGGCAGTCTGTGGTTGGACGAGGACGCCGTCGCATTCCCCGGTGGGCGGACCCGCGACGCCTCGGCTTGGTCTCACGATGGCCTGACGCTCGTCTTTGCGACAGACCTTAATAAAAATGATTTCTCAGTCAACTAGGGCGTCCCTGATGTGGCTGCCCTATATAGATAGGTGCCATGCGACTTATACTGCGCTAGGAGGGTTATTCCAGGGGGGAGAGGTCACGATACTTGCGATTAAATTTTTAGAAAATAGAAAATTGCCTTCTTTCTACCTTCTCTTCTATTCCTCTCCTTATGGTTTTCTTTTATTCTTGCTCTTTTTCTCTCCCCTTCTTCTCGTCCCGTCTCTTCTCCACTCTCTATCTACTCCCCGGCCTGCGCTCGTATTGGCTGAAGCTGCATCATGAAATCGACTGCGTCTCTGGCATCTCTGACCTCTTTGACGGCCCCGCGTAAACGTGCGTTAGAAACGGCACGTGCAGCTGCATTAACAGTCTGTATCGTGTTCGTCGGGATCATTACTTGAGGAGCTTGAGCTTGATTGTTAGCCAAAAACTGTATTATGGCTTGCGTCAGTTGTGCTTGATCAAGAACGCCGGCTTGGTTTCCGTTTTGTGCGATGCCGCCCTGTGGCACATCTGCGGCGGCATCAGCGATCTCCCTAGCTGCTTCTGCGGCATCGATGATAGTCAAAGCATGATCACGGACATCCATGACCCAACTAGCGAGTTCTCTGGCTTCCTGGACCCTGCGCACCGCGTCCTGAGCCTGTGCAACTTCCGCGGCTGCGTCTTGAACCTCGACGTCAGGGTGCGCGGGGTGGTTTTTTGGGAGTTGTTCCGGGCTGTACCAATCAAGCTGCCGCATCTGCAGTCGCTTCCCCATGGTCTTTTCGCTGACAGCCCGATCCATCCATGGTTCTCTTTCATGTCGGCCTGGGAAGAAGACTGGAAGCAATGCATGGCCGACCCCAGGAAACTTCTTTTCCGCCTCCATTAATACCTTCATGACTTTTGGTCTCTCCCCTCCTGCCCTTTTGCGCCCCAGTGCGGAATAGGGTGCTATTGGAATTCCATGAGTCTTTGGTTCAAGTCGCCAGCCAGAAAGTAGGATGTTGTGTATCATCCCTAATACCCCGACTCCTAACAAGAACCAGGTATGGTTCGTCAAGCCCCCCACGATTAACAGAAGTATAACCCAAAGGATAGCTGGGATAATAGAGAGGAGGCGGTGTGTGAAGTACGCTCGATCTCTTGCCGTAGCCATCTGATCGAGGCTTGGCAGACAAGACTCTCCCTTTGCCATGGTATCGGGCAAGATGATAAAAACGTGTTTGTGCCCATTGCCTCGAGTGATGGCGTACGTGTGATGGGAGGATTTTGTGCCTTGGTATTTCTCCTTGCGCATGGACGGAATGAAACTGGAGCAAGCGGCGAGAAAGTTACCAGCGACGGTGATGAGCACGATTGACCAATCCCTCCTTGGTGGGCTATCGTCTCTCCACGGGGCATATATGGGGCCAGCAGCGACGGCGAGCTGCATCGTAACTCCAATCGCAAACCAGAACCATAGCCAGTTCCTTCTGGGTCGAATCGTCTTGCGATGCCGGCTCTTGTCGCTCTCGGCCTTGTACACGGTTACAAGAAGTCCAGAGTCGAGTTCCGACATGTCTGTTTCCGCTTCCACCTTTAACTCCATATCACGAAGTAGTCGGCCGAGGACCCATGACTGATTATCTCGTCTGTCCCCCGAGGTAACGTTGATCACGGTAGCAGGACAATCTGGGGGAGGAAGGAAGGTTCCCTCGCCTATGGCGCCTGCGACGGAGTTGAAGGCGTAGGATACCCATCCGAAGCTGAAAACCACCGGAGTGAAAATGTCATGCTTTCCCCCGGTGCCCTGGGCGATAGCCTTTTGGACGACATCTCCGCCGATGAGTAGTAGTACGGCGATAATCCCCTGGGGGTTGATGAACTGGTCCCGAAGGACGTCGCCGGTGTCGTCGCGTTTGGGAAACACTCTCAACGAGCGTACCGACACGTCAGTCCCGCCGCCAGGAATTGTTAGAATGACTGGCCACGCATCGGCTGCCCATATAAGGACGAGGACCAGTATACAGGCCCATATGGGTACGGAGAGGCAGCTCCGCAAGGTGGCTAAGTTAACTCGATGCATCGGAATTGAAGCAGTTGTCATCAGCTCTCAGAAGCGCCGTGCAGTAGAGTTAAATTGGGGTGGCCGGCCATAAATAGCGGCTCCAATGCCACCCACCGCGAGGCTGGCTGAAGCCATGCAGGCTAATCTCCACCAGAAGCACCAGCGCTCTATCAGTTTTGCACTTTAATAAGAGAAAAACGCGAGGGGACACCAGGGGTTAGATGAACGCGACGTGATAGGTGGTTGAAGACGGTAAGCGAATCAGGCATGTGTCGCTGAAGACAGGGGGCATAGGTGGCATACTGGTGTTGCAGGGGGAAAATATTAGGTACCTGCAGCTTTTCCTGCTATTTACCTAGGTGCTTTATTATCAACCAAATATTGACCTTCGAGCCGTCGACTCCATCGTCAGAATCGGGATGTCGTTATTTTCGTGATGGAATAGGAAATGCATTTTGGCGTGCTAGCTTTGTAGTTGGTGGCTTTTCCGCAACGTTTACCGGCGTCATACGTGGTTTCTTCTTCATTCTCTTGTTCTTGTTCTTCTTTTCCCATTTCTTTAGAATCAGGCCGTAGTGATTGAATCAAGTCCCGCAATGGAAAACCGCGCATGAAGGCAGAGGGTATATCGATGTTGTAAAGGGAGAAGCTTCGCTTTCCCTCGTTATAAGACCTGGAGATATATATGCATATAGGCCCATATGTATGTAGCGCGAAGATGACACATCACGAGGGGTTTTACCAGCTTCATCTCAGCTTCAATCTCCCTAGACTTCCTGGAGAAGACAACAATCTCATGGCGAAAACATATCTCTCAGGAGCCTATATCTGGTCGATTCTGTCTCATTCGTCGGCTCCCAGTTTATGGATCACATATTACCATGCAGCGAGCACCTCAGATTCCCCCCAGTAGAGGTAGAGTACGTTTGCGATGCCACCAACTTCTTGTACGATTACCATGGCTTCCGAGGTTATCCAGCTAGGGCTGGTGTTGACATCGCTCTGCTCGAGGTCGATCAGTTGCCGATGATGAAACTGGAAGACTCTGCGCCCTTCATTCAAGCCTGGCTGTGGTTTGGACTTCTGGCCGAAGCATTGGGTGTTGATCCATTAGAGACAGCGGACCCATTATCCAGGATCTTCCTTCGAACGGCCGGATCAAGGAAGTATCTCTGCACTAGGCGACTGGGCGAGATGATTCAGGCGGTGAAAGCATCTGAAAATACACATTGCCATGATTCGAAGATCAAGCGTCTGTCTTCCTACATACAGACCGTTTTGAATTTTAGCCAGAGAGCCCTCTCTTCGTCATGGTCCGAGTCGCGGATGAAGAGAGCAGACATTTCTCACCCGGTCTTCCAATCCATTCTAGCCAGTCAGGTCCTGTGTCGCACTTTACTAGAAGCCTTCTGTATTTCGACCTCTACCCCAAACGAGCTTCTAAAGTCTGCGCCACCATCGCCCTTCAGCACCCTGGGGATCACAGATACTATGCTTTTGCAAGCAGGGTGGTGCCCAAAAGAAATCCGCAGATTGCCCCCGGATGTTTGTTTGAGGTATTATCTCGGTCTCTGCCTCCAGTACCCAACTGCCGAAGCCCCGACACACACCGGCAGCGAAGACTGTACCTGTGTCTCTAACAGTGATGAAGTTGTTACGCCATCACACACTCATTCTTCGTACGGCTGTGCCACCCTTGAAGTATCATCGGCTCTCATTCGGCACTTGATATCAGAGGGAAAAGTGGTTTTAGTACGGTTCTGCCCGAGTGCGGACACTTCTACTACCCTCCAAGTAAAGGGCATTGATATATATGACGAAAACACAATGCCATTCATAGCGGTAAGCCATGTGCGAATGGCCGGCCTAGGAAATGAGACAGGAAACTCTCTACCGTCTTGCCAAGTAACACTGATACAGTCGTTAGCTGACCAGCTCTTGGTGAGCAAGACGGGCAACGCCTTCTTCTGGATCGATACACTTTGCGTGCCTGGTGAAAGAAATCTTCGAAAGAAGGCCCTGCGATCAGCTTGGCAGATATTCGCAAAGGCTCAGCACACGCTTGTCCTCGATCCTCCTCTGTACCAGCACAGAATTTGCACTTCAGAAGATGCTTTGATTCGGATACGCTATTCCGGATGGAAAATGAGACTTTGGACCTTGAAGGAAGGGTTTCTAGCAAGGGACCTCATCTTCCAGTTTCATGATCGGCTCGTCTCTTTGCAAGAGCTTCTAAACAATTTTGGTCGGCATTTGGCACTTGTTGGAAAGGGGCTGACAGTTCTCCAAGAGAGGGACACCCCTATTCGACAAGATATGGGCGATAAGACACCTGAGCTCATAAAACGTTTTGAGGATGATATTATCTATTGGTCTGCAAATGAACCGGACATACCGATTATTGGATCACCGGAACACGACAAGATGATCCTGTACAGAGCTCTTCGTCTTGCATTTCTTTCTGCTCAGAAATTCCAATACTTCCTTGAAGACGATGAGTTTGGGCAGATTCCCATTCTTTGGGAGGTGTTAACCCAAGTTTATGAGGAAGAAGCATTCCAAGAAGCTGGACTCCGTATGGGCAGGCTCAGGCGTGTGGCCATGAAGTGTCATGAACTGAAATAGAAGGTTCCACGAATCACAGCATGACTAGGTATCGAGGGCATATTCAGTACAGTTCTTAGAGAATTTATCATCAATAAAGATTATAATTCTTAATTACAAGATATAATCGGCTCGTCCGGACTGAAATGCCTAGAAGATGGGAGGTAGTTAAGTGCCTATGAGAAGATCAACAGACTGGAAAGGGGGTAGGAAGCCATGCTTGAACGCCATCGCTACCCAACGGAGGTCTATAATATATCAGCCGTGCTTATAAGCTGGGAGAACCCTCGATTCGTCTAACGTTTAGACAGACTCGCATTCTTAGTACACCCCCCTTGCCAGGAGCCTCGGCCTCTTGTAAAATGACCATGATGTTTCTCAAAAAATAAAAAAAAAATAAAAAAAAAAATAAAAAAAATACCAGCAGCAGCTGGCCAGCCGGCCCTCGCAGCAGCATGGCACTGGCAAGCAAAAGGGGCAACGGGGCAGCCGTCCCAGGCAACCGGCCAATATCCGGATTTCCACCCAGCGACGAGAATGGGTTATATGGCAAAACAGCAGTACGTTCTAACAGCCACTCCCCGCAACATAGGACGCAAGCCTGGGTGACTCAAGTGGTAGAAATAATCCCTAAAATAATCATATGCTGGACCACTGGATTGCGCTAATCCCGCAAAGTGTGACTTCGACAGTACGATTGTTCAAAGAGGGTTTTTCGTAGGTCGCGGGTTCGGGCCCGCTCGCGACCGAGCTTTTTGCAATTTTTTTTTTTTTTAAGTAGCCAGCAGTACATGCCTATCGGACGAGTAATTGGGTTGCTAATTCATTTTTATTTTGCATTCCAGAGATGGATTGAATGAGGCTATTCGCAGCACGCAGGACAGCTCCGGTCTCCTACTTGGAGCGCGTAGTAGAGAAAGGTATAGTGTGTTGACCAACGCACCTCACACGCTACACTCCGTTGGGATGTCGGAGATTTTGGCTATACCAATGAAATATAAGACTCAATATCTTTGACAAGACTCCCATGAAGAGCTTTACTTGTGGACTTGCATTGAAGGTAGCGGTAGCTTTTGCTAAGCTTGAACTCGGTGTGAATGAACGAATAAGGCATGCGTGCTTGCAAGAAGGATATGGCAGAAGAATAGAAGGCATCAAACTCGATGGCCAAGGCGTGCCAGCCTCAGAACGCCCATACCGATAACTGCGTTCGATTACCCTATTCACGATCGGCTATCTGAAGTGGAAGACCGAGGATCATTGCCAGGCATAGATATTGATGATATATCAGAAATGGATAGGTAGGTACCTATACAGAGCAGGGTTTTCCTCATCACTCCAATAGCGTATTGTCTCAACTACTGATCGTAACATAGCACTCCGAGTGACGGCTCACGTTGTCTATCAGTAGGCATCCCGAAGATCTTGAGAGGATGTTCTGATCCATTTCTTAAGATGTACGCCCCATAGTTGCCCCTATCCGAATACCTCTCGGTAGAAGGGAGATACCCAGGCGTGAGCAGATCCATCCTCCATTGATGACTGCATCTGGATCTGCAGAGCCAAAGGAAACGAAAGACCAACTGCCGAGATGGCGATCAGCTGTTATGCAGACTATTAGAGTATGTGAACGACACAGATCCTGAGTATAGCGGTGGTCAACTTGCGCAGTATGATTTGAAGCTGCTGACGTAAGGCTGGTCGTCATCTGCGGCGTTCGGGTTTGGACGAGGATGGACAATGATTGGTAGGACGTCGCAGAAGATGACACATGTCACGTAGACAGACTCCGGCACACCGCTGCTATCGAAGCATGCAGAGAATGACTTTGTTCGGAAGCGCCTTGCCGACAGGGCATCTAGACGGTGTGGGAGTGTGGTCGTACGCGTGGGAGTGTGGTCGCACGCGTCGTGGAAGGGCGGTTCTCGACGAGTAGGAATAGCCACTGCAGTGGAAGGTCGTAAGGCAACCAAGTTCATGATAGCGACCTACATGTAGGCCTTCATTTGCGGAAGTCCGCTGCGTCTCCGATACGTAGTATTTGTGGCCCGTTGCCATCGTCTCGCCAGTGGTAATGAATTACCCCAACGTCGCAGCGCAGCAGCTGAATCCTCCAGCGCCTCGATGTATGCCTATGTACCTACAGGTGTGTAGCATCAGCACACCTTACCGAAACTGCGTCGATGATACGGTAGCCCTAACAAGTTTGCTTCGCCGCAATTAGCAACGCGTTATTCAGACGCAGCTGCACCTTTTGGCGCCGTGTACCACCGAAGAATCCTGCGAATAGTACTATGCAGCTCGCCAACGCGGCCGTGGGCATCTGCGACGCCCCCAATGTCGCTGAGGTGGGCACCTTTTCCTGAAGGCCGGGCCCGACTGGCCTGGTTCGTGGTAATCGCAGTTTGATGCTACCGCGTCGCATATCTCGGCAAAGGAGAAAGGCACCACGTGTCCGATATTGCGCGCCAAGTAGATTGTGCAAGCCAAGAGACTCGTAAGGAGGACTTGATCAAAGGATCGAAGATAAAAGAGAGCCTCGATTGGCTCCGGGATTGGAACTCTATTCGGGTCCGATTCCGTCCTGGCATCAGTAGGTCAGCGGCGTAGCCTCAGCTCCGCTCCGCGATACATGGCTCTAGACTGCCCGGCCGGTCGCGAGCGGATTGGGTCCGTGGTGGGGTCTAGCGAGCCAAGAAAGTCCTGGAATCAGGCACCGACACTTTGGTAAGATCATTGCTATTCTCTGTGGTGTTGGAGTTGCGGGATGAATTGATGTAGAGAGATAATTCAGGTTTTGCTTTCGAATCTGCTACAGGTAGATAATCCTCTGATTACGTACACAATTCGCTTACTTAAGCCGCCACCTCGCTTACGGCAATAGCGACTTTTTCTCCCTTCAGCTTGATCTCCCTGCCGCCTCTGCTCCTGGCGTTGTCCTTGCCCTGCCTGATAGCCACGGCCTTGTGGGCCTCCCACTCCTTCGCGTTCATCATGTTGTCCTCCTCGCCCTGCGCCAGCTCCGGGATCAAGCTGTCGCCGCCGGCGAGCCTCTTCATGGGGGCCTCGGCCTCGGGCCTGACCAGGTAAGCGTGGCTGTAGCGGGGCACCTGGCCGGCGGCGCCCGGCGCGAACGTGACGCGGTGCATGTTGCTCCGGAGCACCCCCGCGCTCCACTCCACCATGGCGTCGCCCAGGTTCACGATGGCGCAGCCCGGCGCCGGCTTCACGTACCGCCAGTTGGCCTCGTCCGTCGGATCCGTGCCCGGCGACAGCAGCTGCAGCCCGCCCGTCACGTTGAACAGGATCGTGAGCGACCCGATGTCCGTGTGGCCTAGGAGAGACGTGCGACGGTCCGTGGTCGGCTGCGGCAGGTATCTCAGCAGACGCAGGGCGGTCCCCGATGGCTTGTCTAACGGCTGTAGAGACGCGAGCGTGCCGGACGGAAGATGCAGCTGGGAGTCAAGTGTGTCACAGATCAGGCGCACGACGGACTGTGCCTGCTCCATGTAGCTCTTGAGGGCTGGTCTCTTCTTCTCGATGCAGGGCGGGTTCGGCAACGGGGCAGAGACGCCCATCATGTCGTCGCGTCCAACATTGTAGAACTCGACGCGGTCGGGTCGACCGTCCTCGATCTTCAGGTTGCCAGATTCTTTGTATCTACGCCGAGCATGTTAGCGCCGCCACACATGTAGTAAGACGACCGAAGAGGAGTACCCCCTACCCGAAGAGGGAGTGTGGGGGCTTGTAGGCGTAGTTCATGAGTTCTGCTACGTCCATCGAGTTAAGCTCCTTATCGAGCTCGAACATGTCCTCGGCCTTCTGGAGGAAGGATTGGCCCTCCTCGCACCCCTCGAAGTCGAGGACGAAGAACCCCCATGCCCGGCAAGCCTCGAACAGAGTCTTGGCCTCGGCCTCGTCCTGGCTCAGCAGTTTTGCGAAGCTGACGCGCTGAAGCCCCGCCGTCTGTACATCATCTGGGAAGGGGGGAAATTGGTCAAAGTACGCTTGAGTCGGCATAGTGTCAATGGAAATTCAGATAGCTAGAGATATCGCAGAGAATGATCGTGTGGACCACCGCGGAATTATAGTGCCAAACATGAGATAAGGCGAATACGAAGGAGGTTACTTGCGAATTAAGACCCTTTCGAAACTCGGGTCATCCTACTACATGCGGCGGGTGGCGGAGGGAAGATTTTGGGCTTCCCACCACAGCTCCAAGTTTCGAGGTCCAGTAAGCCAATGGAAGAAATAAAGTCGACGTACTATGTAGTAGTGTCACACTCAAATCCAACCGCATGCCACCCCTTGCGTATTCGTCGAATACGGACTTTTGTCTGCCTACCAGGTAGGTACCTAGTGTACATAAGACATTCAGCCCCCATATATGACGTGCAGATAGGTACGATGTATGATCAGTCACTTTACGAACATAAGCGTAAATCCTGCCAGGGCCCCCTTTAACCGGCGATGCAATTACCTACATTCTATGATAAACACACAGGTCTTTTCACATTAGGAGCCAAAAAACGCCTAATCATATCACCTAGCACGAGGGATACCGGCGTCGACGGGGTTGGAGATTGTGGGAAGGGCCGATAACAGCCTTGTTGAAGTGGAGTAGCTGGGGTAGTTGGAGTATTGTCAGTTACATGTAGCGGACAGAAATGTGTAAGAACTAAGAACTAGGCTCAGTGCAACCCTCGTCTCACGCCTATCGGTCGGCTGTCGGCCTGCCTGTAACCGGTCAGAAAGGATGGAAAGGGTTTTTTCTGTATGACGTTTTCGAGACGGACAGATTAAGAAACCGGATGGGGGGACCACCGTAGTTACATCCTCTGGTGTACTGGAACGGTGCAATCGTAGCTTTGATATGCTAGGTACTCCATGAAAATAGGTCGCTTGTGCTAGTGGAGGTTGATGAGAATAGCTTCGCCAGTAGTTTAGTATGGCTAAGAATCAAGGCGTTAATGTCGCTCCAAGAACACTTTCATTCGAATAACATTGATATTACAAATAGATACACTTCTCAGATTTCATTCCAAGCTCTTCTGTATGTTCACAAGCATTAGATATACACGGTTAACACCAAACTTCCGGCGACGCAGTCCTAGGAGTGCTCGACTGTAAAGCTTTGCTGTAGTGTTATGTGATCCTTGTCCCTGAGATCGTTCAGAGGGTATCCATGACATTCAGTCGTTATGGTTGTCAAATCTTCCGTGTGGGTGGGCTGTTCTTTGCCGCTTCCATTGAAATATTGACGTTGTGATGCACAGCCTGATGACTGTTTTCCGCTCATCTTGCTGTATGCCTTGCGCTCTTTCTGTCTCTTGAATAGGGGCATAAGTGTAGGTATACAGGCCGCGATGACGCCGAGGGAGAACTCAAGATCGGCCACGATGACGATGGGCACGATCGTAACTGGGAATACTGTAAGCACGTGGTATAGAAAGATACGATAATGGGACGGATATTCGTACATGTAAAGTCAGACTCGGTCAAGTTTGGAATATAGGCGTTCCGTAGAGCGTTGGCAATCGTTGCCATCAAACCAAGGCTCATGAGACCACAGATGCCAACCTTCTTGCTTCTGCTGATCTTGATATTCCACAATATCACCATTGGCGAAACGGTCAAGAACAGGTCCGTGATGATGGCAAAGGCGGATTGCACGTATGAGGCTGTCAGCGGCACGTTCTGTGAGATGCAGCGTCCTTTAACCGCCGGTGTCCAGAGTGCCTGAAGAGGAATGCATTGGAGGAGGACGGTGAAGACAACGACCAGAGTGGTCACTGCCAGTGGCGTCAGAAACATCCAAATAACCCAGCGGAATCTTCTCGAGTTTTTCAGGCGCAGGAGGAAAATGCCAATAGACAGCTTCGTGCCGAAAGCCCCTATAACGTTCAGGACTTGGTAGATGCTGTTCCATTTGAGGAGCGTCAAGGCAGCCTGCTCGGGCTCTGGTAGCTCATAGAGATGGTGACCAGCACCGGTTGCTACCATCTCGAAAATCACAGCATCCCCGGCGATGAGGACGCCCTACGAGACAAGACATGTGTTAGCATTGCTATACATTTGGAAAGAAAGGAGTGATTACTTACGAGGGTAAACAGCATAACACCGTCATCCCAACCGATGTTCTTTGAGAGAATGACCCGGACATAGCAACGCAGGCCGACGAGAATTATCGCGATGGCCAACAGGACGGAAGTAACTGCAGTGATAGCAGGCCCGCTGTTGGGATCGGCCTGCGGTACGGGCGGTTGGCTTTCGGTAGCCATCAGCGCCAATACGTGTGGACAGTAATATGGGGTAAAAAAGAATGGAAGAGGTATCCTTCGAACCAACACGAACACCGAAAGAGGACAGAAAAGAAGGTTGTGTAAGAACTTTGAGAGTGGCGGCACCGAGCCGCTCCGGTCCGTAGCTATACTTTTCGGGGGCTCGCAAAATATATCCCACAATAGTTACACAACTGCCATGTTACATGGTGATGCACGAATAGGGGCTGCAGGATGGCCTGCATGATTTGGTGCCAACGGTAGGTATCGAGGAAGATAGGCAACTGGAAGGGTACTTGGCTATACCTCTGTCCCATACCCACCCGATCGTCAGTTGGGCAAACCCTGGTAGCGAGGGCGAACTTCGGCCTAGGATTGTCCTACCACGCAACATGTTGTTGCAGCCAATTATGTGATTGGGTGCTGCAGCGTTACATTCGCAGGAGTGGTGGATTGGCGTGATATTCCCAGGGCTGAACCCCCTGGTAGATACTTAGGTCAGTAACTTTATAGGTTATCTTGCGAGATCTTAGGATTACGTGTTTCCGGGAGCCGAAACTGTATTAAGGTTAGGATCGTGAATATCTCACTTGAGTCTACGATTCTCGTTTGGCCGAACAGTTTCAGGAGTAGGCAACCTCAGTAGTATAAAATGGGTTAGAATCAAGTGATTGTCTCTGGTCTTTTGGTGCCCTCATGTCTAAGCCTACAAGTTACATGCCGGGGAATGAATTCTGGTTTCACTATCGTGAATTTACTTGCTATCAATACAGACTCGAAACCATGATTGCAGAGAAGCGAGACCGGGTGGCCGAGGTACGTCAAGCTCTCCTAGGCTCTGCTAGATGTCTAGATTAACGCTTCATAGATGCACAAAGCAGCGAGAGTCGACTCTCTTCTCTCGTTCTTGTACACCCTCTGGCTCTTCCCGTGCAACGACGTCCCTACCATGATCATACCAGTTACGCTCCTGGGATCGCTTACCGCAGCTTCAGGACAGTTTGGTACGTCGGCAAGTATTAGCGAGGTGCTGTTGAGATCACCGCAGACGTTCAGTTGGGTCTGGCTGAACGTTCTGCTCTTCTCGATATCGAACCAGAGAAGCAAAGAATCGATCTTGGAGGACTCGATCAACAAGCCCTGGCGACCCCTCCCGGCCAAGCGACTCGATATGGGCCAGGCGAGGCAGCTTCTGCTGATCACAATCCCCCTCGTCTTCACTATCTGCTCGTTCTGCTTGGGGGCGGCACAGGAGACGGCATTCTGTCTAGTGCTTACCTGGATGTACAATGACCTGGGCGGAGCTGACGAGCATTTCGCGCTTCGGAATATAATCAACGGTGCAGCGTACTTTGTGTACGGATCGGGTGCCCTCAAGGTTGCGGCAGGATCCGAGAAGGTTGGATCGGGCGCATCCCTGTGGCTGGCCATGGTTGCATGCATCATTGCGACTACCATGCAAGTCCAGGATCTCAAGGACCAGGAGGGAGATAAGGCTCGGCTGCGAAGTACTGCGCCCCTAGATCTCGGCGATGGCATATGTCGATGCAGCATCGTGGCGGGCATCACATTCTGGTCTGCTCTCTGCCTCTCTTATTGGTCGTGGTCTCCCATCGGGCTGCTCCTCGTCCTGAGTCCTGGATCCATAGTCGTTCGGAGGCTTCTCAAATTCCGCGACGCCGCTGCTGATGCGCTGTCGTACCGATGGTGGAGTATATGGATCATTAGCATCTTTTGTCTGCCTGTGATTGCATAGTGTTAGCAAGATCGCCGAAGGCACGAGCTGCTCGGTACTAGGACAGGGGCTTCGTGGAAGAGTCGTGAGATTACGTTGTTGTGTGGCTGTTTAGTTAACATTATTACCGTATCTAGCCTTATGCTTGGCCAGTGGGAGTACGTACAGTCTTAGTAGAAGGAGTCATAGAAATTCATAGATTCCATTTGTTATATTCTAATACCAGAATCATACATAGTGGCTTACACGTACCTACCTAGGTACGCATTCCTCTACAGTAGACACCGTTTCATATCGTGCGACCTCGTATGTGCCCGATACATCTCCAACCTACCCAAGATACCTAACGTATATGTACATACATATATGTAGGAACCTAGGCAGGCAGTGTATACTACCAGTCTATTCTTCTCACCTCAACTGAGGAGAACCTGAAATCTCACTGAATACCCCAAACGATCGCCATGTCTGCCTCACATAGGTTCTATCATCCGCCAGCGTCTCAGACGTTGGCCACCTACTCTCAGGCCACCACCAGCGTTTTCGTCCTGTTACTTGCCTTCTACGTAACGGTGGTTCGCCTCTTACGATATCACCGCTCCCATAAGAATACAACGTTGCTAAACAATGTCCCCGAGAAAGAAGATCATGTGTCTTCGGTCCGTCGCGCTCAGGTTATTTACAGAACTCTGATGAACTCAGAGTTCCCCTTTATCTTCGTTAAGGGAGTCGAGCTTGCGCTGTTTCGGACCTATGCTATACCAACCATCTCGTCTCTCCTGGACAAGACAACTTTATTGACGTCCAAATCTTCAATAGCACTTCGATACTCAAATACATGGGCTCTCTTCAACGAATTCGCCTTGGCCGATTGGGGCTCAGACAGATGGGTCGAGGCGATGGCGCGGACAAGAGCAATCCACGCAACCTTGCGGAAGTCGGGCAAAGTTCGAGAAGAAGATATGCTGTATACTCTTGCGGCTCTTGCCACTCAGCCGGTGCGGCTGATCAACGCTTGGGAATGGCGGCAGGTGACTGACGCGGAGCTTTGCGCAACCGGGACGCTGTATCGAGCGTTGGCTGAAGTCTTTGACATTGACTGGAGAAAATACTTCGCCGACACGACCCAAGAAGACAAGGCCAGCTACGAGGCCTCTATAGGAGGCCAGGTTTCTATCGATTGGGATCTTAGGGACAGCAATTCTCCTTATTCTGGACTGGACTTCTACCACGCCCTCTTTGCCTGGCAACAGTCTTACGAAAATCGAGCGATGCGACACATCCCGGCAAATCACAACCTGGCATCAGCTGCCGTAGACCTCCTTCTCTGGGGGGTACCAGGAAACTTCCTCAAGCGAGTTGTAACCAAGATTCTCGTCGTCTTGATGGACGACCCCCTCCGTATCGCGGTCGGATACCTGGAGCCTGCTACTATCTCTCGGATATTCACGAGGACGGTGCTCATCAGCAGAAAGCTTACGCTGCGATACCTGACTCTTCCAAGACTTGTAGCTGTCCAGCCGACTCGCGTTCTTGCTTCTGATGTTTCCCATCCGCAACCTAGTTCTCTGGAGGGTGCGATACCGCAACATCAGAGCAGAACCATCTTGACCTCCTACGTGGGGGCACCTTACTATGTTAAGCCGACCCTATGGAATCGTTGGGGCCCCGGTGCTTGGTGGTGGTGGTGTCTGGGGCATCCTATTCCCACTCAGGGTATCCAGCATTTCGTTCCCGAGGGTTACCTTATCCATGAAATTGGTTCGAGGCGCGGCAAAACTACTACAGTACAGGCGAGAGAAGAGCAGGCGGTAAGAGCCCTGCTGCACAGCTTTTAGGTGAAACTCGGTTTGGTGCACTCCAGATTCCCGAGAGATAAGCCTGTGGTAGTAGATTGTTGCAACTGGGTACATTCACCCGGCCGGAGTGTCCCCAGGAACTACGGGTATCTGAATCCTCCAAGGCCGAGAGTGAGAATAAGCCTCAAACCACCCCCGGATCGGATGTCACCCTTCTGGCTGCTGCCCCCATTGGGAAGGATTTCGCGGCTTTTGGTAGAGCTCCTTACATGAAGCACTGAATACAGTCTTGGCAATTGTACCTTGGCACCTAGGTAGTGACTTAATTGAAATAACTCATCACTTATTGAACTACCTGTTTAGCATATGAAGTCACAGTCAGTCTGGAGGATTAGCTAGGCGTGTATAGCACTGGCTCAGGAGGCATAGTAATATTTTGCTTTCGAAACAGCCCCTTCGTGCCATTTATGTAGGTTGCTGTGCTTGCACTCTTCCCATGCAATGTTCCAGGCCAAAATAGAACTCTCACTAAATCCTTCTCCTTATGGAGAAATCTGCTTGTCATTCATGCTCACTTCAACCGAGATCTCCATTGTCGTCGTAGACGCGCTATCGTCGAATGGGCCATAGCCACCTGTCTCAGTATGGGTCTTCATATAGAACTGTAAAACACTGTCAACACTCATTTTCTCCGATTGATCATGCTAAAACCAAATATATAATCTTCAAGAAATATGCGACTAGACCCAACATGGTAGTTGTAGCATTGGTAATATTCACCGGAAGATTGGCGTCTCTACTCAAGGACGGCCTTAGAGCCCAGCATACTCATGAACACGCGATCCGTAGCACTGGATCGGCCGGTATAGTTGACGCTGGAAGCTGCAAAGCGGTAATTCGACAGCCACTAGGAGGAGAGAACAGCGTATGTGGAAAAAGCAAAGCAACCAGAAATACCATGGTAGATTCCGGCCTGCAATAGACATTGCTACTGCCGTATTGGCAATCTTGACCTAATTGACAATTTATCGCTCTGGCTTTCGGCACGTAAGGGGGTACTAGCTGAGCGCCGGCGAGGGCTAGCCCTGTACGACCAAAATATTATTAGAAACTCGGCACGAGAGTTTTATTTTCCAAGAACGGAGAAGTTCTCAGTCAGCCCAATCCACTAACATGAAGTGGCCCTGTGCGGTTCAGTCATGTGCTCAGCCGGCCTTGAGGCCGCTCGGGAGACTGTGCGAGCTTTGTCACCAACATTTCTGCGCAGAGCATGTCGAGTCAGCACTGCATACCTGTCCTACAGACGAGGTTCGAATGGACGAAACAATATTCAAACGACGCCAGAGTGTCTAACATGGTTACAGGATATCATCGCGATATACGAGTCTGGGGACCAAGCTAGGATTCAAGACCTAAATTCAGCCCGACGAAAGGCGGGCAAAGAAGTCATCTCCAAATTGTTAGCAACTATCAATTGCGACGCCCTTCGCGCGCGTGCAGAGACTTTACACAATGGGGTTAAATGCACTGTTAACCTTCCACCGCCTGATCAAGCATACTTCAACTCCGAGGTCCACGGTGGGCGTAACTACCATGGCTCGATCGTGTTCGCCGATGGAAAGACTTGGTTGGCAAGGTTCCGCCTGCCGAACCATAATGAGCCTCCATTGCAGGAGAGGAACTTCGATAGGCGGAGCGAGTTTGCGACGTATCGTTTACTTGCTGAAACTGCTATTCCAGTCCCTAAGGTGTACGATTGTGCTGATGACGAGGATCCTATGAATCTTGTTGGCGCAGGGTATATTCTGCTTGAGAAGCTAGCGGGGAAGCCATTGGAATGGTATCAAGTAAGCGAGGTGCAGAAAGTAAAGTTCTCTCGTTAATTGGCAAACATCTATGCCAACCTGGAAAAACATCCTCTCGATAGGCTAGGGCATCTACAACTTTCTTCCACGAGTCTACCGGAGGTCGGACCAGCGTTTTTCGACTATGATGCGAATGGTGTGACGAGGGCTGGCATAGGACTCGGAATAGTCATTCAAATTCAACTAATAATTCTCTTGGGTCTCAAGGGCCTTGTCCCCCCCCTCTTCTTGAGGAAGAGGGAGGAAGGGCTCCTACTTATACACGTTGGGCTGACCGCCTTTAGTCAGTTACCCTTATCTTCTCCAAGCGCCCGAGACGCTGTTGGTGCGTCTTGCAGGTCGCCGTATATTGGTTCAGCCTATAGGAATATCCCCAATGCCTCCATCACCAACACCTCTACCTTGGGGGGTCATATCCATAAGTGTATTTTGTCTGATCGATTGGCTATAAGGTTCTGATATGTCTCTTGGCACCCTGGGCCGTATCTGGCCGCGTGACAAATGGCAACCTGATCCCATTCGGCCCATTCAGTCATTCCAACGAATACTATAAGGCCTTGATTCAACAGAAAGCCCAGCTCACCAATACTGGGCAAGTTGCAACTTCTGCTCCTCAAGATCAATCCCTCGTCTGTATGAGTCTCCTCGACTCTCTCCCACCAAATGAGTCGGCTCCCTTCTTCCTCCGTCATGTTGATTCGAGAGACGCGAACTTCTTAGTTGATGAAAACTACAACATCACTGGCATCATCGACTGGGAACTGGCCATATCTACTTCGAAGGGCTCGGCGTTCCAATCGCCTCTCTTGTTGTACAATCTTGGCGAGCTCTACGGTGAAGGTCTCTCAACGCCAAGCGAAGAGGGAAGGCGTCTTTCTAAGATCCTGCGAGAGGAGAAAGGAGCGGTTGAACTTTCTGTGTTGGCTGAGAAGAAGCTGCATTTCAGAGTTGAGCAAGTCATTGAGGCCGATCCTTGCGAGCGAGAACAGTTCGAGAGTCTCTTTGGTGGGTGGTGGAAACTCACCAATGGAGTGGAAACATTTGACTGGGATACGTGGTACAAGAAGGCACTTGAGATGTATGGCGATGGAGGCTTCAAGAACCAGACATAAAGGGTCACAGCTTTGATTCATCTGCCTTCCCGCAGTTCTAGGTACTTACCTATCAGGTAGGTACCTAGGTAGTCAGCTTTTTCTGTGTACCGAAACATATGATTGTTCATAAAAGGTGCATACTATTAGGCGATGGAGGTGTCGTAGTCCCATGATATCTGCATATGCTTTATGCAAGACTCACGCGGTTTGAATGTGACCACACTTTATTAGTCAAATGTCTATCTCCCACCAGGTTGGTAGCATTTCAGCTTACCTTTCCCAGCCACTCCCCTCCCACAATCCATATTCAGCCGTCTTGAAGCACCAACGACTGTGTGTCCGAATGCTACTGTCTTGGAAGTATTCTTGATTTGCTCGAAAGCTCTTGGCATTGCAGTCAATTGCAACGTCACTGTGAATTCTAGAGTACGACGCTGCAGCCTAGCGGATAAGGCGGACTGACATTAATGTGGCGGGTAAACACATTTAAGGTGTTTTGACAAGTAACTACCATGTAGGTATATGCAGATTCCCAGCTTATCTAAGTAACCTAGAGTACGTAGGTAGGTAGGTAGGTAGGTAGTCAAAGGTTGTCAAGTGGTGATAACGGATTCACGTTGCGCATTTTGAATAGTGTATATGCTAATCATCAGTTAAGGGGTAGGCTATGTGCATGCTATCGAAGCTGCTCACTTGTACGTAGTGTACAAGAGATTCAAATGCTTCCACACGAACGTGTTGCCACCGAGGAATACCGAGACTCCCGTGAAAACAATTATATCGCCATAGCCGCTCCCAAATCCCCCAATGTACTGGTCCTTCCACGGCATGCCTTCAATCAGTAAACTGCTCAGGGGACCGGAGACCACATTTCCAATGCCCCTCCCGACGCAAAGCCAGCCGAACATGATCATAGAGTCGAAGTGCTCCCCGTCCTTGGTCTCGATATCGACAGACACCTCTCTCATAATAGCAGCCCACATGCTAGCCCAGCATCCAGCAAAGGAGCCGTAGACGAAGCAGAAGCAGTATAAAGCAGGCAGTGACGTGGAAAGCCCCCATAGCAAGAACACTCCTGCCGTAGCACCGATAGTTGAGATTAGGATACATGTCGTAGATTGAAACCTATCAGCAAATGCCCCCATGACGGTACACCCAACTGTAGCTGCAACATTGATCAACAGTACGGTCAAGGCTGGCAGATATCCGGAGGCGTTACTAACGGATCGAGCGTAGGTGGGGAGGTACACCAGAGGTAGGAAATAACCCAGAGACTGGATGAGATTTCCGATCTGATGTAGAGTAAAAGCCCTCGACCTGAAGTACCGAATATCGAGATGCCTAACACTACTCGCAGCGGAGCATGGGAGGCGTGGCTTAATGAAGTACGCCAGGGGAGAGGTGCTCGCAAAGACGATACCAGCCCAGATCTGCAGCGCAGTCTCGAGCCCAAATGCATCTAAGAGTGCATTGAGTACCTGAATGATCTTCGTTAGAGAGATTTTCACCGTGCTGACTTTGTCATAACTTACTAGAGGTAAGACGCAACCGCCAAATGTAGTGGCCCCAAACACAATTCCATATGCCAGCCCCTTTCTCTTGACAAACCACTCGTCGATATACAAATCACACGGGGCATATGCTAGACACCCACCAACGCCAGCCATAAGGCCCTGCGTGAGAATCAGTTGAGGTACTGTAGTACATATAGAGCTGATGGCCATAGCGGCTGAATTAATGACGATGCCGATAATGGTGAACCAACGGCCCAAACGGGGGTAAAGTCGGCATAGGAGGAAAGCGATCGGCGTGCCGATGTACATGATTCCCTGCAACGACCTTGTGAGCACACTTGCCCCTGTCTTGCTCCCCTAGCCCCTATAGATGTAGGACCATCACGGGCAACATACACTGGCTGTAGTGCCGATCGCAGCGATACTGTTAGAGCCGGCAAACGGTTCGTTGTTGCTGTAATAATCCTGAAAGACGCCGAAAGAGAATGCGAAACCCCATATTAGCATCTCGACGACCCAGCACGCTGCTAGGAAGAGCCACGCGGACTTTCCGCTGTCGGCCGGGGGTAGCGACGACTCAAGGCTCGAGGCCTGCCGATCGGAGAGGTCTTCGGAGAGGTCTTCGTTTATCGCCCGCATCTCCGGTCGCCCGGAAGCCGTGGCGTCGAATTCTATCGGAGGTTCCCGGGCCATGGTCACAAAAAAGGGGTCATACGAAGGGAGTTGCTTGATCGATCTAGGTTCTTCCTTCCAGACAGCGGTGAAACTGGAGAATATATATCTCTGAGACTTTTTAACGAATGCTACGTCGGAGGGGATTATTTTGATCCATTTCGTGGAATGCAACTATGGTGCGATGCTCTTCGTATGAACGAAGGGGCACATGATATATTTGATATGTGCATATTATTGGTTGCTAAAAGAGTTTCTGAGCAATATAATCATAGCCATTACCGATTTGTGGATATACGAATGAAAAAAGGGGCATAAAGGGAGGGATGCCCCTTTTTTCTAAGACTAAGCATGTATAAGTGAGACAAACAGGACTGAGCTAGGACTGAGATAGGACTTCTTAGATTGATAATCGAGGGAAATAAATTAAGCGAAGTACATACAAGTGAATAGAATGTAGAACTTAGAAATAAGTACTCAACCAAGAACACGAAAGAGAAAATTTTTTTCTACAGTTGGCTACTTTAAGCCTCGGTATGCAGCGGGAATGGAGTCTTGGCCGGATAGCGCCGCCATCGATGCGACGACCGTGGGCCACTACACCAATACTGCAGGTAGCATCAATGTAAAGTCATGTGATGAGAGCCCCTGAAAGCCCTTTAAACCCTTAATTACATCACAAAGCAACCACAAAGCTGGGAACTCTCTCTTTCACATGCTACTCCGGATACGAAGTAGGAGGGAGGGAGCTACCCAAGCGCTCGGGGCCAATTTGGAGTATTTATTGGCAGTACCTGCACACACTTCCAGCTCGACGCCTTTTTCAAATCTCCCTCGCCGCTATATATCAAACTCTTTGGAAACGGGCACAGATTTCGGTCGCCAGATGGGCCCGTTGCTGGCATCACATCGGGGGCTACTCCTTTCTCGACCCAATCAATAAGTTGCGAGAAGGGGTCCGACGGCTGTGCGCCGGTACCATTGAACTGGCAGTGATCGACGCCAGGAGCCAGAAAGAGCCGATAGAACTCGTTGACGGCCTTATTTCCGCCGAGGAGGTCCTCGACGCGATGGCGGTAATCGACCGTGCCGTTCACCGGCAGAATCTGGTCGATGAGACCGTGGAATGTGATGAGCTTCCCACCCGCGTCCCTGAAACCTGAGAGGTCGGGGTTGTCGCCGCCGATCTTGGAGCGGTACATCTTCTCCGACTTGGCCATCTCGGCGGACAGCTCATCTCGCGGAATGCTTCCTATGCTGAAGGTACGGTTCCGTTCCACAAACGCCGCCGTCCACGCTCGGGATATGGAGAACGGTTCGGATCCTGCAAGGGACGTGAAGTTTGTTCCCGGGAGTAACCCTCCCCACAGGCTTTTGCCACTAGCGTCCTGGGGTCCCCGAGTGATGTCGTCCCACATACGGGCATGGACCTTGGTGATGGTCGTATTGCACACCTCTTGACCGACCGTAGATGTGGCGTTGAAATTGCACTCGAAAGGTAAGTTGATGACATTGTCCTTGCTGCCGTCAAGTTCGTCGCAGGCATCTATAGCTGCCGCAGCAATGGCGTCCCACACACAGGGTGGTGGAAATTCGTCTTCAGACACCTCTACAAGGTACGGAAATCTGAAAGCCTTGAGTACAACATTCGCGCGTCAGAATAATGATAAGGAATCTTACAGGTCTGCTACTAGGAATCTGTCCCAGTTGATTCCTGGAGAATTGGCCATGATCCCGTCAAAGTCGTAGGGATAGCGCTGGGCCGCCTCGTATCCCTGTCTTCCCCCGTTCGAACAGCCGTTCCAGTACGCATGCTCGACAGGTTGGCCGTAAAACTGTTTCGCAAGGGCTTTTCCTACCAGTGCCAGCTCATGAACAGACAGGTAAGCAAAGTTGATCATCAGCTGATCGTCGCCAGCCCAAGTGTCGTCGGTCTCTGTCGCATTCCAGCGGCCGGCATCTGTCGACCCGGTCACAAAGCCAGCTTTGGCGGAATCAGCTAGATAGTCGTCAAAGTAGCCAGCTATCATCGCGGCACCGCCAAGCCCCTGGAATCGTCCGGTATATCCGTGGAGGGGCAGGTAGGTCTGGACGCGAACATCATCTCCACCCTTTTCGTGAGTAAGGTGAGTATTGACGTTACACACGTATATACCGCCGCTATAAGACTCTTCAGCTCTGAATTTAGCCACTTTGGCACCCTCTATGTCCGGCGCCGTGAGGTTAGAGCATGCAACGATAGGAGAATATTCGCGACAGTCGGCAAGGGAAAGATACGCCAGCGCCAGAAAAGACGCCTTCACGTAAGGATTTTGCTGCATCTTGTCCGTTGGATCTTCTCGGCTGCGCAGGACATGGAGAATGAAGCCAATAAATCAAGTGATGCCCAACGTTAAGATTTATACTCGGACTGATCTATCGACACGATCCTAACGAGCCACAAATAGATATTCCCACGTTGTCTGTCATGCTATAATGGAATAAGCACTCCTCCCCCGCATCACAGATGATGGCTATGTTGGAAATACGGCATTATCTCATTAATTAGCGGCGAGTGCCGAGTGGCCCAGAAGCCAGGACATGTACGACGACGCCTGTCGGGATACCGCTTTTGTAGCATCTGGGTTCTTTCGCGTTATTGATCCAATCAGAAGAATATTTGGGTTTAAGGCTGAGATGGATCAGCCAGGGTTAAAGATCCCAAGGGCCAAGGGTGTTTATATATATTATCCTAGCCGAACCCCGGATCTCATCTCAGACAGGCACCCGGCTCTTCATAATGAGATATAAGTCACTTACCAAAGACTTGCGATACTACTCCTATACAGGTATTCATGCTTGCCTGGCTTCCCGCCTTATTGTCTCTCTATCAGCATGCGTCTTGTTATGCTGCGGATGATGGACAGGGGTATAACCGGGACAGGTAGAGCTAGCCTTGTCACAAGGCCAACCTGGCGACGAGGTAAACCCAAAATGGTTGCACGAAGAGCTATGAACCCAGCAGCTGATAATACCATTCGTGTATACAGAAGTTTCTAGAGGCCATCTAGTAATGAGGCACTCTCGTCCCTTGTCATCCTCTTCTTGGAGCGTCCCAGGGGATCAGGGCTGAGGCTCGTCAGGACGTGGTTAAAGCCTGACAGGCCTGCCGCGGGGCGTCTACGTTTACCGATTAATCGACATCGACTTGAAGGTCGAATAGATCTAAAGGCATCAAGGCTAACATATCAATTGGCGCATTGCGATCTGCGCAAGGAATCCTAGGACTGGATCACTGTTCATTGAATATCCAGCTGTCCGCCTTCTCATCATGACTTGTCAGCTCCTCAGCCAACCAGGGGCTCGTCGAGTACCTCGCCAAGTATCTCCGTCACCGAGGTCTTCTCGCAGAAGCTATCATTAAAACACGCTCCAATCGTCAGCTCGCCCTTCCAGCTCCACGCGTGGCATTGCACGCACTGGTCCAGCGTATCCAGGCCCAGTCAGCAATCCGACGCCGTCACTTTCTGGCATCGAAGCTGTGCCCCACATACGCGTCCAGCTTCCCGGGGTATCTTGCAGCGGGCGTCTGCGCCGCCTGCAGGCACGCGACGCTCCGCAGGTACGGCTCGACGGCACGCAGCGAGCCGAGGCCGCGCCCGCTCCCGTCGGCCGGCACGAAGGCTGCATGCATCCGACGTGCAGAACGGGTACTGCGGGAAGCACGCGGCACGCGGCCGCCACCTTGATGGTCGTTTCTGCATCCAAAGCGGCCGACACGCGCGAGCTGGTCGCGGACATATTCTCGCCCCCCGCGCGCGTCCTCGCGCTCGGGGAAGTCGATGCTGGACATGCCCGCCGAGGAACTCGGCAACGACGGCATCAGCCGCAGCCGCTTAGAGAGGGTCTTCTTCAAGGTCTATCTTGTCGTGACCCTGAGCAAGCGTCTGGATGCTCGGACTAGTTGGAGGGTTGACCGGGGGTTGTGAGAGAGATGGGCGCCCTAGCCTGTGTAGGTCCCAGCTTCGGGACGGATGCTAGGATGGAGAGAAAGTCGTGTCCGCGTCTCTGCCTCGGCGTGCAAAGCTGCCGGATCGTAAGGGCTAACAGACGCGATCGGCCGTGCCTCCGTGCTTGATGAGCTAGGCGGCAGTACAGTTGCTCTTAACATTTGGTGCTGGTACTGCAAAGCCTGCCATGCTCGGTTCAGGCAGGACGCTAGATCAGTAATAGACGGTGGGAAGCCTAGCTCCAGTGTCAGGTTGATAGACCAATGCTCTCTGTCCAACAGGCCACCAAAACGGTCGAACAACCTCTTGAAGACAAGTTTAGTGTCGTCTAAAGGCCGATTGAATGTTGCCAAAGCGTCTGACCTGCCGGCTGCCATGGCTGGGTTACTTCTCGCATCCTTGATACTTGTGTCAGAACGTAGGCTCCCTAGGTACCTCTTTAGGTATACATCGCCCTCGTCTATAGCTGACGAGTTGGAATATCTAAGAACTTGTCCGACATTGTGTAGAGTTACAACTTGCAGACCGCTTAAAGGTTTCACGATACGCGAAATATTACTCGAGAAAGCCAGGTCAATGAGAAGATCACTTATGATGGCAATGGACATACTATCTCTTTACCCTCTTCTCCTTACTTCCTCTGCTTCTCAGCCATATTCTTGGCATTTGACTGCTTCTGAAGCGACCGACCCTTGAGCAACCCGAACATACGAGAGTAATGCAGTAGCAAGTGCCAACCCCGTTTCTCTTATATATAATCACTTCACTGATCGGCTTTAGCTGATGCGGTCGGACTTCGTTTCTTTGATCTTTTAACTTCCAGATGCTGTTCGCCTCTCACTTCCTTGAGCTCCGCAGCCTTCGGTTTTCCGGCACCGATCAGTGCCTATAGACGAAGCAAAGGTCCCTTCATTCCCCCTTAAAAGGAGGAACATGCAGCGACAAGACATCAATCGACCTGATAATCTGGGCCGAGTCGCGTCCTAAAGAGGAAGCCGGCGCTCTAGACGCTGCGCCACGGGGTAATTGCAGGATGCGATTCCGGTATGTCGAAGCTCGCGAAACATGACCGTCGCCAATTCAGGAGGACGGCAAGGTACGCCACGTTTTTCAACGGCGGAAATGTTTCTACACGTGCCTCCTTTCGCAGGTGAAACATGCCATGTGCGCTGAGGCGACTTGCCTCTTTCCGCCGTGTGTGTTTCGTTTCGACTTACTACGCAGCCGGGGCACGGTCGCGCGCCAAATATAGACGTGCGGCAGGAATCCTTCAGTGCTTCGAGGGGTGGTTTAGACCGAGATAGCACAGGATCGTGCTGTTTTCGACCAAACAGACTCTTCGTATCGCGAAACATGTTCCTACGACGGGCGTCGCTATATTGGAAGGACGGTAAGGAAGTTTTAGATATATATTGCTATGTCCGCCTCTGGATGCCTCGATATGAAGTCTTTATTGTCCGTAGTAATTAATAAATTAGGATGCCGCAAGTCAATACTATTAGCAGTAATACCTAAGGCTCAGTTTACCTTCGTCTTCTAATTTCTAATCAATCTGGCACGTTGGCACATATTGAGAGTGCAATGCGTCCATCGTCGACGCGGCTCTGGAGCGCCGCTCTGCTCGCCGCCCCGTTGGTGAGATCAGCAACAATCACCAGCCCTCCGGCTCCTGCCAGCACCGCCGAGCCATTCGTGGGATTCGCTATCGCAGACACCACAAGTAGGTGCGCCTTTAGGCTCCAGAATAATGCGCTCGCATACGAGAGCGGGAGCGTGCAGAGCTGACGGATACCCCAGCTATACCCCTATATTGCCCCAGTGGCGAGAGATATACCACATCCGGCGGCTTTGCAGCGTGCTGCGCTTCGACCTCTACGCAATGCGAATTTGCTACGGCCTGCAAGGATAACGCGATCGTGTTCAAGGGCGGCGCGAAGTCCAACTGGTAAGAAAGTCCCTGGAATCAAGAAGGCAGAGCTGTACTAAGACGATTTCGCGAAGCGGTCCTCTACGATGCCAGGAACGAAATATCTTTGCGACGTTCCCGGCGGGCGGCTCACCCCTCGTAGAACCCATTTGCGCCCAAGTTGGGGAGGCCGAGACGGTGTTTCGAGCTGTGCCGTTGACATCACAGCTGGTCATGCCCTTGGCTTCCGACGGTAGCGCCACGACTACGGCGGCAGCAGCACCTGCCAATTCCGATGTCATTACAACCGCTACGGAGCCTGCCGCGGCCGTAGGCGGCAGCAATGCGTCCAACGTGACTTCGTCGCCGAATTTCACCATCGCCATCGTAGGCGCCATACTCGGGACCATGATATTCATAGCGCTGATACTACTCGCGTTCATATTCGGACGAAGGCGCGGAAAGGCGCGAGACGTGGAGAAGAGCAAGATAGCAGAGCGATCATCAAGCTCGCTGTCGTCCAGGCGAGGACCCGAATCGCACAAGATAGAAATAACACCACCATATGCGAATCCGTATACCCCAGCAGTACCACCCCCGCCTCCTCCACCACCTCCCCCTCCGCCAGCTCCGGCAACTCCCCCAATTCCACCAACTCCAACTCGCCAACACATCGCCATGCTTTCTGTTCCGCGCAGTCGGTTCCAGGACCGCACAGGCCGAAAATCCCCTAGTATATCTAGGCCGTTGACACCAGCGAGTGGATTCATACAATGTAACTAATAAAGGTCAGGGCGGCGTTTTGGATAGTCGAGTCCTCAAATGGCAGACTCGAGTCAGTTTCATCAAGATTATAAAATCAATATATACCCACCAGTGTTATGGTCGGTCTCGGACGTGAATCAAAGCGATGTTGTGCGAAACTGGACATATCCAGGCTTTATATTTATCTGTATAGTCTGGAGCGTGGCCAATGTACGTGCCTGGTAGCCAGGACGCTGCGTATCCTGCCAAGACAGGCACGAACCATGGACGACACTCATATCCAAGGCTCGCTTGATGATGTATTCTCAAGACGAGATTGCCCGCCTAGCTGAACACCCAGTTGAACCATCCGGTAAATTTGTTCCTACGTTTGTCAGTTGTGCTCCCACATGCGTCCTATTACGGGAAACTTACCTCGGGGGCGCTGGAACGTATTTGTTAGTGTATTCATCCACCGCTGCGACGTCTTTGAGTAAATCCACATCGTGAGGTCGGTGGAACGTAGTTCTACGAATCAGTTTCCAGCTGATGAAAAGTACTGGGCACACCCCTATCATCGTGTAACTAGTCGAGTCGTCAGCTGTCTAGCCCAGCTACAGGCGTCGGGAACATTCAACTCACGAGAATAGGAACGTCGGCACGTTCCATTTACCGGGCAGGAAGACTGTGTAACCGCCTATGAAGGTCATAACGAAAGTAGCGAACAGGGCAAAGTAAGCCGCGTACGGTTGGCAGATGCCCTTGTAGGGCAGTGAGTCGCGACTGATACCCTGCGCCTTCAAAGCACGATAGAAGCAGATGTAAGTAACGCACATGACGCTGAAGTTGATGAGCTGAGACGCGGTTACTAAGCTGACAAACCAGCTCAGAACGACGGCAGCGTTTGAGCTCACTTGGAGGAACGCCAGCAATGCGATCAGCAAGACGAAGATGACACAGTAAATGGGAACGCCCTTTCTGGTGCATTTTATCAGGAACTTGGGCGCTTTCCCTTCGAGAGCCAGACCGTAGAGCGACCGGGACGCGCAGTACACGTAGCTGTTGCCGGCTGAGAAAGCAGCTGTCAAGACCATGGCATTGACAATGTGAGGTAAGACGGGTATCGCTAATCGGTTCATGGCGACGACGTAAGGCGAGGCGGCAGCGCCCGGCGCAGAGCTAGCAAAGGCTTCAGTCAATTCGGGGTCGTTGTAGGGTACTAGAATCCCGACGCAGAGAGATCCAAGCATGAAGAAGGTGGTCAGACGGTAGAAGACGGCGTTGTAGGCTCTCGGCATAACCACGCGGGGGTTTTCGGCCTCGCCGGCCGCCATCGAAACGTAATCCGGCCCGGCAATAGTGAAGGAAGCCTGGATCAAGCACTGCATAAAACCCTGAAAACGACCGAGCGAACCAGTGGTATAATATTCGGCGAATGACCCAGGCTCGTACCAGTATCGAAAGCCGAACCGATCGTGCTTGGGGTTCCCTCCCAGCATCACGATGAATGTGAATATGATCAGCCCCACGATAAGCAGGACCTTGCCGAGAGCAGCCCAAAACTCGGTCTCGCCGTACCACTTGACAGCCAGGACATTGATCAGCGCGTATAGCACAAGAACAATAGCGATGATGGCGCCAGCTGGGACGATGTCGCTCCAATAGTGGATTACGACATTGCATGCCGTGACCTCGAATGGCACGAGCGCCGCCTCGAAAACGAAGAAATTCCACCCAGCAGCAAAGCCAAAGGCCTCGTCAACGTAGCGACCGGCGAATCGGATGAATGGCGAAGATATGGGCAGATATGTAACCATCTCAGCCATACACATAGTCACAGCGAGGATTACGGTGCACCAGAGGGAGAAGGCGATGAAGAGGCTGCCCGGACCGCCTGCCAGGAGAGAGTTGCCGATTTGGACATAGAGAGCCGTACCGATAGTGCCGCCGATGCCGATCAATTGAATATGGCGCGGCTTCAGTTTGCGATGCGTACCGTCTGAGCCAACCGCCGTTAAGGAACCCCTTCGGTTAGACTGTTGGTCGAGGGCGATTTTCTCGGCGTCCTCGACATCGTTTCCAGTCGCGTAGGCGGGAGGCGGGCGCGCCACTCCGGATGATGCCATGAGCAAAGTTTCTTGGGGGAGGGCAAGTGTTGGACGTCTCAGGTAGGGAGGGTGCTAAGGCGGCTGAAGACTGCTTTGAGCAGAAGAGAAAAGAACTCAGCGACGAAGTCCATATGTAGGTAAGGGATCGATGGCCCAAGCCTCGTTTGCGGTACCAAGACAAGACCCCAGGCAGGCTATGCAACGGAAGGGTTTGGTGGCCAGTCAGAGTTCGAGAGAAGGGAGAGATAATGCAGTGCCTAGACACCAGGAATCCTCTTGGGCGTGGCGTCGAACGTGACGCGGGAAGATAACATGCGCCAAGGTAATTCCAGCGCCTTGGTACTACTACGTAGTAAGGCTCTACCTAGGAGATTAAGCTGTATACGCAGCCGGTGTGATAATGCCAGTTATAAGCCAAGGGCGTGGCAGGGATCGTTGGAGCTCTACCCGTTTGGATGACCGCTTACCCGACCTCGGGTACGTATGGTTGTGGCTGTCGGTGAATCCGACGACGACTTGGAGGCAAGGCAAAGCTGATCGATTGATCGTCCCGTCCTCTGCGTCTTCGAAGGGACCTATCGGATTGGACTACTGCCGAGCCTTTGGATATCTGGCGACAGAGAAGAATCTAGCGTCGTGAATGAGCGACGTGAAGAAATCGAAGCCGAGGAAGAGGCAGCAAGGGTTGATCTACCTAACCTTCTAAAGCTGCGCTAAGCCATGGCTAACTCCGAAACCCACATGAACTTCCCGTTACCCCCACGGGAGCATGGGAGAGAGCAGCCTCAGATCTCGGTGTGGGAACCTGGCAAGCTCCCTGGCGGGACAAGTTAGTTTTTGTACAGTTCAAGTTTTCTATCAGTTAGTTTGCGTCCCGTTGTTACCTCTCCTAGGGGTTCCTATATTACCCCACACGTATTGCCAGGGAACTGTGGTCGAGCGTATGCGCCAGCTCACTGATTACTGATGAATTCTGCCTTTTCAGCGTCATGGATATGGTCGAAGCGTACTGTCAAACAGGCGAGCACGGTCTGTAGAGTCAATAGAAAAGCAGCCAAGGCTTGGCTTCAATGTTAGAAAACCTGTCGTTCGTTTAAGCTAAGGTACGGTTGCTCAGCACAAGCAGCGATACCAGGTGTATCGGTCCTCACGGCTTCTTCCATGAGGTATATTGTAGACTGCAAGACTTGCCAGGATTGCTTATCTACCTCCAGGTAGTGTCCGCATCGGATGCGGGAGTACCCTCTCAGCAGTGACGAATAGGGGCATATTCCGCCAACAGGTAGAACAGCACGCTAAGGTCGGGCGCAATTGATGCAGCCGTTTTCTCATGTTCGGTAGGCTCCGTCCAGCTCGCATTCAGCCCACCCTGCAGGCTTCATAACTCTTTACCAAATGGGAATCGGTAAGAACATGAGATACGACAAGGCGCCATAATAGAAGGCTTAACGGGCGGTCAACAGGGAAGCCCAGGCCGTCACCGTTCTGTTACACCAGCTGAGCGGAAACAAACAAGCTTTGGGATTTTTCCCGCTTCCACGGACAGTGTTGGTGCAGCTGAGAAGAAAATGAGACCTGCGCCAATGCTCACCGAAGGCCCAGCCCCCCCGCTGGTACCACCCCTCCGTCAGCAACGTGCAGGTACCCCAACGTATAGAACATCTGAAGGAACATCTGATAGAACGTTGATCGATCGCTGAATTCTACTCCAAGCAAATTGCTGTCGGCATTGCTGAAAATGGATCAGAAGGTCTTCGGTTCTTCCATCTCTTGCCAAAATGGAGGGATCTGCATCTGGTCCGCTGGCTGCATCAGCTCTGCAACTACACATGACTGTTGATGCGAAGAACCTCCCATTGGTCTGGATCTGGTGGTGGCTGATTCGGAGCACCTACTCAGCGTTCCAGTGGCACACACTGCCTGCATTGATGATGGTGGCGATGATCTTCCTGACCGCCGTGCTAGAAGTTCAAGCCTGAAGGTTGTACTGAAGTCGTGTAACGTTCTAGTCCGCCGGTGCGAGTGCCGACGTTCTCCTGGCGGCGTTTCCTTTCCTACTCTTCTTCTTGTTCTTCCTCTTCTTCAAACACCAGCTCTGATCGATTAACTAGAACCTCGGCAACAGCCGCGCCGATCGCCGTCGCAAAATCTGCCGAGTGAAACAAGATCCCTAGCTCTTGGCTCGTAAACCAGCTGGCACGATCCATCTACAGGTACGGCGTTGTGAACAAGAGATTAGCATGTGTCGATTAGTGGCCACAGGAGTTACTTACATTTCCAGATCCGAGGACCGTATATTGATTGTCAACGATCGTGAGCTTTACATGCGACTTCTGCGGTTCCTCTACTGTTGTGTCGGACAGAGTCCTGTGCTGTGGTTGAAAGTACGAGATTCTCAGCGATCCCAACCCCGGTTGTTGTGCTTCAACGTCCAGCATTGGTTCCGCGTTGTCGTTACGGCGGACTGTTCGAAGTCGAGCATACTCGGTTTGAAGCTTCTGATACCTCCGGATCAGTGATCGGAGACATATCGAGGTGGTGGTGCCAGCTGTCACGAGCTGTTCAAGACGCATCAGCGCCTTACTAGTCACTATAGTCACGTCGACGCCGCGCTTTAACGCTTCGAGGACGCCATTAATTACTGGCCTCGATGTTAGATTAGGCGTCTGCATATATATAGACTGCTCTGCCATGTCTAATAAACGTAGTATAGCGCAGTTGAGAGGCGTTGGTGGCGGTCTTGCAGAAGCACGGAACGGGATGATGTTGAATCTGGGGTAGCGATGATGAGGCGACGGGAGAAGTATCGTTGGGGTAATAGCTCCCGGCAAAATCAAGAAGCGGCCGGCAGGACTTGTGGTCTGCGCCATTGCATGTTTTCCTAGGCCTGGTGGTCTAGTAGATCCAAGACCCGGCTCGATTTGCGGTGTAAGATGACTCTGAAGCTGAGGATCCCAGACGTGCTTATGGAAGTTGACCAGGCTGGCCACGGACCCGCCCGAAACCTCGACACAGCCTTCTAGCCATGCTTCCCAGCTCACGTTGCAGCTGGGAAACCAAGCTCTCTGACGATCCACAACAACATATTTGGAGTGCAGTACGCTGAAGGGTAGAAAGAATAGAGTTTTGACGCGTAATTCTATCAGTCCCGACTCTAGAACTTCAGGACTTGGTAATCCTAGCTGCGATGTCCACGTTGATGACGGGTATACGTATCCATCCCTAGACCACGTGTGGAACAGTTTTTGAAAAAGAGACCTGGATGAGAAACAGATCTGGACCCTGAGGGGCGACAGGCTAAGGGCGCCAGGTTCAAGAAGGCGCTCGCGGCGGTGATTCGCTAGCTTTTCTAAGGCATCCTTCAGCGCGGTTCTGGTAGATGACGAGGCCCAGAAACAAGTGACGAGGAGGATCTCGTGCTCTGCTTGAAGGATTGCGGGGATCAAGGAGTTGGTATAGATGGACACGCCAGTGCCGAGCTCGAAAGAGTGTATGCGTGAGGCGCTTACCAAGGTCCCGGGTTCTGCAACGTGGTAATTGGGAAATTCATCGGGCACGACCTGGTCGAGGATAGAGGCCTTCCAGGTTTCCCTAAAGCGATCGAACTGAGGAGAAGATGTCATAATTTGTCGTTAGTGTCTTGATCATCCAACGTTTCCATCTGGTGTTTGTTTGACTCGGCGGTTGCATTTTACAATGGTAAAGTCAAGAACCAAGACAAAATTCGATGATCCCTATGAATTACGTAACCACAGCCTTAGGGATACAGGGGGTCGGTTAGCGGCTATCATCCCTGGAGGAAACGGTTTTGGCACTCAGAACCTCATTTTGGATCGACGCCGGCATGGTCATGAACTGTGGATTTCCCGCCGTCTTGGCTGTGATCTGTCGGTTCCGTACCGTCAGATCTTTATTAAGCCATATATAAGTTAGGTACAAAAGAGAGGCGATTTTCTTAAAACTTGAGGTAATCATGCATTTGAAATTTAAAGATCATTTTCGTATAAGGGATGATATTTACAGGCAGGTGTTTTCCCGGTATGGTACCTGGGAGGTAGCCTGTAGACCAGCCGACGCGCTATCTATACCTCTGAAGCCGCCGTGGATATCTGTCATACCCGTGTCATCCCCTACCATCCCCTGTCAACCCCTCTAAAACTTGCTGGAAATCTAAACATGATTGCATCCTCTCTCATCTTCCCCAGCACAGCAAACCCTTGGATATACGTGACGAATCCTCGTTCTTCTTGGGCCATTCAACGGTCTCTCATATCAATACACACAATTATCGTATTTCCCTTGAAAGGACCCCGATCCTATAGTAGCTCGGGTGCTTTCTCCGGACTGACCGACACCGGGTAGTAGAACAACTCGTTGGGGTCCAGCTCGGCCTTCAGCTTCTGGAGTCTGGGCAGATTCTTGCCCCAGTACATCTCTTGCGCCTTTGCGCGGTCTAGCTGAGTGTCCGGGTAGTTGAAGTACATGCCCCAGTCAGCCGCCGTCATAGCAGACGTCGTCGCCGACTTCCAGCCGTTGACGAAGTCGATGCCCTTCTGGGGCGTGTCGTCGGTCGCCATGTAGAACTGGAGGATGTACAGCTTGTCGCGGTGCGCGTACGACGTCAGGTCCGGGTCAGCCTTCCACACGGCCGAATTCTTGCCGCCGTGGATGTCCATCTGCAGGTACCAGTGCGCCGTCTCGTTCTTGGCTACGTTGAACCAGTAGTTTGCAAAGTTCTTGGCCGGCTCTCCGTGCAGACCCATCAGCTCCAGGCTCGTGCCGTAGAAGTTCTCGGGCTGGAAACACCAAGGTTAGATACGTCTTTTCAAGTCCAAGGACGGAGCCCCAACTTACAATCTGCGTGTAGGGATACGTTTGGTTGAGCTTCACAGTAGCGAAGTGCTCCAAGCCCCCGATCCATGTAGTGGTCTGCGAGGTCGCCAACCTGCCCCCCATCTTGTCGAGCAGAGGCTTGAGCGCGGCTTCGAGGTCGGTCTTGTTGCCTTGGTAGGTACCCTCCAACTGAGTGAATTGACGCGTGGCATAGAGACGCATGTTCAGCTCGGCCGGCATGGTGTTGAGGGCATAGTCCTCCAGTGCCTCCAACGCGGCGACTGTCGTGTTCTGCTTCAGTGGTACGCTAGCCACGAACCAAGTCACGTTGGCGGGCGGCTCAAACGTGTCGAGTTCGTATTTCGTAACGATTCCAAAGTTGGAACCTGCGCCCATCAAGCCCCAGTAAACGTCCTTATTCTCCGTCTTCGAGGCGTTGATGAGGGTTCCGTTTGCTAGTAACACCTCCATTCCTCTTACCCAGTCCAATGCGAGACCGCGTGTATGGGAGCTCATACCGAAACCGCCGTGAAGGACATGACCAGAGATACCAACCCTGACTTGTTAGCCTGTATACTCTTGTTCAGTTATGTGGTCGAGCTAACTCACCCTGGGCAGGTTCCGTGAGATATGGCACGATTGCCTTGAGCGAACAGTTCTGCCGCTAGATGGCCCAACCTCGTGCCTGATTGCGCAGTCGCGATGTTCGTCTCGGTGTCCAGCTTGACCTCGTTCATGCGGTCTAGCTCTATGATGAGATGGCCGTCCTCTCCACCGAGACCTAGAGATGCATAGCTGTGCCCGCCACACTTCGCGCTGACCTTGTACCCGAGTGTGGAACCGCATGCTACGGCGCTCTGTATCTGCTCTACCGTGGTCGGCACAGCAATAGCTGCCGGCGTGAATGCCAGCCTCTCGTTGAAGGGCGTAACATCACGGTCGTAGTCATCAGAGCCGACTTCGTCCACCGCCGTCGAACTACCCGTGAGGCAGTCCACCAGAGCAGCGTGCTTATTGAAAGAAGCCCCCTGAGCCAGGTTTGTCAGAAGACCGAGGCATAGAGCCACTGTCGAATGCATCTTGAAGTCAACTCAAAGGGGAGATATGATAGTCGTGCTTGATATTCCACCACGAGGTCCGAGGTCCTGAAGAGACTGAACTCTCTCCGAGTCTTCAGAGGTAATTATACCCTCAGCTCGGGCAGCTCCGTCTGCGGGGGCTCATGGTTCTCGAACGACTAGTCGAACGACGGCGAGACTTGATCACAGACCGAGAATCATATTAACTGGCGGCAGAGGGATAGCAGAGTAAGACGCATGGTAAAGTGGTCCGATGATTAATATCGACCATCCTTACCCATGAATCGGGAATTGGGAAGCTCCCCACGCAGCTACAGCCGGGAATTGGCCGACCGGGTATCTACTTCGCCTCGTTTATCTCACGAAGCGACGGAGACGTGGGAATGTTGGCCCGCCAGAGGGCCCGCCAGAGTCGTGAAACGACGACTTCTTGGCCGATCCCTTCGGCTCGCCGCGATCGTTGCTGTCAGAACTCTGGTGTAATATACAGCCTATATGAAAACATGTTTTCTTATTGCGATGTATATGGCGCCTAATCAAACCAATCGATCGAGGCCCCCGCGCGGCAGCTCGCGCCTGTGCAGACCGCTACCTGCCGAAGAAACCTTCGCCTAGCGTCAAGCAGCGACGCATCGTTGCGCTTGCCGGACTCCAGATAGCCGCGGGACAACTTGTTTGGGAATGAACTTACATGTTGTCGTACCGGGCAAACGACTCAAGGTCGGTACATCGGACTCGGGCGCTGCCAGCTGCATTCATATCCAGAAACGCTGGCGCGAACATATGATATATGATATTGCAGGGTGTCACACGCCATGCTGGCAAACTCAGCATGATAGCTGGGCGGCTTCACGGTGTCAATTGCCGGTGATCTTACTAGGGGATTCCCACGACAGAAGGCTGTCTAGCCATAAAGTGATCCGCGCTCCCACGTTGCGGCATATCGAAGCCCACAGGAAAGCTTACCAGGTCGCATGTCCGTCATGTCCAAGTTGGGGTACATAATCCCCGGCCAAGAGGCGCCAGACCGTAAGCGCCAAATGCATATGTACGAGGGGCTGCAGGCGAGCAGAGGGAGCTGGCTAGTTAAGAAACAAGTCGACTACCATGTGCTATACGTCCATCAGGGCGTAGGACCGTCCCTCCGGGATCGTCGCGGGGATGTGGGCGCGAGCCTCTCTCCGTCTGGGGTATCGTTACATCCATAACATCCATATCGAAACAGAAACCCATCTGGCCAACCCGCCTGCCCGCTCCCATCGCTAATATCCCTAATTAAGCTAGGGTTGACCATTCAGACGTGGCAGCGGACCAATTAGCCGCAAAGACCCCTGCCGAGCGCAATTCCTCCCGTCCGGAACGTTGCACAATCGGGAAGATCTTCCGAGGCGTTGCCATTTGCGCTCGCGGAGCCAAGACGTCGTCCGGCTTTGCCTTAGTACCAATATGTTCACGACAGCATGCTGCAGGCTTACCACGCCTGATAGTGCCATTTAGGGCTATGAAACGAGATTGCCCTGTTTTTGCCTGTGCTGCGCGCTGTCTCCTCCCACATTCATCCTCGCGATGCGGCGTGATCGCCACCAAGGTGGATATCTTCGCGTGGTCGGTGAAATTCCCGTTCTCTACGTTTTATACTCTGCCTTTTTACCTTGGCATCCTCTCGCTTGAAGACTATCATTTCTCTTCTGTGTAAGGTACAGCTCACGATGGCCTCTCTCAAGACGTTGATTCTGAGCACTCTTGGCTTAGCACCCGAGGTGCTTGGAGCAACCCTCCTCGCGTCCCACTACACTGGCAAGATCTTCTCGCTTTCTTACACTCCCGGCGCTAGCAATTCTACTGCCTCGCTAGCTAGCAAATCCGAAGTGGCAGGATGTGGATTGCTGCCGGCATGGCTACACGTCGACTCGGGCTCGCCGAACGTGTACTGCGTGGATGAGGATTGGTTTGGAACCGGCATGCTTTCGTCGTACTCCGTAGAGGCCGATGGCAGCTTGAAGCAGACCGGCCAGGCCGTCACTTCAGGCGCGAGCGTCCACGGGACACCGTATGGAGGCGGAGACGTGGATGGATACAACTTCATTGCCACGGTCGAATAGTAAGCGATCGTCCAAATTCAGAAAATTTGACAGGCATGGATTTACTAACGTGTAATGTAGCGACCCGGGTACTGTGACGACTTACGAGCTTCCCCTGACCAACACCTCGGCCGTCCTGCAACAGATGAAGTTCAACCTGACCGAACCGAAGACCAACCCGAGACAGGACTCGGTTCACCCTCACGCAACGCAGCTCGACCCTACCGGAAAGTTCATCATCGTGCCGGACCTTGGCGCCGACCTGATCCGCATCTTCAGCATCGACCCCATGACCGGCCACCTGACGGCGTGCGAGCCGGGCAAGGCGGGCGAGGGCGACGGGCCGCGCCACGGCGCGTGGTGGCAGCCGCTCGAGCGGGACACCATCCCCCAGCACAAGCTGTACACGGTCAACGAGCTGGGCAACTCGGTCTCGGCGTGGACGGTGACGTACCCGGAGGACGGCGGCTGCATGGCGCTGGAGCGGACGCAGACGCTGTCGACGTACGACGAGGGCGTGACGCCGCCCGAGGGCTCCAAGGCGGCCGAGGTGCACGTGGCGGGCAACTTCCTGTACGCGGCCAACCGCGCGGACCAGCTGTTCGGGTCGCAGAACGACTCGATGGCGACGTACGCCATCGACCCGCACACGGGCGACATCAGCTGGATCGAGGCGACGCCGGCGCACTCGTGGTTCCCCCGCACCTTCTCCATCAACAAGGCCGGCGACCTCGTCGCCATCGGCGGCCAGACCAGCAGCAACGTCGCCATCGTCGCCCGCGACCCCGCCTCCGGCAAGCTCGGCGACCTCGTCGCTAACCTCCAGGTCGCCACCCCCGGCACCGAGCAGCAGGAGGACGGCCTCAGCGCCGTCGTCTGGATCGAGTAGAGAGCTCTCCTCTCGCTCGGCCTCGACGGGGCGGGCTGGCGTTTTATCCTTTGACTGGCTGTCTTGTATATAGCACTTTAACCAAAAGGAAACAGATGTATATATGTCAAAATTTCCAGGTGTAAAAGTCAGAGCTTCACGTATGCTCTCGTTTGACATACTTTACCAGGATCAAGTCTCCCGTGTTCGGTACGACGTACTGTGTATCAGGTTAGATTGGATGTAGAACATGCTAAATAGGACGTTTTGAAATCCGGACTTCTGCGATACAAAAATCAGCAAGATCGATGCCTGGGTTCCTGTCAATAACATCTTTTCAGAAGATAGTAGCTAAAGGGGCAGAAGAGCACCACGATAATATGGCGAAACCAACCGTGCTGTTCTCGTATATTCAGATGTTAAACAGGAGTCCGCGGTTCCTGTTGGTATCATACATTGAAAAAAAGAACCAAGTAAACGATTTTATTCCCGGAAGAAACCCCAAGAAGATGTCTAACCCACCCGGCCCATACCCCGGTCCTCGACGTTAATGTTAGAGGAAAAAAAGAGGACCCCGCTCGGAACTCCGCCCATCTACGCCACAGCGATGTACCGTACGTCGCGCTCGCTCAGACGGTGCCGCTGATGCTGAGCTCGCGGATCTCCTGCAGGACCTGCTCGACGCGGGAGTCGAGCTGGCCCTCGGCGTACTGGTCCCTAGTGTCGGCGTCGAGGTACTGCTGGACCTGGGCCATGCGGCTGTAGGCCTCAGCGCAGAAGCGCAGCTGGATCTTGACGAGGGCCTCGAAGGAGGGGTCGAGGTAGGGCACGCGCAGGTCGATGAGCTGCGGCAGCTCGGTGGACAGCTGCTCGTTGAGCTGCTCGTACGCCGCCCGCGCGATGTCCATCTCCTTCTCCGTCCGCGGCAGCTTCGTCACGTCCTTGTCCGGCTTCTCCGCTAGCTTCTTGACCTTGGCTCGCAGCGCGTCGTAGTCGAGCAGCTTGTGGCCGCGCTTCTTGATGCCTGGCGAATGGGTTAGCGGTAGACGCGAACGTGTGGCTCGAGGGGGCTCGTACATTCGTTGACGTCGGGGAAATACGCGCAGAATTTGCTGATGGGTTCTAACACCGTCGTTCTGGTCATCGTTAGCCTGCTAGCTACGGTATACGGAGTTCCTAAGTGTCCTACCTGTACGGCCCATCGAGGGCTTTTATGGTCTCGGTATCTAGGTCCTCCACGGCTTGCTTGTAGCTCCTACTAACGCCATCCTTAGCTCCCGCATCGCCGTAGAAGGCGTCTATCGTCTCGGCTATGCGCATCTGTGAGGCCGTCATCGCTAGAAGAATTTGGTTATTTTTCCCTCTTTCCAGAGGTATATCAACACCTATGTCGGTACCTGCTCACCTCGTATGGAGTCTAGGTATCCCCTCGCTTCTTTCTGCAGCCGCAGCGAGGCGGCTTCCATGGTTCGAAATCGGCGCTCCTCGACCTCGTAGTCGCGATCGTTCGTCTTCTCGACGTGGCCCGTCTTCATCATTACCTGCGTCGTCGCGCGGTTGACATTTTTCTTGAAACCTGAAACGGCACCGGCCAAACGTTAGCAAAAGGTGTCGATCCTGCGAAATCACGGTGCCAGATCGGGCGCCTTACCTGCCCACGACATTTTCGGAGCCTGATCTTGTCTGCGCTACAATGTATGTCTACGGATGCGGCCTAGTAAAAACGGCGGTGGCAGAGGGCGAGGCAGTTGCGAATGGGAAATCGAACAGGAGTATCGTGCAGAGCTGTGAGTGTTCTATTATGTGCGGAAAACGGCAGAGGGCTTGGCTGATTCGACGACTGCGTGTTTTGCAGGTTTAGGTTGGAGGGTTGGCGATAGGTCAGTTTGGTGGCTGAGCAATTCCACCATTCGCTCGCTACGTCACTGCGCCACTGCGCCACTACCAGCACAGCAGTGCACTTTCCCCCCGCCCGGCCCGGCAGCAAATCTGTACGCCTGTCAGACATCTGGCCGCTCTCGTGTCAATATTTTCAATTCACAGAATCAACAAGCCAGTCCAATCGACTTCACGCACAATTCACGCCATCTTCAATGTCCGGTCGTCGTTTTCTTATTGTCAGTCTTGGCAATCAAGAGCCATACTACGACTGTCTTCATTCAGCCGGTCACTTTGCCCTGGCTTCGTTACAGAGGACCCTCGGATCATCACAGCCACCCTTCACCCGGGAGCGATATGGCGGTAAGGCCTGCAAGGTTTCCGCGGGCCGTCCATATATCATGGCGCAAAGCCCAACGATGATGAATGTTTCGGGCCCTTGGGTTGCCAACGCTTGGAAGCAGGCCCTAGAAACCCACATGCTGAAGCCTGCGGAATTGAGCTTGGTAGTGGTACACGATGAGCTTGAGGCAGGCCTCGGCAAGGTCAGGACACGGAAGTGGAACACGAGTCACCGGGGACACAACGGTCTGAAAAGTATAATGGCCAGCCTCAAGCCTGCTAGTTTCCCCGGGGCTCGCTGGTCGCGCATCTCGGTCGGAATTGGCCGACCCCAAGCCAGAGATCATGCGAATGTCTCCGACTACGTGCTAAAGAAGATGACAAGCTTCCAGAAGGATATCATCGACACCAAAGTCGGGTTAGGGGTTCTATACTGCTTACGCGAACTGGAGCAGCAATGGGACCAAGATCTCGATAGCATAGCCCCAAAGCCCTAGGCATCCCGCGCAATATCACCTGCCATTTAACCCAGCCAAACATGCATCTTGCTTCGAAGTGTCGAGGACGAACCTGGACCGAGCCGTGAACTCCCACGATACTGACAGGCTACACATTACCCAGCTTGGAGAAGTCCTTCGGCCTACATTGCAGACTGTCCCGAGATTTCTCCATACCTATTCTGAATTTTCCTACTGAATATTGCCGATACGCGAGCTGCATTCCAGCGAGGTCCGTCTCCAAAACAGATGAAAGATTCAGCCAGCTCCTGGATGAGTGACCGGACGAGTTCGGACAGGGGGCAGTCAGGCTGGTTGGCATCCATAAGTCCAAGTACGCTCTCCAAGTGCCCATAGGACTCTTGGCTCAGGCGCCTGCGGAGATAACTCTCGAGATCCGGCGTGGCCATCCAGCCGCTCGGGTCTTCTCCTCTGGACTTGTAGTCGGCCGCGACGAGTTCTTGTATGATTTTGCCCGAGTCCACCTCGCCCGCCGGATTGTCTCCCACGACGTACCCACGCTCGCGGAACTCGGCGCGCGCTTCCGCCAGGGCTCTGACGTACCGCAGATTATGCAACGGCGGCGAATGCTGAACCATACTCCAAACCTTCTCGGTTGCCTCTCTCGCTACCTGCGGGTTCGTGTGTGCATTGGAGTCGACTATCCGGCATAGACTGAGCATGTATTCGCCGCAGGCCCAAAATACGTGTCCTGCAAAGGTAGATTTCCCCTTGCCAAGATACGGGATGATCTCCAAGGGCGGGTCGTCCATCCGTACATATCGAGTAGTATCGAACCAGAGCCCGTAGTCCGCCCGCGGGCTTATGTTTCCTAGAATCGCTCTCGGTTTCATTACGGCGGCCATTTGACCGCCTAACTCCCAGCCCGAATCGCTACTGGTGGGGCCTTGTAGGATTTCGGTGCCAGACCCTGTCCTGTTTCGCAAAGCTTCATTCGCCGATCGGGTATTACTACTGAGGGGCAATAGTGACGACGGGCTCTTGGGTATCTGCTCCCGGTCCTGCTCGCTGCTGTCGTCGGCAGCCCTCCGCGTGTCGAACCCAGCCACGCGGGCTGCTTCTGCGACTGCTCGGAGCAGCTCGGGACGGTCGTCAGAGCACGCCACGCGGACGATATCGCCGATGGCAGCTTTCAGTTGCTGAGCTTCGCCACGCTTGTCCTGCGACGCCTTGGCCTGGCGCTTTCGAAACGCACGCTGCGCCAACTTACCGCGTTCGCGACGACGCTGTTTTTTCCTCTGGTTAATAGATTCAACTCGTGCAGGTCGGATGCGCTATGGCTAGTTGGGGCGGTCGTCTCCTTACCCGCAACTCTTCCTCGGCTTCCTCCAATTGCTTCAGTCTTCCCAAGTCCAGATCCATCGTAACATCACGTTAATACACGCTGACACGAGTTGTAAGAGGTCTGGAGAGACAGGATTAATATGTGCGACCCAGACAGGCAGCAGGATGGAGGATGAAGGATGGTACGGATTTGTCAGCAACGACGTGAAATGGCGGTAGAGGACCCCGGTCGAATAGTCAGTCCGATGCGTAATATCACATCTTGAGGCTGATCTATTCCATTCGCTCGCCTTAGAGTCTTGAACGTACAGCTTAGTTACGTAGACGGGCCATATCAAATAGGTTCTTGCAGACAACAAATGTCTACGGACATGCTAGGAACTGTCTATATCTTAATACATGCATACAAATTCGCCCATCACTCATTACTCTCGCTTTCGGGTCGAGTCACGCGATCACCAAGTGTTTCCACTCCTGTGCTGGTGACATGGCGACACAATTCCCACGAAAAGGAACATCAACTTCTGGCTGCTAGCTATCGCCCATTGATACCGCAGTGCCAGCAATCTATACGGGACAATATAGACCTTGTTGGGGTTGATGGAAGTCAATTGTTGCTCTGTCACTCATCGACATAAGCTTTGTCTTATTGTTTCCTCTAAATGTACTGTTGTTCAACGCAAGTTTCCACGGTGGATTTACGATCACGTACGTATCACAGCCGATTAGCAAGCGCGTGTACGTACCTAGGTAGCTTCTAGCTGTCAAGCTGGTCAAGCCGACGCTTGTTCGTGGACACGCCCTGGGCTTGTTATGTAAGCCCTATTTACCATATAGCATATATGAAGAGACTGGGAGTCAAAATTAGGTACGGTTGTTGGAGACTAAACTTTGGATCCGAAGGAGATGGGTCCGTACGCAAAAATATATATAAGGTCGTCAAGTTTCACATACTGATTTGAGCCATTTGGACCACCCCTTTCGAGTATTCTGCCTTAAAGCTTAAAGCATCAATATCATATAGCACACATCCTACCTGATCGATATTTTAGGTGCCTTTATCTGACTTTCACCGTGCTCGGGACGGCAAGTATTCGTCGTACGGACAATAGGTGACCGTCTTTAGCGCCAGCCCAAACATGACACTCTAATTTCTCCCCTCTGTCGAATATCAAACCTTGGGCATCATCTTTCCTTTGCCAGAGACAAGGTTATCGTGTAAGATCTTCTAGAGGAATGTCTTGCCAAAATGTCTTCTCTGAAAGGTGGGTCCGGTTTAACATAGTCCTTCGTCGTCTTTCTGCGCTCCCCCTTTCTCCAGCACACTTTCCTTTCCCTCGAGAGGAAGACACATTTCGTGCCTGCCTTCCAAGGTTCTTTATTAGTTTAAGGAAGTCACCACGGCTATTACCTGCTAGTGCGTGGTGTAGCAAACACGACGGTGACTCGACAGGGAATAATGTTTACTCCCCGTCACAAGACGATGCAGGAGTATTATTACCCAGGCTGCTATCCACGTGCCTCTCCTGCTGGGCATTTCCTGTCCACTTGGCACAGCTTGGATTTGGTAGTCAAGTTCTCTTTGAAAGCGTTTGCTTCCTGGTCCACCAATCTATCTATTCTATCCTCATGCTCGCACGACCAAAGCTTGCTGCTCTTAAACACCACCGTCACGTCGATTCTCTTCGCACCACCGATTCAAATCCTCACGACCTTCCGCTACCCCGTTGCTTCCATTTGCTTCCTCTACAGGGAAGTGCAAAGCTCGTGCGTCCCAGCGGTCGGATCACAAATACGACGAAATGAACGGTACCATGAAATCTGCCGGAAGTCCATCTAAAAAGCAGCGCCTGCGAAACACTGAGAGCAACAACTCGAGCGACAAGGGCCCCGAACAAATTCGTAATGGAACACGGGACGACAAGACTGGCGACAACGAGACTGACGACAAGCCTGGCGACGAGTCTGGAGAAGAGACGATTCACAATGAATCCCACGGTTGCGAGACTCGCAACAGCTCCCAAGACGACGAGGCTGTCAACGAACCCCAGAATGGCGGCACCGAAACACCCGCCGCAAACATCAATCCCAAAATAAGCGAATGGACACTATGGGAGACTTCCTCGTTCGACACGAGATACGCTTTGCGCACTGCCGCTAGTAACAATTCGATAATGTTCCTGGACAAAATCTCTGAAATGCACGTCAAGATCAAAAAGATAGAGCTTTTCGGCTCACCTGCTTGGAAAGAAGTGGGAGCTGCCTCTGGATCCGTCCTGGAGGTCCCTAGGGAAGAGCTGAAAGTCCTCGACGAGTGTATCAAATGCGTGGTACCCAACTTTGCTGCGCTCCGAGATATGGATACGTTGAAAAAGATCGACGAACTCAGACTGGAGCTCCCAGGGCACACCTTTCTGACATGGTTCGGTACCCTTGTGGAGAAACATATCGGCACGCTTTGCGACAAGTGTACCAACGCGATACCGCGAAACGCTCGGCTGGAGAGGGTGAAGCGAAGGGAGACGGTGCGGCAGCGCCAGATAGGGGGCATTAAGACTCGGGGATCTCGTCTTCGCTTCGTAACGAATGCCGATGATATAGCCGACGTGACAACGGATCAGACGAACGGGCAGTCATCAACGGGAGAGGCGCACCCAGACTGGACCGATATGCAGACGGGAGATTGGAACGTCGACTGGAACGAAATCGGCACAGGATGGATTACAGGCAATCCCGATATAGTCGGCGGCGATGTCGTGGATTGGGATCCTACGTCTGAGAACACCTCAATCCACGAGGTTGAACATCCATCTGAGCCTGCGAGCCAAGAAGGCATCAATGATTTCTTCGAGTTACCCGAAGCCCAAGACTGGATCGATCTCTTTCAACATTTCGAAGAGCCATAATCGCTCGATCGTACGCCAACTACGTGTGGCAACGAAGAGGAGAAACGATTATATCTTCGCCAATCCGGTTAGAAAAAAACGTCGTTTTTCGAGCCTACCAATAACACGCCGTCTCGACGACGGTTCGAAGTACACAATGTGGAAAGCTTCAGACGTTTACACCCGCGAGCCGCACATTCATACCCAGCACAACATGGGAATTTTATAGATGGTCTAGTTTCCTGTCTGGCGACGTCCTGTTTTTAGGTACTTTGGTCTCGGGTTGGGTTTACAACTGGGTAAAGGGAATAGAATAGACACACCACAAGGACGACGGATAATGGGATTGGGACGGCATCGACCAGGAAAGCAATGGACGGATAATTCACACACTGTTCTGAGTTTCGATATGAACCTATATATGTCATGTTCGCACAGGCTGGGTTTGGTTGTAATAGATCGCATTTTGTCCTTTAGATACCTATTCTGGTACTTCGCACCAAGAGACACCCGTGCTACCAGCCTACCTGCTAACCGCCATTAGCGGACAAGTCCACTAAAACTAGGTGCCTAGAGGAAAGGTTATAGGGGAGGGGATGATGCAATCTGTACCCTCAGAAAGCTGCCAATCGGGAAAGATTGAAGTTCGTATAGCATTCCGATTGGCCAAGCCCGGGTAGGACGACACGGTACAAGGCCGAGCTTTTATGGGTACACGGGGCGTACAAGTCGGCTTATAGAGTGCCTTCAAGATGAGGATTGAAGGAGTACTGGTGCTGGAGCTTGGTGTAGTTATCAAAACATTATCTCTCGTTCCAGTCACACGCGTGCTACATTAGCACGTCAGCATGCTGATAATGATCCGATGCCTTCCCAGCATCTCAGTGGTCCACCTCCCTTCCTCAATGTAACCTTCTGAATCCGTTACACGGCATCATCTAACATTCTGTATCGCAGTCGACATCGACACTGACGCACACTATCATCTATATACATTACCCATAATGCCACTCGTCCCAGAAGCCGAAATCTACCCCGTCCTCAAGGGCAAAGTCGCTATCGTGACGGGCGCAGCGCAGGGCATAGGACGAGCCACAGCCGAGGCCTTCCTCAAAGCCGGCGCCCAGCTCGTCATCTGCGACGTCAAGGAGGCGGAGGGCGAGGCGGTCGCGAAGGAGCTCTCCGCCCTCGGCGAAGTGCTCTTCGTCCGCGCCGACATCTCCAAGTCAGCAGACGTGCAGGCGCTGGTCGCGCAGACGGTAGCGCGCTTTGGACGCCTCGACGCGGCCGTCAACAACGCGGCGGCGACGCCCGACAAGACGCCGCTCGTCGACTTCGACGAGGACTACTGGGCGCGCCTCGTCGCCGTAAACCTTAACGGCACCAGTCTCTGCTGCAAGTACCAGATGCGGCAGATGATGGCGCAGGAAGGTGGTGGGGGTACTATCGTCAACATCGCGTCTATCAACGCGTTTCGCCCGCAACCTAATATGCCCGCTTACACGGCCTCCAAGCACGCGTTGATCGGCCTCACTAAGCATGCGGCTGTCGAGTGCGGGCCCCATGGTATCAGGGTTAATGCTATCGCGCCGGGGGCTATTTACGTATGAGGGTTTACCTAGTCTCCCCTAACCTTACCTAACTCCCACCTCATAACCTATTATACACTACTATTCTCATCAGCCTCGAAACTCAGAAACTGACCGCAAGGGAAATAGTCCGAGATGTCGGCGGCCGGCCTCAGGAGCATGGGCGTGACCGAGGAGGAGTTCACGCCGCGCGTCAGCACCCTAAACCGCTTCGGCATGCCGCACGAGATCGCGCAGGGGTCCCTCTGGCTGTCGTCCGACGCCGCATCGTACGTCACGGGCGTCTGTCTGCCGATCGACGGAGGGTATCTGGCGAAGTGAGGGGAGGGTAGTTCAACTGCCTTCTGGGGGGAGATTTCCATGCTACTTTGGTCAGAACTGGTATATGTTGATCTTGCCAAGCTGGTGTGTGGAAAACAATTGCAGTTGATATTGGCGTACACGTATTACATAGAACAGCTTTTTATATCCCGCATAGATGTGATGTTTTGCCAAAATCTCAAGTTTACCAATGTGATAATGCCATTGCCTCTGTTCGCCTTGGGAACGAAACCATTCCATTGAAACCATCGTCACTGCAGGAGATTATCTTCGATCAGGTAAACATCGGTAGTAGTATAGTCCAACATTCTCCGCGGCAATGCAATCGTACACTTGCCACTCCATCGTTGTCCAGCATGCCGACGTAGCATATTACAAGCTGGGCAGCCTCTCAGGGGAAAATTGCCAAGAATGATATTACTCTTGCTATTCATGAGCTGCTCCATCGTCATGCGATGATTCCGCCTCGCATAAACAGTTTAATGGACGCGTAATATCTAGATGATACCTACTAGAATCTTGGCCATAACGCCCTCTATGTCCGTTTCAATGCAGCTATCTTCTACGTAGAACAGTAGCATATCTCCTAGGCGGCGAATGTGCTGAAGTCGAGTCCTGGGACTACTATCGCCGAGTTCGTCGCCGAGTTCTTCACTGAGATTCGAGCGTTGAGTATGACATACCGGACAATGGGTTCCATTCCTCACTGCTTCTCGTGTATGATAGGGATCCATCCTCAAGGCCTATTCACGGTCTGTGTAGTACTTGGTTCGCGTCTTCCTGTAGCTTCTCGGGGGTTCTAGTAGCTTCGTAGACAGGTATTCGAGCAACTGTGAGTGTCTACCCGAGAGGTGCCCCACAGAGACGACAAACATTCTCGTGACCGTGCACAGAGGTCGCCGGCGCAACGAGGAACGGCACGTGTTCTAACTCGCGCACAAGTTTAGGTATTGGTGTCAATTAGGGTGCCCTGTGCTTTTTCAAAAAAGAATTCCACTTCTTTCTTCACTGTAGAAAAAAAAAAACGAAAGCATTCCACTCTCATTCCATTAGCCTCGTATCATCACCAACTCCATCCTCGCTCGCCATCATCCCCGCCATTGTCTTTGCCGACGTCTTCCCCGATGTCTTCGCCGACGTCTTGGTCTAGGATAGACACGTCTTCACCGACGTCTTCGCCGATGTCCTCGCCATCATCCTCGCCATCGGGTCGCCACTCGCACTGGCTCTTTTCTCCGGAGATATTCCAGAACAATATCCCTGCCATGGCTCGTCGCCGAGTCTGTACGCCTGTTGGGGCACCGACGTAGGCTGATGGCCGAACGCGAACAAGTTAACCACCACCTACCACCACCGTCACTCATCCATCAACCTCGCCAACTCGGAGCGTCACTATTCCATTTATCCTCTTCGGTTTTCTTTTTTCTTTTTTCTTTTATATATATTTCTTCTATTCATCATATCGTCACTCGTGACGTTTTTTCTTTCTATTGTTCAAGGCAATGCTCGATCTGGAGAGCAATGAACGATGTTCGATTTGCATACAATCGAACATCGCCGTCCACGCCATGGGACTCTCTACGGCGCGCGCGTCCCGGCCAGCCAGCTGGTGTCCCTGGTATGTTGTAAGCCCCCACCAGTTTCTTGTTTATTGCATCACTGTCAACGCAAACACGTCGTCGTCGTAACGCGAGCTCCGCATTAACGCCCCCCTTCATCACTCGATTCGACGCACCAAACTTTTTTTCTTTCCTTCTTTTTTTGCCTACTTCACTTTTTGCTTGCCCACCTGCATCTTCAACACTCTTGTATATTTCCTACTACGCTTCATCACCCTCGAGCCCTTGGGGCTCGCATGTCATTTGCATCAGTTCATTCCATCACTCATCCGCTTCCAAAGCGACAGTATCACAACAACTGGATGGCTTCACACCTTTTTCTAACCATCCTTTGAACTAGACATCGACTTGTCGAACGTCATGTCATCGACACCAAGCTGCGTATAACGTCAACTTGGCTGGACATACTGGACTGCTGCTTTCTTCGGTTGTTCTCTTCGTGAAAGCTCCAGAACCCCATGCAAGCTGGACCAGTGAGTTCCAACCTGCCCATCTCCGCGGACGACAACATTCCTTCTGCGAATCAGCTGCGCCGTGGACTGGCTACCAACTACGGTCGAATCTCTGGTGTCACAGTCATGCGTCTCTGGCACGCGGCCAGGTGCGTATGCACGCTGGCCGGCCAGCCCACGAAGCTGAACGAGCCGAAGCGCCTTCGGAGTATCGCGAGATGGGAGGGTCTCAACTTGTACGACGTCGCAACGTACGGCCCCACGCACACGGAGCTGTTCGGCAACCACTGGATCAATTCCGGTGGCTTCTTCGGTCTCCTTCGGGTAGACCCTATCCCAGCTTCCTCTCGTAGGAGCTGGTTGATACCGGATCGTATCCGGTCGACTCTCGGGGGTCCCATGCTGATAAGTTATACGATACGCCACACACCATAGCACTCTTCGAACAGGACATCTTCCGCGTGGAGCTTGACATCTCTAAGGCTAACACGAAACGCAGAGGACCGAGCCAAAAAAAAAAAAAAAAAAAAAAAAAACAGTACATCTGATACCCTCGATCACGCCTATACCTCGAACTCGACCAGTTACTCTGCCTCGAGCCTCGAAGCGATCTTCGAAGCATGGGACGCCGTCAGCCGTCTGCAAAACAGGGGCTCCCATTGCTGCAAGAAGCATCACTACCGCTGCGTCGGCCGCCCCTCGCGGGGTGTGTGCCGTCGCTGGCAGGTAGGTTGGCCCTGGGGACGCGAGAGGGAGCGGCCAGTATTGGCGATCCATAAGCTCTTTGGAGACGGCTCCTCTCCCGAGCCCGGCAGCTCGCCATCCTCTGATGCGTACTCCTCGGCTATGTGGCAGCAGACTCTAGCTGCGTGCCAAGATAAGTATACGCACCACACTTTTCCGCCGTCATCACACTAGCGAGGCCACCAGCCTCTCGGAAACTGCTCATCTCTGATGGTGGCGTGTGCCGTCACCAACGACCCGAGGCGGTCGAAACCTCGAGCCCATCGACGTCCAGCGGCCTTCCGCGCCGGCGGGGCCGCGAGCTCCTCGGAAACGTCTCGTCTCCGGGGGGTCCAGCGACGAAGCGCCCCGTGCGGACGGCGAAGGCACCGAAATACGACATCGTTGCCCCCGGGGCGGATGTGACAAGAACTTCACGGAACCTTCCGGAGGCGGCTGCTGCGTTTTCGCGCACGTCTACAAGGCCGCGCGTGGCCCCAATGCCGCAGCTGAGGCCCAGGCTCAGGCCCAGGAGGACGCCGACGAGGAGGCTGACTACCGAGCAGCAGGACACGTCCCCTCCTTCCTCTCCTTCCTCCCGCGCCCGGCCCACCAGTCAGATAACCAGACGGCGGCCACACACCTTCAACGTCTTGGTAACTCCTCTTGATATTGGGGGATGCCATTATTTCCCGGCGGCGCGGGCAGATAACCAGATGACGGCGGCGCACACGCTTTTCCTTACCTATATATATACCAACATTTCTTTCAACTGGCCTGGCCTCTCATCGACACTCTGGCTGTCGATATTCGCCAGTCTATTAGCACCGAACTGGCGTTCTCGCGGTTCCTGCCCGTGCTCCGGCACCGATTCTGGAGGCGGAAATGGAGGGGAGGGGCGGGGGTTAGGGTGGAACGCAGAGGTGTACAGAGTTCCACAACCCTGACGCCAATCACGTGGTGGGCGACCAAGAGGGCGCTCGCAGGAGAAGGGGGGAGACGGTCGCATCACGAAATCAAGAGGGGGCGGCGACGAGTCGTCTTCTGGTGGCAGGGTAAAGCGTTCACGCTCAGCGTCCCGACACCGTGGCCCTTTCGGATACTCTGCCTGAGGGACTACTCTCTTCCGGGGGATGCGTGGCAGATATGAGAAGAGCAGGCGGGGATTGGAAATTGGTCTATAGACTATTCTGTCCTCATAATATGATTCGGATGGGATGCCTATCAATATTTCGATGCTTGGTCTGACTTGTGATTTTATACCTAGCCCATGTGTCCATATGTAAGATGTAAATCCGGTTCAAACCTAAGGTAAGTTTGATCCAGCGACTTCTGGGCCGTCCCAGCGTGTATAGCATTTTTAAGAGGGGGGGGGGGGGGGGGGGGGGCCAAGAGACATCGGGGCCAAGAGACATCACGTCATTTGTGATGGATCAATGAGCTGATCGAGTTGGCCGAGGGCCTGGCGATGATTCGTGTTCTTAAGAAACCGATTGGTTCTGCTGCGAGTTCGTCATATTCCCCGGCCAGAGGACTACATCCAACCCATAGCCTAAATCGGGTGGATCAGACGCTTATCTCTCCGAAGTCGTGAGGCTGGAAATTAGTATTCGTATAATGTTAGTATCGCACAACGGCTCTCAGCCCGGAACTCACGACATCACACGTAGCACGTTCACATGCGGATGACAACCCTCTCGTTGAGTTCGTTTTTCTCATTCGGTGTCTAGACGAATTCGTTGAACACAGAGACCAGAGCCGGTTGAATTATCCTCAACCCCCTATAACCGCCCCTGCCTTCCCTCGAATTGCGCAGTGCGACAAGAGCAAAGATGATGATCGAGTTTCCCTAACCCACACGCCGGATCTAGTTGCAAGTATGAGACGGAATTGTGTTGGTATTTGTTTTTTTGGTGGCCGGAAAAATGCACAAGGGACGAAGAAGGAATTAGTAGCCGTATGACTCGAGGGCCTTGGTGGTCTTGCTGTCCACCTTGGCGTTCTTCTTGGCCTCCGACAGTTGTCGTTGCGCCAACTTCTTGCGCTCGTAGTAGGCAGCACCCTTCGCCTTGCGTCGCTCCTCCAATCTGTCGACGCCAAGTTAGTATCATCATGGTTGTAGGTCCGAGGTATGGATAGCACTGGTTCCGGAACGTGTAGAATCGGCAAAACGCAACACGTCAACGGCACCGCATTGAATATAGTAACGTACCTCTCAACAACATCCTGGTACTTCCAGCCGACCTCGTGGCTCAGACGGCCAACAGTGCAGAACTTTCGGCCGGGTTGCAGTCGGAGGACTCGGAGAGCCTGGGGAACCACCATCTTCTTCTGCTTGTCGTACGGGGGAGGGACACCCTCGAAGACCTTAAGGCGCTCCATCGCGGCGGCACCTCGGGCGGTCTTGTGGGGGACCATGCCGCGGACAGCCTTGTAGAAGATTCTGGACGGGGCGCGGAAGTGGAAGGGACCTGGAAACTGTTAGATTTGGTCGTGCGTTTCTGTCTGTCGCAGGCGAGGGGAAGTTCGGCACGTACCACCGCGGGTAGGGTTGTATCGAGTCATCTTGCGAAGGTAGGCATGGTACTTGACTGTAAATCGCGAGTTAGCTTCTGATCCTCTGCTACTCTTCAATGAGACCACATCCAGGCTCTTGACCGGGTCCTACTCGCTCCGATCAAGACCCAATTGTGCAGAATCGAATGACTGAAATGTGTGGATGGTACGTACGCTTCGCGCGGAAGAACTCGCCCGAGATGTTGAGGGCCTCGCAGCGGACGACGACGATCTTCTGACCACTGAGGAGCTGCTTGGCGACGATACTGGCGAGTCGACCGAGGAGGTGACCCTTGCCATCAATGACGACCTATTGAGGGAGTTGATGTTAGCGACGGTTTATATATATCATACGAAACCCACGACAGAAACCGAACTCGAAGTTGGCACCGGTCATCTCCCATCAGCCAACCTAATGGAAATGCAAGCTCCAATGCCACGCCATATCATGCGAAAGCACCATCGCTACCACTACCACCATAGTTGTATCCATGACCATAATAAATGCGTAAAGAGATCGTGTCGCTACTCACAACAGACTCGAAGGAGGACATCTTTCCGAATCGTCACCGCGGGTAGTCAGCGGGTGAACAGTGGGAAAAGAATGAGGAGAGGAAGCAAAGAATGGCTCGAGAGCGCAAAGAAGAGATGCGTCTGAGGCCGACCGAATAGTTCCTCGCTGTGGGTTAGTATAGTCGCGGTGTGGTTGTTGATGGTCGCAAAGTTGAATCTTCAAGCCGAGTTGAAAATTATCAGCACACAATCCGGTGGGTGTGCACGGTGGGACAATATTTCGCTATTCCTCTTTGGGAATGGGTGGGGCTGGTTCGGAAGCGAAAGGGTTCATCGCCTACGCTATCTAGGGCTCGCATAACCTAAAACCTAACAATATCCAATATTTGACAGGTGTGCACGCTATATCGATATACCGATTAGATGCCTAACCCGCCAACTTGCATGTAGAAATTACAGCTCGTAGATATCTGCGTATATGCAACTACCAGGTACAACAGGTATCGAATATTGATCACCATAACTGATGGTTTCGATAGCTTTCACATGATAGCTTCGCTTCATCTACTGCCTGCCTGGTAACTTGTATGGGTACGCTTTCAATACTCAGGTTTGAGGTCGTCACGATTTAAATCTCTGTCTGAATAGAAGTCATGCGCTCAACCCAAGCGTTCTCCGTCGGTACTGCCTCAAATTCAGTCATCACCCCTGATCTCTTACCTCAAACATGCGGATCTCTAAGCCCACGGTATTCTACGTGTGGGAGAAGTTAGACAGGAAAAGTGGACTATATCAGTAATATCATTGCGCTACTCCTTGTCTCCGTAAACACTAGGGCGCCTCTCAGGATGATATCCTCATTGATCATCGTGCTTTCGGCCTGATGTCGGCAGGCAGGACGTCGTCAAGCTCCTTCAGCACATCTTGCATCAGGGTAACCAACTCCTTTCTTCTCGCCCTGATGTCCGGATCCCCTCCCGTGTCAACCTCATCCAGCTTAAGCAGCACGTGCTGCATTACCGTCTCGCTCAGCTTGCGATGCTCATCTTCCAGCTTCTTCTTATCTCTTGGCGGCTTGTCGATGAGTTGTTGGCAAAGCGGCTGGAGCTGCGTCTCGAAATGCGATCGGATAGCCTCCAGCCTGGCCGCTGGTCCGGATGGCACCGACGGCGAAGGCACCCTCGACGGGTGGATGGAGGGATCGGGTGATAGTCTTCTGCCTTCCCTTTCGCGCTGAGCCGGCACTCCGAGATTGGCAGTGCTCTCGCGAGGGCTGACACGGTCCCTCTTCTTCTTGCGGTTCTTCTTATTACTACTCTTCTTCCTTGACTTCTGCTCACCCGTGTCTCCCGTCACGACAACTTCCTCGCTGCTGCTCTCCTCTTCTTCATCGCTTAACTTGCCTTCCGGCACCGCAACTAGCAGCTCGCTGTTGTTCTTGACTCCGTAGTCGCGAATAGGTATGTCCTGCTCTTTGAGTTCGCGGCCCTTGTACAACATCTTTAGGCGGCGAATACGGCGTTCGCTCAGGTCCATGACCAATCCCGCACGATTCCGCACGTCCTGTACGTGTAATTTGCCATCACCGATAGAATAGGCGGGAAAGTGTACCGGATAGGTGACTCCTTTATTATTTTTTATAAGGAGTATGTCATCATCGACGGCGCCGGGTGGGGCTCTCCGGCCCTGGGGATCGTAGGCTCGAGAGGGAGGCGGGAGCGATTGTTCGAGGTCTTCGGAGGTAATGTAGCTGAAGTCGTCGTCGGTCACATGTACACCCTGACTATCCGTCTGTGACGCATATGGCGATATGGCATCTCGGCTGGAGGACCAGCCAAATCGGGACATCATACTGAAGGGCAGGGCGACGGCAGCGCCGGCTAGTGTGTAGTACAAGACGGTAGGAGAGACGCCCTGCGAGCTAAGGTACTCGTTCGATCCGGCAACGGCGTCGGATAGATGACTGACTGTTGCGTGGACGTAAGTTTGCAAAGCCGGCGGCAGTAGGGTCGTAATGTTCTTGATGGCACTGACTGATGCCAAGATTGCCTGATTCGAAGCCACCTTGACGAAAGCCAGGCTGTCCGACAGAGGACACCCAGCGAAATGTTCTGTTTTAAGTTGCGGGGAGAGCAGCGCACAAGTACCTCTAACTCTGACGGCAGGGAGTGGTACCAGCACTGACGGACAAGCAAATTGTTCGAGGATATTCGTTGGACCTAATGCAGGTAATCCCAGAGACGGAGCCGTGCATGCGACTCTAGGACTTGTGCACAAGTTGGAACGGCCTTTCGAGGTCGGTATAGACAAATGAGCTGCTGTCTCGCTGCGAATTTTCCCGGACCAAGGCGCTGTGGTCTTCTAGCCCTTGGGAGGGATCTGCAGAATTGGTGCAGGGAAACCTCGTGTACCTAGTCTCCTTTAGACGTAACCAGCCAGTCTGGCGCTTGGCTGTTGTATGCAGTACGGTAGGGTGTTGGACTATTCGCGAGAGGATGATGTGTTGTCACAGCGAGTGTGAAATAGTTCGGTCAAGACAGAAGCCACGATAGGTCGTCAGCTTGATCAGGCGATTCGACGAGACTGGTGGTGGTATTTGACTGTCACAGAGATTCGTATAGAGATGTATCCGTCTTATTGGGCCGCCCTTCGAGAGAGTTCCACAGCTAACGAATCTCATCTACCGATTGTGCGACTTGTCTCCGTCGAGGACTCAGACGGCCGACTCAAATTGCAGAGCGAGCCTCGAGGGGCTACGCGTGATGGGTGGGTACGAAAAAGAATTATGGACGAGATGACAAGTCCTCGGTGGAGGACAGTGAGGATGAGCAAGTGACGTCTGTTCCAATTGGATAGTTGGAGATGGGCAGATAATGTGCAGATAAAGCGGTAGGAGGCACAGGAGATGACTGGACTGGCGAAGAGAGGGAATTTAGTTGGTTGAAGTCTCGACTGTTTTTTGACTGAGCCAAGTGTCGGAGCTTCAGTGGTTAAGCCGGTAAGCGTTGGTAAGGCTGGGCTTCCGTTTCTTTTTTCCGAAGCGGAAGGCGGAGATATGCGGCAGAAAAGAAGATAAAATCCAAGTAAATCCGTACGAGGTTAGTAATCGTGCGTACCTAAGTACCTAGTACCAGCCCGCTACGACTCGCAATCTCGCAGCTCAATGCTTCGTCAATGACAACGCCCCGCTACGCCACCAAGGTGCTTCTCCAGCGTTCTTGATTGCGTCATTTTCTTGTCAAGCCAGACACGGCATTGTGTGATTGATATTCGTGAGAGTGAGCCTGTATGATATAGATTACGCCCCGGATACACGTAGAATATGATATTTGTATTTACAAGTGCTCGACTACACATCGTAAGCATCTTACGTGAGTATGGTATAGATACATGTATCTCTTACAAGAGACCGGTGCCGAGGTGAATATTCCAAATCTGCGTGCCACTATCACTTCCCAGCTTTACCTAAGCTGCTAAGGTGGCCATAGCAGCAATTGCGTCTTCCGTCATCAAACCTGATTACTACCCAGATATGTAGAATCCACCTCAGCTCGGCCTTAGAACCACGACCTACCTAGGTAGCCGTGCTATACCACCTAAGGTCTTTACCTAACTCAGGCCGCCTCTGACAAATACAAACCGCCGCTGTAACGAAGAGTCGGCAAACTAGATCTATACCTGGACATATAAAATCCCACTGTCCCCACCAATCCGTACATATTCTTCGAGGCGACCATCTTCCATCCGCAACATATGTTTTTGATTCGCCGTTTCTTTTCCGGTTTCTCTTCCGTATCACCGCAAGCCATGGCCGAAGCAAAGACGAAAGCGCAAGGCATCATCGACGAGAATGCTGTCGGTAAGCACATTCACCTCCTCGCCACGACCGTCCCTATCAGACACCGTTTGCGATTTCTCTGGGGAAAGAAAGAAAACAGAAAAAGGAAACAGATCGAAAGCTAACTTGCGCGTCTCCTCCGTTAGCCGTATTCTCCAAGTCGTACTGCCCCTACTGCGCCGCCTCCAAGAAGCTCCTCAACGGCCTGGGCGCCAAGTACAAGCTGGTCGAGCTCAACGAGGTGCCCGACGGCTCGGCCCTCCAGGACGCCCTGGAGGAGATGACGGGCCAGCGCACCGTGCCGAACATCTTCATCGGTAAGAAGCACATCGGCGGCAACTCGGACCTGCAGGCCAAGTCGGGCGAGCTCAAGGGCATGCTCACCGAGGTCGGCGCCTTGTGACTCGATGGTTCGCCGAAGCTATGAGAAGAGATAAGGATCCGACAGCAGCGTCGCGTACATACCTAGTCCTTGTTTGCAACTCTTTATTGGCTAGTGCGACGTTCTGTAGACTAGGAGCGAATGGGACTTCACTTCGATGAGTTCACATTAGAGGGTTGCTCCGCGCAGTATGTGCTTGTTTACTAGGCTAGGGGTAGACACGCATCGCGACCAAACCTGTAGATAGCAAGTATTTATGAAAATCATTGCCAAAATCAATATTCTCTGCAGTGATTTGTAACTGATAATATGGCTAGACATCTAATGTATGTCTCAGCCATCTGTATCTCCCTGGATGAGTAGACATCGGTGAAGAGGGTGATGATTCGAATACATGTAAGCACCAGAACGACATAGTTCAACGTAGCCCTCACCCATCCCTGGTCGTAGAACACTTCTAGAAAACGAACGCGTCCATTCCCTTGCTCTATATAGTTAGTCCTCGTCTTAATTAATTTATATTTTAAAAAAGTCTCTATGCGAAGCGGCTAAACAGACTTTCAGCCCCTTGAGTGCAGCTATATATCACTTCATGTAGATACACCAGGTACAAGTCAGCGATACAAGATGTTATATGGTAGGAATGATACATGGACTCTCGGGTGTAAAGTGAACGTTAGATAGATGATCAACATGTCCTGTGCAAGTACATATACAATGTCATGTAACCTTCCGGCGTGTCTTTTACTCGCTATGAAACCCACGTAGACCCTCTCCCTGATGGTGTCCATATCATGCTATCGTGAGTACGTATACGTATTATTTCAGAATGCTGCGTGACCACTCGGATTTTTCGAACATTAACACCTCCACGGAGAGCGCTCAACCCAGACCCGTTCCTATCCTTTGTGATTCGTTGGAGATTATCGTGTAGTAGTATTTATCAGTAAGGAGGAATTCAGCTTTTTATTTCTCTCACTTCTGAGCAGACGTGTTGGAAATCGATAAGTCGTCTGTCACATGTGAGAGGTACCATGAAAAGGGGGTAGTCGTATGTTGCGATTGAGGAGACCCGTTCAGGATGGAGGGCCTTAAAGACTCAACCACTTCCCTCTTCCCCCCCCCCCTTCCCCCCCCTTTTCGGGGTGTGGAGAGGATGGCAAAGTAAATTCACTTGTGGGTTCCGAAATGGTGGTGGTGGTGCCAAACTCCTCCCTCCTCCGAAATCCTGGATAGCCGAGACGAATGGTGACCGTCGCGGCCGAACGACGGGGTCGTAGGTGGTGGTTTCGCTGTCATTTCGGGGCCAGCTGTCGTCTCGGGCTGCTGCGCCGGCGCCTCGGCTTGCTGCTCGGTCCTAGTGCTGTTGCCGGCTTCCACGCCAGCAGCAGCAGCAGCAGCAGCGCGAGCCGCGGCGGACTTGCGGCGGAAGGGACAGTACCACATGGCGAGCATGACTGCGACTAGTCCGACGGGCACGATGATGACGCCGATGGTGGCCGCTGGGTGCATCCGGTTGGTTATGAATAGCAGGTCGGCAGAGCATCGAGCGTTTCGCTGCGGCTAAACGGAGGGGACGAGGTTTGTCTGGTGCTCAGCGAGTTCTCGAGAGACATCTCTCTCTCAAGGAGACACAAGAGCTTTATAACCACCTATCCCATGTGAGTCGCAGTGGAAGCGGATAGGATGGCACGGTACCAGAGTGGTCTGCGTATCAAGGTGGTAGACTCGCATTTTTTCTGGACCTGTCCTGGTTTTTTCGTGGCCGAGTGGTTGTATATATGTGTCGACTACGACGTGAGCAATTTAATTTGCACTGATACAGCCAAGACAAGCTCCTCTCTACCATTCTCAGATCCTCACTCCGGTGCCTTGGCTCTGTGTCTTCGCAATCCGCCACGTCCACTCAGCGGTCGCCGACTCCGGCACACGATAGGCTTCTTCCTCATCATGAAACAGGGCCAAGCACCTCGCATCGACGAGATAAGATGTCGTCGCATTCGGATCTTTAGCCTAGCACATATCCGGTCCAGCAGCAAATTCGAATCACCCGGCACCAGTTCACACTGCCGAACAAGATGGGTAGCAGAGCGGTAGGTAAGAGGGAGGGGAGACAGATTGACAATGTCCATGATGCCTCTCGCAAGATGGAGTACTGAATGGGATGCTGCATGGAATATACATCAATGGTACACTTGCTCAACGCTTCAGAAAATACGTACACTCGGCCCAGCACCAGGCGATGTCGGCATGTGCGTTACACAACCTGCGTTGCGACGGTACCGATGGGCCTCTCCACAAACTCCATGATCCCCTCCACGATGTTCTTCCTTGCCGGCTCGGACGCGACCTTGGTACCGGCAAGGTAGTTGAGCCACAGTAAGCGCGAGACCCGTTCGTCCAAGACCTGGCCGATGGTACCCATTCCAGTCTTGCCATCGTCGAAGGCGATTGTCAGCTGGCCGGGAGCGTCTCGGACCAGTAGCATCTCCTGCTTCTTGGGTACCTTTCCTCGGTTGAAGACGCTCCGGAATTCTTTCATTGCCGCTCCAAACGCCTCGTCGCCATAGTCACGGCTGTTGCCCTGAGAACGTGCCGTGATGGCCCGCACGAACCCGTCTCTCAGGTGGTGGAAGTCTGTGTCCCTCACGGGCACGACCCTAAAAAGCGACCGCGGTCGTATCTCCCGTAGAATGGCGTTCCACAGCTCCTCTCCCTGCGCCGGGTCTAGAAGCCTCTTGCGCAGCTCGTCCTTCTCGCTTGGCACCAGCGTTGTCGCGATTGGATCTATCTCCTTGACCAAGCGCGACTGTATGGCCGCGATATCTTGGGTCGCAATGTAGTATCCCACCATGTAGACCTGGATGCTCAAGAAGCTGACGGTCCTGACGCCGAGGCCCACGAGGGTGTACTCTACGCCGTTGATCTTCTCTTGCCCCTCCTCGGCCCCGAGCGCGAGGTCAACGTGCCGCGGAAATGTAGGTACGGTGCTATTCCCCGTCGGCACGAGCTCCGTCCCGTCTCCGTCGTGGATGACCGTCTTGCGCTTCGAGCCGGCTTCCGTGCTAAAAGGGTCTAGTTTATCCGGCAGCCCGCTGTCCAGTTTCTTGGGCTTGCGAAGCTCTTGGAAGAGAAGGTAGGAGGTATAGCAGGTGAGTCCGAAGCCGGATAGCGTACCGAATAATAGGAAAGCTCGTCTTCGTGTGTGGTATTCATAGGATTCTGAGCGCATGCGATCAAGGTTTAGACTTTCGTATGCGCGGTGGGAGGATCGTCGAGGTCGTAGAAACGTTCGGCACTGCGCAGGAGCGAAACGCAGGCGAGGACTGTGTCGGCATGAGCGCGGCAGTAAGGGGCTGAGTATGAGACTCGTCTGAGGGGGGCGTGGAAGCTTCATTGTAGGCGGAGGTTGTTCAATTGACGTTCAAGATGTCGATATTCTCGGATCGTGCCATGAGAATAAGGCGAGATTCGATCCTTCAAGCAACAAAAGATACCAAGCACGAAAAGGTACAAGATCACCACCGATAACGATAACGTCATTGGCGAGAATTAGCGGGGCCATTGCTGACGATGTTTATATAAGCCACTCATCATATCTGCATATGTGCATATTCTCAACCAAACGGCAAACCCTGACCGAAATGACGATTGCCTTAAAAGCCCGTCTGTCTCGTCTCGTCTCGTCTTTTCTTATCTTGCCTTGTCTTGGCCATTCATTAAGTACGTAGAGAATCTCCCCGTCTCTCTCTCTATCCTCCCCTGTCTATTATATCATATCGTCACACCAGTAATCAGATAATTATTATGTAGAGCAGAATACCTTCCGCCTATTCGTACGCCTTTATGTCTTATTCCGGACACCGTCCTTGTACAGGTTCTTGGCTGCTCCCCGATCTATGTACAGTGATATCATACTCTATTACTTTTCGAATCCCACGAACATCCTCAACATCTATACTCTGATCTATCGATCTTGTGCCCTCTAGCATGCACTCCAGGCTGTTGTTTGCTGCCTTCTTCCGTCCCTGGATGGATGTTATCCTGGTGCTGAGCATCTCACTGTCGCCTCGGGTCGGCGTCCAATGGTTGCGACTCGAATTGTCTGTATGATACTGTCCCGGCTTGTACGCTCCTGACGCGCGTCTCGTCGTCGAGACAAAGATGGATGGAAACAGCCAGTTAAGCGGACCTTTACACATGGGCAGACAGGCACAGATTATGGCAACGTTTTCCTCGATGACGGTCCACGTCGACGAGGCAATGTCGTACGTCTGGTCGGCGCTCTGGGAAGAGAACTGAAGGGTCTGCAGCCGAAAAATACTCGTGATAGTGACACTGACTTGCGGGTTAGCTCAACTGCTACTGATTTTCATCCTCGACACTCATAAACGTATAGGGGTAGTAGGAATCGACGGCTCAGAACTCACAAGATACCCAGGGTAAACACTATCGTCAAAGCCCACTTCTGCTTCGTTGGCAGATTGGACTTGAAGATGGGCTGGACAGGCAGCAGCACGAGAATGACATCCGTGATGACGGAGAAGCTCGCGTTCGATATCCAGTTGCCCGTTATAGTGATACAGGTTCCGTCCACCGACTTGTCCCACGCCCGTTCTATCGGAGTGCATTGCCAGATAGACGCCCCGGTCGTCGCCACCATGTAGCTCAGGATGACAGCGAGCACGACATAGCACGAGATCCTGAACCAGCGTTGGATGAAGATGCGAAGATAAAGAAAGAGTATTGACGCTTTGCTCAGATTCAATGTCAGCTTATAAAAGATTTGCGCGACATAGTAGAGCTGCCTCTGCATTAGTCCCCCTGTAGGGTAACGGCCTGGTATCGGCATCAGGGTCTCGTTACCTTGAGAGTCAACGACTGCTCCTGGGGAGAAATGTTGTATATGTGTTGCCCAAATCCGTGTTGGCAAGCAGCTATCAGGAGACTCGAAACAATCTGGCTAAAGACCTTCGGAGCGGCAGAGTCAGCATCGGGCAAGAGTTGATTCGCGTCAATAAGTGGACGTACCCAGGACGCAATGATGGTCGAGTCATCCCGTCCTAAACCGGATCCGGTTTTCAGTCGAGACAGAAGCCTTATGGCCAGAAATACAGGCGTCAATGCGAAGAACACGATACAGGGAACCAGTATGTCGACGATATTGTTGTCTTCGGATAGGCTTTCCATCATGACCAGATTCACATGAGGCGCCTATCATACTAAAACGGAAACCAACTCACATATGGGAATCGAGTATGTAGGAGTGGCTGAGCGCGCAGGTTTATAACACCAAGTAGACGATATCTTCTCTTCCCAATTTGTCATGCTTCGAGCACCTCACTAGGGCAACTTGGAACTAGACTCTCCCAGTTGCGGAATACTAATCTTACTATAACTGACCTCAGTTGAAGAAGACAGGTTCCCGAATAGGCAAGCAGGACGATACAATGTGCTCATAAAGCGCCCATCTTAGGTAGCACTACGATCTCCTCGCTCCCTTCTATTGGCGGAATAGGCCATGAGGACCCTCAACTGGGCACTTACTTGAATCTAGTAAATGTCTACTCAGCGCTGGGTTGGCCAAGCTTCTTAACTCGGGAGAGTTAAGACCTAGATCTCCGACGCCCGTACCCGCATGATGCTGCTAACCTAGCTGCCGTCGGCCTCCCTCCGGAGCTAAGCTCGACCGCAGCATCAACGCATCCAGATGGGTCCGCGACTGATGCCGAAGGGGAAGACAGCGAGTCGAATGTGGGGGACCTTCCTTAATTGCGATGGGATATAGCCCCATCCCCAGCCAATGTCATCTGAGCGGAACCCCAGATCGCAAAAGCCGTTGTCAACTGCCTGATAGCCACTACAAAAGGTTGATTCTGCCCGATTTCTAGAACTGCTGGGGTTTCTATGAGACGTTGACAAGGTACGAGGTCTGTCTCTTATGTAACTGGACTCGCAAAGGGACTAGAAATTGCACCTATGGTATATCTGCCACGGCGTATTACGAGGCCTTGCATACCGGTATTTGTTGACGATGTCTCACGGGTCACCCGATCATGAATCGCTCGATTACTACAGGTGGTAATATGTTGGTCCATAGTAGTAGAGCGGACGAGCTGTCACCCTCCCGAGCTGCCAAGTAGCGGAGACAGGTCGCGGCCCTCTCACTCTTTGGGGATCTGAGGTGGTATCGGAGGGATAGTGCAATGCGGAAGCTGGCCACTCAACTGAGCGACGTCCCCGCCGCGACGCTTCACCAGCCGAGATCAACACATTTCTGTCGCATTGATCGACAGTGCTGGTCACAGTAAGTCTAGTTGGCGGTGCATCGAGTGCTCAATAGTGTCAGATTAATCTACACATTCACCACACGACATTCGACAAGTACCCAAGCCGTCGTGTTGAACGCTGACGTCTGTAGGATCAATATAGGGGAACTCGATCCTTTGGAACCTCTATATAAACTCCCTGTGCATCCCCGGCACGGTCATCGATCAAGAATGACTTTTTCTACGAGTTGCATGTGTCAAAGGCTGAATACGGAGAACAAGGGGCCTACAAGTACACGCATACCAACAGAGTTGCAGTGCTCCGAATACGTCGCAATGGGTTGTACCGATACAAAACACTTATCTCCAAGGCACTGGACTGGCTGTATAGGACGAGATGAAAGGCGAGACTCCGGCTGATCAACCGTGGCTATATGCCGTGAGGGGTTTGGTGCTTTTCTTTTGGGCGCTCTGTTATTGAGGTACAGTGCCTGACGCCGGAGAACAGACGTCTCTGGATGTAAATCATATCAATTTTCTAATGCCAGCTGTTTCTTCTCATACAGCCGCGGTCGGGCAGCATCGTCTGGCACTGATCTCAATGCGAAGCAGAATACCGTCGCCAAACACGGCACTATCGCTCAAGACATCTCGCCGAGGCAATAAAGGACCCACGAGCCGGGCGGGTGAAACATAAAGTCCAGCTGCTCCATGTTGATCTTCAAAGCCGTAGCCGCGGTCCTCTTCGGGAACCTCACCGCCGCCCTTGGCGCGGTGGCGCCCCAGGGAAGCATGGGGACAATCACGGACGTGCCGTCCGACGGCGACCTGAACGGCTCCAACTTCACGTATCCGTTTCCTCTTAAGACGTATAAGTTCAACTCGCAGCGTCAGGATGTCGAGATGGCATTCATGGACGTCGAGCCGACCGTCCAGCCCAACGGTAAAGTCGCCATCTGCCTGCACGGCAAGAACTTCTGCGGGCCGACCTGGGAGGAGACGGCGCGGAGGCTCGCCGACGTGGGATACAGGGTCATCCTGCCCGACCAGGTGGGCTTCTGCAAGTCATCCAAGCCCAAGTCGTACCAGTACACGCTGCAGCAGCTCTCCTTCAACACCAAGAGCCTCCTGGACGCACTGGACATCGAGAACGTGACCGTGATCGGCCACTCGCTCGGCGGCATGACCTCCGTCCGCTTCGGCCTCATGTTCCCCGACATCGTGGAGCGGCTCGTGATGGTGAACCCAATCGGGCTGGAGGACTGGCGAGCCCTCGGGGTGCCGTACGCGAGCGTGGACGACCTCTACGCGTCGGAGGCGCAGAGCAACTACTCGTCGATCCGGGGGTACGAGCAGCCGACGTACTACGTGGGCGAGTGGGACGCGGCGTACGACGTCTGGGTCTTCATGCTAGAGAACATCTACCAGGGCAGCCACGCGTCGGCCTTCGCCTTCAACCAGGCGCTCGTCACCGACATGGCGCTCAGCGACCCCGTCGTCTACGAGTTCGGCCGCCTGCTGCCCCGCACCCTCCTGCTCATCGGCGACAAGGACAACACCGCCCTCGGCAAGCAGTGGAGCCCCCCCGACGTCCAGGCCGCCCTCGGCCACTACGACGTCCTCGGCAAGCAGGCCGCCGCCGCCATCCCTAACGCCGACCTCATCGAGTTCCCCGACCTCGGCCACGCGCCCCAGATCCAGGAGCCCGACATGCTCCACGACGCGTTGCTGGTGTGGCTGGCCAGCTAAGGTCCTGCCACGGTCCCGGGATGGAGCTGTACATAATAAGCCTTGGTATAAGTAAATACGACTAAGACCTATCTATAGGTACCTAGGTATTCAAGTACCGCAGCGGCAAACTGTACCCGTAGAGATCGCCCTTTTTCTTCATAGTAGGAACCTTGGAGGTAGAGAGGCCTTGTAAGCCAAGACTATTCCCAAGAACCAAGAACGGCAGTCGTTGTAGAATTGAAACGCTACTGAGTAATCCTCCTTTTTGAGAAGATGGAGACCGGGATCGAGCCCTCAATTTCTATGTCGTGAGACTCTACCCCATAACCTACTTTGGACTTTATCTTGACCGTGAGCATGACGAGACACGGAAAGGCATGATTGATATGAAGCCGCTGGGTCATTCCAAATTCAAGGGACGTGTCTGATAAAACACTTCGAGGCTGTTGAAGACTAACCATCGGCAATCAAGCTGTAAGCAGGATGTTGTCTTGTTACGCCTTCATCCAGGCTAGCCTGTACTGGGCAGATATCAATACGTCTCTACAGGTAATTCAGTATAGGTACTTGCTTGAATAGAGCTCATTACATTACATCTCGCACCGATCGACGATCATGTTACGATAGTTGGCATGAACCAGAACCCCGTACTGATCCATCACGACCTTAGGAGGGTTGCTAAAGCTTTCATACGTGCACCGGGAATCAAAGCAAGATAGATCATTTCAAAGATTGTATATACTAGAAATCCCTATAGAAATTCTAATACATGAAAAAATGGGGTGTTCGCGAAATTGCCTCTAAATGAGAGTGTGTCCTGATGATATCAACTAACCAAGAGCACATAAACAACTGCTTCCGTCCTTCCTCACACCAGCCAGAAGTCTAACGTGTACTTGACTACCTCCATGCTGTAAAGATTACCCTCACGAGACGACCTTGTCGGTAGACGAGGTGCGGCGGACGTCCTCGTCGTCGTCCTGGTGGTACAGGGGCTCGAGGACGGCGTCGCGCTGGAAGAGGGCGTAGCGCTTGAACCACCAGGGGGCGGCCTCGGTGACCTGGTAGGAGGCGAACTTGCGGGTGGGGACGGCGAAGACGTAGTCGAGCTCCTCGAGGGTGCGCTGCTTGGTCTCGGGCACGAGGAAGAAGATCATGACGAAGGCGACGAGGTTGAAGCCCGCGTACAGCCCGAACGCGCCCACCGTCTCGAGCCGGTCCAGGATGAAGGGAAACGTCATGCTGAGCACGGCCGCCCAGAACAGGCACGTCGCCACCGAGAAGCCCATGCCCACCTCGCGGTGCGACAGCGGGTACACCTCGGCGCTGTAGGTGAAGGGCACGGGCCCCTCGCCCGGCGAGTAGAAGGCGGCGAACAGGAAGATGAAGAGCGCGACGAGCGCCGTCCGGGCTTCGCCGAAGGGCAGCAGGGTGCACAGGCCGGCGGCGAGGAGCGTCCACATCATGTTGGGGAAGGTGAAGAGGAGCAGAGAGCGCCGGCCGAAGGTGTCGATGGTCCAGAACGCGGGGAAGGCGAAGAGCCAGTTGACGAGACCGAAGCCGAACGAGCACAGCATGGCCTGGAACTGGGTGTATCCGGACTGAACAAAGACGGTGGTCGAGTAGAAGGCGATGATGTTGATGCCGCACATCTGCTGGGCGATCATGACGGTGAAGGCCGCAAGACTGGCTCGGCGGACACGGGGGATGGTGAACAGCTGAGTGAAGCGCGTGACGTAGTTGCTCTTGTTCATAATCTCCATCTCGATCGACAGCTGGGAGTGGATGTAGTACATGTCCCTGGCGACCTGGATCGGGTTGTTCCGCAGCCTCACCATCGAGTTCCAGGCGTCCGGGTATCGGTTCTTCTTCATGTACCAACGCGGGGACTCGGGGCACAGATAGATCAAGCAGATGAGAGGGACGGCCGGGATGAAAGGAGCGCCCAACATCAGCCTCCAGTTGAGAGGGTGATAGAAGACGGCAAGGTTGATGGCAGTTCCAAGGAAGATACCGAATGCTGTCCACATCTGCCAGGACATGACCAAAGCACCACGAATCGAAGCGGGAGCGTTTTCAGCGGCATAGATCGGTACTAGTAGAAGGTCAGCACGCCAGATATGTAAGACGGCTACAAAGCAAGATATCACGAACCGGTAGAGGCCTTCACGCCCATACCGACACCCATAAGTAGACGGCAGATCAGTTGTTCCCACCACGTGTGGCAGAATGCAGAGCCGATAACAGGCCATAGACAGAAGTGAGCAGAGACGAAGATAACACCACGACGGCCGATCCAGTTGTTGATGGGATCCGCGAGCCAGCAACCGATGAAAGCACTTCCGATGTAGGACCAGAGTTAACCAGGCCCACAAGCTATCACAGAATGTCAGTCCAAGGCCGCCCAGGCTACACGGTTAGATGTTTAGGAAGCTTACGAGTCTGTCCCTGGTGGATTCACTGCTGATGCCGTAGTATTCGGGGAAGAAGATGTTGGCGCCGTTACTTCCGGTCTGATCCCAGCCCTGGACAGCGGCTCCGATGGAGCAGGTCGCGATGGTGAGGAAGAGCCGAGCAGGCATGCGCCACCGGTGAGTGATCTCGTCGCGGAGAGCGACCTTCTCGGCCTCGTCGAGAGCCTCGTCGCCGTCCTGGTCCTCGAAGTCGTGGGGGTTCTGGGCGACGAGCGCGCCCTTACGCAGGAGCGGGATGTGCTCGGTTAGGCCCTTCTCTTGCGCGAAGGCCTCGACATCGCGCATCAGCTTCTCGCGGGGAATGCCCTTTAGGGGATTCTTGATCCTGTTGGACGGTTACATGTTAGTCATGCCGGTTCCGCCATGTCGAGTGAGCGAGCGAGATAGCTCATGAGGCGAACAAGGTCCTGAGAGCGCCGGTACACTAGCAGCCGTGTGACACTTACCTCGCTTCAGGGTTCTCATTTATGTCGACATGCTCGGCAGCTTCGACTCCGGTCTCCAAGTAACGACCCTCGACGCCCTTGGGCTCGATACTACAACCGACGATGTTAGCCAACAGAATCCTGCTAGTGAACAGCAGGTAGACGTCACGTACACGTCGACCTTCTCAGACATGGTGACCTAATCTGAAGAATCGTAAAACGCAGAAGCAATTCGCGTTAACAGAAAGAAAAGAACGTTCGAGGTCCACCTCCAGCAGACGAGACTGTATAGCAATCTCGACTTGACGGCTGTAGGGAGACGAGACCTTGACTTAAGGAGAGGGGGTCAAGAGAAGAGTCGGGACTGGGGGAGGGGGGATGGGTATAACAAAGAGAGGGCATCACCCGACCCTTATATTAACGAGAACGAGAGCGAGCGCCACACAGCACACCCGTAAGCGGGAGGGAGATCCCAATGCCAACAGGCAATCGACGAACTCGCGCCAGAGGAAAAAGAACCCCAGACGGGGACCCCATGGAGTAGGGTGGACGAATAATTGCTTCGGCCGGGAACACCCATGAGGTGGACATGGATCAGGGATGTGGCCACGCGAAGGATGCTGCTAGCCCAAAGGCAGCCTATGCGTTGCTCGCCTGCTTGCGAGCATGGCGAGGATTCAGCTTGCAGCGTGCCGGTATCCAGACGCGGCCAAACAAGCGGTACCTGTGGATGTACCTTCGGTATCTGGTGCCTGTCAGGGAAAGGCTCGTGGCGAAGATGACCACGGCCAGGCGGTTCTAAGCGGCCGAAATGCCCACGACGAAGCTCCACCACAAGCACGGCCGTGGCCCGGTACGAGCAGCGTCTCTTGGCAAACGGAGCAGAGCCAGCATGGGAGACAATGGCGGAATGGCTGAATGGGTGTGGATCGAATGCCTATAGGTGAGCAAGGATGGACGCAGTAACGGAAGCGGTTAGCGGCAGAGGGCTTGTCTTGTTCGACAGGGCTATCAAGGCAATCTGGTGATGGCGTTGGTTTTCCTCTTTTTTTTTTTTTTTTTCTTCTTTTTTTTCTTCCTCCGCTGAACCGGTCGATCAGCTGACCCTACACGGCCTTGGCCATAGCGAGGGATAGAGAGGGAGGGGAGAAGCTCGGCTTTCCCGAAGATGATGCTATTCAAGCCATGTTTGGTCTGTTCTTTGACATCTGATTCAGATGCTTTTGGGTTTTCGTTACCGCTTCTTTTACGGATTAGAGTACATGTATGGCGGGATGGATACGGGACGGTAAGTACAGCATATCATGTACAAAATATGTACGTACAATGCATCATTGATTATGTGTGGTAGCACAGATGTCAGCTATTGGCCACTGGCCGCGTCGGTGACATTACGAGCAAGCACACCTTCTGCACCGACCCGTTAAGGCCAGCTAATGGCTTGCGGCTCTGCATGGTATCAGGTCCCGTACGCCCTGTTTTACCGGAAGCGGTATGTACGTCCTTCCCAGAAATGCCTGACCTTGTCTCACCCGTCGCCGTCTGACTTGTTACACGGGAATGGCTGACTCTGAGAGGGGTGGATAGAAATGGTGGCGTAGACCAAGCACCTGCTAGGCTAGGCGTTTTGCAAGCCGGTGAGGGGAAGGCAGAAAAGAGACGAGACGAGTCAAGCCGGTGAGGGTCAAAGTCGAGCGTACTGGGCTATGGATGACGACGATGGCTTTGTTTTCCACTCGTCTTTTGGTTGTGAAACTTGCGGGGAGCTGGGGTTAAGCTTGGTATGAAGCAGGTAAGAGAAGACTTGGTATTTTCATTGTGCCTAGCGGCCGAGACCCTCCTCACCACTAATACATACCTGGGTATAATATCCGTACCTAAGTCATCTATACGCGGCGCTCTGGTAGGTAGACTGGGCGTCGCGCCAATTGCTCCGTCTTGCCCCTTATCCGTTTTCAGCTCGTCTCTCTTCTATCCTGATGTTCGTTCGTCTTGCCAGCTGAGAATATGTCAGGATAATGGTTTAGACTGATCATTTGCTAAAAGTACGACTGAGCTGTGTGATTTCGTACATACGGCATGTACATAGTATTAAGATTAAACACCGAAATGTGAGGAATATTACTGATTTTTTTGCTTTTGCTTTGTTGTCAAAAGTCTGAAATGAAGGATGAGTAAGGCGCAAGATTTGCTCCACTCGTTAAACAAAATTCCCCCGTCAGATTTTTACTGATCGAGGCCCGTAATTGGCCGTCCGATCGAGATTTTACCCATATATATTCCCCATAGGCGACTGCGCTTCCAGACCTTTTCTTCGCACCACTTTCTTAGCACCATCCCCAGATACCCATTTTCTATGACCCCGAGGGGTCCGTCCCCTCCTTTTCCACTTAATAAAGTCCCCTATCCTTCTCCTCGGTTACGCCCACTCACACGTGACTAGAACAGATATAGCAAGCGTCGCATACGAGATTTGCGACACATCCTGATCTACGTAAATCATGAACAACGCTATGGATGCGTCGCCTGGTCTGCTCCGACAGCCAGATTCCCTGATTCCCCGGATTAGCGTTACATAATAGGAATCGAGCGTCTCCATGGATCTGAGCTTAGGAAGTAGGTGTTCGGTGAGGCGTGCAGGCATAGGCGTGGCGGCGTGGTGGTATGGTACATACCTTCAGGTACATATAGAACGTGGTTTGATATGTATGTACCTGGGTATTTTAATCCCTGCATCGTAGCTACATACGTGCAACCACCATAACAGCCCGTACTGTCATATCGTACGAATAGGAAGAATAGCCAAGGTAAGATGAAAAAGCAGAGTCGATGAATCGTACGAGATGGACTCTGCGTCACACCAACTGCTATGTATACCATCTCAAGTTCAGCCACCGTCTACTTGAGGTCGAGGATGGGACAATAGCACGACGATAAGTAACGTAACCACCCTATGTACTTCGTACCCAAACCAAAGATCGGGACGTAAACGAGATCCCAATTACAACCCTACTAGAGTGAACCGGGCAGGTCGACGTGTCACCCTCCGTTCTTCTCCGCCATTGGCACCCCCTTTCGAAGGAAGCGCGAATCATCTTTACTCGTGTCCCCTTGTAGGCTACTAGGGTTATTTTTGACTCGAGATTCCTTTCATTTTCTTTTCCTTGCGCGGAGGGAACTCATCCAACTAATCCATACACATTATGCGGTAGGTACTCTATCAACTAGGGTCAACTTTCGACAATTTCGGAGAGCTCGAAAACAATATGATTTATCTATACTATATCCAAGTTCACACCAATCTCACCTTGGTAGACTCTGTCGGCGAGTCAGATGCAGAGTCAGACATACATAAATACATGCAGGCAGATATCTGATGAGATAACCATGTTGTATCTATCAGCCAAACGTCATCATCCCGTGTCACTATCATGAGTCTTATCAGCCTTAGCTACTACCCCAAGGAGCTATGAATATTACACTCACATAATCTGTACAACAGACCGTATCAGTTCCTCCCTTGCTAATTACCTATATCAGTAGATAGGGATGCTGCTACTCTATCATGCGGTCTGCAGTTCGCAAGGGCAAGGGATGAATCTACTATGTACCCAGACGCATTCAGCGGCGCAGAGACAGCGGAATCATCTCAGACGCGGGAATGACATGCAGAACGAAGGGCCCGCTTACGGCGGTCGTGTCAGCTTCTGGCATTTGACATGCTGCGGGACGATTCCGTCCGTTACGTGACAGTGCGCAAGCCGTAGGTACAGGTATGTAGGCATCGTTCTAGAACGTTGGACCACCGAGAAGTCTCGGGATGAGCATCATAGCACAGTCAAGCAATGATCTATTTTAAAGCCGATGACGAAAGCGCTATCTGCGGTGCGTCACAAACACGGACGACGAAACCCCTTCGGATCCAAAATCCAAAGATCCGGGTTCAGTCTAACAGCATAGCTCCGCATAGTGCCTCCAGATGACCTATGCAAACTAGAGCAATCTAGCAGGCAAAATACGCTGTGTGACGCTGACGGAGAAGAATAGACGAAGAAAAGCACACACTCCAAATCTTGCAGTATTACATCAGGACCTCGCCAGATCGATGCCATGGCCTCGTAGCACAAGATTTGGAATCTGGCGAGCTTTTCTGGACTTCAAGCCAATGTTCAGAGACGTGTAGATAAAATAAGCGACAGGTAATGACCACGTGTGGGCATGCCGAAGCAAGTCGAGTTCCAACAGTGCGACCCCGACGTAGTATGCGACCTCCACTGCGAACCCGACGTAGTATGCGACCTCCACTGCGAACCCGAGAGTCCAGGCAGGCCAGTGTTCTAGGCTGGGCCCTGAGAGCTGCACTCTCTTGCCTGTTTATTTGGGTGTGGAGGTGGAGGAAGGGAAGATAAAAAGGCGGTGGAGTCGGGTGTCGCAGTTGCGAAGAGAAGACCAATCACGCCTCGTCTCTGGAGATGGAACTGGAGACAACCAGCGCAGTGGGAATGTTTCCTTTTTTTCACGTGCCCTTCTCCGGATCTACATACATACTACTTCGTATTATCTGGGGCTATCTGTCTCCAGTTTCCCATATTGCAAATCTCCAGATTTCGACGATTCAGTCAGTCAGCTCCGTTCCAGAGCTTATCTTCACTTCGCACTAACAGTTGCTGGGGAAGACCCGTCACACCATTCATGTTACGAGACCCGCCGCCGTGTCATCACCGAATCTACCCCTCTTCGCTTCATCCATTTACACATCGACGTGCACTTTCCGTACATCCAACTTTATCATATTCGTTGCCAATGATTGGTCTGTTCGGGATGGAGTAGCCTTGCGTGGTTACTGGCGCGGCAATCATTATGGGGTCAAGTCGACTTCGTGCTACGTGACTGGGACTGGACGTTTTCGTAGCAAGGTCGACAAGTGGCGAGTGTATCATGAAGCCACCAAGCTACCAAGCTCGGTCTGGAGAATAGCAGGTAAGAAGTGAGCGATCGTTCTCCTTATATTCACAAACGCACGTAGGGAGCATCGAGCCCAGGGACCCCTACCCATCCTCATGGTGAGCGGGCCGACGATGGTATCAGGTCCGAGTCACGCGGCATGACCACGGGGACATGAGCCACGCAGTCCAACTACCGGGTGTACGTCGCGGTGTCTGTATACGGCCTCCCTTGAAGCTGTCTCCTTACAGAACTTCTCCCTAGCCTAAATTGCTACTCAAGCTTGCATGCGATGATCCAAGTGCCGTATTTTCAGGTGCTGCTAAGTAAATACCTAGGTACGTATCACCACCCCCAAGTATCACGAGTAACGTCCTGATCAAATCGAGGGGCTTTAAATTCGCTACCTATCTAGCTTCCCGTAACTCCTACATACGCTTTCAGCGGATCATGTTCCAGCCACGGCAGTCTAGTATATGAAGACATCATCCTCTCGAATAATATAACCGGAACTCGACTTCATCTGATGCCATACAAGGTATATGTCAAGTTTGGCCTCTTAGTCAGAAGTACAGAGATGGAATGGACGTAGAAGGACTGAAAGTTGATCCCAATAACATCAAATAGGGGTATGTCTACCAGTAGTAGTAGGCAGTTATATGCTTTTATCTCCCTACGATATTGAACATTAGGTAGCCAACGTGTCACCTCGGAGTGCTTATGGTCTAATCATATGACAACGGTGAATCGTATACATGCTCACTCATGGACTGTATGACTCCCGATGACCAAATTCAAACCTAGCAAGCGACGTCACTCCTTCGATCCTCATCGATCCTCATCCTCCACGTGGAATTAGGCTCTATCTTGTGTCTAATTCCTCCTCTCGCTCCGCGGACAGAGAATGACAAGCTACGGAGAATCGTGACTGACTAGAAACGATCATTCTAAAAAGATATGTTTTTTTTGAACTGCTATCTACCTAGGTACCTATAAGTATACTTAAAAACACGAGTTGAGATGCCCTTTACCGATCCGAATACGCCTTATCCCTTAGATATACCATAACCACCACACCCCTTTCCTCCACCCCCTTACGCAAAAACCATCCCTCTTCCTCACCCCGCCCTCGTCCTCCCTCAAAAATGCGGCTCCTGCCCCGTCATAATCCCAACCACCTTCTCCGCGCCGTCGTCGCGGAACTGGACCTCTAGCATGCGGTACGTGAACGCGGCGTCCCGGGCGGAGCGCGCGAACATGGCCTCCTCGTACGCGCGCAGCACGCCCGCGAGCCCGCCCTCCTTCTCCCCCCGCTTCTCCGCGTGCCGCGCGATCCCCGCCGCCAGCTCCGCCGCGTCCACCATCCCCACGTTGACGCCGACGCCCGCGAACGGCGTCATCACGTGCGCCGCGTCGCCCGCCAGCGTGACGCCCGCGCGCGGCGCCCACGTGTGGCCCACGGGCAGCATGTGCATGTGCCGCAGCAGCGGCTGCTCCGTCATCGCGCCCACCGCGCCCCGGATCTCGGGCGCGAAGCCCGCGAGGTGACGGTCCAGGAACGCGGTCCGCGCGCCGGGCTCCGTCCAGTCCAGCGTCGCGGCCGCGGCTGCGTCTTTGGCTCCTTCGACGGGCTCGGGTAGTACCAGAGCGCCGGTCGCCGGGTCCGCGACGGGGACGGGACCCCCGGGGGCCTCGGCGACGCGCACGCAGGCGTAGCAGCGCGCGCTGCCGTCGCCGTGGCGCTGCAGCGCGATCCAGCGGCCGGCCGCGCACACGTAGACGGAACCGCGGCCGACGAAGCGGGCGACGGCCGGCCGCGCGGCCAGCGCTTGCGCCGAGATGCGCGCGTCGAGCGCCGTCACGCCCGAGTACTGCGGCCGCACGTCCGTCAGCGCGGGGCGCACGCGCGACCACGCGCCGTCGGCGCCGACCACGAGGTCGTAGGGCCCGCGTGAGGACGACGCGTCGCCGTCGAGGAATGCGAGCGTCCATTGCTCGGTTCCCGGGACGGGTGATACGGCGGAGATGCCCTTGCCCCAGCGCACCGTGCCCTCGGGGAGACTGTTCAATAGCAGGTCCTTGAGGACTTGGCGGTCGATCTCGGGACGTCCGCGTCTCCCTTGGTCGTTGTCTGCTCCTTCATTTGCTTGCTGCTCCTCTCCCCACTCGCGGGTCGCTGGCTCGTTCTCGTCGAGCAGCACCGTGCCGTCTTTCTTGATGATGCACGCGACGTCTGCCTCAGGGCGTGAGACCTTTTTGAACTCGGCCATCAGCCCCGCAGCGACGATGGCGCGCTGGCCCGAGTCCTCGTGGATGTCGAGGGTGCCGCCTTGGTCGCGCGAGGTGGCGCTGGTATCTCGCTCGAAGACGGTGCACTGGATGCTGCGGTGGTGCAGGATGGCAGCTAGAGTAAGGCCGACCGGGCCAGCGCCAATGATTGCGATCCTGAGGTCTGTGTTTGCCATGGTGGCCAAAGAATACGATAAGTATATCTGCCTATATGTCGCGCAGTAAGTCACTGGGTATAAAGAAATAAAGCTGCGCTAAGATACCCGAGTTGTGAGTCCGAGGCGGGTGATGGTGTCCATATATACGTCTTTCATCCATTGATGCCTGCGAGAAAATAATAGGGGTAATGAGTAGTCGCAGGGGACAGAGCTTGTGAGTCATGGTCTACAGAGCAGCCAGGCCATGTTGCCCTCGCAAGGCACCCTGTGCCCTACCAGATTTCGAAGCCAGGAAGCCTCACTAAGTCACGGAACGGTTGACGATATACGGCATTCCGGTCAACCTATCTGGGTCCCGAAGCCGTTATCTGACCTCCGAAGCCTATCGATGGCCAAGCTGGACGTAATCTCGGTCCCGGGTCGGTGTCTCTGGCGGTATAGCCTAACGTCGGCTGCATCTCGGTCCCGAAGTCAGTCATACATCCGGATTTCCTGGATTTCCCTCGGTATTGTCAACTCGTAGAATTCAAAATACTCAATCACTCCAATTAAGGTTAATTATAGGAACAGAAATTCATTCTATTCATATGAAATTTTCTAACGCAGAGCTCTCCCTGCTAACTGGGGAGCGACCGTCAGCGGTCTTTGAATTCATCGACTTCGATATGAGCAAAAGCAAACAATGCCGAAATATCCGCACCGCGTGTTGGGATAGGATAGCATTGGGTCATGACGACGGCGTCGTCCGCGGTATGCATCTTGGTATCTTGTATGACTCCTGCAAAACAACTTTCGACCATTCCCTTGTAACTCGTTATCGTTTACTTCGTTTCTCGTGGCTATTCTGTAGTCTTCGATTCGCGAATCTTTAAGCCAGAGCGTCCACGCATCGAGTCTAGCCGTAGCCGTTGTAAATGCTACTTCGAAAACAATGCGATTCTGCCAACGGACGTGTTGTGACACCATTATCGCCGGAGCTGGATACCGTATGAAAAGGCCTTGGATCCTTCTTCCACGTTTAAACAACCATCTGCGATCAATGAGCATGAGACACATTCTTTTGCATCACGTAGAAAGTTGCTATCCGCTTGACTGGTGCCTCCCAATGCTGACGCCAACGTAATCCATGCTTGAGTTCGTTATGCCGTGGGCGATCGAGGTATTACGCAGATGCGCTGGCAAGGTCTTCGCCCAAAAGTTCGAAGATTCTTCTGCATGAGAAGTAGATATAGCCGGGGAGCTTTGGCACTATTGGGGTGAGCAGGACTCAATCTTTCGAGGGCGACCTATGAGCTGCCACCGTTATCGTCTTCAGCACGTCTTTGTATTGAAGCCGTACTGGGACCAGATGCATTCTGGTTTGCAAAGACCGCCTGTCCAGCGGTGCTAGGACCAGAACCCGCCGTGGCTGTAGCGTTACCAGCGAGAGAGCTTGTATCGTGACCCTGGCCTGTTGGCGCAAATGAGACCCCTGAAGTGTGCAGAGGTAAGGGGGCCGCCGAAGGCTGGGAAGTGGCAAATGGCGCCTGCGAACCATGTAGGGGCGGGGGAGGGGGAATCACGACATTGGCACCGTTGGCTTGTCCGTCGTTGGGACCAAGGGCACTAGACTCGAGGGCAATCTCGCTACCGTCACCCATGTCATCATCTTCGACTCCATCCGCCTCGTCGAATCCGTCCATATCGGCCACCAAAGCCGCAGTCGGTCCCTGCCCCTGTCCTTGGGTTCCATCTTGGTTCGCTGCCAGAGCCCTCCTCAGCGCGAAGGGGGTCGGCTGCTGCATCTGGTACTCGGCGAACTCGGGCTGCGTATTGAGATACTGTCTCAAGCCAGCAACGCCTTGGCCGGAGAAGACACAGAATACGGCACGCTGGTGTTCAGTGAAGTCTAGCCACAGTTTAGCGTCTAAGCAATAAAAGATCTGGGGAGGAGTGTGTACTCACCCGGGGGGGCCTCGCGACAGAAGCTTTCTAGATCATCTCGGAGAAAAGCAGGAACACCGGTCAGACTAAGGTGGGTGAGCTTCGGGCAGCAGTTGAGGAGCTTGATGATACTCTATCGTAGCGTTAGCGCTTCTACGTCAACAAATCCACAACGAGAATGGGTGGCCATACCGGTAGTGTTAGGTTCGTGCAGTAACTGAGGTGAACTCGCTCCAAGCTACCTGTGTGGTATTCGTGTCTTCGAGAGGTACTACCTACCCCAGTACGGCGAGTTTGGGCGTGACGGTTTGCTCCGGCCAGTGCGTACATGCTCTCGTCCGTGATGTTGCTACACTTAACTAATCCGATTCGCTTCAGCTTCGGAAGCCTCGCTAGCTGTATGACGGACTCGTCCGTAAGGTGTGTACAGCACCCTAAATCAATGTAACGAATTCGGTTACAAGACTGCACCAGTCGCTTAACCGCATCGTCGGTGATATGTCTGCAATGGCCCAGGTGGACGTAATGCAGATTCTTGCTCAGCTTGGCCACGGCGTAGACGGCCGCGTCTGTGATATTGCTGCACTTGGCTAGGACCAGGTTCCGCAGACGCGGGGCGGCATCGATGATCCTCTCGATGGCGCGGTCCGTGAGTCGGGTACAAGAGGTGAGATCAAGAATTCGGAGGTGTTCGTATACTTTGTTAGACGGTAGAGAAAGGAACGCGCTGTCGTCGATGAGGTCACAGTTGGCGAGGCGCAACTCTCGTAGAGATTGCCCCTTGGCAAGGAGAGCGGTGACGGGCTCGCTGCCAATGTTTACGCACTGATGGAGATCGATTTCGAGGATATTGGGGCAGTTGTTCGCAAAGGCAAGGATGGCATTGTCATTTAGCTGATCGCAATCGTTCAACTTGAGCTGTTTACCAGTAATTGTCAGTCAAGAGCCAGAGATGCTCCCTCGTAACGAGTATGGAAGAGGGGAATTCGTATCCGAAGGTAATGAAAAGCAGACAAAGACGGCCCAAAATTCTTAGAGGTGGGGTGAAAGGGGTACGAGACTTACACGTTTGATGAACCTGCAGTTCTCAGCTAGCTTGATCATGCTCTCGTTGGAGATCTGCTTGCAGCTGGACACGTTCAGGCCCTGGAGCCTATGGCAGTTTTCGGCGATGGCAAAGACGGATGACTCGGTGATGTTGACGTCGCCGGAGATGTCCAGCGCAAGCAGGTGCGTGTTGCTTCTGACCAGAGGAATAAGACCGGAATTTGTTAGACCCTGGCAATTGGTCAGGGTGAGACGTTCGACGCGGGTGCAGACGGCAAGCGGCATGACGCTGCCGTCGCTGACCTTATCGGCCAGTGCGGCTAGGTTGAGGCGCTTTACGAAGTCGGTGTAAGTAAAGTACGGCCTCTCCAGCCCCAGCGTCGCGCAGATTACCGCATGCTTCTGCCAAGAGGTACAGGTGGGACGATGCCAGAGAATCTCGACAACGTTGCGGGCCCATCTCTTGCAGGTCAGCATACAGTTCAGAAGCTCGCCGGGCGCGGTGATGCGAGAGAAGATGCTGATGAGGATCTCGCTGGGTAGGGCCGCGACGGTCGGTAGACATTCTGGGTCGGTCACCTGCATGTCTTGCAAGTTGGGAACGACGCCTAGGGAGGACTGCGAGTCATTCGCTACGTGGAAAAAGTCCGACTCTTCGTTATCGGCGGGCACGGGCGAGTTGGTCGATGACGACGACCTGGAGTCCCTTGAATCCTCCATGTTGAGCGCCGGCGGGTTGGGGCCCGAGGGGGCGCTGGCGGTATTGGCGGCGGTACTGGCGGCGGTGGCAGAGTTGCGAGCGGCTCTGACATCGAGAGATGGAGCGGGAGGTCGCATCGTAACGAGTCGGGTGGCTGATATGGCAATTCCGCTATTGATTGAAGATAGCGCGACGTGGGATGGCGATGTTGGGTATTTTTTTTTTCTTTGGATGGTATTTGGTATATCAGGATACGAATCGACGGATCGAGGGGTAATGTAGTAACGTAGCGGTGGCAGCGATGAGGTACGAGCGGTGGTCGGCGATTGGTGCTGTGCGGTGTGTGTGGTGTACTTGTAAGGTTATTGCCGGCCTACCAAGTGAGCATCTTATCCTTCTACTTCGCTGAAGATAATTGGAACAAAACAGGCTTGCGGGCTGGGCAATGTCTTGCTTGTGGCAATATGGGGAAGAATACGGATGAGCTTGCAAATTGGAATTGACGCCCAGGGAAAAGGGCGACGACGAAGGCAAGGAGAGTAGGCAGGAGTACGTAGATTGAAGTTGGGAAAATCGCGGGCCAAAGTACTCCGTATAAAGAAATGTGGTGGTGGTCGAGACTGGCGGGCTGGTGGGCTAGTGGGCTGGCGAGCTAGTGGTGGGCTGGCGGGCTGCTGGCTGGCAGGCGGGCAGGCGGGCAGGCTGGGTACATGCCTTAGGTACCTCAAGGTAAGGGCAGCTCTAGTGGCTGGATGGCTGCTGCGCTTGACCCTTTTGGCGCGTGACAGGTTGTCCAGCACTCCCTCAGTGGTCATTTAGGCCACCAGCTGCTAACCTACAGGCCACTACAGCAACTATCGGTCCCTATTGTCCCCTCTTCATCCACAAATACGAAACCTACTTGCTGAATGAGCTTCTCATTTGTTGAGATCATCACGTCGCTCTCTTCATCATCGGCATCAGTATTCCCCGGAATCCGGTCAGGAGTTGGTACAAGTTTGCTGTTTGCTTTTGTCACGACTTTTATAACCCGTCCATTTTACCAATCTAACCGTGTATTTGTTCTGCGTGCTTACCCTATGCATTTTCTGCAGGCATTTGTGTAATCGGAGCTTCATCTTGCCTTTAGTCGTCGCCCTAGTTGACGTCACCGTGGATGGGCGGGGTTCAAGGGTCTTCATATCCGGGTTATGCCTTTTGCGCAGAATTCCATCTTCCAGCGTGTACATCGTACTCATTATTTCAAGTTTGTAGATACATAAAATTCTTGGCGTGTTCTTCTCGTCGCGATACATTGTTTGGTCAAAATTGACTGCCGATCTAAGGCTTGAAAGTTCATTGCCGACAGAGGCTTGCATCTTGTCCCGCCCTTATGTGCATACTAGCCAAGCTCGAGACGAAACTTGTTACCAGTCACCGAGTGGACTTGTCTAGTAGAGATAGAAACGTATCATGTCTTGTGAGTTATCTGAAACTGCATATGTACCTACCTAGGTACATATGTTGATATTTCTAGGATTCTAAAAAAGGTTTGTATGAAGATGATATGCGATAGTAGAATCCGGGGTGATCACATGATTGATCTTGACCTGACAAAGATCTCTTCGGCCAACTCTTGATACCAAATCACATGATCATTCCTTTCTCCACTCATAGAGAAAAAGGAAAAGGGGCTCCGTCTTTTACATAAGCAGCTCATCCCAGTTGCCCAGCTCTCATCAGCTCACAGTATGAGAGGAACGAGAAGACCGTACCAGGAGAGCCAAGATCTACATATTATTTTACATCGTATTTTTGTCCATAGGTGTCGAGGTGCTCTTGGTATGTACTTGCGTACTTCCAACGCCTCTACGTGTATCGTCAGATTTCAGCCTGTCAGCTACCTCGCCAGCCTGCATTATATACGTACAGCTTGCCTGCCGTCCAGCCTGCTTGCCCACGATTCACTGTGCGCCCTTGGATGACCTAGGGTTGCTAGGTACGTACAGTATCAGGGCGCTCCTCTCATGGCAGCATGGGTCTTCGTAGGCGATCCTCGCCAGCAATGCAACATCCTTGCATGCTAGCTAACCATGCCAACTAATGAGATGCTAAAGCCATCACGAAGCTGACACATGCAACTAAGATGGTGTCGTTCAGGTTCAGCCTGGGTAATATTGTATGGATTGCCCAGACCGATGTTACTATGCGGTGAGGCATTCCGTTCTGCCGCTCTGGCTAGACGTCGTACGCGGCACAGGGTATGCCTACAGTATGTTGACATTATTTGATTAATAACTTTACACGGCACGTCAACAGAGCTTGCCAGCCTCTCGAGAACCCTGATAGCCTAAGCTGATGCCCTTATATAGCTGACCTGCCTGCATCCTACTTGCTTACATCTCCCGCGGGCGCCGGGGTAGCTAGCAGAGAACTTGTCAACTCCCGTTTCGTTGTTTCGAGCCAGCTTTCAAGTCCTTAAGGCTTACCCACCCGATCCAGCTCTAGTGGAGCTCCTACCGGCACTTCAACTTATCACTTGTCACGACTCTGCTTCGACTTCACCAACCAGGCGCTTACACGCACTTGAACTGCACAGTACACCATGGCCGGCACTATCATCGTCACTGGGGCCAACGGTTCCCTCGCTATCCCCGCCGTCCGACACCTGCTTGCTACTTACCCTGATTTTGCGGCAGTTCTGACTGTCCGCAACACCGAGGATTCAGACCCCAACACCAAGAAGCTACGTGAGACCATTGCCAAATTTCCCAAGGCTCAAACGTCTATCCGCCAACTTGACCTGGCCAATCTCTCTGCGGTGCACGACTTTGCCGGCACTGTCGCTACTGAGATCGCGGAAAAGAAGCTGCCGCCGCTCGCTAGCATTGTCTGCAATGCCTACTACTGGAACTTGGCTGGCGACCCCGAGTTCACGGCGGAAGGAGTCGAGAGGAGCATCCAGGTGAACCACATTTCCCACGTGGCTTTGGTTCTTCGTCTGCTCGGCAGCTTTGGTCCCGAGGGCGGCCGTGTCGTCCTTTTCACCAGCGACGGCCACTTCTCGGGCAAGAATGGCCTGGAGAAGTATCCTCCAGGCATTCCCGACGATCTTGATTCCCTCTTGAAGGCTACGCCCGAGTCTGACAAGCTCGGACACGGCTTTAAGAGATACGCCAACTCGAAGCTGGCGGTTCTCATGTGGGGATACGCGCTCAACAGGTATCTCGAGAAGGTATACTAACACAACTTGCCCATTGAGCAAACCAAATTGAACAGTCTACTTACATCTCACCCAGGACGAGGCGTTGAAGAACATCACTACGATTATCATCGATCCTGGCAGTCTGACGGACTCGCGCGCTCTGCGCACGAACACGCCCCAGTTCTTGCATTACGTCCAGAAGTTTGCTCTTCAGCCTCTGCGTCCGCTCCTCCGCCTGAAGGACCCCTCGATGCGTACATCTGCCGACGCAGGTGTTGACGTGATCGAGCTGGCCACGAACAAGGCGTTCCCGGGAGAGCGTGGCTACCTCAAGCTGCTGAAGCGAGAGCCCAGCTCGCCGGATAGTCTGAACGAAGAGAAGCAACAGAAGGTATGGGTTAAGAGTGCCGAATGGGCCAAGATCACCAAGGAGAATACCGCCCTAGCAGGTAGCATCTGAGTGATACTGGTAAAGATATAATTTTGAAGTCACGTCGGAGGTTGGACTATTGCAGGTACTAAATTCTTCTTCCTGTCTTTGCCGAAAGTAATTCCTCCATATTCGCTAGCAACGCTCAACAGTTTCAATGTAAACCAGATAGCTACCAACTAAACAATGTTTCGTCTCACTCTGCCTGGGATCGATTTGCAAACCTTCTTTGAAAGATGGACATTTCCATCTTATGACACGCTGACTTCCAGTCTGTCGTCCACTTACGAAGGAATGGCTGATAACCCAATACGCCTCCTACCCATCTACCAAGCACAATTCCCATCGCCCTCGCGAGCGTTCTGCTGAACGGGATCCAACGTGGGAGCGATAGGTAGGAACCGCCTGCATCAAACATCTGATATCACATCAACAAGGTGATCGATCGGGTAGGGATGAGGACAGCTAGCTTACACTCATCACTTGAAGCAAGTTGACCTTCTCACCCTTCACGACAATCTGGTCCTGGTACGCATACCAGTTCTCGAAGAAGACGGTATCGAGCCTGAACAGCTCAGGCGTGTTCTGGCCCGAGAGCAGGAACTTGGTCACCTTCAGGTCCTTGCCCTCAGCACCCTTAGACAGGGGCGAGTACAGCCTATGGTTCACCCAAGGCTTCACGGTGACCTCTCCATCCTGAGGAGTGAGAACACGCTCTTCGCCCTCGAGCTCGACGGCGAGGCGCCCCTCGCGGACTTGTATGTACTCCTCCTGATGCGGGTGGAAGTGTAGCGGGGGTTTCTTGGACGCCACGTCGACGACCCGCGGGTGGTCCAGCAGGAAGGTCACCTCGTACGCGAAGGCGCACTTGGGATGGGAAGGGTGGGTGATGACACGCGTGGTGATGCCGCCCTCGAATCTGCGGCGCGGCGAACGGTGATCGCCATCTCTTAGCAAAAAAGGAATGCACTTCTCCCGATTCAGGACGAGATGAACCAACTCCACGTGGTTTGGGATCCCTTGAACGGGTGGAAGGGGGGTCAGCGGGAAGGAATAGGTAAGCAAACTTACGCGGTAATCACACGTCCCAGATATGGATCCTCAGCCATGTTCGCGGATGACGGGCTCTGTTCGTCCTCAGCCGAATCCCGAGGAAATTCAATGTTTTCGGTCTTATATTCCGCTCTCGTAACAAGCGGAGAGTACCTTTATTCGTAGATCGATAGCACCGAGTGCTGATAGTAGAATACTTATTATGATGTAGTATTTACTTGCTGGCTCACCGTAGGATCAGGTCCTTGGACCTGTCCTGAATTTCCCGCTTCTAACCACGATACTACCTAGCACATGGTGGTGCCACCGTGATGCAACGCTGTAATTTGACGGCAGCATGCTGCCACGATGCTTGGTACGGGGCACTGTGTACGAGCAAGTATACAGTGGGAGAGCTCTTAGTCCTGCCAGGCGTGCTATTACGTGGTAGAAATCGCTAAGCCCGGTCAGACATCAGCCTTATTTTGGGACGACGGGGATCCCATAGCCATCATCATCAACCAGCTAGCTTAGCTCGCTTAGCTGGACGACTAAGTAGGCTCCAACTGCCGGGCTAGCTGGATACTGGCTTACTACAGCCATAGTATGTAAGAATGACTGAGTGATTCATTCGTGTAAACATACGATTCCACAATCGAGGCCTGATTAGACTGCTTAGCTGCTGAGAGACTAATGTCCACTAGGGTTGAGCGATAGGCAATCTTGAATGCGAAGGATTCTAACGGGGTTGCATTGCTGGTCATCCTAAGCGTGCCAGGGCTGCCAGGGGGTCGAATCGAACTCGACTGAGCAATTCAGGGGGCGTCTATACCTGGCCAGTAGATACATCTTTAAGCTTTGACGAGGAGGATGATTCCGATCTCCAAAAGATGATGTGAGACTCGATTAATATCCGAAGGATCAAGAGGAGGGAGAGCCGGCTGGTGCTTTGCCGATATCGATATCTACCTGGTTTAACAGCTGGATCTGCTATGGCGACATTACTCCCATGAGATATTCATCCTCCATAAGGAAAAGATGTCTAGACATCAACCAACATGCACGCAAGGCATGGCTCAGCAGCTCAGCAGCCCGCATCAAGAAAATTGTGTCAGGCCGCTTTCTTGGGTTGCAAGCTGAACCGGAGACGCCCCATAATACCAAGAGGCTGGGCGCACGGAGCAGAAATCATAGGTCGTCGTGAAAAGCTGACAGAAGCTCGGAAGGGTATCTTATTTAGTACTGCAGGCACCGCAGGTAGGGTACATAATATATATTTACAAAATAGCGTCAACAGCGGATACTGTTACATCGGCCCTGCAGGAGAGGGCCACAAATCTATAGGCGGGCTGCCCCTCTCGATTCCACCTCTCAGGGCAGCTTGAACCCTCCCGCGGCGAGGTGCTGGAAGACGCCGGCCGGGTCGTACTTGGCTGCCGTATTCCTCAGCTTCGCCACGTTCTCGGCGCCGTAGCTCTCGATGACGGGCTGGTCGGCCGCCGCGTCGTTCATGAAGATGTAGTCGACGTACTTGTCCCTGCTCTTGGACGCGTCGTCGATCCGGCTGATCATGCTGGTCGCGTAGTCGTGTGCCTTCTCGTCGTCCTCCGCGTCCCACCAGCCCACGTCCAGCACGATCCAGGTCTGGTTGACGGGCTCCAGGCCCAGCGCGTTGCCGCCGGTAGCCTCAGACGCGAGGATGGCGCTGCTGGAGATGGGCTGCCAGCCGAACGCCAATGATCCTGCGGTCAGATTCGTGAGCTGGTCCAGCTCGTGACCCTTGCTGACGATGTCAGCAACTTCGCCGAACAGGTCCTTGTCCGTCTCGAAGCTGGCGCTGAACCAGTTGACGCTGCGGGACCGAGTTAGCATGGCCTTCCCTACCAAGGAGAGAGCATGGACACCCTCTTGGGGACTTACCGAGTTAGCTCCGGAAGCGGCGCGGCAAGCATCAGTTCGGTGAGGGTCTGGAGCTTGGTCGTGTCAGCCAGAGGCGTAATGTTGCGGAAGGGCGCAAACGCCTCCGGTTCCTCTTCGGGCTTCAGGTAGACTATTTCGAGGATGGCGCCGACGCTTGCATTGGTCGGGAACGCCTGCAGCATGATGTTCGCGTAAGGGTCCTTCTGCGCCACCGCCTGGTATTCGTACATGGCCTCGAACAGCTGCGGTAGGGCGTCCAGCGAGTACATCCGAACGCCGCCCCAAGCGTCGTGGATGGGGTACGTCTTCAGCGTGAACTTGGTAACGATACCTATCCGTTTGTAAGCCTCCCATTCAGCTAGTCGGTGCAAGAAGGTCTCAGTCGTATCTTACCGAAGTTGTTGGCTCCGCCCTTCAAAGACCAGAACAGGTCGGGGTTCGAGTCCGCGTTCGCGTTTATGACTGATCCGCTCGCAGTAACAACCTAAACAGCGACCCTTTAGTCAGCGTATATCTTCGGGGTAGAGCTAGAGGTATGATGTTGGCTTACCTCATAGTTGACCACGTTGTCGCAGACGAAACCGTAGAGATCGGCGAGATACGAAAGACCGCCTGTGGACAGGAGCTGTTAGCGGTGTATTCTTTAAGCAGAGACACGATATTCTCATAAAGACTCACCTCCAAGAGTCAGTCCGCCCACACCGACTTCCAGGACTCTACCTCCAACGACAGTCACGTTGTAAGGGTCCAATGAGGTGTAAACTTCCTTCCACCGCAGACCCGACCCCACGACCGCCACGTTCTTGTCAGCATCGTAGTCCACCGAGTCGAACTTGGCCATATCGATCAGGACACCGCCGTTGATGTTTCCGGCTCCCGGTACGACCGAGTGGCCGCCGGATCGGACCGCGAAGCTCACGTTCCAGTTAACCACAGTCGACACCACGTATGATAGCTCGTCGGTGCTGATGGGCTGGACGATACATGCCGGCTTCGCCCAGACGGTTTGCGACCTGTTATAGATTGTAAGTTTTTCGCGTCCCGCCCAGGGGTAGCGCGCAAGAAAAGAAAAGAAAAACAGCGCTTACCAGTTCTCGGTGCTCAGAGCTTCGTACGAATCTGACGTGGGCCGAACGGTCTCGTTGCCGCGCGTGGCCGCGAGGTGACCGCACAAAGCGTCGCTCTGGGCTGCTCTCGCTGCCGAGCCGAATAGCAGCACGAGGCCGGCGAGGGCCTGGAATGTGGAACGAGCCATGATCCTTCTTGTCTGTCCGACGCCGGTGGGATTTAGGGTTGCTCGTCTAGCTGTTGACGCCGGTTCCAAACGGGCGGCGTCCGCGCGATAGTTTAAATATCTAGTAGAAGAAAAGGAGTGCGCTAGTCGACCAGCTTCGGGACTGAAGAGGGACCCCCGGCCCTACTTGTTATTAAATCGTCTGGATGTCTATGGGGCCCAGGACAGCCCTAAGAGCCATCACTTAGTCTGGCGTCCGCTCGCTTCGCCCCCCCCCCCCCCCCCCTACGGATCAGGGTAAGGCCATGTCGTGTCTTTGAATCCATCTCCGCCCTATGCAGTAATCCCGGAGGATCAAGCTATTGAGCGGTTCCATCGTGGCTTGGTGCCTGGTAATGCGGGTGAGCCAACACGTTTACATGGGATACCAGCTGCAAAACAGACGATATACCGCTGGAGGAGCGCGCTCGGCCAGCTTGCTTACCTCACTCCTTGGTTAACGCCTTGTCGGCGCCCGCGATATATCATATTAGCAGGGGCAATACATATTGGACCCCTGACGATACCACAGACTAATTCTATGCCTTGCGAGCCCTGGTAAGTTCCGCTAGCTGGATGGCAACACCCCTGGCGGATCCTAGCGGACTACGGACAGTGTTACATCTACGAGCGCAAGTATAGAAAGACAGTGTGTAAGACCAGCTAGGCACGGTCGACGCAGTCAGAATTCTGCGCTTGCATTAACGACGCTTGAGCTGAAAAGGTTAGGGCTTCTTTAATCACACGCTGATCTCTATTTATATGCCTGCAGAGCAGCAAGAAGCATTGGAAGACGGATGATGAGCCTGACGCCGGCGCTACCGGGTCATACAAGGAGCCTCCCGTCCTGCCGTCCCGTGTTGTACAGGTGCTCACGCCTCTTTTTTTTTTTTTCTTCTATCTAAATATGGGTTATGCAAGGAGGCAAAGCTGAAACTGCCTGTCTCGGTCTGTGGCTAATGATGGCTGGCGAGCTGACTGCTTTGGATATCTGCAGAAAACCGAATGTAACTTCACATCAACCCCCTATTCCCATCAATCTTATATGCATTCTATGCGCTTGGTTCTTTTACCTTAGCAGGTAGGTAGGCCAAGATCGTACTTCCAGGTTGCCTATTCGGATCCCATCTTGCTATCGCGGTTCTCGTATCAGATTACAAATGCTCTATGTATGAAGCAGCCGTTGGGCATGTCTACATAGTACGCAGAGGCAGAACTACCTAGGATAGCAGTAGGTCCGATTGGTGCCCCTTAGGCCAACCCTAACCGGCTCGCCTGCGCACACAAGCTTGCTCGCTCAACCGTATCGAACGAGTTGTCAAGGCATCGTCGGCTTGATATGTACATAGTATCAAGACCCCTGCCGCCTGCTCCAAGCCATGCCGCCATGTACGTAGGTATGTACATGCCTAATCTTCCCCCCATCGACGGAGAATAGCATGCCGAGCGCCTTTTACCGGGATGGAAAGACCTTTTGGCCTTCACATGCTGCTCCCGATTGGAAAGGAGTACGATCCTGGACACGTTTATTCTGCGGGTTGATGACATACTGCTCTTCTTCGCTGTCTGTCCATGATTGGCTGCTTGGCCCTAGGTGAGCACACACATCCGCCTCTTAAGTGATCTAGGTCCAGGTATGTACTTTAGCATAACCCAATCCTTCGGTATCACTTCTCTAATCTCCCCCGTCGGCGCAGCTCGGACATCACAGATCGGGCCGGAGCCGCAGAGAAGCAGATATATCACCCATATCCTGTGGGGTGCCCGAAGTGCTAGCATGTGGATATATACATAGCTGGTGGGTGCGAGTACAGAGCCATCCTTGACCGCCCGTCAGACTATTCTAGCTAGCGTCTCATATGTCATATAAGTCGCGTCACTACGTCTTCTCAAAGAGAGAGAAAACAAGAACCTCGAGAGAGCTTCTTCACCACTCTACCAACTATGACCGTTAAGGCAAGCAACGGACAACCGCGGTCGGCTAAACCGGCAGCCACCAGGAATGAGGCTCTCGCAAAGCAGTATGGCGGCAACCATGCCGGCGGCTGGGTCGGCCGTCTACCAGCGTCGTGGGTTCCGTACGTGCAGCTAGCTCGGCTAAGCCCGCCGGCCGCCTTGTTCCTCATCTACTTCCCGCATTTCTTCGGCGTCATCCTCGCCGGTATCATCCAGCGGTCGCCCGTCTCCCAGGTGCTCCGCGCCGGCCTCGTCATGTTTGGCGGCAGCTTCTTTTTCTCCAATGCGGCTCACGGCTGGAACGACCTCGTTGACGCGCCCATCGACGCGGCCATCGCACGAACCAGCAAGCGCCCTATCCCGCGAGGAGCCATCACGCCACGCGCCGCGCTCGTGTTTACGGGTACCCAGGCCATTGGCGCAGCCTCGTTTTTGCTCTTGATGCCCCAAGGAAGCGCCATCTACGCCGTTCCGAACATCATCGGCACGGCCTACTACCCATTGGCCAAGCGCCACACCAACTTCGCGCAGATCGTGCTCGGGTGCTGTCTAGCTTGGGGCATCGTCATGGGGTCTTGCGCGATGGGACTGAAGCCTTTTACGGGAGGGCCGTTCGGAGGAGACTACGGAAGCCAGGTATTATGGGTGGAGCCGTCGACCGCGTCCCTCTACGGCGCGTGTATCCTCTGGACGGTCATCTACGATTCCATCTACGCACACCAGGACGTCAAGGATGACATCAAGGTGGGAGTCAAGAGCATTGCCGTCCTGTTCCGGGACCGCACAAAGCCGCTGCTGTGGTCGCTTCTCGGCTGCATGGGTGCGCTGCTGTACCAGTGCGGGACGCTACTAGCCATGAACACTCCGTTCTACGTGGTTGCCGGCGGCGGTTCCTTACTATCGCTTGGCGCTATGATCGCCAACGTGGAATTAAAGGACTCAGCTAGCTGCTGGTGGTGGTTCAGGTACGGATTCTGGCTGGCGGGGGGTGCGATCGCGGGCGGCTTGCTATCCGAGTATGTGCTCATAAGCCTGTCGTCTTGAGCAATAGCAAAAATTTCCTTCTGCCGATATTATTCTATGCGACACTGTACATATTCAGTTGGGTACCGATCCAGGTACATGTATGCAATGATGATCCAAATTGATAACAAGATGGTATCAGGTCGTACTCGGACGTCGGCGACGAGACTGGGGTCGTTGAAGCGATGCATGAAATGATAGGGGTCGCTACCAGTTCATGACCGCTGACGGCAAGATGATGAGCTAAGCTTCCAGGCTGTAATTAAGAAATCTGACAGCTCACATTTTGGGTTGTTTGCAAGCTGACCGGAACCGAAGTTGCTCACCCGGATATCGTGACCCCAACGGCTAGAGCCGCACCCATCACGGAATCCGGGAGTGCTATTTGCAGATCATGTCGTCCAGTACAACGATTAGTCAGCCCAAGCTATGGTCGCGTGTTTGCTCTTGACAAATTTCTCTTTTCCGAGCATGAAGCGTAATGTTCCCGTCGTATTGGCCAATCAATGACGGCTCAGTTCACCGACCTCTCGTTCGGTGAGGGACCTGACCAGCCGGCTTAACTAACGACATGCCGTCTATATCGCCAAGAAGACGCCCTTAGTAAAGATAAGCTTATACCTCATGTACCTTATGTACCTTACAGACGCTACAACAGCATTAGCAAGAGTGGCAGATGTTGAAATAGGTGAACACCGGCACGAAGTCCGTCCTTTGAAGAGATGGTTACCTCAGTGCATTCGGTAAGCAAGCTCCGAGGTTAGCGGTATCGAAATAAAGAGGCCCTAAGCCATTAATGTGAGTACACCGAGCGCCGAACGTGGAGATTCCACCAATCAGTAGCCAGAAAACATCGGAATTCATCTACCCTATTCTTGCATTACTTCAATAATTGAATAATAGTCCCAGTCAAACGAATGAACTCCGATCTCACTTCTGGCAATGAGCCGAGGACATCTACTGACTCACAAACATAGAACTGCTCGTGCAGGGTGAGGCGAATGGGTTCCTGATATACTTATCTAGGTCAAGACGGCAGTCGAGCTTCTGTCAAGGTCACATTAACTCCGAAACTAAGGCTCGACTGCATTTGATTCCGATGCATACTGAGGTCTAGCATCCTTCGAGGATGAATCAACAGCATCAACCACACGGAGGCCAGATTATAGATCTACAATCTACGCCTCCGATACGGGCCCTGACCGGGAAGTACAGGCGTAATGGGAAACTGCAGTACGTGTTCGTTTTCTATCTTCATCTCTACCCACTTCGATATCGCATACGCTTACAGCCGATGGGCTCTGCGGGATCAAGCATAGATTCCCCGGCACAGACGCACGTATGGCACGTATATGGATACCGTCCGGGGTCATATTCTGCCGTTTTCCGTGCGTAGAGGGAATCTAGCTTGTCGCCGCTATTCTGCCCGTCTTAGATCCTGTGAGCCATGTAGACGATCTAAGCTGAGGTGTGACCATGTCGTTCCTGCTTGCGGGAGATGTGTGAGGAGACGATGTGCCGATCAGTGCATCTACCATCCGAATCCCCTGTCTCAGGTTCGTCGAGTAGCCCGTTAATGTCATCTGTCTCTGTCGTCACCTCTTTATAACCTGTTGTTGCTATCTACCTGTCTCTTAAGTTGCCTGATACATGCATGCCAGAGGTGGTTTGGGGAGGTGTCTGCCCTGGTACAGGAGCTCAAGCTGATACATAGATTGATATAGAGCAGGCGGACGAGCGATACTGTCCCGCTAACTCCAGTTACTTCCACCAACGACGAGGCTTCGGTGGTGAATATTGTGCAGTCGGTTGAGACGACAAGGACAGAATCGCCTAGCATCATCACACCCCCGACTTGGCTTCCCCGTCCCGCCGAAGCGGTGCCACGCGAGGTCCACCGAGCCGCATCCGCTCCACCCTTACACCTCCGGGGCGAGGCCAGCCGCACCGGAAGACAGTTTCTTGGAGAGACCTCTCTTGCTTCCATCTTCGCAGACGGCCTGGGAGGCTGCGACTCGGCTTCGCCTGACTTGTCCTTCTCTCATACCCAGAAGATCAGGTTGTCGCATGACAGGATAGTACAAGGATGCAAGGCTTTATCTTTTTTAAAAGACAATTCTTCCATTCTTCGTCTAGTATCGCGCTGGTACGAGATATGCGAGGATGAAGGCTGTGTTTGCCTAGAGCCAATCATGAAAGAGTGGCTCCGAGGCCTTTCAATTCACCATGGAGATGTCGTACGTATAGGAGATCGCCTCGCCATGATCTGAACGTGTCTTCCATCGCAGGAAGTCGTTCTAAATGCGGGGGCGTCGTGTGTTCACGTAACATGCTAATTTGCATTTAGTTGAGAGACCAGGATCCTGAGAAAATTGGCCGCCTGGTTGATCTACTTTGGCGTAATACCCAGACTTCGCTCGTCTTCGACGCAAAGGCAACGGCAACGCAAGTGAGTATATCCACGCTGATCTGTGGTTCCTCATCAACCTTCCAGCATAGTATCGAGATGATCACAAGGGCTCTTATACCGCGAAAACAAAATAAAGATAAAAATAACGGACGAGTACAAGGGCCGTAGTCCAGTTTAGCTCTGCTAACCACCATGTATTCTAGTGGGCACGCCTCGGCACTGGCCCTAACTTACGGTGGGAAGTCATCGGCCTCATGGCTGCCATCGCCGGCCAGTCTGCTAGTACCCCTGAACCGTTTGGTCAGTTCTCCAAGAAGCACGACTTGGCACACCCTTCGTTCCCCAGACAAATGAACGAGGTTTCAGAAGCATGTCTGAGCTTCGCGCGCGAATGCGAAGTCCTGGGAGACATGTACGTCTGGCTGCTTATGGAAAACTACTGTTTGACATCCATGGTCAAAGGCGAACATAGCCATACCGTATATACCCAAGGCGGCGAGATCATATCCTCGGCAATTGCAATGGGTCTGCATCAGGGGGTCAAGGCAGAAGATGGACTGCCTTTCTTTCTAGCGGAAACGCGGAAAAGACTCTTCTCCCAAACATACATTATGGAGATCGGCATGGCATCCTTTTTAGGCCGCCCCCCTCGAATTTCGTACCGCTATTGCAACCTCCAGCAGCCTCTGGATCTTTCTGTGACCCAGGTAGCTCTCGAAGGGGACGAGCTGGCACTGGTACTTGCCGGTCTCGATGATAACGGTTTTAATACAGCCGGGAAGATATGGCGCGTCACCTGGTCGAGGACTTGGCTGGGCTGCGCGCCGGAAAGAGAAGCAATACTCGACCTGGCCATAGGCCACTACACCCGCGACGAGATCATTCGAAACGCGAGTGATATCCAGAGCAGAGGAGATCGATACAGGGAGAACCTGCCTTCATGGATCAAAGGAGTGCTAGATGGACCCTTGGATGTGGAGGGCAGGATGCCAAAGGAGATATTATATATGACGGTTATGCGCCAGTTACTCCGCGCAAACGACCTGCTTCTTCAGCGAGTCTTAATTCGCAAGGCTGGCGCGAGTTCGGAGAAGCTCATACATATCGCGCGCTCCATCTTGCAGGATATCTTATTGATGAGCCAGCGCCACAGTCTCGGTGCCTTGTTCCAAACAGACATTGCCTCCCTCCTCGCGGTACAAGGTATGAGGAGCGCAGCCGTCATCGCGGTGGAATTGCTGAACCAAGAGCAGCTCCCTGTCTACCCCAAGGACCCTCTTTTGCCGAGGAGCCAGACGATCCAGGACTTGTCCGTGTTCGCGGCCCGGCTAGGGGCTATCGACCCGGCGGACGGCTCCTTTGTCATATGCGACCAAGGACGTAAAGTTATCACCTATATCCTCGATAGGATCCTCAGTCCTCCCGCTGCCCCCGACCGGCATCAGAGCTACCTTGCGCCAACCATCCCTGGGGATCAGCACCAACAACAGATGAGTATCGACGTGCCAATGAACGACCCGACGCAAGGCCTTGGCTTACAAATGTCGGGTGTCATGGATCCTACAATGGCAGACCTTAACTTTGGCATCGACGTTCCCTTCTTAGGGGCTGATAACGACTTTATGCAATGGCTCGAGAATATGGATTGGGAACGTATGACTCAATGAAGTTGATTCGTAGGATCGCATCGGGCGGTACATGAGTCCCGTCGAGCCCATCGACGAAGCTTATCCGGATTGCACGAGCTTGCCTGTCTGAACTTGACTTGTTTCCAATGACAGTCAGACTATGGGCGAGGAGCGGCTCGCTTCCTTGAAGGATTGGAGGATATCGTTTTCGTCTCAGCTCGCCCGTCCCGCATCATAGCTGAAGTCTAACCCCTCCCTTCCTCCCCGGCTACCCGGACCTTGAACATGCATACGGAGTTCCCGGGGCAAGATCGAAGGTTTTCAAGGGCCAACTTCATTGTAAGGTTACGCCTACATGCGCCTTTACGCGGCCACCCGGTTTCACGGCAAGACATACTTCTCCTATGTAGAGACGCATGCATTTTCCACTGTAATCCCGAGTTGCCTACGAGCTGGCACAAGCCGGTCTTATCGGCTTAACACTTCTGGCTGGACATACGGATTTGACTTGACAGCTTGACCGTTTAGGTGGGACACGGCTGGATTTCGTTGACTAATATTATCCACCCCTCCGCGCACGGGAATAGCTGGATATAGCTCGACAAGCCGACGGGTCTATCATCGAATACGCTGCGAGTCACGGTTTTTAGTATATTCGGCTCTCGGGAGTCACTGTTTTTAGTGCATTCGGTTCTCGCCTACTCGCCCACATTTACATCGGTCCTAGTAAACGATGTCATCGTTGGGGGCATACATAAACCCATCCGCGGGGGTTTCAAGCTCGGATGGAGAATCTAATGCAAACGTCTAGAATTTCTGCGAGATTTGTCTCCGATATGACACACGAGACTAGACCTGTCGTCGAATCATCATAGGGAGAGCCGGGTTGGTTATATTCTCACAGCTAGCAACATAATGTCATTGGACGAGACTCGGATGACAAGTAAGACTTCCTTGATTCTACGCATCGGCTGTCGGATAGAAACCTAAACGTGTATATCATCTAGCTTTGGTTTCGACATGGAGCTTACGTTCGACTGCCGACTGCCTTAGGTGGGCTCGGTAGGTATAGTTGACAAAGACAAGCAACGAGTAGGGCTCGCTCTTCTGCCCCCCTTTGTGATCGTCGTGCATCTACACACAGCCATTACATCATGATTAAGCTTCTTACGCCTCGACCGTTAGCCTCCGAAGATCTCAAACTCCACAATCTCGTGGTATATGAAGGATGGGGGAGACGGTTGCTCTTGGCAATTCAAGGAACCGCTCCATGCGTATACTTACCCTTGACCTATATAGGATCGTAGTAAGGCTGATCACGGCGCCGACATAATTCAAGATGGTTCACCAGCACGGCGACGAGCACGACATTCCCCACGAGCATCAAGTGGATAGGTTGGTAGAACCAAGAAAACCGGCATCTTTCCTTGAACATACAATTCTTAACAAAATGAAATGAACTGAAATAACGAGCTGTATACCTTCACCGGTAAGGAGAGCTAACCGAGTTCGCAGACATGGCTCCTGGCTCCCGGCGGACCATCGCACCCAGCACGAGTGGCTGAAGGCGCAGGTCGAACACGTCGACAAGGCCTCCAAGAAGGAGTTGATTCCGGTGCTGCAAGAGTTCAAGCAGCTGATCGAGAGCAACTCGCGCATCTACATGTACTTCAACCAGATGTGGGAGGAGATCCCGCTCAAGAAGCCGTACAACATGGACCCGACCGGCACCAAGAAGCAGATCCGCGACTATCGCCACATGCTGGCCGTCCTCAACCACATCTTCACCCAGGCGCCCCAGTGGACCGACGCTGCCTTTGGTGTTGGTATGGTCGGCGTACCCATGGTCGGCATCTTTGACTATGTCATGGCCACCCCTAGGTGAGACTTACCTTTCGGACGCTCACAGCAGCGTTTGAGATACCAAAGGCATGCCTAGCTAACACTCCCTCTAGTGGTCATGCGGCCTTCTTAGACCCGGACGTCAACAAGATGATGAAGAAGATCCTGAACGAGTGGGGCAAGTTCCTGAAAGTAAGTCTCTCCCATCCCATCTTGGTCATGCGAGTGCGTCCTGACGCGGTGATAGTCGCCTAAATCTGCCGAGGTGCTCGCCTCCCACAAGCAGGGCTGGTTCTCGGAGCACGCGGTCAAGGACCTGATGGAGGTGGCCAACAAGCCCCTGAAGACATCGCACCGGTTCGAGGACATGTACGTGTGCGATCCGTCGGCCAAGTACTACGGGTACACTAGCTGGGACGGTAAGCCAAGATACCCGAGCCCCCTTTTTCTTTTCCTATACATCCACGGCTGAGCAAGCTAACCCCTCCGCCCAGACTTCTTCACGCGACAGCTGCGCGAGGGCGCGCGCCCGGTAGCGTCGCCGGGCGACGACTCGGTGGTGGCCAACGCGTGCGAGTCCAAGGTGTACAACGTGGCGCGCTCGGCGAAGCTGCGGGACCGGTTCTGGATCAAGAGCCAGCCGTACTCGGTGCTCGACATGCTGGGCCACGACCCGCTGGCGGCGCAGTTCGCCGACGCCACCGTGTACCAGGCCTTCCTGTCGGCGCTGTCGTACCACCGCTGGCACGCCCCCGTCTCCGGCCGCATCGTCTGCGCCTTCGTCCGCGACGGCACCTACTTCAGCGAGCCGCTGTTCGAGGGCCCCGCCGGCGGCCAGTCGGTCGGCGCGCGCGGCGCCACGGGTGGTAGCGGTGGGGAGATCGATACCCGCGGCATCAGCGTCGCCCAGGGCTACCTGACGGCGCTGGCCACCCGCGCCGTCGTCTTCATCCAGGCCGACAACCCGGCCATCGGGCTCATGGCCTTCGTCGGCGTGGGCATGGACGAGGTCAGCACCTGCGAGATCACCGTGTCCCAGGGCCAGCACGTCACCAAGGGCGACCAGCTCGGCATGTTCCACTTCGGCGGCTCCTCCCACTGCCTCCTCTTCCGCGCCGGCGTGAACGTCCAGGACTTCCCTACTCCGGGCCGCCAGGAGAACGTCCCGGTACGCAGTAAGGTTGCTGTTGTTAAGAAGTAGGTGGGATTTACGGAAGGAGAGGGGAAGTATGGCA